>OY757244.1:80270206-81470206 GCA_963583935.1 Diaperis boleti | reverse complement strand
AAACAAATAGCTTCAGTTTGTTGTTTATTGGCCAAACATTAGGTGGCGCAGCGCGCTGTCAACCAAACTTGAAAATGTTAGAGCAACGTACCAACTGTAACGAAATTACTAAATTTGCTAACACCGTGGTGACAAATAACTCCAAAATAAAATATTTCCCGGCATCGAATCGAGACTGTTCTTGCTCCCAGTCGCCGCCACTTGTCGCGCCGGGATCCCGCGCTTCACCGGACGCCACATCGGGACCGTTCTTGCATCCCGATGACCAGTAAATTAGTGCGCTCCCGACGCCGACCTCTCGGACTTTCTATGCCGCCCAGAATCGACGCCACTTAATAGAGAAGTGGTATCTACAATAAAACCATTAGCTACATTTTGGGCATTAATTGAAGCGAATAAAACAGTCATAAGATAGAAACTAATTATATTTCAAATTTATGAATAATTTTCAAGGTCGAAATATTAAATTAGGTCAAAATTTCATCGGGTCATTTTGAAAGGGTATTTCAGGGTGCGTCTATTACGATTATTATTGGAATTAATCTTAGTAGGAGGTAGGAGGTGGGTAAAACAAATTTGAGTGTACTCATGCCCTATATTTCCATCTATAATTCACCCCCATGCATATCAAAAATAAGCAGCCTAAAAAATCTCAGATAGCGCTTGGGCGTTTCTATTTACAAGCACCTACTATTAATATGCCAAATTTGAACAGAATTTAAATTTTACAGCCCAAAAATAAAGTAAGTCACATCTCATCCGATTTGACCGGGTGACTGTGACACTTTTATCTAACAAAGTACTCAATTTCACCCGGTTTGAACTTTAAATATTTTTTTACAAAAAGGGGTTGATACAATGGGGTCGTCGTTATAAAACACTGTGACAATAAGTTTGTGGTAACTAAAATACGATACGTGAACGTCGGAAAATACGTGTTTTTTCTTCTTCATTACTTGAAGTGGTTTCTACGAAGGCGCGGAGAGGACATATAACTTTTTTTTTCATTCATTTACCTTCTTGGAGTATGTTTCTTTCAGAGTCGAGCGCGTACCGCGAGGCACCAATTTCAATTATCCACGGAAAAGCACATTTTCACAAAGGGCAACTTCACAACGGGCTATCCCGCACAATGAACATTTGAGTAAATTTTTTCTCAAATTTCTTCTTCATCCGCTTTTTTCATTTTAACTCTAAAAAGCCTCTCTGAGTAGGAATTCTTATTGAAAATTTGTCGCTTCGATGGGGCAGTTATCGTAACCGTCGCCTAACATTTGCATCAGAAAATAATAAAATAAACTCGATTCCTACCATCGTCCTACCCCTGTCCCAAGGGGGCTCCCTTGACCATAAGCCACTTGAAGTCGCAATTTCGATTAACAACGGCAACGAATTAAATCATTTATTTCATGTCTCTTCCTGTTCTGACTAACGTCTAGCCCCTGAACGGTCACTCAATCTGCCCTGTGCGCCCGCATCTCCATTTAGTCTTGGGGTGTTAAAAATTGAAAGTATTAAAAAAAGAGTTTATTTCATTATTTTGTGATACAAATGTTAACTTCAAGGCCCCCTTGGAGCCTGTTTTGAAGTTGCCGTTTGTGAAAATTTGCTTTTCCGTGAATTATTGAAATTAGTGCCTCGCGCTACGCGCTCGACCCCTTAAAGAAACATACTCCAAGAAAGTCATATTTCCCTGTACGTGAAACTAGAAATATGTTAACGGGTGTGCGCGCGAATAATTTCGAGATTAAAGTCGAAATAATAAAAAAAAAGTTATATGCCCTCTCTGCGCCTTCGTAGGTTTCTTCCAAATCTTACAATATTTTATACCTTTATTCACTTTATAATTTTAAGTATTAATAGATATAAATAAAGGAAAGGGGTTGAGGAGTGGAGAAATATAGGAAGGAAGACAATAACACATAATGTCGGCAACCAACAATACAAAGGACAGTGTAGAGGGTTAATGAAAACATAACAAATTTTGTTAACGCGTTAACTTTTAACGCTCGATTTTACTCCCTATCAATTTGTCGTACCGGGCTTTAAAATCGATTTTTAAGGAGTAAACCCCAAAAAATTCATTTATTTTGTTTGTAAACTGAAATATTTTTTGTGGCATTGCAACGCATGTAAATAAAAGATTTCTTAACAACTATTTAAAATCTCAAACTGGTATCATCATTACTTCTGGAAATGTGTATATGCCACGTTAGCTTGTAGATTTCAGTTTAACAATTAGTAAAAAATAATCCGGTCGACATAGGGATTTGATACCATCAGAGTAAATAAATAAGTGTCTTCTCTACAATAAAATTGTTTAAAATATCAAAATGATATGAGCGGCAGCAACCATTTCAGTTAACAAATTACTAAAAAATATTTTTACGCTATTGCAGAATTTAAAAAATAAATAAGTCAAAAAGTTTGCAAAACCGAGGTGAATTTATTAATTTACTAGTCGGGGCGGGCTGCTGCGCGCAGGCCACAAAAGCCGCTGTTCCCGAAGCGAAACGCGACCGGGAAGACCGACTTTCGGCTATGGGATGGAGAAAATTTATTTAGGGCCACGAGTTTCCAACTTTTTTCGAAATCTGTTTTTAAATTGAGTTAAAACGAGCATCTCTTCTGCTGTCACCTTCTAGACACCGAACTATGAAAAATCTCACTTGGGGTGTTAAAATTAACATTAAAGAGTTCGCTCGTGCGAAGACGATGTTTACCAGCAAACAGCCAACAACCCTCACTGTAAGCGACAACACTGCAAACTTGTTCTGCGTGTTATTGTATCAGCGAAGTTCCTGTTACGCTAAGTTTGTGTTCACTTAAACGAGTATTTTCGAGGGCTCCCCGGAGATCCCGGACCACTATTGTTCGCTCATGTTCAATTAGTAGACACAGTTTGCATGCATTCGATGGCTGTTTGGTGCACAAATACTAGCTCTTTCAATGGACGATTGTGTTGAAATCGATTCGGTGCAAATTCGCACGAGGGGTGCCGTCTTCTGTGCCGAAACTTCTTTTCGCGCGATGTAAGATTTTTTGTACGGGGTAAGCCTAATTCGCGTCCGACACTAAAACGCAAGATCGAATCGTGGCGAGAAATTTTTCGACAGGGAGGGGAGCGCAAGCGGCAGGTGGTCACCGGTAAGATTTTGATTTTTTCCACGTGGACTCCACGCGCAATATTTTCCTTTTTTTTTGCTGCCACTCAATGCAAGACTAATGCAATTTTCATAAAATTTTATCCAGGCAAGTTTTAATAATTAAACAATCCTCGAGAAGTACATTAATGTTTTTAGTTACTCCGAAATCAGCAAAAAAAGAAATTTTTGTATAAACTAAAACTTCCACTAATGCACTCTCGAAAACGTTTTTAATTCCGCAGCCACAAATGAATAAATAATCGCGAAAGATAAACGTTGTTCGGTCCGCACGTTTCCATTTAAAAATTGACGTGGAAATTGAACTCTCGACAAACGTTACTACTCGGTTATCACGTCCACCCCTTTCACGTCCAACCTGAAAAAAAGGGTCAATTCCACCAATGTCGACAGAATGGCTACAATAGTGATACTCGATTTCATCCAATCGTTTCAATAAAACTCTCTCACATGTCAAGAGGTCCGAAACTTCTATCGCGTGATTACTCGGATCCGTCTTGTCAGGAAGGCCGATAAAAACGGATGTCTTTCTTTTATGAGTTTTACGGATGATGTAAATTGATGGTATTATGTCAGTTTTGCGAATAAATGGCCCAGGAGAGTAAACGGGAAATAAAGATAAAGGTGGTTAATATGAAATCGGCTTATGAAACTTAAAAAGGAAAATTATCTGTGTACCAATCTTACAAAGTGTACTTGTAACCGGTTTGATTCGAAAGACGTGGTCCGCTGTGACTGGGGGCGGTCGTAGTGACTCCGGGGATAGTCTCATTCGCTGCGCGCTATTTTTCTGATTACAGGAGTGAACGTTGATGATGTTAATGGTATCAATCTGGGCGTAGGGTGCACGGTCTCGGCCAAGCAGTGAAGAAGCGGCCGGCGACTCGCGGGATGGACTAACCGTGACGGTGAACGTCGCTCGCTGTGTTCTAATTTTCGGAATATTCAGCAACTTCGTTACAATCCACCCATGCACACCAAAACATTAAATTGGAAGTACAGAGTCAAGTAACTAAAATGTTAGAACAAGGTATAATTCGATCGTCTAACTCTCCCCGGTTGAGCCCAATTTGGGTAGTTCCAAAGAAACCCGATGCGTTCGGAAAACGTAAATGGCGGATTGTAATCGACTATCGCAAACTAAATGAAGAGACCATTGAAGATCGATACCTTTTTACTTGACAATGAATCCTCAATATACGTTTTTGCCACAGAATTGCTCTTCCAAAAACCATGCCAGAATCAGCTAACATTGTGGTTGAAAATCTCCTAACCTGCATTCAATTAATAAAAATATCTACCAGAATCCGAAAGAAAATGTTGGCGTTGTCATAAAAAAATCGTTGATAACGTCACTGTAAAAATAAAACGGCAGGTTATATAAAAAGGTGACATAGTCTAGTGAACCAGATTAAAATTGACCTGTCCGAGGACTTTTCAAGAAAACATACTTGGCGCCGCCCCAAAACGGATAATAATAAAATAATTCGTCCGCTATTGAGTAGTGAGACTGTAATTTTTTTTCTTAAGGATGTCTAAAAACATCTTTTTGCCGGTCTTAGTTTTCTATAGTATTTGCAGTCGACCGGTAGTAGTAGCATTCGAGCGCTCTTCTGGTTCCTTTGATATAAAAAAAAGTTGTTTGTCCCAAACTTCCTGCTCTTTGTTAACTTCGTTGTTTACGTCAGCGTGTATTAACCCTCGCAAAACCAACCCGATTTTGTTCAAATTTTCTAAGTCTGTAAACTACTCACTTTAATTAAAGCGTCCCCGTGCGACCGCCAGTGCATTAACACTTCTAAAGTCGCCCTCAAAGTTTCGTAATTTTCCCTGCTCTCATCATAACGATAAATAAAGCTCGTACGTGCGAGTGCTTAAGATCCCGCTTCTAATTTTTACATTTCTCGTCTCTTCTGTGCAAAACGTTTTCGGAGTGCTCAACTTAACAAATCTATATGTCACTGAACTTCTCGCGCCGTTAGTTTCAACCGCGAGCGCTCCTTCGGCGTCGTTCCTGCCTCGGTGGGGCTTTTATTTTTTCGAGGATGTTCCGGGCACAATGTGAAAGCTCTGGCTGCGAGCTTCGAGCTTTGATCAGGCTTGCGTAAACGTGGCAGTAATTAATGAGGTGGGTGACAAGTAAGTGCGATCGAGGAACGGAGCTTTTTGGTTTGTGACGCCGCGCCGGAGGGAAATTGGTGGATGCGCAAAGCCTTGCGGTTTATTTTATTTCATTTCGATCATTCCTGCATAAGATGCGTTTGACCCTCCGAAGACAAACAAATCGACGAAACAATTTCCCCCGTTATCGAATCGTCCCACTCCGCTCAAAAACCCGTCTGGCGTCAATTCCCCGCTAAAACAGCTCCGATTTTATACACACACATCCGCGTCCCAGCCAGCCAGCCAGCAGTCGATTTTTCCTCGAGGAATTGTTGATGACGTCGTAAAACTCTTGGAGTTATTCCAGGACAGTTGACATCCCCGAAGGAAACGGATATAAGAGAATGACGGATGCTCCTGCATTAGCATTACATAACAGGAAAGGAGGTGCAAGGAGTAAATCAGCTTATGTCCTACTTGGGGGTGCGCCACCACATAATTCAAATTATGCAAGTGAACAACTACCACCGAGATAACGTTATGTAGACGTTTGCCCTAATATGTCATCGTAACTGTTATTAAACATCACCTCCGACGTGTTTATGGCCGCATTATCGCCGAATTTATTGGGGGCGCGACGGGGAGTTATTCGGAAACTTTTTGAGATTGCTGCCGGGGATTAGGTGGTGAATGAGATAAATTAATAAAGGTTGGGGACAATTTAATTAGAGATTCCCTCAAAAAAGAATCCAAAAATGTTGTTACTTTTCGGAACAGTCATCTTCGGGACGTTAAGCTCAGATAAACTTCCATCCCAGACTCTCAAGTTCAAGTCCCACGATTTGAATGAAGTCCTAAAAACGCTTTGTCTCCTTATTTTAATAGACTCCAACTTACCAACTTTACAAAGGAAAGTTGCCGCCTTCCGAGAACATGAATAGTTCGTGGAAGTCGGCTACCTCGCCGATTTAGTAGTCCAGGTCGCAGTAGCGGCTTAGCGATTTTCTTTCAGATAACCGCGCAACATCCCCGAATGGATCTCTCAACAATGTAATACAACGTAGAGGTCGTTTGCTTGACGCCCTCTTCCGTCGTATTTCATCGCAAATAGGCCTCCGAATGGCCGGAGACGCAGGAATCCTGCTAAAACCGTTTCAGCAGTAAATCGTTCATGGCGTAATGCGATTACCGAACGCCAGTGTTCCGAAGAAGTAACTAATAATGTCCGTAATTGAGTTTCACTTGGAGAAAACTTGTTTGCGAAGTCCAATTTGCTTTATTTTTGAATAGCCGACCCGAGCCGTGATTAGTGTATAAAGACGAGGGCCCGAGAGAGGGCTCGTCCATTAAATAAACTGCGATTTTATGTTGAGCTGCGCATTGTTGTCTGTCCCAGTTCTCGTATGAATGGTAATATTTCTCAGGCGGTATTGTATTCTTGATGAAGAGGTTTGATCTGAGGGTGTTGTAAAGAGTTCACTTCCTTGATTTAGACTCTCAATTGCAGTGAAGTTGTTTGATTGTTTAAGTCCATTTGCTACATCACTTTCAGTGCCTTACTATGTATAATATAATAGTACAACTTTATTCACTCTTTATAATAATCGATACATAGATAGAAAAATAAAAATAAATCTATATTCCATGGTTAACATAATCAACCTTTTTTCTCCTATTCCCTCCTCTTTTCTCTACACTTGTCCTCTTCCCCTTTCTCGACTGCTGCTCTTTTCTCTTCTTTCTTCGTATTGTAACGTAGCCTGAGCCGGGCGGGTTCGAGGATTTAAAGAAAATTCTGGTGCACACCGTAGCTACTAACTTTTATTAAAAAGACTAACAATAAGACTAACTTTTCACTAGGTGTAAACTTTCAGAATAACACGCGCTGACCACTTGTTCACGATGATTCCAATAGACTCCCCTGCTCCGTCGTTTTATCTCTTCTTATACCGCTCCCGGCGTTCTCGATTTCTTCTATTCCCGGAATCATGAGATCATGTTTTCGGCGCAATGGATTATTCCAGAAGAATGAGATCAGTCTCTTGTACGAGCGTGGTATAGCACGAGATCACCGCCACAGAGTCTTCTAGACTCATGAGAGCATCCCATGTGAACAATTATTCCCAGACGTTCTCATGTGGACTATTCCAGATTCAACAACTCTCGTGTCTTTTTCTCCGTCTCTTCCATTTCGTTGCACTTTCTCAGATGTTCCATTGTTTCCCTTTCCTCCCAACACATTCTGCATAATCTTTTTTCCTCTTCCATCCAATATTCATTCTCTTTCGTTTCGTTTCCACACCTAAATCTTGCTATCATACATCTATTCTTTTTTTTCGTTTTTTTTTCTGTAGGTACACTGGTCTGTCGCCGCCTTGCAGTGATGCATATTTACCTGTAAGGCCCTGAAGATGCCCACGTTCTTCTTCATCCCCTCGTCCCGCCCTCCTCAACCTTCATCACTTCGGATGCCTGCCTGTTTTCCCCAGGGCTTTAAACATCATCCTGGAGAGATTCAGGTATGGATTACAGTGCTCATCCAGTAGGATGATAAGTTGCTGTTCCTTGGGGTCCAGCTTCCTGTCTACTACCGACCAGCTCTTTGTCTTCAGACCTGGGTTCTGCATCTTAAGCCCCGGGACCCATGTCATCATTAACCTTACGGGTTTAGGGACGTCCTTAGCATCGACAACATCAAGTTTCGCCCCTTCCCAGGGCGCGCTTTCTGTCACCACCCGCACCAGCCATTCCCTGGTGGTCTGGTCGGCGCAGGAGGCAAGCAGGAGAACCTGGGTGCAGGCTCCCCTTCCTGTTCTTCCAGACATATTTTCCGTTTAACTTCTTTTCCCATTTTGCCCAATCTTTTTCTGTTAGACGTATTACATCGAATGTTTAGAAATATTCCCAGAATTCTTGGTCCTTTTTTTTAACCCTGCCATATACCAGAATATCATTTTTATCTTTTTTTTTTCATTTTCCCGCTTGTTGTTTCTCTTTTCTCCTTTTCTCGATTTTCCTGGCTTGTGTTTTTTTTGTTTCCCAGGTTTTTTCCTTCAATTTCTCTCTGCTTTGTTTTTTTCTTTTTTTTACTGTTTTATGCCTCCAATTATCTCTCTTTCTTTTTCCCTTCTTAGTGTTCTCCTTTCTCCGTTCTTTTCCTCTTATTTCAATACTGTCGCTGTTCCATTATCTTTGTCCGTGTATTTGGGTCTTTCTGTAGCATACTTTTATTCGTTCCCCTTCTGTTTTCTTTTTTATTGCTTCTATCCAAATCTTTCCTTGTACCTCCGGCTCTGTTCTTGTTAAGTCGTTCTCTATGAAGATTTTATTCTTATCTTCTGTTTCCCTTAGTACTTTCTTATTTTTCCTTATTTTAATTTTGTCCTCCCAGTTCTTTAATTCCACCAGTGTAGTTGTTTCCCTCAGTTTTATCACATTTCTCACATCTACTTCTTCTTTGGTTATTTCTTTAATAAATGCTTTTGTCTCGCTAGTGATTTCCTCTCCTTCTGTCTTTTCACTTTGCCATCCCTTGATTATTATATTATTCTTCCTTCTCCTTTTCTCTTCTCTCTCTTGTGTTCCCTCCAAAACCTCTATTCTCCCTTCTAGCTGTTTCTTCTCTTGCTTCCATTCTTCTTCCTTCCTTTTCGACTCTTCTCTTAATCGTTTTATCTCTTCCTCAAATCTCCTCTTCTTGCTGCTCTTCCGATGTCTCGTCTCTTTTCTTTTCCGGTGTTCTTTCGACTTTTTACTTCTCTTGAACGATATTTCCTTCTCGCTTTCTTCTTGTTCTTTCTTCCCCTTTTTTTCTTGTAGATATTCCTTTAGATTACCCTGACTTAGCGCCCTTTCTCTATTGTGCTGTTGTTTTTCACTCATGCGTGTACTATCGTCCCTTCTTAATATTAATTTTTATGCTATAACCTGACGTGATTGACCCAACCCCACCAGCACTCACTTCGCTAATTCTAAAAGCATGAACAAACCCAGTACGTGTTACACCAAACAAAGTTAAAAGTCACGACCTCAATACCTCCACCGACTCAAAAAACCGTCTGCACTTTTTATCCCAACTCTGTCTACAAAATTAGCATTTCGCGCTCGCATCAGATAGCGAGCCCCCAATCCCTCACAGGCCCTCCCGTTAAAACCTCCGTACGTACTCTTCACGTCGGCAGTGAATTATTAACCACCGCACAAACACGTCTCTAATAATCAAATTACTTGTTCGAAACCACCGACGATTCTAATCATTTCGTAATTCCATTCCAGCGAACGAAATAAAACCGAAGAGGATGCGACCTTGCAACAAACAAGATGTCCCGTTGCGACTATGTAAACTAAGCGGAATTGTTATTTTCCTTCCGTTTTTCACTTTAAAATTGTCGCAGTCTTCGTATTCCTTCCAGTCGGTGGGATCTGCCCCGATGAACTCGCGCGGACACTATACAAGCATGCGAGTTTTCTTAACGCATCGATGTGTTTTCAATTTTGGTAAAAGGAGAGCCGATAATCTTGAAGATGTCGTAGAGAGAGGAGTTTATGGGCCGAGGATGCAGTCTGATACACATTTTATTCGTTAATTCCGCAATTGGCTTTGCACGGACGTATTTGAAAATGATTGTATACTCACTTTCAAAAACATTGCATAACATTTTTCAAAACTAAGTACATAATAATTGTTCTGATAACTAGCTTATTAGTTGAATAAATTTTCATAAATTTGATGAGAAATCACTATAATAATAGGACGCAATATGTCACAATACAACACACGTTTGGTTGGAGCGCATTGGATGGTTCCATATCGAAGACCTCGATGCGGAAATCCGGACTTTATTCATCGACCTCATACCGTGGTCTTTTTCTCATCTTCCGACAAAACCTGCTTCCCCCACCCCCGTATCACGGGTAATTGTCAGATTGCGTGTCACGCATTTGTAACGTTCATCTCGCGCATCCGGATCGTCCTCGCAAATCCAGCGAGCAGCTATACGAAGACGTTTTTCCTCGTAAAATTGACATGTCACGCTCCAATTCCCCCGGAAAAATTGTTGGTCACCTCTCCGTTTCGCACTCCGGGCACGTTCCCGTCCTCGCTACGCTCCCGGACCTTAATCACGTCAGCCCGGATTATAAAACAAGGTATAAAATTAAGGGGACGAATTAAGGAAACGGCGAGGCGACAAATTAAGGCGGCCAGATTAGAGATTGAGGACGGGATGTTTTTCGGGACGTCAAATAGATTTCCATTGGGTTTGGAACAAGAAGAGTGGCTTCCTGGGGAGTGTTCACCAACATCACATCGTCAAAATGGTGGAGGCGCCGGCCTAGCTTTTGATCCAAAAATGATTTAATGCAAATCCGCTAGAGCCTCCGAATTTATCATATTTTTCACGTAATTCTGGTCGTAAATTATGAAATCCATCCTCCGTCCTCCTCGAAGAAGTGTGTAAGCCCGGAGGCGGCACTCTCGAAAAAGCTCAATTAAAACGAATTCTGTTAGTCTTAATTAAATTGTAGCCAATTTATAATGCAAACGAGCGGTTTCACTCGCAGCCCGAGAAGTAGGATGCGAACAAGAAGTCGAATACAAAGGAACATCTTCTTCGCGTGTTTTTCTGGAGGGATTAATTGGGAGGAGGTGGAGTGGAAAATGTTTTTACGGCAATTCGCATTAGCTCAAAAACGCCCGCAATATTCGTTGGTGCAATGTCAACACGGGTTGAACGCGGAACGTGAATTGTAAATGGCAATTCATCATTAGCCGGGAATTCTGTAATTATGAAATCGATAATTGACTCAACGAGTGCATTAAAGCAGGAACACTTTATACGAGTGGGGGGTTTCGAAACATGTTTGCGCTGGGCGTGATTGGGTGTTCGTTATTGATCAGAATAATGCGAAGGGCTATTTAATGTATTTTTATCGCCACTTACGGAGATCTAGAGAACATTAATAATAACACAAAAAATTAAAAGCTCTGTAATTTTTTTATCTATTATTTCTCAACACATTTAGATATTCACTCAAAAATAAAAAAAAATGGGACAAAAAAAATTATAAGGACAATTAAAAGGGTTGATAAGAAATTGAAGCGATAAAAATGTAACCTTCATAATTGTTTGTTTTTTCTCTAAGGTCGAAATTATTTCGATTATCGATAATGGGTGTGATAATCGATAATTATTAACGATAATGGGTGTAATTACTCAAATAAGGCACTATCCATTGATTATTTTATCACTAACAAGAAAAAACACTTTAAAATATCGAGTGCAGGGGCTTTTTTACCTATAAATACTACGACCAACTGCAAAAAGAAACAAGTTCCGAGTTGATACGGTTCAGGCAAACAGGTAAAAAAATTGTTATAATTATTATATTATTGTTCAACATTTAAATTCCTTCGTCCAGATTTAACATGGGCTACAAAGTTGTCCTCCTGTTGTTGGTTTCTGCCCTCATGCAGATCGCTCTTGCTGAGGAACCCACTCCCCCACCGCCAAATTAAATTCTAACGGATAGCGCATGGACCCGGACCTATATTAATCTGCATTAATTATAGCTTTGCACCTGCACTTTAAAATAAAATGAATTAGCAGCAAAAATGCACGGTTTACTTTATCTGCCCCCCCAGTGAGTATGTACTTCAGATATCAATGTTTAGTAATTATTTATTATTTCTTTGAGATTTTTTTTATATAGCGCATTAAGTTAGCGTAGATACTTCGATAGAACCTAAACATCACTTCTTTCTTCTCACAGCTTGGTATGAAATACAAAGATTTGAAGTGGGAAACAGAGTGGAATCAGACCCACCAACCTTTAGAAATAGAAATAGTTGAAGAAGAAATAAAAAGAACAAGAGGCGAGAAAGGAATAATCATAAAACTATCTGAGAAGAAGAGAGCATACGAAAATACAGGCTACAACAGATTGAAAGAGAAGAAAAAAAGCAAAAAGATACCGAAACACAAAAGAAAGAACTCGAAAGAAGCGATGTCTGCAAAGAAAATAGAAGTAGAATGCCAAGAAACAGATGGTAAGACAAAAAATGTAAGACTCGCCAGAAAACAAATGAGGAAATGGATATGTTGGAAGGGATTGAGAGAAGAATACTGCTTGCAATTAAAGAAATACAAAGACACTTGTGAGAAGAAGAAGGAAGAAAAGAAAATATAAGCAGCAGAGAAAATTAGATCAAGCAGCATAGAAGTACAAGTCTGGAAATAAATAAACGGAGAACGAGAAGTCTGGAAATACATAAACGGAGAACGAAAGGTGAAAAAGAGGGCGAATGAAAAGATAACGATAGAAGAATGGAGAAAATACTTTAAAGAATTACTATATGGAAAGGAAGAAACGGTAAGAAGACAGAAGAGAAAAGAAACAAGAAAACGTGTATCGATTAAGGGGGTAACAGGAAGAATGAAGAAAGAAAAAGCGACGGCAGGACTGGCAAGGAGAGAAAATTTCAAACCAATGGAGGATGGGTCCAGTGCGTCCGATACGCAAAAATGGGTAAAAAGAAAAATGGAGAACTATCGAGGAGAAAGTTTGGTGAGCAAAACATACATCTACGCAATGATACTGGAAGATAAATTGAAGGAAGAACTAAAGAAGAAAGAAGTGTTGCTAGATGAACAAGCGCGCTCCAGAAAAGGGAGAAGCACTATCGACAACGTGTAGATCTTGAAACACCTAATAGACAAAGAACCCGATAAGAAAAGGGGGAAGATGTGCGCGATGTTTGTAGACTCGAAGGCGGCTTTCGACAGTTGCAAATAGAGAGGGTTAAGACAAGGATGCCCACTCAATCCCGGTCTATTCGCGGTATACATAAGGATCACCAAAGAAATAGGAATAGTGAAGATAGTCACAAAAGAAAGAAGAGGCCGAGAAAGGAAATAGTAAAGAAAGTCGCTAAAGAGAGAAGAGGCCGGGGGAGGAAATAGTAAAAAGAGTCACTAGAGGAAGAACAGACCGCGGAGTGAATCAGTAAAGAGAGTCACTAAAAGAAGAACAGACCACAGAATGAAATAGTAAAGAGAGTCACTAAAGAGAGTAGAGATTGTGGGAGGAAATAGTAAAGAGAGTCATCAAAGGGGGAACAGACCGCGGAAGGAAATAGGAAAGAGAGTCACCAAAAGAAGAAGAGGCCGAGAAAGCAAATAGTAAAAAGAGTCGCTAAAGAGAGAAGAGGCCGGGGGAGGAAATAGTAAAAAGAGTCACTAGAGGAAGAACAGGCCGCGGAGTGAATCAGTAAAGAGAGTCACTAAAAGAAGAACAGACCACAGAATGAAATAGTATAGACAGTCACTAAAGAGAGTAGAAATTGTGGGAGGAAATAGTAAAGAGAGTCACCAAAGGGGGAACAGACCGCGGAAGGAAATAGGAAAGAGAGTCACCAAAAGAAGAAGAGGCCGAGAAAGCAAATAGTAAAAAGAGTCGCTAAAGAGAGAAGTGGCCGGGGGAGGAAATAGTAAAGTGAGTCACTTAAGGAAGAACAGGCCGCGGAGTGAAACAGTGAAAAGAGTCACTAAAGGGAGAACAGGTCGCAGAAGGAAACAGTAAAGAGTTCATAAAAAGAGTACACAAGCCCCGGAAGGAAATAGTATAGAGAGTTACCAAAGTTAGAACAGGCCGGGGAATGTAATAAGAAAGAGGATCACCAAAGAAAGAAGAGGCCGAGAAAGGAAATAGTAAAGAGAATCGCTAAAGAGAGAAGAGGCCGGGGGAGGAAATAGTAAAAAGAATCACTAGAGGAAGAACAGACCGCGGAGTGAATCAGTAAAGAGAGTCACTAAAAGAAGAACAGACCACAGAATGAAATAGTATAGAGAGTCACTAAAGAGAGTAGAGATTGTGGGAGGAAATAGTAAAGAGAGTCACCAAAGGGGGAACAGACCGCGGAAGGAAATAAGAAAAAGAGACTCCAAAAGAAGAAGAGGCCGAGAAAGGAAATAGTAAAAAGAGTCGCTAAAGAGAGAAGAGGCCGGGGGAGGAAATAGTAAAAAGAGTCACTATAGGAAGACAGGCCGCGGAGTGAATCAGAAAAGAGAGTCACTAAGGGGAGAACAGACCACAGAATGAAATAGTAAAGGGAGTCACTAAAGAAAGTACAAGCCCCGGAAGGAAATAGTACAGAGAGTCACTAAAGAGAGTAGAGGTTGTGGGAGGAAATAGTAAAGAGAGTCACTAAAGGGGGAACAAACCGCGGAAGGAAGTAAGAAAGAGAGTCACCAAAAGAAGAAGAGGCCAAGAAAGCAAATAGTAAAAAGAGTCACTAAAGAGAGTACAGATAGCGGAGTGAAATACATAGTAAAGAAGTTACTAAAGGAAAGAACAGGCCGGGTGAGTCACTAAAGAAAGAAGATACCGCTGAAGGAAATAGTATAGAGAGTGACCAAAGAAAGAAGAGGCCGAGAAAGGAAATAGTAAAGAGAGTCACTAAAGAGAGTACAGGCTGTGGGAGGAAACAGTAAAAAGTCACTAGAGGAAGAACAGGCCGCGGAGTGATTCAGTAAAGAGAGTCACTAAAAGAAGAACAGACCACAGAATGAAATAGTAAAGAGAGTTACAAAAGGGAGAACAGACCGCAGAAGGAAGCAGTAAAGAAAGAGAGTCACCAAAGAAAGAAGGGACCGAGGAAGCAAATAGTAAAGAGAGTTACTAAAGGGAAAACAAGCCGTAGGAGGAAACAGAAAAGAGAGTTACTAAAGGAAAAACAGACCGCAATATGATGAAATAGTGTAGAGAATAACTAGAGAGAGTACAGGCTGTGGGAGGAAATAGTAAAGAGAGTCACCAAAGAGGGTACAGGTTGTGGGGGTAACTAGTAAAGATAGTCACTAAAGGGATTACAGGCCACGGAAAGAAATAAGAAAGCGAGTCAACAAAGACAGAAGATGCCGAGAAAGCAAATAGGAAAGAGTCACTAAAGAGAGTACAGGCTGTGGGAGGAAATAGTAAAGAGAGTCACTAAAGGGCGAACAGGCCACAGAATGAAATAGTAAAGAGAGTCACAAAAGGGATAACAGGCCGCAGAAGGAAATAAGAAAGAGAGTCACCAAAGAAGGAAGAAGCCTAAGAACCAATAGTAAAGAGAGTCACTAAAGAGAGTACAGATCCCGAAGTTAAATAGTAAGGAAGTTACCAAACTAAGAGCAGGCCGGATGAGTCACTAAAGTCACTGTGAAAGGAAATAGTATAGAAAGTCACTAAAGAGAGTACAGACAGCGGAAGGAAATAAGAAAGGGAGTCACTAAAGGAAGAACAGCCCGCGCGGAGTGAAACAGTAAAGAGAGTCACCAAAGAAAGAAGAGGCCGAGGAAGGAAATAGCAAAAAGAGTCACTAAAGATTGTACAGACCGCGGAGTGAAATAGTAAAGAAGTCACTAAAGGAAGGACATATCGCCAATCAGACAAATTAGGCCAATCCACAAAATGGAAGGATTCAATTCAAACAAAGGATCTGTAGAATTTGGAAATAGTTTTCGATATTAGATTTTATATTGCATACAGGACTATACAAATTAAACGTTGAAATGTTAAAGCACATAAAACTTCAAAAATCCGAACGAAATTGAAGTAGTTAGTTAAAGGATTTTATGTCCCGTGGGAGCCTCGTAAAACTGATTAAAAATTACCAACAATAAAACAAAAGGGGTAATATATTTTAATTTTACGGCCACTATTTTCCATACGCCAAAACAGCGGGAGCATTAAAATGAAACACTACAATTAACAAAAAAAAACACATTGCAATCAACACAACGAAACAACAAGAAACCTCAAAAATCCATCGCCCCCGGAACACACTTGTTGAGGACCGCTCTCGGGGGCGGCAGCGGCACGGCGCGCGACGTCGGCGGCGGCGACGACGCCAGCCATCGCCGTGACGCCGGATTCTGGCCAGTGGTTCCGGGACTCCGGCACGGTCATCACGCGCGCGCTCCGGCGACTCCGGCGACGCGTGCTTTCCAGAGATCGCGTCCGGAATTCGGGGTGTGTGTCTGTGCTCACTCTTTATTGGATTTACGTGTGCATCCGGAAGGGTAAATATCCATCTGCGGTTAGCGTTTACCGCACTCACGGAGAAGTTGGACCAACTCGTATCGGTTTAATTGTGTTTGGAAAGTGTGGACGGCCGGGTGGTTTTAATGCGGTTGTACGGAGTTTCGATGTGTGACGAGTGTTGCATTTTCTGTATTTTTATGACGATGGTTGTTAAATTGATGCCGAAGCATTGGTTTGGGTAATAAAAGTTTGATGCGCTTTTACAACGATGCGAGAATATGTACATGATACCGTACTACTGCTATTTTACATAGATCTGGATAGTTTTAAGTCTTCTAGAAATTTATCTTCTAGTTTTTATGATGGTATCAAACTGCCCAAACACGATCTTTTATGTAAATTTCGATACAATTTGATGGCTTCCTAAAGCAATAACATTAAGAGAGGCGATGTATTCCACGTGAAGCCCAAACAAATCCCACCCAACCCAAATTCACTTTCCACAATAACCCACTAGGTTTTATTAATAATTGTCTTTTTATCCGTTCGATTTGCTTACATTGATTGATTGTGACAGTCTTGATTTCGAGCCATTTGCTGGCTTAATGCAACTTCCATTTCAATTAATTGTTTGCTAGAATTATTTTGGCGTCACTTCAAACTGTTATAAATGGCTTTAGTTGCTCTTGGAGATATATAATTTGTTTATTGTTTTAGACGATCAATCCCAAGAGTCTCGGTAGGAAATTCGAAATAAGGAATATTAAAAAATGGTGGATGCGTTTTTCAAAATAATCCCATCTAAACTCATTTTTGTTATAAAAAGACACAATTTTACACTGTAATAACTTCTGAGGTTCTAGATCCAACGATTTGAAACCTCCAAGAATGGAATCTAGGAAATTGTTTTACAGCAAAGAATATTTGAAAGTACAGACAAAAACTTCATCTTGTGAGGAATGCATAAAAAATAGAAGAAAGAAAAACAACGAAGCTGGGTTTCTTAATTTTCTGAAATTTCCGGTCCTATTGCTTCTGCACAGTCTCATGATTAAAATTCTAAATTCTTCAATTTATCAGCGACTGAGCTTCTGAGTTTCTCAGTTGTTAATTTTTTTCAGTTTATTTCCTCTCAGTATCTATAATTTATATTTTTATGTGGCTAAGCCTTTCAATTTTTCAGTTTCTCAATTCCTCAGTGACGCATCTTCTGTTTTTCAGTTCCTGTACTCTCTCAATTCCTGAACTGCACATTTTCTGAGAGTCTCTCAGTTTCGCATTTTAAGGATTTTACAATTTCTTACTCTTAGTTTTTTAGTTCTCTTGTTTCTCACTATCAGAGTTTCTCGGTTTTAAGTTGCTCAGTTTCTCATTGTTTCAGTTGCTCAGATTATCATTTTATTATCAGTTTATCTATTGCCCACTTTTTCAGTGACTCGGCTTCTGATTTACATTTCACAGTTTCTTAGTCCCAAACTTGTTCAGTTTCTCAGCCTTACAATGTCTGAGTTTTTGAAAAAATTTTTTGGTTTCTCAGTTTCACGTTTTAAAAGTTTTACAGTTTTTAATTTCTTAAGTTTTTAGTTCCCTTGTGCCTCTGTATCTGGGTGCCTTAGTTTCTGCTTAACAGCTTTTCACTCTTTTCGCATTTTCTACCAAATTGAAACAAACTTTAAAGTTCCTAAAAAATTTTTTTTCTGATTTTCCAAAATTACATTGAATTGAAAAAATTCTAAATTTTCAAGTTTTGAGGTTAAGCTACAGATAATAATTCTACAATTTGATGATTTAAATATAATTCTATAATCTATTGCTAATGTTAATAATATATAATATAATTATAATATTATTCTAAATGCATCATATTTATATCCAGTAGGTTTTGAATTTTGAAAATTTGTTTTCCACAGACAGCATGATATGTAAATCATTTATAAAGACCTGATATATTATTGTTATAATCTATTCAGATCACTATGTAATTTTGAAAACTTCTTCTAATTTTACCTCAACAATGCGAAATTTGAAACTCATGCTTTCTTTCCTTTGAAATTCTCTCTCACATCCGAAACGTAGTTCGTATGCACCTCGTCGCAGCCGTTTTTGTGATGAATTTAAATTGCGCAAACATGACAATTTTCATCGAAATTTCCAGGCAATTTTATTGTTTCCTAGAACAACAGACAAAGCTCCACAGGGGAGCATAAGTCACCTGAGGCATTGAAAGACGAGCGAAAATTTATTAAAAATATCTCTTCGATTTGCTTACTTGTTAATTCCGAGACTCAATTACAAACCGAAATCAACAAAATTACCAAAATTACTCTCGCAACCTCTTAAACTACTTTCAACCCATTCGGATTCACCGCTGATCCCGGATAACAAAACCGTTAAAGAGGATGTCTGCATAAATCGAGGCCGGGAGCCGAAACTTCGTCCTTTCCCTGAACACGCCCTCTATTGTAGTAATAAGTCTTAGATTTTCTTTTAATTAAATGGATCGGTGCCAACACGCCGACGTGAATTCCGCTCGGTTTGACACATCGCCTCCACGGAAAAATATATAAATTTGCGAGCGGAAGAACCCGTAATCGCATATAGTCTTGCATATTATTCAACATCGATCGGACGTCCGTAATTACGGAAGAAAAGATTGAAGGGTTATGAAATAGAATTGGCAGCTATAGTTGAGATGCGGAAAGTTTTCGAAATATATACAAAGTTTGGAGATGCATGACCGGGAAGTTTTATCAGGATCGTTGACGTTGCTCCAGTTGCATGTTAAATTTCAACATTGAGAATTACAAAAAGCTGAATGGGAGAGAAAAGCAATCACGGGAATCATCAAATAAAAATATATACACAGGGCGTCATCGATGAGTTGCAGACATTTTAAACACATGTGCACAAAATCAATTGGCACCCAACAAACAATAAAGAAAAAAAATTATAATCAATTTAAAACTCACATGTTTTAGCAGTTGTTTGGGGACTGCTGGGTTCAAGAGCGATTAAGCGATTTGACAAAGGCACACTTTAAAACTTTGGTTTCAATGTGTCCATCTCCCTCAGCGATAACACGGTGAGCCCTGTTCAACAAGGAGATACGCACCCCTGGACAAATCCACTGCACAAGGGATTGATGTCAATGATTTGGAAACCTTTCTACTTGAAGCAGTAATTCCAGCAGGTCACGGTGAAATGTCAAATACGTTTTACCGGTCGGGTTCACTATCCTAGCTCACACATTAACACGACAGTGACACTCACATCAAACCACTCGGATGCCGTAAACGAATACTGAACTGCGATTATTAATTATTTAACCATAAGTTTAACAAACCATAACTCGTCAATGTAAACAATAAACTGGCATTTTCGAGACCCCAAGTTATCTTATCTTTTTTTGCAGTTTCTACTGTTGTGAAATTTTCTGATTAATGGGAAACCTTTGAGTAAAAATAAAACCGGTGACACTCAAACTGTTTCAGGTATTAAATTAATTTCCGATAATCTATGAAACGATTACAGATAGGCCCCTGCTTTATTAATCATTTTCAATTTCTTTATCCATGGCCGATACGTGGGTGAAATTTCTAATAACTCATTGAAACACCCTGTTTTATACATAAAAGACAACTCGAAAGAAAAGTGATTTTGATTTCTTATCTTTCAAAGATAAATCTCAGTGTGGCTGTTATGAGTTATAAAAAAATATAATATGACTCAGCTAGAAATAAGGATTCCTGTATAACCGACTGATGCAACAAGTTCTTCAGATAAAACTGAAGTAAATATAGAGAAACGGGGAGAGAAAATTGAAGAAAACAACAAAGAAGGAAAAGAGTGATACCAACGAAATGTAGGAAGAGGAGAAAGTGGTTAAAGAGAAAAAGAAAAAATGCCAGGGAAAAAGACCAGTCGATAGTTTAATCAATATTAGAATAGCAGTGACATCTATGAGGTATTAGACAGGGCCTATGAACAAAGAAAGTAGAAACCGGTCGTTTAGCCAAAGAAGTTTAGCTGCATTCCTGGAAGAAAAGAAAAAAAATTGAAGTTATTTAAAAAAAGTAACACAATAGCAAAATGAACGAAAGGAAGAAATGGAGGATGTTGGAAGGCCGACCCAAGAAATTAAGACAGATATGGAAAGGGAAAGAGAAGAATTTAAGGAGAAAGGTTGAGAGAGAAAGAGACACAGCTGGAAGGGAAAGTGGAGTATGAGGAAAGGAGAAGTAAACAGCAGACCAAAGAGGGGATAGAGGATTTTCTGAGAAAAAATGTAGGAGAGGT
Source organism: Diaperis boleti (assembly GCA_963583935.1). Lineage (NCBI taxonomy): Eukaryota > Metazoa > Arthropoda > Insecta > Coleoptera > Tenebrionidae > Diaperis > Diaperis boleti. The sequence continues at coordinate 81,449,618 of OY757244.1, read as the reverse complement.
CAAAATCAAGAACTCTTGCAGTATAAATAGAGCTCAAGTATTAGTTGATTGAGAGGGAAAGGAAAAAGTGATGAAGCAAAAAGGAAAACTAAAGAGATAGAAAGAGACATAGATGATTCACAAAGCAAATAAGAAATTAAGGGGCACGGCGAAGGAAGAACGGGGAGATGGAAAAGAAGTAAAAGTGGGATGGAGGTTTTCCAATAAGAAGTCGAAGAAGGGGTGAGGGAGAAAATGGAAACGACGACAAAGGAAAAAGGAAAGGGTAAAACAAGAACAAATGGGAAATAAGAGAGAAGGCAAGAAGGGAGGGGTGGAAAAACTAAAAAGCCATAAAAAACAAGGGCGAGAGCCATTTTGGAATGTACCGAAACTAAGAAAAAAGAAGAAAGAGAGAGAGAGAGAGAGAATTTAAAATAGGAGGTTTAACAGAGACATGAATAGAAGAACAGAGTTGGGAAAAAACAAAAGAATTATTACCAAAAGAATTAAAGTGGGAATGTCAAGGGGCGAGAAGAGAAAGAAGAAAGGAAGATCGGCGCATATAGAGATGAAGCAAGATAAGCAAGATAGAAGATAGGGAAAAGTAGAAGGATTCAGAGTAGAGAAAAGAATAGAGTGAGGCCATCTGCCTAGAAATATTGGAAAAGAGAGACAAGAGAAAAGAGGAGCAGAAAAAAAACGAGGAAACGCAGATAAAGGCAATGATAAAAAAGGAGTAGAAGAGTACAAGAGAAGACTAGAAACAAGAAGTAGGGAAGATTGAAAAAGAGTTGACAAAAATATTAGAAGAAGCAGCGACAAAAAGAGAAATAACATTAAGAGGTAGAAGAGCAAGAAAGAGAAATGAATGGAAGAATGTGAACAACGGATAAACGAAGAAAGGGGGAATGCAGGAACGCTGGAGAGAAAAGAAGAAAGCATAGGGAAACGAGAAGAAGAAACATTACCAGAGGAAAGAAATAGAGATACTGAGAGAAAGAGGCGTGTGGATTAATGTAGAAGTGAGCAAAAGACACAAGGCTATGGAAGAAAAAAAAAAGGGAATCCAAGTACATAATGGAGAAGTTTAAGTGCGGAAATGAATGAGAGGTAAAATAGGTATTGGTTGCAAAAGGGAGGAAGGAGGTGTAGAATGTGCGATAAGGAGAGAGAGACAAACATAATTATTATGTAGAATGAGTGTAGCGAGATGAAAGAAATAGAGAGAGAGAGAGAGAGGAAAGAGAGCGAAAGCAAAGAGAAAAAATACTGAATATCGATGGAAGGGAGATGAAATCGATGAAAGAGCTACGGAAGAAGGCAGAAGAGGGGATGGAAGAAAAAAACATGTGCTGTTTTGAAATTAATACAGAATGTAAATTATTATGCACTGCTGTTATACGGGGAAAATACGTTTTACTTTTTGCCGTTTCCTAAACCTTGTTTTCAAGTACGAAATGGTACGAAAACATGAATTTAAGACGGTCCCAACATATCAGAAAATGCGTGAGTTGTGGCAAAGCTGACCGGTGGGTGAAACGGTGTCATCAAAGAAAAAATTTCCGAAGCATAGAAGATATCACTAAAGACACTTACATATTATGCTCTCTACATTTTGTTAATAAAAGTGGACCTAGTGAGGTGCACCCTGATCCAATAACAGTTGCAAAAGAAAAGGTTTGTCTTTTGTTTCTGAAACGCAAGAGTTAAAAACTTCTACCTAACCGTACTTTTCAGATTTGCTCATTTAATAGAACAAGTTTGAGTGTGAAATATGGCAAAGTAACAAGTGAAACTGACAAAGAGCACAACGGTGTGTACAAAAACATGGAGAACGCTTTCAACACTTAATTAATAATAATTAATAACAATAATAATTTATTTTACTTAATATAATTATTAATAATATTGCAGCTTCTCTGAAATTTTGAGGTTATGTTATCTGTTTACAAGTTGTACAAGGACAGTTGTTAATCAGTCAAGCTCCACACTGTAAAAAAATAAAACAAAAACGCAATTTCAAAGTTCTTTTGTTGAACGCTCGTTATAATGTCTAGAGGGCTGAGGGAGAAAGAAAGATGTCTGATCCGAGCAAATCTACTTTAAACTTCAAATGAAGTACTGAAATATCACAACAGTAAAAGCACTTAAAAGTTACTTAGAAACCAGTGTAATAATTAAAATAAATTAAAATGTCGGTATCGACTTTAAAGAAAATATTAAATTCATGGAGTTTTACGACAATAAATGTGAAAGGTGAGGAGTCATAAAACATAAATTAATTTCCCACAAAAGGAAATAGGAGAAGATTTTAAATTGGCTAAAATAGTAGCATCTAGACACGAAATGATATATTCCCGATATCTCGTATGCATAATATCATAAGATAATATGTAAGATGATATTTAGGACACAAGTGCCCATTTATCTAGAACTACCAATTTTCAGTTAATGTTAAAATCAAAACGACATTTTATTGGTTACAGTAAAGTCATTATCAATCGTTAAAAATAACCCTTTTGACACTGGCAGCCAATCACAGCACTTAACTTTCAAACGCATTCTTAGTCTAAACAATAAATATCACATTCCACAAAGATTTCCATTTTCTTACTTATTTACTTCCACGACGTTGGGGTCCAAACTTAATTTAAGCTCGGTTCGTTTCCGTATTTATGGGAAAGGAGAACTCGTTTCGGTTGAAAAAAAAAATGCTTTACGTTAAAAAAGGTGCAAGATAAGACTTTGACGCTATAAATATAAACAATAATTTTGTCTTTTTGAAAGTGAAACTTTCTTTAGCGAGGTAGGGAGTCCGAAAAAGTGAAATGGAAATCATGTGAATGACTAGCGTTGTAGACCCCTGTCTCAAGGGGGCCTCTTTGTTTTAGTTGCTGTAACATTTGTATCAGGAAATAATGAAATAAACTCGATTTCTACCGTCGCTATCGTCTTGGCAAGTTACACTCTCAGTCGTGTGCTTATAAAGTTTTTTTTTGTGTACGTACTATTTATAGCAAATATTAATAGTGGATTTTAGTAAAGCGTGTGGTTATTATTATATTTAATGAGAATGTATTGTAGCTACAGTAAATATACGTCATTTGCACGCAACATTGGAAAATATAAATTAAGCGTTCGTAGTATTTCTATGTTGTGATGAAATTAAACAACCCAAAAATTTAGAACACGTAAACAACAGTAATAATTCATTCCTATTATATCTGTATATTGTTTTATCACTTCCCCTACCATTTCTTTTTCTTTTGTTCTTTACTCCCATCTAATTTCAGATTATGCCAATTTTTTCTGTCTGTAGATTATTTATCTTTTTATTGTTTTTACCAAATCATAACTGTTTTTTCTTCTTCTTTCTAATCAATTTCTACTTCTGACTATTCTCTTTCCATTATACTTTCTTCTCCGGTTGTTGGTTTGCATACATTTTCATATAACATCGTCTTTTTAATTTTTGTTTCCTTACAAAAATAAGTTAACTGGAAAGTGCAACAACCACGAGGGGGAAATTTAATATAGAAAATTGTTATAGAAAGAATAAGAAATCGGAAGCGAAATAACTAACTGCTAGCGGTCGTTCAATTTCAATATAATATTTGCTAATAGTTTGCTCTATTAAATTTCTCCATAAATTGACAAACATAAATTCGTTTACCAGAAAAACTACAAAGAGAAAATCTAAAAATAACTAGAACAGCAAAATATACAAGGGGAAGAAATGAGATTTATTATTTGAAGAAGTTTCTCTCCTGTGTTTATAAAAGGATTTTAATTTATTTCCAATCGTATAAATTTCATTACTCTCAAACCTCTCGTCTTTCAGACAGTGCAGGCAATTATATATATATAAAAAAAATGTTACACATTAACTACAGTTTCATCATCGTTTCAGTAACTGAATGTCGCCCCCAACAGTAGTCACAATTAGCAACAACGTAATTATTAAAAGCCACGCGAAATAGAGTTCGCTTCTGGGAGTTTAAACAGTCGCAGCAATTAATAGGTAAATTGCTCTTTCATTATTCGGACGAAATCGCCCCGCTGGAAATTAGCTCTAAAAGTCTTGTTTATTTGATTTGGACTGAAGCGAATTATTTAGAGGAGAGGTGGCGCAAATTTCAATGGAGAAATTGCGAACGGTGTGTGTAATTTGCGACAATCGCGCAATTAGAGAGTGGAGCCGGAGGTGTATACAACTTCACTTTAGAAATATTATTTAGTTAGTCTATTATTATTTTGTCGTAGTTTAAATGTTTATTATTCTTTTAATATTATTTCTTTATTTATATATTTTATTAGTGAAGTTGTCCTTAATCCACATCATCATACATTCGGGCCGACGAATATATCTTTCTCTTCATCAGACACGTACCTGAAATCACAATGTAACTTAATTTGTCAACTCTTCAATTTCAATAAATCTATCGTGAAAATTATCTATATTTCAGCTGAATGATGTCGATACCGGAGACTGGACAGCACAAACTTTGTAATCCGATTACATACTCGCTAATACTGTGTGGGACGTTACATGGGATGGAATGAGATTTAGAAGATCAGTTTCGTTCCTCTCTTGTTCAAATAAAGTGTGGAAAACCCTGGCCATTTTAACATATTTGGAAAAAGTGGTTATAAAATGAGTATTGAAACAGGGATTCAAAATGACAAACGACATGTAATTACGTAATGGACTAATATTGTACGGGGTAATCGAATAATGTGGATTTGATAAAATTATGAGTAATTATTGTGAATAAATTTACTTGCGACAAATACTTATTGTTAGCGTCTATTGCTGAATGATTTATTATTATCAATATCCGTTGGGCAATGTTCAATTTTAATCTCTCAGTTATTCACGTTGTAACAGATGTCTATTCAACATTAATTAATGATCAGCAGAAGAAACTTATTCTGCGTGAGAACGACATCTCTTAATAAAAATCCTCATATTTCTCGTCTTTTGATGTTTTGGTACTCCTTTCCATGTCTTTTCCGGTGGTAAAGTATGACTCACTGTACCTACTTCTTCGAGTATATCTTGTGGTAACATTTTGAATTTCCTTCGTCTTACTAATATAATAAATGCGAAAGTTTGGATGGATGTTTGTTGCTCAATCACGCCAGAACGGCTGAGGTAGAGTCTAGTCTGGAATAGCACATAAGCTACTTTTGATCCTGGAAAAATGTACGGTTCCCGTGGGATATATTTGTTTTTGTTTTTCGCAGAGCATCTCAAATTGTTTCTTAGGATTTTTTTTATTGGTAAATGGAAGAATGTATATCAATTTCAAACTCTCGGATCTTCTGAATACTCAAAATCTTTCAGATTCTAAAATTACACGCAACTCAAATTTAGAATCTTGAAATACTCCATCAAGTAACAAAAAATTTGAATGAATCTAGTAATTCTTCAAAAATGTGAATTTCACAAATATAAATTAATTTCTAAATTGAAAATCTTTTAATTCTCCATCAAGTACAAATTTTTTAACGAATCTAGTAATTTTCTTCAAAAATGTGAATTTGAGAATTCCATGTTTCAAAATTGAGAATCTGAAGGTGTTATAGAATTGTAAAATTTCATGACTTTAGATTCTGTTCTCAATTTTGTAATTCTGAGATCTCGGAGTTGCAAAATCTCAATCTCAAGACTCTTATGCCTTTGGAATCTTTAACTCTCAAATCTTCTGAATTCTCAATTTTCTTTAGATTCTAAGATTACACGCAACTCAAATTGAGAATCTTTAAATTCTCCATCATGTAAAAAAAAATTGAATGGATCTAGTAATTTTTCAAATATGTGAATTTGAGAATTCCATGCTTCAAAATTGAGAATCAGAAGGTGTTATAGAATTGTAAAATTTCATGATTTTGGATTCTCAAAATTATCAATCTTGGAATTCTGAGAATTAGAAATTTCAAAATCTCAATCTGAAAGATCCTATGCATTTGGAAATTCAAACTCGCAAATCTTCTCAATCCTCAAAATCTTTTAGATTCTAAGATTACACGCAACTCAAATTTAGAATCTTTAAATTCTCCATCATGTAAAAAAAAAATTGAATGAATCTAGTAATTCTTCAAAAATGTGAGTTTGAGAATTTCATGTTTCAAAATTGAGAATCTAAAGATGTTGCAGAATTGTAAAATTTCATGATTTTGGATTCTCAAAATTCTCAAAACTTGTAATTCTGAGATCTCGGAGTTGCATAATCTCAATCTGAAGTATCTTATGCCTTTGGAATCTCAAACTCTCAAATCTTCTGAATTCTCAATTTTTTTTTAGATTCTAAGATTACACGCAACTCAAATTTAGAATCTTTAAATTTTCCATCGAATAAGAAAAAATTCAATGAATCTCGTAATTCTTCAAATATGTGAATTTCAGAATTTCATGTTTCAAAATTGAGATTCTGAAGTTCTTATCTTGGAATTCTAGAATTTCATGATTATGGATTCTGAGATTTCGGAGTTGCAAAATCTCAATCTGAAGGATCTTATGTCTTTGGAATCTCAACTTCCAAATCTTCTGAATTCTCTTTTTTTTTAGATTCTAAGATTACACGCAACTCACATTTAGATCTTTAAATTCTCCATCAAGTAAAAAAAAATTGAATGAATCTAGTAATTCTTCAAGAATGTGAATTTCAGAATTTCATGTTTCAGAATCGAGAATCTGGAAACGTTATAGAATTTATTGTAGAATTTCATGATTTTGGATTCCCAAATCTTGTAATTCTGAGATTTCGGAGTTGCAAAATCTCAATCTAAAGGATCCTATGCCTTTGGAATCTCAAACTCTCAAATCTTCTGAATTCTCAATTTTTTTTAGATTCTAAGATTACACGCAACTCAAATTTAGAATTAAAATTAAAATTTAAATATATCTATGTCAAATTTAGAATCTTTAAATTCTCCATCAAGTAACAAAAAATTTGAATGAATCTTAATTCTTCAAAAATGTGAATTTCAGAATTATAAATTTCAAAATTGAGAATTTGAAGATATTATCTTACAATTGTAGTATGTCAGTATTTTGGATCTTCAAAATTCTCAAATCTTGGAAGTCTGAGATCTGGGAGTTTCAAAATCGCAATCTGTACGATCTTATGCTTCTGGAATCTCAAATTCCCAAATCTTCTTGAAATCTCAAAATCTTGCAGATTCTAGAATTACCCGCTCCTCAAATTTAGAATCTTTAAATTCTCCATCAAGTAACAAAACATTTGAATGAATCTTAATTCTTCAAAAATGTGAAATTCAGAATTATAAATTTCAAAATTGAGAATTTGAAGATGGATCTTCAAAATTCTCAAATCTTGGAAGTCTGAGATCTGGCAGTTTCAAAATCGCAATCTGTACGATCTTATGCTTTTGGAATCTCAAATTCTCAAAATCTTGTGGATTCTAAGATTACACGCAACTCAAATTTAAAATCTTTAAATTCTCCATCTAGTAACAAAAAATTTGAATGAATCTAGTAATTTTTCAAAAATGTGAATTTCAAAATTGAGAATCTGAACTTATCTTAAAATTGTAGAATTTCATGATTTTGGATCGTCAAAATTCTCAAATTTTGGAAGTCTGAGATCTGGGAGTCTCAAAATCGCAATCTGTACGATCTTATGCTTCTGGAATTTCAAATTCTCAAATCTTCTGAATTCTCAGTTTTTTTTTTAGATTCTAAGATTACACTCAACTCAAATCTAGAATCTTTAAATTCTCCATCCAGTAACAAAAAATTTGAATGTATCTAGTAACTCTTCAAAAATGTAAATTTCACAAATATAAATTAATTTCTAAATTGAGAATCTGAAGTTATCTTAGAATTGCAGAATTTCATGACTTCGGATCCTCAAAATTCTCAAATCTTGTAATTCTGAGATTTCGGAGTGGCAAAATCTCAATCTGAACGATCCTATGCCTTTAGAATCTCAAACTCTAAAATCTTCTGAATCCAAAATTTCTTTTAGATCCTAAGATTACACGCAACTCAAATTTAGAATAATTAAATTCTCTATCCAGTAACATAAAATTTGAATGAATCTAGTAATTTTTTAAAAATGTGAATTTCAAAATTGAGAATCTGAACTTATCTTAAAATTGTAGAATTTCATGATTTTGGAACTTCAAAATTCTCAAATCTTGGAAGTCTGAGATCTGGGAGTTTCAAAATCGCAGTCTGTACAATGTTATGCTTCTTGAATCTCAAAATCTTGTAGATGATAAGATTACCCGCTCCTCAAATTTAAAAATGTTAATTTCAGAATCATAAATTTCAAAATTGAGAACCTGGAGTTATCTGGAATTCTAATATCTTGGAATTTCAAAATCTCAATCTGAAGGCTCTTAAGCCTTTGGAAATTCAATCTCTCAAATCTTCTCAATCCTAAAAATTTTTTTTTGGATTCTAAGATTTCAGATTTCGGAGTTGCAAAATCTCAATTTGAAGGATCCTATGCCGTTGGAATCTCAAACTCTCAAATCTTCGGAATCCTCAAAAAATTTTAGATTCTAAAATTACACGCAACTCAAATTTAGAATCTTTAAATTCTCAAAAATGTTAATTTCAGAATTATAAATTTCAAAATTGAGAATTTGAAGATGTTATCTTAGATTATAGAATGTCATTATTTTGGATCTTCAAAATTCTCAAATCTTGGAAGTCTGAGATCTGGCAGTTTCAAAATCGCAATCTGTACGATTTTATGCTTCTGGAATCTCAAATTCTCAAATCTTCTTGAAATCTCAAAATCTCGTAGATTCTAAGATTATCCGCTTCTCAAATTTAGATTCTTCAAAAATGTGAATTTCACAATTATAAATTTCAAAATTGAGAATCTGAAGTTATCTTAGAATTGTAGAATTTCATGACTATTCTCAAAATTCTTAAATGTTCTTAAATGTAACCGATCTTATGGATCGTATGCCCCTGGAATCTCAAACTCTCAAATCTTCTGAATTCTCAAAATCTTTTAGGTTCTAAGAATATCCGCTTCTCAAATTTAGAATCTTTAAATTCTTCAAAAATGTGAATTTCACAATTATAAATTTCAAAATTTTGAATTTGAATATGTTATCTTAGATTGTAGAACGTCATGATTTTGGATCTTCAAAATTCTCAAATCTTGGAAGTTTGAGATTTGGGAGTTTCAAAATCGCAATTTGTACGATTTTATGCTTTTGGAATTTCAAATTCTCAAATCTTCTTGAAATTTAAAATTTTTTTTGGATTCTAAGGTTACACGCAACTCAAATTTAGAAGCTTTAAATTTTCCAAGTAAAAAAATTTGAATGAATCTAGTAATTATTCAAAAATGTGATTTTCAGAATTTTAAGTTTCAAAATTGAGAATTTGAAGATGTTATAGGATTGTAGAATTTCATGATTTTGAATTCTCAAAACTTAAATCTGGTAATGAGGTAGTATACAAAATTTTGAAACTTTTTTTATAAATGAAACTGCTTAAAATAGACGACTCCTATTTTTTCGTTTTGCTTAAATCATAACCGTTTTCATGAAATAAATGAAAAACTATTTCGCGGGCGAATAACTACGTCATTAGTTTCCGAGCATAGAGGGAGTAAGAGCGAAAGGGAAAGAATTACTTATAACATGAGTGAGAGTGAGAAATGGAAAGGCGTACGTCCTCACTTAATTCATATGCCGGCCACTAATGACGCATTTTAAACTAGTACAGTTCTCTCATAAAAAATTAAAAGAATTTCAATTCAATTTTTTTTTGCATTTTCAGTAAGTATAATTTCACAATAATAGCGCTAAACCATACACTTTTCAATGAAGTTTATGATTATTGTATTTTCCAAAAACTTTATTTTTTAGTATACTACCTCATTCTGAGATCTCTAATTCCTCAAAATCTCAATCGTTTCTCACTGGCTGAATATTTGAACTACTTATTTTACCATTTTCGTAGTTCCTCCTTTTAGTCTTAATTTCTCAGTGTTTCTCAGTAGGTATCTCAGGGTGCTAGTTGTTAATAAAATTGTCAGCGCACGATGAACGTTGAAATAATTTTTTTCCAAATCAAAATTTGTTTATATACGTTACTACGGCAACAAATCTCGTTTGCCTGTGATTACTAGTTGCCTCATGTTGTTAATGACTATATTTTGATCTAAAATCCATTTTGTAAATTGATTTATGTTTAGCAATTAAAATTCGTCTTTATTATTGTGTCACATTTTATTGTAGAGTTTTCGTCAATGTACACGTATTGCTGCTAGGACTAGATCATTGAATTACTCGGAATGTATCGACTATTAACATTTTCGGCAGACAACAAGCCGCGGCTTCGCCTTGACAGAACTTGCCTTTGAAATTAGGTTGTAACAGTAAGGCCTTTCAACGTTAGAATTTTGATGTCTTAGAAACTTGAAACCCGTCTTGACCGGATATCACAATCTGAAAATCATAAGTATAAATTTAAAATAAAGTCACTTGAAAATGCATCAGCAGAGCCAGTTCGAGGATAAAAAACGTCGTAGGCATAGGTACATCAATCGTCATCTGTTATCACTTACATATATTCCCGTGCTTTTTTAAATAGTTTCTGCACATACAATTGTGACTTATCCTTGTTACTTTATACAGAATTTAACACGAGCTTAAACTCTTGCCATTCTCATCTGCACCTCCATCCGTTTGTTTTATTCTCCGACCCTCAACGACCCGAACCCAATTCCACCACCGAATCCTTCGAATGCTTCCCCGCTTTCGTGGGTCCAACGCCCCAATCGCCCAGTCAAATATCGGAGACATTCCCCTCGCAATCGCCCTCTCGATTTCCAGTCAACCGCTCGACGCATCGGTGTTTGAGGTCTTCTTCAATCTGCTTTTAAATTTGTGCCGTTGGAGACTCGAATGAATATGTCTGTTTAATCCGGCGTTCTGAGGTGCCTACGATCCTCGTTTTATATGAAACGTCAGATTTTCGATGTTACCGAGAGGACGATTTATGTCCGGGAGTGGATGGAATCGTAAGCTTCTTATATTCGTAATGCAATGTGCACAAGTTTACCGAGGAAATACCGTAAATGTTCAAGAGGGATGAAGTTAATTGCGTGTGGAGAGACGGAGATGGCTCGCTGAAATTGTTCTTGGTTCCTTTGAGTGGACGCACACAATGACGGTATTAGGGGGCCGCGTAATTGTCAGCGGACGTTTTCAGTTTGTTCCTATTTATATTAAAACTCAAGTCATCTTTTGCGATCCGGCCATTGCAGCGTAGGAAGTAAATATTTTGTTGAAGGAGTAGCATGTAGCGCTTTCTCTTGTGGCGATTCTGCGTCCCACAGCGTGGACCGAGCCCCGCGTGGTCCCCTTGCTAGATTATTAGAGAATAGGAGATGCTTTCGTGGCACACCTGGGATAGACCGCCAGAGCTGCGCCACTTCCTTGTTGAAGAGACTGTCTGTTTAATGGGCACACAATACAACATATTCATTTTAGGGAAATAAAACCACAAAAAGCCTACTAAGATCGTTATTCCGTCGATTTCTTTTCCGCCCCAATTTCGTGTCTCCTCGCCGCCGATATAACAAATTGGAGCTCCCATGTCGCCCCTTATTTGTTTTGACATGTTAAACTCGCAACCTGAAGACTCCAGATAAGATTTGAAGGGTCCCAAATTAATTGGAAAATAACGCAACGTGAGACAATAATTTGGCCTTATCTGTGCGAGAGTTGTGCAGATTTAAATTGTACACTTTGCTCAACTCGCTCGGAGATCTGATAGGGTTAATTAACGTTTCATATTCTACCACACACCCTTTTTAGACTTTACTTCTACCTAATTGCAGAGATTTTCTTTTATTGTTTCGAGGAAAATTTAAAATTTCTCTCCCAATCTTTTCGGATTACAAATGAAAATAAATATGGAAATGTCGGACGAGATAACATGTATCGGAATCATGCACATGTAAAGGAAAACTTCGGATCGTGTTACACAAGTCCGGATTAGTTAGTTTTTATTGGTAAGGAAGTTAGTGGAATGTCGGAAATGTAACGATATTAGTTGCGGAGTTTTATTTCAGTTAGATAACCGAGTTTGTCGGTTTTAATTGAATACTTGATGGAAAAATAGAAATAGAGAAATTACGACTCGAGTTGGAGAAAAATAATCCAACGTTGATCGCTCGTCGAGTCTTTACGAAATCCACTGAAAATTAAAACTTAAAGAGTTTTACTTAATCGCTTATTACAAGCTTGATTTATGCATGCATTTTAAAGTGAAACTTCTCTACCCGCAGTAGCGTAAGTTGTGACGCTTTCTTTTATCAGGTTGCCTAGTCTTTTTACGTGGTATGATCCACGGGTCCGCGAGTAGCTACACCGGAGTACGATAAGCCAGAGGTGAGCTGTCTAGTTTGGCGGGGGGAGAAATGAAGGCCACTATTAACTCAACATTCGGCACGCACCCTTTCCACTTGATCGTGAGTCTCTCCGATGGTGGTGGTGATAGTCGGGGATATCAGGAGATGGGACGTCATGATCCGGGTTTCCGGGAGAGGGGGTAAAACACGTCGGAATGTTACTAAAGCGCGGCCGGTTGGCTGGTCGTCGAGCAGAGTGCCCCCGCAGTCGGTCAACCGGAGGATGCCGGAATTCACCCGGCAGGCGGTGACCAGAAAACCGGGAGTGACGACCGGAAGGGAGCCCGGGGAGGAACCGGGACCGGGATATTACCAGGAATATAGGTAGAAATGGGGAAGGGTAGTCGGTTGGTGCTCACCTTATTGGTCGGGAACTTCTTAGGAAAGGGCACGACTCACATTTGGCTCTTGCGACTGAGCGGAGCTTCTTTTATAGAGACGCTTTTTCGCTAATTACCATGATGCCAGAATCATCCCGGTACGGCACCAGGAAGCATTTTATATCGGCTTGTAACTGGTTCAATGCAAAGGGCGTGGTCCGCTGTGACAAGGGGCGGCACTAGGGGTATAGTCTCATTCGCTGCGCGCTATTTTTCTGATTCCGGGAGTGAAAGAATTACTCCGTTGCGATGCCGAAAAGTATTTTTTCTCGATCAACTTCAAACCGTTAGAATTGGAATGGGCTGAGCAGTGGAGCAACGGCCGGCGACTCGCGGGATGGATCGACCGTGACTTTGCACGTTGCTGGCTGTGTGCTAATTGCGGAATATTCAGTAACTTCGTTACAAAATTTAGAATTGGCGTATTAAAAGGTAGGTTTTCCATTTGCGCCAATCCGTGCCATCGATCGTTCACCCAATATAATTCCGACGCTTCTTTCGGTCGGGTTGCCTCAAGCGCCAGTTTCTTACGGGTAGCTAAACCGGGGTACGGGACACCAGAGGTTTTGCGGGAGGATAATAAATATGGCACGGGGTTACGGTTTTTATTATATTTACAATATGTACAATTATTTACACACTCTTTTATCTACTAAACGGGGGCAGTTCTGGGCGACGTAGAAAGTTCGGGTGGTCGGCATCGGGAGCGCGCTAACTCATGCAAGAACGGTACTGATACGGTGCGGGAAGTATTTTCTTTCGGGTTATTTGTTACCGCGGCGTCGGGAATTTGGTAACGTCGTTACATAATTCGTAAACGTCATTACCAAGATGCAAAAATACACCCTTTTTATAGTCCTTATTTACACCTGATTGTTAGTGCACAATCAGGCAAGTTTAGTAAAAACTGAAACGCACCCCTTTCCCATCCGAATCGCAGCAGTTTCAACGCAGTTGCATTTTTTCGGGGTGCGAGCCAATTATGCTTTTGCTCGTCCTAGCGTATTTAAACCGACAAAGCCGTGTACAATAACACACGTGGAATAAAAAGATAAAAGACGCGAAATTGGAGCGCTGTCTGGTATTATTGATCGCCGGCAGATACACGGTCCGGATTTTTTACAATATTTGTCATTATTGCGAGAGGTAGAGTAAACAATAACACGTTGCAACACGGCGCAAACTTTGTGCTTTTGAGAAACGGGATGAATCGGTGAGGTCATTCGTCATGATTAGTTTTGAAATCCGATACTGCTTGTTTTTGGTGTGGTGTTACAATCCTTCCATTATTTTTCTTAGAAAAGACATAAACAGTCTGTCCCAACAACTGTTACTAGATCGACCCAACCCTCATCCCGGCATTCAAATCACGTAATTATCATCAAGAAAGTTTGCTGCAAGCATCCGTCGAGGTCATGTAATCTCTCATTTTAGCGTGATGAATTGCCATTCATGAAATGCAACAAACTTTCAAAATTCATAAGGTGTTCGCGAGCCCCGACAGCCGATAAATTAGTTTAGAGCTTTGCAGTTTATAGTGCGAAATATTTTTGTGAATTTCAGCAGGAAGAGACTTCAAGGATAATTGAACGCGTCTAGTTGGCAGGCTTGCCGGTTTAGGGTAGTCAAGTTTAATAAAACAGCTAAAGTTGGCGGGTCCTTGGGAATATCTGTAGCTACGTAAATATTCAATTGTCACACGCCCACCCTGAGCAGTGGCAGAAGCATCGCACGCGCACTCCAGACACCTTGCATTTCTAATTGCGAAACAGACAAACTGTATAATTTTTCTTGCAATCGAAACGACTAAACAAAACTTCGAACCTTTCGCCCCATGACAAAATAAGTTTGTACAAAGCTCTGCCGACGCTTTTAAAGCTCTCAGCACGGGACAAAGACATCCCAGCCTTGGCTCGACCTCCCTAAATATTTCAACGTCCCATCTGCATAATGCATGGCGTATTCTACAGATTATAACATGTATAATTCAGTCGCGTCCCAGATTCAGATATCTAACCACAAACAACCGGTACAAATGCATCCGCTGGGCCCCGTTTCAACGGGATCCTTTTAGCAGGAAACGGATTGCTTTCCCACCTGACCCTACCCTCCGGCAACGAACGTCTTGAACCAACAGAGTCGAGAAACGCATGATTAATTATTATGGAAATTCGGAGGAATTAATTGCATCTACAATTGTAAGGAGTTTGAGATTTAAATCGAGGAAAAGTTGGTTTACGCACGGGAAAGATGCGGTAGCCCCGAAATGAAATTTGTTTTCCGGAGCTGCAAAATAAAACCGCATGCATATCAGAGAAGTTCAAGTGTCATTACAGTAGTTCCTGCATTAAATATTTCATAGTTGGGAAACTGCGGAAGTTTATGGCCGTCAGCCCCGATAATGTCGTGCTTTTTTCCCTTAATCCGGTACACGAAACTTGTAAACTCGTACCGGAAATTTATTTTATTACTTTATGGTCGTCAGATTTCATTACATATCACGTCAACATGCACCACTAACCGGTGAACTCTGCCTCTAACTTCCCATAAAAAATTAAACATTCACCGGGGATCGAACTGCTTTTACGGCGCTCGTAAAACATTGCCGAATAGTCACGCCGGATTTTAAATATTAATCACAGATGACGCCCCCCACATTCGGATTAAGTTGACTTTGGCGCGTTGGCCAAATTAAACTTTGTGCTAAGTCGCGCAAAAATGGTAAATATTAAACGGAATAATGAAACGACAAGTTAAATATTATCTTCCGCGATTAAACGTGGCACCTCGCGGATTTCGGCGGACGTCATAAAGAAGACGGGGAGGTTACCGTAAAACCGGATCGTGTTTTATTGCTGTGAAACATTTATTCGTCGTTGCGGTAATAATCTATGGAGGTGTGGAATCGTCCTATGAATTTTGCACATAAAGTGTTGTAATGGTGTAGAATAAACTGCTTTATTGTAACTGGTGTGTGCCTGATAAACCAGGTGTTAATACCATCATTCGCAATTTGGATTTCTGCACTAACGATAGTTTTAAACACTTGTTAAGTTATTAGACATTGCGTAACAATCCAACTCCCTTTTCTCGCGATGTGCCGCCCGACGTATTTACAGGTAACCTTTTTATTCTATTTTTTTTTGTAATACTCAACATAAATAAGATGGCCCTGAAATTGACCGGCGTACTCACCCCTTTGTTGTTCGGTCTTGTTTAAATAATATCCACTACTGCTATTCAAACCTGGATAAATCATTGAATAACTATCTGTCTTTCGGTATAAGGCCCACAGTAGGTTGCGGTCATTTAAAAGCTATTTTGTCTCTGTTGACTTGAATTAACCAACACTGAGTAAGAACTGAAGACAAAAGAGCAAATAGAGGCATAGCACCACGCCGAATGTTGGGGTTCTGTTGTGGTGTTGCGCCCTTGTGCAAGCAATTTATTAGTAGCCCGAAAACAGTTCTGCAACGTCAACCTATTCGGCCCAGGAGTTAGTAGCAACTCCCTTCTCTGGGTACCCTGCAGCCCAAGAGACAACTCAAAGTCGAAACGACTTCTCTCCCACCTCTCAAGTACAGGTTTAGCCAAAATAGGGCCACATAACTCCCCCAATCAGCAGCTTGCAACGCGAATCACGAACTGAATACTATTTGGTCTATCTGTTGCCTCAAAACATGTACGGACAAATAATAATAAATAATAAAATATACAGTAACACAATGTTATCCTTGGAAGCCATTTTGAACCGAGCGCGCCGAGATGACACCTAGCGGACGCAAAACGCAGCGAGGCGCAACGAAACTACCAACATGCACAAACAAAAACCCTAAATACTCAAATTTGGCTTCCCGGTGTCGAATATAGCTAGATGTCAGTTATCGCACGGAAGCGCAAAACAACAAAAAGATAAGACACTTTTCAGAACCCCAACACTCGGCGTGGCGCTTTGCCGTTTTATGCCCTTTAGTATTCAGTTCTTACTCAGTGTTGCTTAATTCAAGTCAACAGAGACAAAATAGCTTTGAAATGACCGCAAGCTGCTGTCGGCCTCATAACGAAAGACAGGTAGTTAGTAAGTTATTCAATGATTTATCCAGGTTTGAATAGCAGTAGTGGTCATTATTTAAACATGACCGAACAACAAAGCGGTGAGTAACAGCTTTCCACCCTGGCGGCCATTTTATTATTGACGCTGACACAACCGAAAAGCTTGTTATCTAGGAGTTTCTGGTATGGAAACAAACGCCGGTCAATTTCAGGGCCACCTCATTATGTTGAGTATGACAAAAAGAGGCAGATAGAATAAAACGGTTATCTGTAAATACGTCGGGCAGCACCACACACGCGATTGTTAATTTAAATTCAATCGATCCTTCTGGTAACGTGAAATTCCGACAATGCAATTTAAACATAGAGCACACTCAACTTTAAAAACAGAACTCATAGTGGAATACAATCAGATAAAAAAAAAATTAAGCTATAGTTACGACTTGATGCTTCTAACGTTAAAGTTTGAAAAAAATGTCTAAAATGGTCGCCGGTCCTCCTTCCACCATCTAGAAGGGACGCCAACCGTCCTTTTAACCACGCAAACTTCAGCGCGCTACCAACCACTGCCGGATGTTGCCAACTTCGGAGCAACTTGCCGGATAGGCAACTCGAAGTTCTCCTATGCATTGTATATGGGATGTCTCAAGATCTAGAATGGAACTTTACAATCTCCTCGGTCTATTTTTTTATGATTTTTATATTTCAAGAGTTTTGACAACAGACGAATAAAATTGTTATTTTAAACATTCGGAAAAATATTTTCAAATCCATCTATGGTACGCTTTGAACTTTGTTTACCACCTTCCCCAATTTCAAGTACCTAATCTCCTCGATGAGTTTTTAATGAATTTTTTTCTACTACTGCTATGAAAAGTGTGTAAAAAAACACTTCAAATTCTTTATTTCACACAAGGTGTAATAAATCCAGAACGCACGCTAAAACCGTGTGAAAAAGTGTCACACGCTAATTTTGTGTTTTTAGGCAACCAAACAGACGCCTTTTTAAAATCACGTAAGCTGTGCAGCAACGACGATTCCAAAAAAAATTATTCTGTCATACTGTTTTTAACGTGAAAACTGTGCTAAATATGATGAACGAAGATGAAGATGAATGTACTCCCCTTGAAATATCATAAACAGCTGCTAAACTTATTGCCTTCAACTTTAAAGCAGAGATATTTAACTTCGTATGAGAAATTTACGGAGTGGAGAAAAACAAAGAACTTGAAATCATTATCAGAAAACGTGTTTCGTGTTAAACATAACATTGACATATCTAAATACCTAAAACTAAGAGTGTTTTTGAAAAGAAAATTACGTCCCGAAGAAGTAAAAAAGTCTAGATTCAGAAGATTTTAACAAATCTTTTAACCGAGCGCCAGATAATATTTATTTATTGACAAAGGTAGGCTTGTAAAAAACAAAAGATATATACATGTTAGCGCGGTGAAGGGTAGGGAACTGAGCGGAGAGCAATATTCCCCCGGGCAGAGCGGGGACGACCTGTCTTGAGCACTAGTCAGGTTAATTATGTTGTTGCCTATTCGTAGTTTGTTAATGGTGTTTAAGATAAATTAGTATTATGAAGTCTTAGAAGCTGTTATACATATTATAATTATTATTTAATTTCTAGGCTGTAGTTGTTATTGGACTTTCTGGGGCATGAACTATGTCAATTAACAGTTGACGACATGAAGGATTTAAATTCTGCCATGGTAATCACAATAAAACGCACGAAAAATAAGATACCGTTACAGAAACTTTTTACCAGATTTTGAAAAAATATGCTAATCTTCGTTCCCCAAATATTCTAATATTTTTTTAAATTATAAAAATGGTAAATGTATTGTCAAGCAGGGTGTGGGTATAAAGAAAATAGAAAGTATGGCAAAAGACATAGCTGCCTATTTAAAACTCTTAAACCCAGTATATATATTGCTTTCGCCGGTCATCGGTTATACTACTGGTAAACGTAGGTGGCGATTTGATAACCCTCAAACGCCATGGAGGTTGGCGTTCCAGTGCTGTTGCCGAAGGATACATAGACGATTCCATCCAAAACAAAATACAAATGTCGAATAAAATTGTTGCATCATTTGAATCTGGCAGTGAAAATTCAACGATCTTGTCAAAAAATGAACGTCCCTCACGTTCCACAAACTTTTCATTGAAAGAAAATATATATAAAAAAAATGGAAACTCCTGGAATTAAATAATTGGAAAATTGTTCCAATATAAAAATAAATTATAATTTTGAATAAGTAGATAATAAATATATTAAGGTTGATACTATAAAACGTTATAAAATAAATAAAAATAAAATCATGCTTTTTCCGTGTTTTTATGTGCATTTGACGCAGGCGTAGAAAAAGTATAGTGTACAACACATGTTGAAAATTCGATTTTACACTCGTTTGGTAAATAACTATACGGGCTATTAGTGTGACGTAGAAGCTTGAGGTAGGTCAGTGCATTGACGATAAACAAACCCGAAAATGCATGGGGAAATTCAGGTTTTTATTTTTTCCCCGTCAACAGCGCGTTTCTTAAGTATGGTTGTTCCCGATTGGTAGTTTTTGTACTCCGCGTGAAAATATCTGACTCCTTTGGGTAAATTAAAAAAAAATCTAAGAGATTTGCCACTTGACGAGAAAAAAATATAAAACTGAATTTCCCCATGCATTTTCGGGTTTGTTTAGCTTCAATGCACTGACCTACCTCCACAAATATTAACAAATTAACAAATGAAATATTTGCGAGTTATTAGTTCCAACGATAATATTGTGCAACAGAACTTGCAGGTATACCAGCCAAACAGCGATTAAGCGTGCTCAAAGTTTAGACGAAATTAATCATACCTCAACGATCCTTTGTCAAATCCCCCGGAGGGCTATTTTCCCGGATTCAGGTCTTCAACTGGAATTATTTGCGGGGCGTTGTTCTATATTTCCGGTAATAAATTCCACGACCAGTAAGGACGTGAGATCACACGCACATCACAACAACAAAGAGCCGAAGTGGAAGTGGCGTCATGTATAAAATAAAATTTTATAAACATACAAACATCCGAAAATCAAAGTGGCTTGTTGGAATCCTTTTGAAAATTTAACCCGTTTTTGTGAAGCTTTGTTTCGAAAATTAAATTATGAATTGTGCAAAATATTAAAAAACACAAAGGTAGCAGTTAATTAATACTGAATTACTGAACTTGTTTTATATAAAAAAAAAATACGAGTAAATTTTTCGGACGTCAATAAATTGGGTAGCAGCTTTTTGTTTTCCCAACGCTCTCAAATGTTTATCTTTATCAATCTTTGAAACGAAGCATAAATAAAAATTAGTACGGAGAAAACTCAACTTCTTCGTCCATGTTCGCCCCTAACAACATTGCAATCTAGCTAGAGAGCCTGCAATTCCCCACCGTTAATTTATCTTTCTCTATTTCAGGTAAATTGGCCCAGCTGCACCGGCGACGTCCATTAGAAGCTGCACTTTTTTGTTCGTTTTATTATCATCGTCTTGTTTGCCTTTGTGCTAACAGTTCGGAATTTCATCATAACTGTTCATCCGTTCGGTCTCCGTTTAACTAAACAAATAAAATCAGTCTAGTGTAATAATGAATTAGATCAACTGAGGGTGGAGTCAAGTGTTCAAATATTTGCGGACGGACCCTCTTCCTAAATCAATGTTTGGCTGAGTGTGTTGCAATTATAAACATTGTCGATGGTATTAATTCGATGTTGTTCGATGTTAGTGTGTGCTCGAGCAGTGGTACTGAAATGGCGGTGATTGTTGTGCTGGTCGTTGTTTGGAGTACGCTGGCGTCGACGGCGCTGCCACCTGTCATCAGAATAGGTAAGTGCTGCTGCAAAATGTAAAATACATTTTTAGGCGATGATTACGAAAAATGTGACTTTACGGCCTCTTTTGGAGCCGTAAAGTTTTACTTTTTTGTACGCATCTGTCAAACTCTACTTTTTTGGGACTGATCTGTCAAACTCCACTTTTTTTGGGACTGATCTGTCAGAAACTAAAACTTTTGATACTTTTCAAGAAATCTGTCGTTTGCTCTTGAGATTTAACCGAAGGATTTAACATCAGCTGTTTTAGGTCGCTGGCTGCTGACGAAAATCTGCTGATTTTTAACCGTCTTTGTCATTGTGATGGGGTCATCTGTATTTGTTATAGTCATGTGTACTGCGGCTTTGTGTTATACAATATTGGCGATCCGTGTAATTTGTGTTACTATTTACACCGGCGGTCATTTCTACACATTTTAGAAAGTGATTTACTATTAAGTCAATACTAAATTATGACATTGTAGACCATGTATTTAAAACTGTCCACATTACTTAATTACATCCAACTACAACTACCTATTTGTTTAATGTGGGAAACCAAAAAGAGGAAATCGAATAATAGGTTGGAAAATGTCACTCAGTGTGTACATTTAAAAAATGAGTCTGGAGCACAATGTTAAAAAAAAAATTCCATTCAAAACACATAACATCTAAACCAACTCCTTATCTGCATTGTGTTCTCGGCTCACGCCTCGGCCACAAACAGCAGATGCGTCCAAAAAAGCTAACCTTTACGGCCTAGGTACACAAATTACTATTCTTTTACGATTATTTAGTGACAACAAATTTTATTTGCAAATTTCGGCCTTCGTAATGTAAATAAATATTAAATAATTACAGTTGATATAATTGTCCCTATTTGAGTAATATCAGAAACAATATCTATCCGATCTGTCAGCAATAGCTCCCGGTCCGCCACGTCCGGTCAATCCCAGCAGTCCGCGATGATCCCCTCGGGGCTCGATTTCATGGCTGCCATCACTAGATGCCTATTCATCAGCGGTGTTCTTGGTCGAGATCCCCGGATCTATTGACGGGCATTAGACGTAATGAATTTATGACGGTTTGGTGCATCGGCAATCGCTGCAATTCGTAATTTATTAATGATGCGTTCTAACATTACGACGATGTCGAACAGATGTCCGTTACAAATCATACACGGAACGGAATGGATGCCAGGGGACGTTGTAATTTGATAGTTACACCAGTCGTTATTTGTGGTGATAATTACTGTCGTGCTTTAGGATAATAAAGCGACTGTTGGTGCTCCAGTTTGCTGCAGAGGAAGGAACATCACGATGATGCATGCGCCCTTATAATTCAGCCGACCGCAATCTTCATTTCCTGATAGAGACATATTTAGCTTATCAAGTCGAAGCTGTATACTTTTTTACTACGTTCTCAATCAAAATACGCTTCATTCTGGGTCCTCGCGAAGTTGTCATCTCGAACCTCGCCAGTCTGATGACCTGCAGGCCCGTTAAAAATTCATCAACGTATCTCTCCGTTCTCTTTCAGCCCGTTCGCGGACCGCCGACGCTAATTGCTTGTAAATAATAAACAACTACCGAGGGTCCTCTTCATTATTTATTTGCGAGTGCAGCGTGCAAAGGCCGTTATCACGCCATAATATCGATAAAATTGCAACTTGACACCTCCATCCCTGAACTAAAAAAAATCATAACGTTGTTTCGTTATTTTGTGTTTGCGGTATTTCACGTCCTCGCCGGGAATTATGGAGCCGCAAACTCCCTTTTATTGCGATTTTGGAGCAATTAGTTTTTAGTTTCAAAATTGAAATAACGACCAGAATGTACGTGGGTAGTGAACTCCTAAACGGCTGGACCGATTTTGATAAAATTGTGCGAGTTGCAAACGCACGTGCTAATGAAAGTCAAGAGCAACGCAACGAACGACTTCGAGCTAATGCATTGAGACAAAGACAATTCTTCTGTACGTGGGTATCTCGCTAGACTAATTTCACCACCCCCAATATTTTTTAAATGAAAAAATTAGCGGGCAAGCCAACGTTCGGGCAGGACGTCTGTCGGGTCCGCCGGTCTGGAATAAAAATTAAATCATGTGTTCCATATTATGTACGAAATATTTCCGTTTTTTGTTTCAATATCGACAAAGAATGTCTCGTGCGCTGCAGCCTTAATGAAATATCTCTCGAAATTGTCTCATGGCGTCGACGAAAGAAAATCAGAATCTTTGATCTCGGCCGTTTCAGTGAGACTTTTTACACACACATCACTCGTTTAGTTCATGCTTAGTTTAATCTTCATGCCTTATAAAGCAGCGGAAGCTCGAGGAGAGACGGTTTTTTAAAATACCGGCCATGATAATGAACGAAGTTTTGTCTGCATTTTGAGATAGCTCGAATGACGCAGAGGCCAGCATCTGAATTTCTAAGCAGCCAGCATTTCTGTCTAGACTTTTATAGGTGAGTTACGCTCTGTTTCTTACTATAATATAGGAGAACTGTCATAATTACGTACCCAAAGGATCTTTTCTTGAAAATTCAGGTTAACGCTTGACGTCAGAGATTGAAAAATGAACAAGAAATATTAATATCAAGTTCAAACAGTTGTTGACACCGCGCATGAATATATTCACAGATTTTTCTGTGAATTCGCCGGAAAGTTGGAAACTTTCACTTAGTAATAATTATGATAATTTATTACTTTGCGACGCAGTACTCCTTAGGGATCGTATACGAATCGAGAATATTCTACAAAGTGCTGCTCATCCTTTCATTCAGAATTGATGCATACAACTTGTACCCTGTGTTTAGGAGAGTTATCCCTCGGTAATTTTCTACTTTATTTTTTTCTCCTTTTTTGTATATGGGGTAAATTACCCCCTCTCTCTACCCTACCGGGAATCCTTCTCCTCTCCACACCCCATTCATTACCTCCACCAGCCTCTCTAGCACTCTTCTCGTCCCATACATCCACGACTCATTCTGTATTCTATCCCTCCCTGGTGTCTTCCCTTTCCTCAGTTTCTTCACATGCCTCTCCACCTCTTCCATTGTAATTTCTTCTCCTTCAGGTTCTACTCGGTTTCTCCTCGTCTCTATTTCGGTTTTCTTTTTTTCCTTTTCTCCCTCCAGCAGCCTCATGAAGTACTCCTCCCACTCATTCATCGTTATTTCCTCGCTCCCATTTTCTTTTTTCTTTCTCTCTCTATTAATATAGTTCCATACCTCCTTCGCTGTTCTTATTGCTTTTATCTCTTCCTCTTCTCTCTCCTTCTTCTGCCTCTTCTTCTCCCTGCATGTCTCTCTGTATCTTCTTTTCGCTTCTAAAAAGCCCCTTCTGTTTCCTTTAGTCTTTCTCCACTTTCTTAGTTCTTTTATTGCTTCCTTTTTACGTTGCTCACATTCTTTGTCCCACCATTTATTCTTTCTTTTTGTTCCTCCACCTCTTACTGTTATTTCTCTTTTTGTCGCTGCTTTTTCCAATATTTCTACCAATTCTTTCTCCATTTTCCCTACTTCTTGTTCTTTAAATCTTGCTTTTTCCAGTCTTCTCTTATACTTTTCCACCCCTTGCTCGTCCCATACTTTAATTATCACCTTCCGCATTTCCTCTATTTTGTCTTCTCCTCCTCTCTTCTCTCTCCCCCTTCCTATACTTATCACTATAGGCAGATGGTCTGACTCTACTCTTTCCTCTATTCTGAATTCTTCGACTTCTTCCCATGCTTCTTCGTTTACTATTCCGTAGTCTATCACCGTCTCTCCTCTACCGCCTATGTAGGTCCATTCTCCTTCTTCGTCCCCTTGTTTATTTCCATTCAGCACTTCCCATCCTTTTTCTTCTATCCATTCCATCAACTTCTTCCCTTCC
Organism: Diaperis boleti; assembly: GCA_963583935.1. Classification (NCBI taxonomy): domain Eukaryota; kingdom Metazoa; phylum Arthropoda; class Insecta; order Coleoptera; family Tenebrionidae; genus Diaperis; species Diaperis boleti. The sequence continues at coordinate 81,425,067 of OY757244.1, read as the reverse complement.
GCGTTTTCTTTCTTGTCTTTGGATTTTCTTTTTCCCTCTCTTCTCTCTTCTTCCCAATCCCTGACTCCTCTTTCCCCAATTCTCCCGTTAAAATCCCCTCCCAGAAGCAGACATTCTTCCCTGTTGTCTTTTAATTTTTCTTCTATCTTGCTTATTGTTTCTTTCATCTCTTTGCTGTACACTGTCACTATTTTCCACCATTTACTGTCTATTTTAACGTTTCTCACCATGTGACCTTCCTCTTCTCCCTTCTTTTTAGTATTCTCTTTTATTCCTTTTTTTACCCCTGTTATTATTCCCCCTGCTGCTCTTCCTTTTTTCTTTCCCCTTCTCGCCCCATGCCAATCCCACTTGAACTCCTTTGGTAACAGTTTTTCTATTTTTTCCTAGCTTTCTGACCATGTTTCTGTTAATCCAACAATATCGAACTCCTTCACATAGTCACAAAAATCTTCTTTTTTCCCTAGTCCCGCTACATTCCAAAATAGTGCCCTCACCCCTGTTTTTCTCGTTACCTTCTTTGATTTCCCCCTTCTTTCCTTAGTTTCCCTCCTACTCCCTTATTTGTTTCTTTATTCCCGTTTCATTGTCCTTTTTACTTTGCCGTTGTCCCCCTTTTTCCCTCCTCCCCTTCTTCTTCTTATTGGAAAACCTCTAGTCTCTCTCTCTTTTCATCCCATCTCCATTGCTCCCCTATTAATCTCCTGTATCCCCCTCTTACTTCTTTCCCTTCTTCCCTTTTTTCCTTCGCCATACTTCTTAGTTTCTTCTGTAAATCTCTTTCTTTCTTTGTGAGGTCGTTGTCTATGTATATCTCCCTTGTTTCCCTCTTCTCCCTCAATTTTCCTTTGTGCTTCATTATTCTTTCCTTCTCACCCCATCCCTCCATCTCCACCAATACTTGATCCTTGTTAATCCTGTAACAATCTTTTACTTTACTATCCTCTACATTTTCCTTCAAAAACTTCTCTACATCCTCTTTTTTACATGACTTTTTCTTTCCCCATCCCATCCTGTTATCACGATGTTGTTCTTCCTCTTTCTTCTCTCTTCGATTTCCATTCTCTCTTCCAGCTTTTCCACTCTCTCCTTCCCATCTCTTCTCCTTCTCTTTAAATTCTTCTCTCTGCCTCTCTATCTCTCTCTTGAGTTCCTTGTTTTCTCGTCTTATTTCTCTTATCTCCTCCTTCAACTCTTGCAACAGCTCCAATATTTTTTTCTCCATCTCTGTGTCCGTTTCCTTCTCTTTCTCTGATGTCTTCTGTGTTTTCTTTACTCCAGGAGACCTCGCCGTCTTTTTACTTTTTTGAAAAAATTTCTCTTCCTCCTCTTCTTGTTTTTCTGTTCTACCCTCCCCTTTTCTCTTTCTTTTCCTTTCCTCCAGGTAAGAGTCCAGGCTTCCCTGACTGAGCGAGCGGTTTCTATCGTCTTTGTTCATCCGCTTCCTGTGGCGCCTCCTAGATGTCGTTATGTTCCGGCTTCGCCGATTTATTCTTTTTCCTGACTATATCTCTTCTTCCCTGTCCAATTCTTTCTTCCGACCTTTCTCTAATACCTCTTCTCGCTTTTCTCAATATCTTCTCTAATTTTTTCTTTATATTACCTTCTATTTCTCTATTTTTCGCTACTTAACCTCTATACCACATGTTTACCTTCAGCTCGGTAATACAGGAATTTTCCTCAACGATTAAGTATATAGATAATATTTATCCGAGGAATTTGAGGAGTTGTCGGTCACGAAGGGCCACTTGGTAAATGGCAACCAATAACAACAAGGCGATTTTGAGACTCATTTTGAATGTTCCAAAAGAAAATAAATGATATACATAATACATATTATTCCAGAATTAATTCACGAAGGAGAACTTTGGATTGCGTACCCCACCTGGAGGTAGTTTGGCAGCGTCGATCCAGAGGGCGTATCGGGCGAAGAGAAGGAAGATCGGGCTCGTTACTCGAAGCAAGCTCTCATTTTCTTAAAATTTGTTAAATCCGATTTTATTCGCACCAATAGTCCTTTTTACATTTATATTTCCGCCAAATGTAATGTAAGTACAAGTCAATATAATTTTCAACCGATTCTTTTTCTAAACAAGAAGAATGTTCTTAAATCCAAGTGGAGTAAATTTAAATTAAAATTTAAATATATCTATGTCGAACTCCACAAACTTTAATAACTGTAAGATTACTTATGGTACATGTTTCGGCAGAATACTTCTGCCATCATCAGCCCTAATTTAACAAGAGATTAATGATACAATTGATGAATTACAAGAGGGGTTCTTACCTTAAAGAATATAAAAAATTATGACATTGACGTAATTTTGAATTAAATTTGACGTTTTCAAAGGGTTACATGATTTTTAAAAGATTTCGTAAAAACAACATTTTATAAATGTAAAAATTAAAAATGGATCAAAGAGAATCTGGTAAGTTTGTTTGAGTGAAAAATTAAAATAGTGAATTAATGGGATTATTGAAGTTATTCTGTTCATTTAAACAAGATCTGTTTTCCAGTTTCAAGGCTTTCCTTATTTCCAAAGTCTCGAGAAAATCTAATTTCCGGCCTTTATTGCATTTATGAATCAATTTGGAATTTGATGGTGAAAAACTATGTTTCGTTATTAATATATGATTGGCGAAAGAAGAAGGTGTTGATGGTGGAGGATCAAGATCTGTGTTGTTATAGATGTGCCTGAAATGTTCTTTAATACGGTCTGATATTTTGCGACCTGTCTGACCTATGTAGAATGACTCACAAGTAGAGCAGCTTAATTTGTATACACCTGATGATGATTTGTAATCTAATGGATCTTTATTTTTAATAAAAAATCTGGATAAGTTGTTATCTGTTTTAAATGAAACTTTAAAACCGTTTTTCTTAAGTATTTTAGAACATTTCTCTGAGACGACGCCAAAATATGTTAATGAATTTGAAAAGGAAATTGTTTCTGAAGGATTTTTAACCAAGTAGTGTGTGTATTTGAATTTGTTACAGTATCTATAGTATAATTTATTTATGGTTTTTAAAGAATATCCATTATTTGAAGCGATTTGTTTAATGTTATTAAGTTCTGTTTGAAAAGATGAATCTGATAGTGGTATAGAAAATAATCGGTGGAAAAAGGAATGAAAAGCTGCAAATTTATGGGAAACAGGGTGACAAGAGTCAAAAGGTATTACGCAATCTGTGATACTAGGTTTTCTATAAATGTCAAATTCAAAAGTATTATTATTTCTAGTGATTAACAAGTCTAAAAAGGGGATTTGGGAATTGATTTCAATTTCAACGGTGAATTTAATGGATTGTATCAATACTTTCAAAATGGCTTAATACAATTCTTAGACAACATTTAGATTTTAATAACAAATTTGCAATAAAAAACTCAATAGATCTTTGCTCCAAAATTAGAAATTTCCAAATTCCATCAGACACTAGACTTGTTTCATTTGACGTAGTTAATTTATTCCCCAGCATCCCACCCAAATCTTGCTTATTAATTTTAAAAAACCTACTATTTAATTCTAATATGCCAACCATACATGCACTAAATTTACATTCACTTTGTGAGACTGTCCTAGATCAAAATTTCTTTCAATTTAATAATAATTTTTATTCACAAGACTCAGGCTTAGCAATGGGCTCTAATTTGTCACCTCTTTTAGCAGAAATATTCATGAATAACTTGGAAGATCAGTTTTTAACTTCTTCACCTTTTAAAGATCATTTTCTCTTTTGGTACAGATATGTAGATGACATAATTGTTTTATTCAAAGGATCTGATTCTGAACTGGATAACGCACAAGGCAACTTAAATTCTTTAAACCAATCCATTAAATTCACCGTTGAAATTGAAATCAATTCCCAAATCCCCTTTTTAGACTTGTTAATCACTAGAAATAATAATACTTTTGAATTTGACATTTATAGAAAACCTAGTATCACAGATTGCGTAATACCTTTTGACTCTTGTCACCCTGTTTCCCATAAATTTGCAGCTTTTCATTCCTTTTTCCACCGATTATTTTCTATACCACTATCAGATTCATCTTTTCAAACAGAACTTAATAACATTAAACAAATCGCTTCAAATAATGGATATTCTTTAAAAACTATAAATAAATTATACTATAGATACTGTAACAAATTCAAATACACACACTACTTGGTTAAAAATCCTTCAGAAACAATTTCCTTTTCAAATTCATTAACATATTTTGGCGTCGTCTCAGAGAAATGTTCTAAAATACTTAAGAAAAACGGTTTTAAAGTTTCATTTAAAACAGATAACAACTTATCCAGATTTTTTATTAAAAATAAAGATCCATTAGATTACAAATCATCATCAGGTGTATACAAATTAAGCTGCTCTACTTGTGAGTCATTCTACATAGGTCAGACAGGTCGCAAAATATCAGACCGTATTAAAGAACATTTCAGGCACATCTATAACAACACAGATCTTGATCCTCCACCATCAACACCTTCTTCTTTCGCCAATCATATATTAATAACGAAACATAGTTTTTCACCATCAAATTCCAAATTGATTCATAAATGCAATAAAGGCCGGAAATTAGATTTTCTCGAGACTTTGGAAATAAGGAAAGCCTTGAAACTGGAAAACAGATCTTGTTTAAATGAACAGAATAACTTCAATAATCCCATTATTAATTCACTATTTTAATTTTTCACTCAAACAAACTTACCAGATTCTCTTTGATCCATTTTTAATTTTTATATTTATAAAATGTTGTTTTTACGAAATCTTTTAAAAATCATGTAACCCTTTGAAAACGTCAAATTTAATTCAAAATTACGTCAATGTCATAATTTTTTATATTCTTTAAGGTAAGAACCCCTCTTGTAATTCATCAATTGTATCATTAATCTCTTGTTAAATTAGGGCTGATGATGGCAGAAGTATTCTGCCGAAACATGTACCATTAGTAATCTTACAGTTATTAAAGTTTGTGGAGTTCGACATAGATATATTTAAATTTTGATTCTTTTTCTGTTCCAGTGGCTGCTTTTGAATTTAAATCGATCAATATTTGTGTACGTTGTGTGAGCAAACAGGAGGCAGAGCGTGAATGTATAACACAAAATTATTGTTTTAAATGTTTGGCTTTAACAATTATGTTGATTTGACTCTGTGATTAGAATGTAGAAATGTGTTTTGCCAGCATCTAGACGTTATAGTCGAGATCAGAGCGTAAAACATTTTGGTCCGTATCTAGACCCCATGGTGGTTTTATGTTATGACAACATAATTTTAAAAAATGTGGGAATCCATCAGTAACTAACGCGACATCCTGTGAACTCCTAATTCATCCTTAGCTTTGGTATGACATCACAACGGTTGAAATTATGAATAGTGGCAGGCCTTAAAATAAAAAGCGATGGCGGCTATGTTTACGACATGACAACACAAAAACACATGTTTTAAATGTGTTTAGAATTTCATATACGAACAGAAAACCAATCGTTTGCAAATAGATTTGGCAGATAAATATATATAAAGAGGTTACCTCCATTTCCGGTGAGTCAAACACGGGACACGTGGTTTTGGAAAGTAAAGTGAAAAGTAAAAGTGAATTATTGACGATTAGATTTTTAAATAGAACACAGGCAACTTTAAACAAGAAAAACTCGTGGTGTGAATAAAATAAGATTTAACAAATTTTAAGAAAATGATGCGAGGAGCGTTGTTGTCAGGCTGATCGTATCTCTCCGCCCGATATTCCTCGATCTCTGAATCATCGTTGTTAATCTAGCCCCACATAGGGTACGCCAATCGAACTCCTCCTTTGTGAATTACAGGTTCCGTACTTCAAGGGCCAATTAAAACATGGTCAAATTTGGGATTTCTCAATACGAACAGAAAAACAATCGTTTGAAATTACATTTACGTGTACTTTGGATAGATGTGGCAGAAATATAAATATAAAGAGGTTAGCTTTCCGTGAAAAACTCGTGGTGCGAATAAAATCAGATTTTACAAATTTTTAGAAAATAATTCATTGCTTCAATTTTCAACCAAAATTGGAATTACATAAAAATTGTAAAAGTCTTCACGCTATCATCGAGACTTCTCCCCATTAAAACTGCGACCCCTCTCCGAATTATTAATCGCCTCGAAAGCAACAAACTCGTTAGTGTTCCGAAACTTCGTAACGACGTCGCTAAAAATTCCGAAACTCCTAAATCGCCAACAACGACCGGTTATTACGGGCGAAAAGTGAAAACTTTTCACCTTTGAGCTTGCGGAGAAACAATCATAAAACGCTCGTTAGGTAAACAAGTTTCCGGACGATCCTGCATCTTCGGGTGCTTCTTACAATATCGGAGAGCTTTCGGCCGCGTAATTTATGGAGCAAGTTTTCGCGGGAGTTCGAGTTATACCTGGGCGCGTAATGCGCGGGTTTTTCGAGTGTCGAACTTTTACCTGGAGCCGAGCTTCCGTAATTAATCTCGAAGATGGAAATGTAAAAGCAGGATCGCGGACGCGTTGAAGAGTAATCAATTCGACCGCTTTAACATCGACGAATCCTCGTCGTCCTGGCTGGTATTCCTCCAGTGTATTGCCGTGTTTATTATCCTGCCATTCCCATTCAGGAGCCGTTAGTCGCTCGAGCGGACGTGTGGCTCCGCTTCATTACTCTCGTGATCACGATACATATAATTACGGCGGTTCTGCGAGACCCTGCTTTCCTGTGTTAATTGAATGACAATTAGTTGGACCGAAAACTATCCGCTCTTGTACTGGGGAGTAGTTCTTGGCTTTGACCGTCTAATTCTGTGGTTCACGTTACACCAACTTTTTCTTTTCGCACGGTCTAAGATTTTCTGCACGGGGTAAGCCTAATTCGGGTCCGACACGAAAACGCAAGATCGGACCGTAGCTAAAAAAATTTAGACCGGAGGGAAGCACAAGGGGCAGCTAGAAGACGGTAAGATTTTGGCACTGGGTACGCAAATAACTATCAAAATTGTTTGTACACTTTTATTTTCGACGGGTATTTTCGCAAAGCAGACGCAGAATTTTTGGTTCTTATAATTTGATAGTGATCTAAATCAAGTAGGTAGATTCAGACTGTAAATGACAGATGGATTAATTTAATGGGTTATATTTAATCGGTTATATTAGAAGAATGTGAATGAAACAATGAAATATGTTGTGGAAAATATTTGAAGTATATATTATAGTAATATTATGTATGTTATACAGCTTTACTTATATTCTATTGGAGATATTAGCTTAATTTCTTTTTTCTATGCTGGAAAGAATATTTTGCTTTGTATATTTTTATATAGATCTCGCCATCAATTCAGCGTCTTTCCATTTTGGAAACTTTCTGCGTCCATCAGAATATATTATTGTTTTGTAGAATATACGGATAGACGGCTCTGCTTTAATTATACCATAAAATGCAAGTATATTCAAATACCATTAGGTTATCACTTCCAAATTGAAAGTTTAGATTCTGCTTCTTTTTAGCGGCTTTCCATTTCAGTATCATTTTAGCGTCCTTCATATACTTTATACTTTGCTATCTCTTCTGCATCCGTTATATATTTCGTATACTAATTTCAATACATTAAACGTCCTACATTGTTGCCAATTCACACAAGTGATTTAAGTTTTTACTAGTAGTGGTTTAGATTCAAAATTGCATCCAGTAGGTGACCCCAATATTTTTTAAAATATTACTCACGCGTCAGCTTTTGTGTTATCAATTTATGTAATATTCCATGTAGAGAGAAATAAATAATAATAAAAAATGCAGACAAACGCTTCAGTTCCGATTTTTTTTTTACTGTTTTGGCGGTTGAGAAATTTTTGACTTGATTTCAAGGGAAATAAACGTGAGAAATTGATTAAACCCGTATTCTATTAATTTTAGAATTTGGGGTATTGTTGGACACATTAAACGACCTTGACTTTTAATTGAGCAACACCATGTGAAAAATGTCTAGAAGTATTTTAACACGATGTGGCGTTAAATAGGCGTGATAAAAAGCCGATATATTGAAAAACGTCAACTGAAACGCCTCAGTTCTTAAATTTTAAGAGCTCGTTTGAAAAGCTCTGGAAAAAAATCTAGATAAACGCACTGTGCGAAGCACGGACGGACTATCTAGTTTTTTTATATACCATATTTTGCATAACCATTATTGTGCGGTATAAGATGCCCCTGATTGAATTGCTCGGCATTGTAGAAACGGAGACCATCGAATGTACGAACTCTACTTGCAGCCAAACACAGTTCAAAATGGTCATAGCGAATGCTAACATGATTGGAAATTGGGCTCGCCTCAAGGAAAATGGCAATAATGTACCAGAATGAGTCATATGAATTGTGGGTATTAAAATACGTTTCCCAATTGATCGTCCAGTTAAAATCAATTGTATTTTGATGCAATCGTACAACACGAATTGTTGTGCCATTCACTAACGTGATGCCCGTATTTACTACTTCTAATATCCCGAGTTTGCCAAAATAGTTTTTTAGGTGATATTCTTGAGATAAATGCCATGAGATGGGTGAGTTGCCCACACCACTCTGAATCGCACATCGAATCCTCAGGGGACGGGCCAAGTTATATTTAGCTGTAGTTCTCCAGTTTCTTACTCAAAACGACTCACGCTACATCAAGTCGGCGACTGTAATGGTCTGGTATCTGCCGAAAATAAAATGCAAATACAGTAGAGCGCCGATTATCCGTGGTAACTGGGGCGAGTGTCACCCCGGATAATTGAAAAACACGGATAATGCGAATTAAACTTTTTAACTTTTTAGGTACAAGACATATTATATACATACATACATATAAAAATAAGGTGACAGATGTAAATATGTGTACATAATAATACATAGAAATAAGAAAACAAAAAAAAAAAACGTTTCAATAACATAAAAATGAGAAAACTAACAATGTAATCTGTAATCTGTTCCTCCTTTGCTGCAGTTGTTTAGTTTTAATTTTTCTTATGTAACCCCGAATTTGAAAAATAATGTGATAATTAAAAAAAAAACTCTAGAAGAATAGGCACGGATAATCCAAATCACGGATAATTGATGCACGGATAATCGGCGCTCTACTGTAATCAATAGTACCAAACATACGTTCATAGAGGTTTGTAAAAAAATATGGATGGCAGCAGCAGTATCGTAGGAGAAATTAACATGGGGTTTCTCTTCAGCGTCCGTATACGGGCGCTAAAGGCGGCGGACGCTGAAGCATATGTAATTTTAACATCTACGGACGCTGAATTGATAGCAGGATATATTATAATTTATCTAATATATAAAAATCTCGTGTCACGGTGTTTGTGGTCGAACGCCTCCGAAACGGCTCGCCCGATTTTGACGATTTTTTTTTTGTAAATTTGGCAGGTATGAGAATAGGTGGTAAACTATTTTTCACATGGACATGGGGTCCCAGGGAGCCCTCTTGGGCTGGACCAATTTTTATGATCTTTGATTTATTGGATTTGTCTCCGCCCCGAATAGCAGAATAACTATTAAAACACGGACACGGGGGCCCAGGGCCCCCCCTAAGGTTTATAACTCAAGGACGGTTGGACCGATTTTTATGATTTACGATATGTTGGATTAGGAGTAAACTCCAAAGTTTCACTTCTGTTGCGCGTGGACTGCACACACAAATTTTTTGATGATATCTCGAGAACGGATTGACTGTTTTCTCCGGAGGCGAATAACTATTAAAACATCAGAAAAATTAACGAAAAAACATTTTGTATTAAATCCGTATTTATCTCATACATGACAGAAACAAAAATCAACATGGCATTATCCTTACTTTGATAAAAAAAACTTAATTTAATTCAGCCAATAAGTTAACTCAACGTTTATTGATTCTGAGGCGGTGCAAAGTTCGCCGGGTCAGCTAGTATCTATATAGATACTAGCTGACCCGGCGAATGGTTCTTAGCCGTAGTTGGACCCAATAGGTGGCGCTGTTGTCGAGATCCAGAATTTTGTTTTTACAAAAACAAATTGATTGAAATTTGGACAGGACAACGTCTGTCGGGTCAGTTAGTATTTAAAATATTTGTGGCTACTAGGGATAGTTTTCTATAAGAAGTTTCACTTCTGTTGCATGTGGACTCCACACACAATTCGTTTTTTTTTTCAACTGCAAAAAGATATTAAACTGTGTTTGTTAGAGATTGCAGTTATTTTTCTGTTAAACTTGTCTGAAAATTCTGGTCTTTCTTATGCTTCTTTGCCGTAATTAGCTAACAAAAATCGGCAGAAAGCAATTTTCAGCGCCATCAAATATAGCGTTAAGCAGACAACCTCTCAGACAAATGAATTGCAAAAGCATCTTACTTTAATTAAAAATCTTAGGAACAAATTTACATTAAAAAACGTTGTGGCTTTAGTTCGCCTTATAAATGCAAACGCCATAGGGCTTTTAGAAAATTACAAAAATTGAAATTCTGTCTAAAATTCTCCCGGCGCATCCACCATTTTTGAAACTATTTTATCTACATATTTAAAGGCGACTAAAAAAGATTTGAGGACTCTTGTAGCATACATAATGAATGCACTTCCTGGAATGGAGAGGTAGAGGCTAAATCATGCACGGTTTTATTTTAAGATTTGCAGAAATCCGATCCGAAAACGCATCCAAGCTGCCATTACTCATTCAATAACATTTCGAGCAGCTCACTTAAATTCCATCCGACTCCATAGAAGCAAGTTCAACCGGCGGATTATTTTCATAAAGACACTGCTTGACTTCTTGATGTAGTTGGCTCAGGTGAAGTTCAAAGCTTCTGTTGTTGAAGCTCTGGGAACTGCAGTGTTTGCAGATCTAAGACTAATTAAGCTTCGATCATCGTTACCGAACATCAGCGATTTCATGAAACATGAATAAAGTACTTCATCCCGCAAACGAAAGTTTGCAACGTGGAAATTACAGGGGTTTTTCCGTTCGGCATCTCAAATGTTTGCTTTGCAAAGGAACTCTTTCGGGTCGGATTAAAACCTTGTGAAACCCCCGACGAATCTAGACTTTTTAGTTTGTCGCTTCGCAAGCTTACAAATCTGCCGGTTTTATTTTAATTGTAATGCAAGTACAATTTATGACAGGAAATAAATCCAGCACTCCTCAAGCGGATTACACCACAATCCGCAAAACCAATTCCGTAACTAATTAATAAAATGTGTGCTTTAAATCCGGCGCATTTTTCGATGTTGCACAACAGACGCGAAGGCATTAATCAGTTTTATACATCGTTTTCGAATTACAATTACAATAAATTCGTTAGTTTCAATTGCAGGATAACCACTCACAATAAATTCCGCTCGAATTTAAAATTTAGCTCGGCCGTTAAATTGTTAAAGAGCGCCTAACATACACGGGCTGCTTTTACGAACGGATTTAAAATTTCATGAGTTACAGACCAACCCCCGCCGAAAATCATATCGCCGTTTTTATCTTATGCAAACACGCCCGGGGGCATCAAAAATATAAAAGCTTTACTAATAAAATCGGCAAAGCTCCAAAAAGTCGGTGCGGAAATGTGATTTCATATTTATTTTCGGGAGGATTAATTGGAGCGTTTTATTGTCGAAATTATGTTGGAATGTATAAAATCAGTTTTTTATTTGATTTGAACAATGAAAATAAAGCAAAGGGAGCGTTTTAGCGTTTACGGGTAGCCGTAGGTAATTTTGAAGTTCGAATCAATATCAGAATACACACATCGACATTTAGTGTACTGGGAATGTAAAACAGTTTTAATTGAACTCAGTATGGTCAGATTACACAATCGTAATTTGCATTAGAAATTGAAATTAATATTGTATACATTACGGGCCGGAATATATCGAACGTTGCTGTACAAATTTGCTAATTACAATTTTAACATCGAGTATGTCTCTCCAACGAGCGATTTCAAACAACTGACAAGAACGATAAAACAATCTAGAACTGACAAATTTTTAGGACAGTAAAAATTATTTTGTAGGAAACAATGGTAAACAAACCGCTTCCGTTGGTTTCCTCTTTTTAATTAGGATGAGGGTCGTAGAAAAAGCATAGTAGCGAAACTGCGTTAGGTTATACAGGCTGTTACTAGGCTGTGAATTTATCAGGTTTTCAAGTTCCTTGCTTTAATTAGTGGATGTACATTTTTTCGGTTTTCCAGTTTTTCTGTTTTTGTTTTCTTTATTAATTTATTGACCGTGTTGGAATGGAATCAAGTAGCAGGTATGTAGTTTTTTTTTTTCTATTTTGATACTACACTTTCAAGATTCCTTCCCAATTTTCCTGCATTCCTAACTGTATGATGGGCAATAAAAGTAATTATTGTGGAATCCTTTAATAAATATTTCCCCGATTTAAACGCCCTCTCTCACCCGTTATTTACAAAGCTCTTTCCCCGGATCAAAAGGCGCGATCTTCGTTTGACGAATGGATAATCGGTAGATTATCTCTTTTAATTTCCGAGCTTTCGCGGATCCGTTCTATTCGAACAGTATCGAGGAACGGATTCATCGCCCGGAGCTTTGTAAATTAGTCCGGGCAATCGGAAGTTTTAAGCAGGAGAAAAACGCTCCAATAAAGGTAAGAATTGCGGCGATCGCGTTTCTCGCGCTCCCGGGACATCTACAACGGCATTTAATTGGGGCCGCAGGAAAAAAAGCAATTCCGACTCATCGACCGACGCTTTAAATTCGAGCGGATCTTCGCAATTAATTAATAATTTCGAGAGTTTAGCCGGCAAAAAAGCACAAGATATTAATTAGAAACGAACCGGGAGGAGCTCGGACAAGTTTAGCAAATTTAATTGCTTACGTCATTGAGGTTTAACTGCCGGGAATTCAGTAATTGCTTTCGCAGTGTCGTTCTTTTTATGATTTAATTGAAATTTGCTTACGACTACAATCGGAGGGTTTGACGAGGAGGCGCGAATCTGGCGACTGTAACTTTTATTAATGGCTTTTGGAATTCCAGAAGAAAAGTTTGCTCATCTTAATGGATCCAGGAAGGTTATGGAATGAGATAAATAATTTATCAGAAGAATGTTAACATCTTGACGTACATATTTATAGCCATCAATTCAAACGAAATCACGGGTAGCACCAATAAAGACACCCGCGGTTGGAGTTATGTGGAGCTTTACGATCATCGGAAGGTAAAGGAGGCTCAAAAACAGAACTATCAGAAGGTCCAGAAGAATTATTGTCCACTAGAATAGTGGAATTACCTGAACCATCAAAATTATTAGAAGGATCGGAAAAGTACATCACAACCAACAAGTTTAATAAAGTGTAAGTAAACAATACAACAAACAAAATTAAAATGAATATATTTAGATGAAAGACATCCATAGTGTTCGCCGTGAAAGCGGCAGCTGTTAAAGCAAACAGTTCGTTCTGCATTCGAGATAACACAAAAGCCCCAGAAATAAAACAAATCTTTGTTATTTGTGTGTTCACCACAATTATACAAACAACATCGCCGGCTTATCTTTCATAAACAACCCAACAATTCAAAGACCATTAGCAAAGCAGTTCCCACGTCCACCGACCGTTAATTAATTTCAGCTCCTATTGCCTTTAATATTTTTTTAATTTACAATATGGCGACAAAACGACCCGAACAAAGGCTAACCGAATTAAAACACCGTCCGGGGACACTCCAAACGCCAACGAGCACTCAATTCAATTATTTTTCTGCTCCGGCTCCATTTCCGGCACCTGCGGAACTTTTTTCATTATCGTCTCGAATTTAAAGCGGACATCTCGTTCTTGCGTTTTTACCGCATCATTCGAACATCATCAATAACAAATCCCCCGAATACAAACTTTATTACGCCGACAACTTGTTTGGCGCATCTGTTCTTCCTCCGCTGAAACAAGCCGTCATATTTTATTAATGTCGCTTTTTGCCCCGGAAAAAAAAACGCCGCCCATGTTCAAAATTTATGAATCAATTTATGTTTTCGGAAATTTGCGCGCGGCTCGCCTGAATGCTAAACAAGTCTTCGGGAAGTTCCGGCATGATGCGATCGTAAATCAGAGGTTTGTTGTCTCCGTTTTGCAGTGGCTTTGATGCTCAAAATCTGCTCGTATGTTGGTGCATTGACAACTACTACATTCATTCATTTTACAAAAGTAAATCTAAATTGATTTAGTTAGGGGGCTATAATACGTCCACTCTGCCAACGTCAAATAACTCATCATTCCACTTGTGTTCTATGAAAATATCTCCACAAATACCTGCATTATTCGAGAGAGGCAGACCGTCTCCTGGATGCACACACGCAGTCACTTCCAGACTACAAATAGGAAATTTCCGTAAATCTAGGCCAAATTCAGGATAAATGGATCAGTGCAAGAGACTGATCGAAACCACTGCTTTCGAAAAATCGAGAATAAATTACTGCAATGCCGCAATGAGGGATTGAACGTCTGGATCTCAAAGACGGCATTCGAGCGATCCCATATCTCGGGAATTTATTTATTTGCCATATTTCGAGACGCTGAGAAACCGCAACGTTTATTTATCGGACTTTGGAGGATCGGGAAATCGGTTTCGACGAGCACAAAGACCATTTATTGCTGAGCAAATGCTACATTGTTGGGGCGATTGCAATGCTTGCTTAGATGAAGATAATCAGACCTAAAATAAATTACTAAAGAAAACTCTCTTTCTGTGAAGGATTCGACCCGAACCTGCCAGGATCGCTATTCCGACAGCTTCATTCACTCCCCTGCACATAAATTATGTTATCTAGAGCCTGCGTTATCTTGAGCACAAAAACCCGAAGTGGTAAACACGATTGTGAGGATTTGAGCAGCAGAGGGATCGCTTTCGCTACGCACTGCCTAAAATTAATCTGGATTAGGAGGTAATTCGTCTCCTTAATGAGCCGATTATTTGTTTTTACATCAGGACCAATTTCTACGTTCCGGGGGATCAAATGGAACTACCACTTCTGTTATTTTTCATCCGCACTACATTAAGTAGAAAAAATCCCTAATCAAAACTAGTCGTTTTATAAACTCCCCAATCCCCAAAACGCTATAAAACCTCGACCGAAGCAGTTTTGGGACAAGTCTGAAAGTAACTGTCAAGTACTTCCCCGAAAGAACCAAAACAGAATTTTAGATTCCGACGCACATCTCCGTGCCGCAAGTACTTCGCGGTGATATATTCGCTCCTCGGGCAGATTTATGAGCGGGCCAGCGGTGCCAACATGACGGCAGCATCCCGCAAAAAATAGAGCAATAAAATCCCCAGATTCTCGCGTTGTGCTAGTGCGCCTACAGTGGGGCAAGCCAACTGGGTTAAGGGATTTATACTTCGGACTTGGAGATTCGGAGTCGATGCTTCATTGCCGTCGGAAATTTATTAGTTCGGAGTTAATTCGGAAAGTTGGAGATAGGGAAATGATTTTTTGTCAGTATTTACTGAGCCTTGGTGGATGCGCCATTCTCAGATCTTTATTAAGTTGTAGAGAATTGACGATTAACTTTCCCGGAACAGTCTATAATACAGTCCGTGTCAGGAGAAATAAAGTAGAAATTTCCCAGACGCATCAATTAACTTTTTCGCTCTCCGAGAGCTTACTTTATAATTTCTGGTCTAACGATCTCGCCGGCAAAAGACAGGAGATAATTAACGAAAGCTCCCCGAAGCGAAAGCCATCCTTTGTCCTGTTCGACGCATGTTTCGCCAGGCAAAAATGAAACAAACTCGTTTAGCTCCTCGTTGCCGTTGTTGCGATCGCCTCTTCGCTCCTCCGACTGCGCTTTTGGTTTCAGTCGACCTCGAGAGCAGTTGTCGACTTCCCAACTTGAGATTTATTGCGGTTTTGCTTATCCGATGTCCCGATCCCGGGATCTATCTTTGTTTGCTCTCATTTCCTCTGCAAATTTAGCGCTGCATGTTCGGTTTGTTCGGTGGGCGTGGGTGTCGTGTTGATATTTCGGGCAAATTTTATGGCTTCTCCGAAGTAACGTGGTAAATCGGCGAGGCGTTTTCAGTGTGACATTTTTACCGCGTCACGTTTTAGCGGATTTTTAATAATTTATTATTGGGGTTTATGACAGCCAACAAATAACAACAATGCACATTGAAATGAGTTGCCAAGTACTGTTCATTATAAAGGGAATTAACAGATTATACATTTCCAGTGACTGCAACAATGTACCGCATCCCGATCATTTTGAAATTCACGTCACTGCCTCTCCCTAAACTGTAACCCACACTGTGTACATAAAACTCCCCCGGGACGCAACATGCAAATACGCGTAAAACGCAAGCCAAGCTTAATCCACATTTTTAAGACACAAAGGTCTGCCCGATCGACGCATTCTCAGCAAGGCAAGTTTTTCCTCGAGGCTGAAAGTGTGCCGCTACATTTAATTAGGCGTCACGTACGAGTGCAGAGTGAACAGTCTGATCTTGTTCCTGCGGAAATGTTAGTTTCAGTCATTTCGGCGATGAGATCAGCCTGTCTAACCCGGCGCTGGTGCACCTCATGGAGTATCGTGGAAAACTGTGGGTGCTGGAAGTAGAAAGCAACCTCCCCTCGTTTGGGAAAATAATTCATTGAAAGAAGTCTCGCCCGGCGCATCCACCATTTTTAAACACGCGCTTAAATTGTAAGGTTATGTTGTGTTATTTTGGCTCATCGATCGGTAGATATGTATGCAAGGACGCGTCTGGAATTGTTTTTTGCGTTTAATCTACAGAAAAGGTTCTAATATAATATCTGCTTATATTTGTTGTTTTATTCGTTTGGATCCTTCCACGACAGCTTTCTTTATTTCTCTTTCTTTCTATGTGGGTTCTTTCAAATTATCTAATTTTTCAATATTTCTATCCATACTCAGCTGTTTGTAGGCTTTTAATTTGCTTCTTCTCTCACTTAACACATTTTTACGATAATTAATTTTTTTACAATTTTAGTTCTTAAATACTGATTTTTTTTCTTCTTTAAGTTTCACATATTCTTTTTTTGGCTCTCATGTTGTGGGGTTTATAGCTTTTTAGGTTTAGAATTACATTTATATAAACTGGAAGCCTATATGTTTTCGGCCCTATAAATTTTCAGGTTTATGGTTTTTCAGGCTAATAGTATTTCAAGTTTATATTAGCCTTGGTATGTAATATGTTACAACGACATTGCAAAGCTAACCTCATAACACTACATTGTGTCAAAGAACCAAAAAATATAAAATCTCCAAAACCGATAGATTTTTAAAATATTGGCAAAATTAATGAATAAATATATACTTTAGATCATTCCACGAGAATGGAATACTTTATTATTTATAAGATCTGCTTTCAAAAGGGAAAATACTTAAGATTCTGAGAACTATAGAGGCCTCAATATAGGGTGTGCAATACCGAAATTAAGTGGTAGAATTAGTCAAAAGCAACAACTTTTCCGAAAACACATTTTTCAAATAATCAATCAAATAATTACTACTATAATCAGTTTCTCCAGACAACTCAATCAGGCGGCGGTACTTTACTTTCGTTTTTAAAGTTATTAACCATAAAAGATGCCGGCTTTTTCAAACAGCGAATACTCGAATATTGTATTAATTTACGGAGATCAAGGAAATCGCCGTATGCCTAAATTTGTTTTGCAAAATGTTAAAACCGGCACAAGTAACAGTACCCGAAGATTATCAAATCAGTTTGGGGTATTTAAGGAATTTTGAAAGAGCAAAAACTGCATCACTATCACGTATTTTTACCTGGCCAAAATAACCAACAGCCAAATCTTTTTTTTTCAACTTACATAATACGCACGTATGGGCAGACGAAAATCCGCATGCTATTAGGCCCCAGAATTTTCATTTTTTATCAAAAATCGGATGTTGAAGTAATGACGTTTACTGGATTTTAGTTTAGATTATTTCCGAATGTTTTTGGAGTTTACTCCTCAGAATCGACTTTTAACACGTTCCCTGTCCAATGAGCAATGCATGGCTCACACTCCGACTTAACTCCAAGTCCTGCACATCTGAATTTTAAACCTATTTTATTGGTGGACTTTCAAATACTTTGCATAGGGACTCGGTAGAAATGAGTAGAAGAGAAGAAGTAATCATATAATGTCACATTTTGTGTGAGCCACATGGACTTCAAGAAATCAATATCATACACATAATTGTGTGTAATTCACTGAACTCCCAAACGGCTGGGCCAATCTTCATAAAATTTTATGTTTGAGTGGGTTCCTAGATGCTTTAGATTCATTTTACCCAATATTTTTTAAAATGAGCTACACCCCCCCTGTCCTGCCGGGACTCCCGTTGGCAGCTGTGCCTCTCTGTCCCAAGCTGCCCCCGATGGTAGCTACAGCCCCAGTCCCAAGGGAGCCTCTCTATTACGACCATTACTACCTAGGACCACCCTATACGGGGTTCCTACGCCCCCTGTCTCAAGGGGACCCCCCTACGAACTTCGAACTAATGCATTGAGACAAAGACAGGCGCATCAATTTATTTTTGCACTTATGGGTCTACTTTAAGATTAGATTGTGAACAGGAAACGTGTTGAAACCCGGTACGACAAATTGATGGATAATAAAATCGAGCGTTAACAAAAAGCGTTATGTTTTGCATTCTTTCAGTATCTCAAAGAATAGGCTTTATATAATTTATTATTATTTATATAATTTTTAATATTCTTTAAGGGCTGATGATGGCAGTAGTGTTCTGCCGAAACATGTTCCATTTGTAATCTTACGCTCATTAAAGTTTGTGGAGTTCGACTTAGATATATTTAAATTTTAATTTAAATTTACTCCACTTGGATTTATCAAAAAAATTCTATTTTGAAAAACTTTTGACTCAGAGGTCTTGTGATGCCTCTAATGCAAGTTTTATATTTTTAATTCAAAAAACAAGAGACCGACGTGGAAAGAAGTGACGATGAGAAAATTTAAAAACGTATAAAAGTGAAGAAAACAGCGAAGAAGGGAAAAGAAACATAGAAGAAAGGTAGACAGAAAGAAAGAGGTTGAAGAGTGGAGAAATACACGAAGGAAGAAAGATAGTTACGAACAGGAATGAGACAAGGCGAAGACAAAGGAGAAGTTTAAAAAGAATATAAAGAGAGCTACAAGTAAGCCCAGAAGCATCCAAGAAAAGCAAGAAAACAGTAAGATCACCGGAGCGAGGAAAATGGAAAAGGTAATGGAGAAAATGATGAATGATCTAAAATGTGACGCTTTCTACGGTCGGGTTGATTCGAGCGCCAGTTTTTTTATTGTGGTATGCTCCACACATGTCTACGGGTAGCTTAGTGGAGTACGGTGAACCGGTTTTTACAGACTTTCATTATACGGAATATTTACAAGGGTAATATATACAGAGATTACAGATATTCGAGGTTTATATACAAAGGCTTTACAATATCACGGAACCGATTTCCGGGGACCACACAGTCCCTACACTACCCGCCGCGTCGCTCGGGGTCGGAGGTGGAGTAGAACAGGGTCGGCGGATGGAAAAGCCGCCGAAAAGAATATGCCCGGATATCTCCGGTTTCGACCAGCAGGTGCACCAAAAACCAGACACCTGGACAGCCCCTATGAAGAGGCCATGGCAGGCGCCCTGCCCCCGTTACACTAGGTCGTCACCAAGGATACCAAGGCTGGCCCCCTTCTAGTTGGGTGAGAGGATCCCTAGAAGGACCCGTCCGGGTATCTCGGTGATCAATTGGCAGGTGCACCGTAAACCAGACCCTTGGAAAGCCCCTCGGAAGAAGCCACCACATGTGCCCTGCCCCGTTGCACCAGGTCGGCACCAAAGATACCAGGGCTGGCCCCTTTAGGTCGGTGAGAAAGAAACGACGAGCTTTCTGGTCTACTGCTGCTGGAGAGGGCAGGAACTCACTCACTGGTCACTAGAACTCACCACACACTACCGGAACGGTCACCACTTGAAGGGTTGTTGTCACCAACTGATGTCTTCCGCTGGCTTCTGTTCGCTCTTTTATAGGATGCTTGTGACGAAACAGTGACGTTCTTCCCCTGCGTGAACGGTCGCGCGTAGGCGACTCATCTAAGGTCTTCATCGCTATACGGTTCGGCGTCCTATTCTCCCGGAACGGCGGTGAATCCGGGCAGCGCACGAACTCCGAAACGACGGGACCCGGAGCGCGGTCTCATCCCGATCACCGGAGTGAAAGAATCATCCCGATACGTCAACATTAAGCATAACTTCGTTACAAAAACAAGTAAAAAAAATATAAGAATAAAACCAGGAAAGAACTGAGAGAGCTGAAGAACGACGACACAGACCTCAGGGAAGATATGAACCGACTGAAGAAGGCGAAGGAATTAAAAGAAAAAAGATGGACACGGAGAAAGAAGAAATAACAAAAGAGAAAGGGAAGAAGGAAAGACAGTAGGAATAAGGTATAGGAAACTTCAGGTAGAGGGAATCCGGCGAAAATAAAATGACGAAACAAGGCGAATGGAGAACCGAGAAAGAAAAAGAACGCAAAACGAAATAAGGTATTCGATTTAACGGAAAAGCAAGAGAAGAAAATAAAAGGAAGAATAAGATTGCTATATTAGAATGTAGCGGGGATAAGAAACAAAGGAGAATATTTTTGTAGGTATAATTGGAATTGTAGAAACGTGGGTAGATGAAAAAGAATAGAAAAAAGATAGAAGAGAGAATGCCGTAAGACTACGCATGGGGATGTCAAGCAGCAGAAAGGAGGCATCATAACAGGAGCAAAGAAAGAAATTGGAGAAGAAAGAATAACGAAACAAGAACCACAGAGAACTGGAATAACAGAGAGGAATCTAAAGAAATGTTATTAGAGACTGCTGCGAGAATTACAAGACAAGATTAGGAAGACAAAATAAGGGGCAGAAGATGCGAGTATCGAAAGATAAAACAGAAAATAAAGAAGGAAGAAGAATTGTCGAATTGATAGAAGAGAAAGGATATGAGCTACTAAATGGGAACTGGGAGGACGATACAGAGGAATTTACGTACGAAGCATGAAGATTTGAAGTGGGAATCAAACCACCAACTGTGAGAAATAGAATAATTCGAAGAAGAACAACAAAGAACAAGTCACGAAAAAGATATAATCATAAAAACAACCTGGAAAAAAGAAAGCATACAAAGATGCAAAAATGCGCAACAACAAGTAGGAGAAAGAATGCGAAGAAGCAGATGGTGGGACAAAGAATAGAAGGAAATGAAAAGGCAGGCCAGAAAGCAAATGAGGAAATGAAGAAATGGGAAAGGATTGTGAGAAGAATACTGCCCGTAATTAAATAAATACAAAGACACTTGTGAGAAGAAGGAATTAAAGAAGAAAGAAGAAGAAGAAGAGGAAATTAGATCAATCAACACAAAAGAAGAAGTCTGAAAACACATGAATAAGAATTACTATACGGAGCAGAAATAGGGGGAGAGGAGTAGGAAAAGCTAAGTACTGGAGATAAGATAAGAGTGGAAGCAGGAAAAAGAGCAGTAAGATTTGAAGAGAGACTGACAAAACAACGAAATGTACAACCTTACAAGTGTGTTAGAAAAAGATAAAGAATGAGAAGGCGGATAGAAAAGACAGAAGAAAATACTATGAAAGAAGCGTGTACGCAGTGGAGGAAATAGAGAGGCAAAAAAATAATGGAACAAATGTAAAAGAGGGGTGGTCGAGAAGAACAGAGATGGAAAGGAGAACAAGGATAACCGAGTCAAGGTATAATGGAAAGTATAGTACACCAATTACAGAGAACCTGCCGGTTTACCCAAGAAGGGAGAGCGATAAGAACGTTAAGAGAGTAATCGCAAGGTTTAGATTTGAAAAGGAATAAAGGGAAAACTTCAGTTGTAGGGAAGAGATTAAATAGATGAATAAAATACTTAAAATAAGTAGAGCAATTTGATATATTTAGGGACTACCATAGAAGAAGACATTACGCAAACATCAGCCAGCTTATCGCTGCCCTTGCCGGCAGTTTATCCCAGACGATAATTATTTATTCATGATCTGCGATGATCTCCAAGTAAACATCCCTAATTCATTACACGCACTAGCGACGATTAAATTGACGAATTTATGATCAAACACTTCCCGTCTCCTTGTCACAACGATATTTACGATTAATTGATGTGCATCCAATTACACTTTGTTATCGATTATGTGCCGGAATTAAGTATGTACTCCGCAGGCATCAACATCATTTTGTACATGATGCAGTTGGAAAAAAATTAATGCACGTCCACATCTTGATTAGTCCAGGTTGCGTCACTAACGACACACGTCGAAAGCCGGGACATTTCATATTCAGCTCTTGTTGCAGCACACATATTTATAATATAGAGCACGAAGCGCGAACACATGCGGATCAAAATCGTATTAATGTAAGCTTGTGATCCCGTTTGAAATGAACGGGAGATCCCCGGCTGCTATTTGTTGTTGCTGAATTAATTGCCCGTTTTTTACGGTAGGTAATCTCGCTGTTTCTGTAATTAACGACAGCCGGGGTGGAAAAAATTGAAGTGTTGAAGGATGAGTTTTTCTTTGGAGAAATTAATGGGACGTATTTCTGGGATAATTACTTGTTAAGGTTGAAGGAACGGCCGAACTTTATTATACTAAAGATACTTGGTGTGGGTTTGGATTCTTGACAGTTTGCCCGATTTTGTAAGGAGAGTTGAACACTAACTAGTAATCTCTTGATAATATTACATCCTACTTCTGATTGGGTCCTCTGTTGGTTTTTCCAGTCACCCGTATATCTTCACGTGATTTTTCTCTACTTCTAGATATCCTTGGAAATTCTTATTTGTTTTTATTATTGTCAGTACATCCGTTGTTGTTTTTTATTACATTTTCCCACTTTGTTTGCAAATGTCGGGATGTTTCATAAAAGGTTTTTAAAAAACAAACACATCACCACCACAGTTAAAGTGTTAAATGTTTTTAAAAACGAGCGTTTATCAACAAAACTATTACCGCTAGGTTCAATTTAGGATAAAGCTCTAGTACCCACAAATATTTGAAATATATTGGATAAATATTTTTAGTGAGAGGTTTTTAAATAAATATTGTTTATATTTTATTCAAATGTAGATAAAATATACTTGCTTGGCTTAGCGATGGAATTTAGACTGTAGATTTCGGATTCTTCTCGGGTATTGAGTTTCCCATGACATCTTAAAAAATGGTAGTCGCTGTTTAAAAAATAAAGATATAATACAGTGTAAACTCTTAAAAGAGTTTTCGTTATACAGAGAGCAAAAGCCAACAATATAAACCAAACAGACTTTAGCAATTTCTACGTTTTAACGAGTTTTTCGTTATATAGGAGCTCGCTATGTAGAGTTCACACTGTATTTATAATTATGTACCTGATGTTATACCCAGCTCATTTTATGCAATAAAGTCTCGGGATATCATTTTTTTCGTTTTAACCGTTTACAACACCAAATTCATGAAAAAAGTTTTTTGTTTACTCAAATAAATATATATAAATTATACAGAAAATATACAAAGCAAAACATTCTTTCCAGCATAAAAAAAATAAGCAAATGTCTTCAATAAAATATAAGTAATGTTATATAAAACACATATTACATACATACATACTAAAATATATACATCAAATATTTTCCACAACATATTTTATTCACATTCTTTTAATACTAAATCTTTATTTGCCCTACGGGCTTTCTGATTCCTATACATATACGAGTAAACTTAACAATTATAATAATAAAAAAACTAAATAAAATTTTCTATTTCTCCCCTCCCCTTTCCTCTTCTCCCTTCTCCCTCCTCTACCATACCTCTTTCATCCATTTAATTTCCCTTCCATCTACATTCAATATTTCCTCTCTCTTTGTTTCATCTCACTGCACTCGTTCCACATATGCTCAATCGTCTCTCTTTCCTCATAGCACATTCTACACATTCTTCCTCCATCTTCTGCCCAATACCTATTTTCCCTCTCTTCATTTCCGCACCTAAACCTCGCCATCATCTTTCTTTCTTTCTCGCTCTCCCTCCCCAAATACTTCGGTACTTTCTCGATCATGCATCTTCCGTACTTCCCGTTGTATTTGGATTCTCTAATTCTTTCTCTCCTCTCTTGTCTATCCGTATACTTATCTCTTTCACTTAGTTCTACATTCATCCACACGCCTCTTTCTCTCAGTCTCCCTATTTCTTTGCTTGCATACCCATTCCTCCTGTAGTAATTCTCCCTATCTTACTCCTCTGAATTCTTCTTTTTTTCTCTCCAGCACTCCTTTAGTATCCTACATTCTTTCCTCCCTTCCATCCTGTCTTCGAACTTGACCGCTCTTTTTCCCGCTTTCACTCTCAACCTATTCCTCTTGCAATCTTCTCCCACTATGTACCCTGGCGTTTCTCTCTCCACCCCTAGCACCCACCTCAGATATTTCTCTTGCACCCTCTCTATCTCCTCTTGTTCATTCCATCCCCAGACCTCTGCTCCGTACAACAACACGCTTTCAATAAGACTTCCAAACATCATCATTCTCCTCTTAAAATCGCCTCCCTACCATCTCTCTTCTATTCCCCATACACATCCTATCACCTTGTTCGCTTTTCTTGCCAGTTCTCTAATATGTGCCTTATCTTTGGCTCTTTCATTGAACACATATCCCAAGTATTTGAATTCTTTTACTTGTTCTATTACTTCTCCCTCCCACCTCCAATCACTCTCTTCGTTCTTCCTCTTTCTCTTATTGGACACCAGCATTTTTGTTTTCTCTACATTCACTTCTAGTCTTTTCTTCGTCACATATTTTCCTAAACTCTTTATCATTTCCTTCATTTCTCTTTCACTCTTTGCCATCATTACCACATCATCCGCAAACGCCAGGCTCCACACTTTTTTTCTACCTACCACACACCCCCCCGCTTGTGCTCTCTCTAACATTCCGTCCATATCTGCCACATACATAGTGAACAACAAGGGTCTGAGCGGGCAACCTTGTCTCAATCCCTTTGTTGTCACAAACCATTCACTTTCCCTCTCCCCTACCTTCACTTTACTTTTTGTCTTCTCATATATCTCCTCCACCTTTCTTACCAGCCATTCATTTACCCCTTTCTCCCTCAGGCTCTCAAACATCATCTCTCTGTCCACCTTGTCAAAAGCCGCCTTGAAGTCTACGAATAATGCATACACCCTCCCCCCTTTCTTCTTTAACTCACTCTTCGTCAAATGGTCCAGGATGTATACATTATCCATAGTTCCCCTCCCCTCTCTAAATCCTGCTTGGCTGTCTGGTAATGCTCCCTTTTCCTCTATCTCTCTGCTCATCCTTTCATTCAGAATTGATGCATACAACTTGTACCCTGTGTTTAGGAGAGTTATCCCTCGGTAATTTTCTACTTTATTTTTCTCCCCCTTTTTGTAAATGGGGTAAATTACCCCCTCTCTCCACCCTACCGGGAATTCTTCTCCTCTCCACACCCCATTCATTACCTCCACCAGCCTCTCTAGCACTCTTCTCGTCTCATACATCCACGATTTATTCTGTATTCTATCCCTCCCTGGTGCCTTCCCTTTCAAGAGTTTCTTCACATGCCTCTCCACCTCTTCCATTGTAATTTTTTCGCCTTCAGGTTCTACTCGGTTTCTCTTCGTCTCTATTTCCGTTTTCTTTTTTTCCTTTTCTCCCTCCAGCAGCCTCATGAAGTACTCCTCCCACTCATTCATCGTTATCTCATCGCTCCCATTTTCTTTTTTCTTTCTCTCTATTAATATAGTTCCATACCTCCTTCTCTGTTCTTATTGCTTTTATCTCTTCCTACTCTATCTCCTTCTTCTGCCTCTTCTTCTCTCTGCATGTCTCTCTGTATCTTCTTTTCGCTTCTAAAAAGCCACTTCTGTTTCCTTCAGTCTTTCTCCACTTTCTTAGTTCTTTTATTGCTTCCTTTTTACGTTGCTCACATTCTTTGTCCCACCATTTATTTTTTCTTTTTGTTCCTCCACCTCTTACTGTTATTTCTCTTTTTGTCGCTGCTTTTTCCAATATTTCTACCAATTCTTTCTCCATTTTCCCTACTTCTTGTTCTTTAAATCTTGCTTTTTCCAGTCTTCTCTTATACTCTTCCACCCCTTGCTCGTTCCATACTTTAATTATCACCTTCCGCTCTTCCTCTATTTTTTGTTCTCCTCCTCTCTTCTCTCTCCCCCTTCCTATACTTATCTCTATAGGCAGATGGTCTGACTCTACTCTTTCCCCTATTCTGAATTCTTCGACTTCTTCCCATGCTTCTTCGTTTACTATTCCGTAGTCTATCACCGTCTCTCCTCTACCGCCTATGTAGGTCCATTCTCCTTCTTCGTCCCCTTGTTTATTTCCATTCAGCACTTAACATCCTTTTTCTTCTATCCATTCCATCAACTTCTTCCCTTCCGCGTTTTCTTTCTTGTCTTTGAAATTTCTTTTTCCCTCTTCTCTCTCTTCTTCCCAATCCCTGGCTCCTCTTTCCCCAATTCTCCCGTTAAAATCCCCTCCCAGAAGCAGACATTCTTCCCTGTTGTCTTTTAATGTTTCTTCTAACTTGCTTATTGTTTCTTTCATCTCTTTGCTGTACACTGTCACTATTTTCCACCATTTACTGTCTATTTTAACGTTTCTCACCATGTGACCTTCCTCTTCTCCCTTCTTTTTAGTTTTCTCTTTTATTCCTTTTTTTACCCCTGTTATTATTCCCCCTGCTGCTCTTCCTTTTTTCTTTCCCCTTCTCGCCCCTTGCGATTCCCACTTGAACTCATTTGGTAGCAGTTTTTCTATTTTTTCCCAGCTTTCTGACCATGTTTCTGTTAATCCAACAATATCGAACTCCTTCACATAGTCCCAAAAATCTTCTTCTTTTTTCCCTAGTCCCGCTACATTCCAAAATAGTGCCCTCACCCCTGTTTTTCTCGTTACCTTTGTTGATTTCCCCCTTCCTTCCTTAGTTTCCCTCCTACTTCCTTCTTTGTTTCTTTTTTCCCGTTTCATTGTCCCTTTTACTTTGCCGTTGTCCCCCTTTTTCCCTCCTCCCCATCTTCTTCTTATTGGAAAACCTCTAGGCTCTCTCTCTCTTTTCATTCCATCTCCATTGCTCCCCGTCCACTACTAATTTCCTGTATCCCACTCTTACTTCTTTCCCTTCTTCCCTTTTTTCTTTCGCCATACTTCTTAGTTTCTTCTGTAAATCTCTTTCTTTCTTTGTGAGGTCGTTGTCTATGTATATCCCCCTCGTTTCCCTCTTCTCCCTCAATTTTCCTTTGTGCTTCATTATTCTTTCCTTCTCACCCCATCCCTCCATCTCCACCAATACTTGATCCTTGTAAATCCTGTAACAATCTTTTACTTTACTATCCTCTACATTTTCCTTCAAAAACTTCTCTACATCCTCTTTTTTTACATGACTTTTTCTTTCCCCGTCCCATCCTGTTACCACGATGTTGTTCTTCCTCTTTCTTCTCTCTTCGATTTCCATTCTCTCTTCCAGCTTTTCCACTCTCTCCTTCCACCAGTCTCTCTCTCCTTCCCATCTCTTCTCCTTCTCTTTAAATTCTTCTCTCCGCCTCTCTATCTCTCTTTTGAGTTCCTTGTTTTCTCGTCTTATTTCTTTCATCTCCTCCTTCAACTCTTGCAACGGCTCCAATATTTTTTTCTCCATCTCTGTGTCCGTTTCCTTCTCTTTCTCTGATGTCTTCTGTGTTTTCTTTACTCCAGGAGACCTCGCCGTCTTTTTACTTTTTTGAAAAAATTTCTCTTCCTCCTCTTCTTGTTTTTCTGTTCTACCCTCCCCTTTTCTCTTTCTTTTCCTTTCCTCCAAGTAATAGAGTCCAGGCTTCCCTGACTGAGCGAGCGGTTTCTATCGTCTTTGTTCATCCGCTTCCTGTGGCGCCTCCTAGATCTCGTTATCTTCCGGCTTCGCCGATTTATTCTTTTTCCTGACTATATCTCTTCTTCCCTGTCCAATTCTTTCTTCCTACCATTCTCTAATACCTCTTCTCGTTTTTCTCAATATCTTCTCTAATTTTTTCTTTATATCACCTTCTATTTCTCTATTTTTCGCTACTTAACCTCTCTACCACGTGTTTACTTTCAGCTCGGTGATACAGGAATCCACATTCTTTTATTATAACTAATATTGTTAAAAAAAGATTCAATATTTTCTAAATATCTATAATATATGCAATAAATAAACTTGGCTACTGGGGTCTCCTCCTTTTCTTTCTCGATTGCCCGGAGGACCAAGTCTGACCTCTGCAGGCTTCTGGTCGGTCTTTTATAGATTAGTTAGTAGGGGATCATGGACGTGGGCGGAACGCGGCGAGTGAGAGACTCAAGGTCTTGTTTCCTACTAAACGGTGGCAGTTCCGGGCGGCGGAGAAAGTGCGGGAGGTCGGCATCGGAAGCGCGCTAACTCATTAGTCGTCGGGGTGCGATAACGTTCCCGATACGGTGTATTTGTCACCGCAGTGTCGGGAAACAGGGAAAACATAGTAACTTCGTTACAGTTTGTATCCAGCAAATTGCAAACGCCCCTAAAAGTTAAACTTTTGAAAACTTCTGATTAGTAATACATTTTTGTGTTTCTGACAACACTTTAGGGTTAATTATTCAAGATATTATCAGCGGTTAATCAATGCTTTTGTATGCAAAATTAGGAGTTATCCAAATAACTAAAACTAAAATGGCATTTGAGCAATTTTCCAATAAAATCAGCGTTAGCAGAACAAGTTTCCCGCATAGCATGATAATAATTTCCCGCACGTCAAAATCGAGGTAATTTTATGTTTATGGCCCGCTTAAAGTCCCTGTTATGTGAAAATCGTTCCGTTTTTCCTCAGATTGCCGCAATTCCGGTCTGATTGTACCAATTCTGTTTTCATTAGAGCGAATGTGGGCTTTAATCGAGCATATTTGACAACGGTCGCCGCACATAAATTGTGATCTCCCACTTCTTGGCCACGTAATTTAATGCACCTTTAGAGACTTGCGATCCTACCGGGAAACTCATTAAGCAAAATTAAGAAAGACTTCAAACTCCTCAACACCTGAAAACTACCCGAATGAGATCAACTCTCCTTGCATTTTTCGCGTTGCTGCCACTTTATTTCTTCCCTGCTGATGCGTAAATTTCCGGCAACAACAAAAGCACAATTTTCATTCGGTGCTCGTGTACGGCATTAATTATCTAGCTCGTTAAAACGAGGCGCAGTTTTGTTCGTTACAGATATCTAGCGATATATCGATACAACAAAATTTTGTGAATTTTCTACGACGTTTCCGGTATAAAATTGTAAATCGCCGTTGCACACAATCGATAGTTGGACTTCCGGAAAGACGTCTTGTTTGTGTTGTTTTTCAGGGTTTGAGGATAGAGCGTTCAATATTAAATGCACAATAGGTGTTTGCTGAATAATTAAATGTGTTTGGACAACAGCGAATAAGTGTTTATTGGAGCTTTCACCTCTTCGAGAATAAATAAACACTTCCGTTGCAGCGAAAGCAACGAGGAAATTAAAGTCGCATTTTGATGGCATTTTCGCTACTACGGGAATCCTTATAAAAGGGCTCACTTTTCCAGCTTCTTCTTTTTTCTCCATAATCCCCTGTTTACATTCATGTTAATAAAACCCGATTTCCAGAAGCCCCGCAATAACCGATATTCCCGGCCTGACACCGATATTCCACGCCTCGATTTCCCATTGTCACTGTGTTATTTTCGCCCTTACTTCTTGTTTATCTTCGCTCTGTCATAACAGCTTTCGGCTCAATTTTCTCTAGTGGTGTTAAGGAGACGTTGACAATAAAAAAAAACAGGAAAATGCATCGGGATAATTTAGAAACAAACTACATCAAAAATGGTGGATGCGCCGGGATAATTCATTAATATTGAAACAAAGAACGATTAATTAACAGCATTATCTTGAAACTAGGGGCCGGAACAGCAACGAAATCAAAGCACATTGGGCAAAAATTCGCGCATAAATAAATTAAAAAGTCCGCAATTTGGCCGAATTCCAATTAGGGTATCCGAGCGAGCAAAAACCCACCACTGTCAAAAATGGTAAAACTTGGCTAATGGCCGCCGTAAAACACAATTCGAATTTCAAACAAAACGTCTTAACGAACTGACGCTTCGGTTAACACCCATAAATTAGCCGAATCATCTGGCTCAAAGTTTAATTACGGCGATGCGTCCTTGAATTTCGGTCATATATTTATGTACTGATTAACGGGGAAAAAGAGTAAAAATTGAGTCGTATTCGGGTCGGCTTTATTAGATTTGCTCGGGGGCGGCAAAGTTTTGAGTAAAAATTCAGGTTGCGTGATATTCTCGTAATTAAATCAATTATAAATCCCGGCGTATTTCGGCAGTGGCTTTGTCTCTCTTCGCTTCCATATTCGCACTGTAATTAGAAAGGGGGGGAATCAGATGATTCTCCGATAATTGTTTTACCTTGCTGCGAGGTGTATAAACAGGGGTGGCAAAGTCCGGATTTCACATACATCACTCTGTTAAATTAAATTAAGATAAGTGGAAAGCTTTGATAAGAACGTCTGTCAAAAGTCATATCAGGGTAGATAATCGCATCGATTCCCCGATGACCGCCAAATTGGAGGTACATCGGTCGAGATTAATCCAGACGATGAGCATCGAGTGATTAAATTAAACCGCTCCCTAAATCACAACAATGCTCCATTATCAAATAATTATCTCAGATGGACAGGTCCGTCGCCTGGATGGGCATGGGAGAGACTCATTGTGTCCTGGAACGTTATCCTGGTTGCGGTTTGTCGCGATCCGGGACTGCACGGCGATCAGCGTAAGCCATTTAGTTCGGAATCGGGTTTGCACTTGCTCGAAAATTTAACGCTCGGGGAGTTGCGTTCAGCCGATGTAATTGTGCTTGTTGTTAAGGTCAGGTCATGGAGTCTCAAAGTGGTTTGGTGATCAATTGGGGTGGTAAAAAGAAAGACGGTGTGTCGAAACAGGGTTTCATTATCATGCAACGACGTACAATGAACGACAAATATCCAATCAAATATAAAATGTAGTTTGTTAAAGCTTAGGACTGCTATGAAAAGTCTGTAAAAAAACATCAGCAACTACACTTGAAATTCATTTATTTCACACAACCTGTAATAAATCCAGAACGCACGTTAAAACCGTGTGAAAATGTTTCACACGCAAATTTTATGTATTTAGGCAACCAAACATACATTCTTGGCGGAACAGACGCCAAAATTTTTAAATCAAGTAAGCTGTGCCGCAACGACGATTCCAAAAAAAATCGTTATTCTGTCATTCTGCTTTTAATGTAAACGTAAAGAGTCTAAATATTATGAACGAAAATGAAGATAAGTGTACTCCCCTTGAAATATCAGAAAAAGCAGCAAAATTGATATATCTAAATACCTAAAATTAAGAGCGTTTTTGAAAAGAAAATCTGAAAGTTACCTCCCGCAGAAATCAAACAAATTTTTGAACTCATCGCGCCAGATCATATTTATTTATTGATAAAGGTAGCCTTGGAAAAAAAACAAAAATATGTACATATATGTTAGCGCGGTTGAGATACCGCGCATGCCTGAGGTGGTCAAGAGTGGGGATTAGGGCAGAGGGCAGAGTGCAGGGAAATCGCCCAGGCAGACCGAAACAGGAGGCCTTGAGCACTAGTCAGGTTATCACGTTGCTCTGGGACTATTTCGTTTTATTGTGTGTTCTCGGGTTTAGGGAGTGTCTTTAACTAATTCGTTTCTTCCATTAATGTCGAGTTTAAGGACTATCTTTTAACTATTTTCTCTCGTCCGTAGTTCTCTTGTGTAAGGACTCTCTTGAACTATTTCGTTTCCTCCGTTATTCTCGGATTTAGAAACTGTCTTTAACTTTTTCGTTTCTTCTGTTGATTTCAGGTGTAGAAATTGTCTTTGGTTTTCTTACGTGTTCTCTGATATAAAAAAAGGTTTTATGTTATAACTATTTCGTTTCCAACGTTTTTCTCTGTTTGAGGTACTGTCCTTAATTATTTCGTCTCTTTCGTTGATCTCGGGGTTAGGGACTGTCTTTAACTGTTTCATTTTTTTCCGTTGCTCTGAAGCTTAGGAACTGTCCTTAACTATTTTATTTCTTCCATTAATGTCGGGTTTAGGGGCTGTCCTTAACTACTTCGTTTCTTCCATTAATTTCGGGTTAAGGACTGCCTTTTAACTATTTCCTTTCGTCCGTTGTTCTCGGGTTTAGGGACTCTCTTTAACTAATTCGTTTCTTCTATTAATCTCGAGTAAAGGACTGTCTTTTAATTATTTCCTTTTGTCCGTTGTTGTCGGGTTTAGGGTCTCTCTTTCACTAATTCGATTCCTTCGTTATTCTCGGGTTTAGGGACTGTCTTTAACTATTGCGTTTCTTCCGTTAATCTCGGGTTAAAGATTGTCTTTTAACTATTTCCTTTCCTCCGTTGTTCTCGGGTTTAGGGACTCTTTTTAACTATTTCGTTTCCTCCGTTATTCGTAAGTTTAGAGACTGTCTTTAACTATTTCGTTTCTTCTGTTAATCTCGGGTTAAGGATTGTCTTTTAATTATTTCCTTTCGTCTGTTGTTCTCGAGTTTACGGTCTCTCTTTAACTATTTCGTTTCCTTCGTTATTCTCGGATTTAGAGACTGTCTTTAACTATATCGTTTCTTTCGTTAATATCGGGTTAAGGACTGTCTCTTAACTATTTCTTTTCGTCCGTTGTTCTCAGGTTTAGGGACTCTCTTTAACTATTTCGTTTCCTTCGTTATTTTAAGATTTAGAAGACTGTCTTTAACTATTTCGTTTCTTCCGTTAATCTCAGGTTAAGGAGTGTCTTTTAATTACATATTTTCTTTCGTCTGTAGTTTTTGGGTTTAAGAACTCTCTTTAACTATTTCGTTTCCTCCGTTATTCTCGGATTTAGAGACTGTCTTTAACTAATTCATTTCTTCTATTAATCTCGGGTTAAGGATTGTCTTTTAACTATTTCGTTTCTTCCGTTTATCTTGGGTTAAGGATTCTCTTTGAACTATTTTCTTTCGTCTGTAGTTTTCGGGTTTAAGGACTCTCTCTAACTATTTCGTTTCGTCCGTTATTCGCCGGTTTAGAAACTGTCTGTAACTATTTCGTTTCCTACGTTGTTCTCTGTTTGAGGTAGTGTCCTTAACTATTTCGTCTCTTTCGTTGATCTCGGGGTTGGGCACTGTCTTTAACTGTTTCATTTCCTCCGTTGTTCTGAAGCTTAGGAACTGTCCTTAGCTATTTTGTTCCTTTCATTAATCTCGGGTTAAGGATTGTCTTTTAATTATTTCCTTTCGTCTGTTGCTCTCGGGTTTAGGGACTCTCTTTAACTATTTCGTTTCCTCCGTTATTCTCGGGTTTAGAGACTGTCTAACTATTTCCTTTCTTCTGTTGATCTCAAGTTTATAAACTGTCTTTAACTATTTCGTTTCCTTGTGTGATCTCTGATTGATAAAATTGTGGAAGCGATAAGTAACAGATCGGCAAACTGATAAGTGTCTTATAATAAAAACTGATAAGTGTCTTAGTAATATGATCGGTGATAAATTCCGGAACGGACAGATTTTGAAGATCAAAAGTGACAGAATGATATCATGTGAAGTTGTTTTTATAGTATCGGCTCGAAAAGTTCAATAAACAATGTGGGAAAGAAAGATGTTGGTCTTTTCGAAGAATCGTAGAATGCTTCGAGATATTTTTCGGAAGGTTTACAAACGCTTACAGTTAAAGAACTATTGATTGATATTTTGAAGTGGTTGTAGTCAGCAGTTCGGTAACAAATCTAAAGTAGGGGAGCTTGGGAGCGAATCGTACCTACGGGTGCTCTGAAAAAGCAGGACAATAATGCTGTCAGTGTGTGTGGGCTGCTTGAATGTAGTATGAGTATTGTCGTTAGCGCTTGTTTGTGTTTCTTGTTAGAAGTAGAGTTTTGTTGGTCCCATTTGAATTTATTGTAAAGTGATGTTGAAGGTAGGTTGTGTTTTATATGACTTTGCTTACTGCCCGAGATCCACTTGGTGTTATGTTCTGTAACCACGCGATGGCAGGTGGTGAGCTTAACGCGACAGGTGTGTTGATGAGTTTTTTATGATGTTGCTTACTGCCCGAGATTCCTTCTGGTATTTGCCTCTGGAACCTCGTGATGACAGTTGGTGAGCTTATTGCGACGGTTGGTTTGAAAATGCTGATTATTGTGACAATTGTTTCGAACATACTGTACGGATATTGTGGAGATCCGAAGAGCTTAGGGAAATCCCCCAGGCAGACCGAGACAGGGTGCCTTGAGCACTAGTCAGCCTATGCGACTAGTTCGCATCACATTTAGCTCTGCTACTTTTAATCCCTCAATATTTCATTTTATTTCTATCTCAGTATGTCAGTTTTATAGTCTTTGAAACTCACAGTCTGTGTCTCAGTTTCTCAGTTCCATAATCTCTCAGGTTCTCAGATTCTAACGTTCCCAGTCTCCCATTCCGTTGGTCTCTCAGATTTCCAGTGTCACAATATCTTAGTTACCCAATATGACTCCCTCTCTAATTTTCACAATATAATTATAATTTCTCAGTCCTTCAGTATAATATCACTGTTTCTGCCTTACAGTTTCTTAGATTTTCAGCTTCTCAGATTCTCATCAGCTGTTTAGTGTACAGGCTCACAGTCTTAGTGTCACTGTTCATCAACTTTCCTTTCTACCTCAGTATCTCAGTTTTTTAGTCTTTCGGATTCACAGTCTCAGTGTCCCAGTTTCTCAGTTCCGTAATTTGCCAGTCTTTCAGTTTTTCATTATGTTATAAATTCCCAGAGTAACAATATTTAGTTTCTTAATGTCAAATTCTCCAGCTTTCTCAATCTACAAGTCTCTCAGTTTCTTAGATTCTCAGTTCAATCCTCGATTTTTCCGTTTTTTAGTTTCTGAGTTTCTCACTTTTTCAATTCATGAATTCCTCAGTTTCTCAATCTCATAGTCTTTCAGTTCCTCAGTTTCGTTGTCTCCCAATTTTTCAGTATCTCAGTTTCTCAGTTTTCCAGTCCTATGGTGCCTTAATTCCCCAATCTCCCAGTTTTTTAGTTAAAGTCTCTCAGTATCATTTCGTTCTTCAATTTCTCAGTATGCCAGACTCTCGGTCTCTCAGTTTGTAGTGTCCCAGTCATTTAGTTTTTCAGTCTTCCAGTACTACTGTCTCAGCTTTCCATTATGTGAGTCTTTCAGTCCCTTAATATCTAATTTCTTAGTTTGTGACGCTTACTCTCCTGTCGGGGTTTTTACGTGGTATGCTCCAGGGAACCGCGGCTAGCTACACCGGAGTACGGTACGCCCGGGGTTAGCTGTCGAGTTTGGCGGAAGAAAAATAAGACAAAGGCGGTATCGGGGTTACAGACTTTATTTACAATGTGTACAACCATTTACACGTCTTGTCCTAGGACACCTCAGAGTAAATCCACCTCCTCCGCATGGCACGCAAGAGATTGGGTTGCTGGGGTGCTACTAGAACTTCCCTACGAATGCCTTCCTCCTGTGCGGCCAAACGGCACCGGAGATACCAGGGCTGGTCCCGTCCTGTCGGTGGCTGGGAAGCGGTGGCAGGCGGCTGTTCTACCTTATCTTCTTCCTCCTCGGGCCGGTTCTCTTCACATCTCTTTCCTCTCTTCGGTTCATCTTTCTGGGTTGGCTGGAAGACAGCTTCTGGTCGGTCTTTTATAGAGTATTTGTATTTGGTATTTGGTATTTGGTGTTTGGTATTTGGTGAGCGATACAAGAACGGTCCCGATACGGCGTCGGGAAGTATTTTATTTCGGAGTGTGCGTCACCACGGTGTCGGGAAACCGGGAAAGCTTAGTAACTTCGTTACAAGTTTATACATTCCTGAGTTTCTCTAAGACACTAATTACTCAATTCTTCAATCTTTGTTTTTCAGTTTCATAGTATCTCAATCGCAAGGACCTCCACTATCTGACACCTGCACCTCACGTCTCTTCACAGCACTCTCAAAGTAGCGACAATAATAATCACATGATCTGATATAAGTTCTTATAGCGGTTATTTGAGTTGGTGCTTGAATCTCAGATAAAGCTCCAGAGAAGCAGAGAAATTTTTCTGCGCGATTTCCCTCCGTTAATAGCTCACGGAGATGGGATTTGTCTCTGCATCGGAGGTCGAATTGCTGCATAAATTGCGTTATCTACATCTGCAGATTCCTATCGATGATCGCAACTGTAAATTATTTACTGTTTGTTGAACACAAATAGTTGTAAGCCGTGCTTTATTGATTATGATGAGCGCTCGACTTGCTCCTCCTTCCAGCATCCCGGCTGAAGTCTTTGATTTCCGGTGCAATCGGACAGGGTCTTCGACCCCTCCTGTGTGTGTTGAGATTTAAGTCGAAGGTCTTCGGGGGTCTCGGCGCCGCTGCGTCTCCGAAGAGGTTTTGGGACTCGGCCAACTACGTTCCGGACAGTCGAAATCGCGCTTTTGTGCTGGGGTCGCGGGGAGATAAATGTGTGATTGATTTATTGGACAAGATGAGGCATTTATGAGAGACGAGACGACATTCTAGTTTTTAATTCACGAGGAATTTTTCTGTTTCAACTTTTGGACACAGAATTTTCAGGTTCTCACGCTACCTGCATTAAGTCTTTTCTTTGTGGACATTCGGATTTCTAGGTTCTCTGTGGCTCAAACTTATTATTCTTTCTATGATTCCTGCTCATTCATTAATTTCAGTGCCTTTCCAAATTTCAGCCTTTTTTGTATTTGTTCTATATTTCGCATTTCGAATGCCGAATTCCACGAGCTTCTCGAAACCCATTCTAACATGTAATCGATTGGACGGTTCCTACTTCCCCGAGCATAATTAAGCTGCCGATGCATAAAACATACTGTTGAAAATTAATTAACCTACAAACTTTGAAGTTCAATAATATTGACTCGGCTAATGCGGTTCTCGGGTTATCTGATGTAAAACCGTCGAGGGATTTTTATCTTCGAGGTTCTTTATGTGAAGTCTGGAAGGAAGGAAAGGCGCGGATTCAATTAATTCCATCCATTGCGAACAAACAGACGGGGATGCTGGCTTAATTTTAGAACGTATTGGGATTCTATCAAGGAGGGAACTTTGCGGGTTCGGTTTTATTTATTTTAGACTTTTAATTATATTGTTAATAAAGAGTGACGAGTTTTACATTTGTAATTTTCCATTTAAAAATAATTGCAACAAGAACAACAGTTTTCAACACGCCGGACTGAGTTCACCAAACTTGAGATTTTTTCATCCAAATATTCGCTCAAAAGCCACAACGAACATGAACCCACTCTTGTTAAAATTTTATCGTCTGCTGGACACCCCAATTTCGGCCTGCGTGTCCAATCACATCACCCACTTAACCAGCCCCGAAACCTACTCAAATTTCACGTTTACGTTTTCGCAGCGACGAGTCTTCTTTATTTTATAAGCATACGTGACGCTCAGCTAAACGTCGTCGCTGCTCCATGTGTTTTATGGAAGTTTTCTTCAGAACTGTCGCATATAAAACAAAGTTGTCCGGAGAGCAGGGCGGAGGTATCGAATCATGTGGACGGTGTTCATATTTTACGACGACAGAAGCGGTTTATTCCGCGAAGACACATTTTACACCTGCTGTAAAGATTTTATTGTTCGGAGACATAAGACATCAAATTAATGAACGTTCATATTTAACATATGAAAATATAAATAAAATAACAGTTTGAGTTTAACTAGCAACAAGTACCTCACACTTCGAATTTATTTATTGATCTAATAAAAAGCTCATAAGAATTGCATACTACACACAAACTTCCACCTCGCTTCACATTACAACCGCACTTCCGCAACGATGCACCTCAGATTATATAAACAACAATATTTTTCCGCTTTATTGGTCAATGCTAGTTTCAATCTTTGTTGCATTGTCTGTTGGTGCATATCTCGACTCGTTTGTATGTTTTCGTTATTTACAAACGATCTCGTAAACATCGTCTCTCGAGACCATATACAATCCCGAATGGTGGAAATATTTGTGCCGAACTAAGTACAACTTAGAGGCCGTAAAGTTGGCAACAACTAGTTTCTTCGACCACTGACAAATCGCGCGCTTATTTCCTCATAATAGTTAAGTGTGGTTTGTGGACCACGAGGTGAGATAAACTCAACTTAGGTTTTAAGTTTTGACGGTAGTTTCTCGTTACAATGACTTTGGATTTTAAGTATAGCTTATACCGATATCTTCGTGCCTCATCATACACAACACATGAGGCAGGTGACATAAAACGAAGTCATATGCGCAAACACGACGAGGCACAACGAAGCTACAAACATGCACAAAGCAAATACACTAGATACCGAAATTTGGCTTCCCGGTGTCTAAACTAGCTAGATAACGTTTACATGCGAACGGTGGAATCGGAAATCGCAAGGGCACGCAACATAATATCAAAAGATAGCACCTTTCAGAACCACGACATTAGGCGTGGCGCTTTGCCGCTATTTGCCCTTCTGTATTCAGTGTTGGTTAATTCAAGTCAACAGAGACAAAATACCGAAAAACAGGCAGTTATTCAATGATTTATCCACGTTTGAATAGCAATAGTGGATATTATTTAAGCAAGATCTAACAACAAAGGGGCGACTAATAGCTTTCCACCATAGCGGCCATTTTATTAGTGACGCTGACAAAGGATGGCCGGACAACGGTAAAACTGAAAAGATTTTATCTAGGAATTTAGATAGATAGAATAAAAAGGTTACCTGTAAATACTTCGGGTGGCATTACACACGCGATTGTTAATTTAAATTTTAGCGATCCTTCTGTAACGTGAATAGAACATAGCACACCCTCAACTTTAAAAACAGGAGAACTCGTAGTGGAATAAAATGAGATAAAAACAAAAATTAAGCGTTAGTTACGAAAAGACGACTTCTAACGTTAAAGTCTGATTGAATGTAATGGCCGACGGTCCTCCTTCCACCCTCCAAAAGGGACGCCAACCGTTTTTTAGCCACGCCAGCTTCAGCGCGTTGACAACCACTGCAGGACGTTGCTAACTTCAGATTCGTTGCCCAACGAGCACCTTGCCAGGTAGGCAAGTCGAAGTTCTCCTGTGCATTACAGGTCAATTTTGGGGATATCTCAACTGCAATAACGGAAATGTCAATTAATGACAATTCTAATTTTAAAAAGAATGTTTTTTTTGTCGTTCCAGAGTAACGAAAACGAGCGTCGAATGCTGAGCGTTTCGCATTTTCCTTTTTTGACATTTTTAAACTTACCTTACTGAGCGTAAAAGTTCACTTCAATATCAAAGATCTGTCTAGGAGGTTTCTTTTTTTTTAAATTTCTAAAATGTGCGAGAAAATGCGTTTTTGCTCTCGTCGTCGTTTTTCCGATTTTCTCCGCCTCGGAGTAATTTATTAAAGATCGTTAACGCAAAAGAAATCCTCACTTACTACTTTGGCAGGATTTCATAAAAATTGCACCATCAGACGTCTCCAGCAAAATGCAAATGTGCCATTATCGCGCAATTAAAGATAACCAACCGACTTTTATAATTATCCATTAATTGCCGTCGGGCGATAAAAAAAAAACTATTTGGTTTCAGCGTTGGGTAGAGAAAATAATAAAAAGGAACAGTAACAAGGATTTTAATGGTTTGGGCTTTGCATTAGTCCATTAATGCCGCAATGAAACGAAAATATTCTTAAAGGAGCGAAAGACGCATTGTGGCGTCTTCTATTCGGTTGCATCAGACCTAGGTGTGGCTTTGTAATTCGGCCGCTGTTGGGGTGTTTCCACTCTAAGAGGTGTCCATTTCGCTTGGTGCCTGGTACGTTTCAGATGCGTCACGATGCGAGCATAAGGAGAATCAGTTATCCCTCGGATATATCATACTGATGAGGCCTGATAAGACCGAAACCGGTCTATGGTTTCAGTTATTGTATATGTGTTACTTGCATAATATGTTTATGAGAACAACCAGAATAACTGTTGGAGACTCTTACTTCATTTCCAAAGGTGTTATTCTAATTTTCGAGGTTCGTTTCGGAAAGACAACTTGTTTTTGAATACACAATTATTATTAATTGGTATGCACGTTATCTGTACGTACACAAATGTGTCATTATATGTAGTTTTTTCTTAATAGCTGATAAGACTGGCAATTTGTAGCAAACGGAGACTCCATTAGAAAACTGCCAACAAAATTTTATTTTGTTTTTTGCGAAAACACGATCGTCAAATCTAAACTACTCGTCCAAACAAAGTCGCATAAAAGGCAATTTTTACCTTTGTACATAAAATATGCATTTAACATTGCCTAGTTAAATTACCTCGTTTAGTCATATTTTATCAATTTGTGCATTAACCTTAACATATGGGTATTCTTTAAGGGCTGATGATGGGAGTAGTGTTCTCCCGAAATTTTGCGTTCATTAAAGTTTGTGGAGTTCGACTTAAATATATTTAAATTTTAATATGGGTATATGTAGTCGCGGACTTTTTACAGATCCTTTACAACTTTTCTATATAAAGCATTCATATATCTCTTACCTCTAATAAGGCAGCGTTAGTATGAAAGGCATTCGCTCGACCGTTTTTTCGTCGGCTCAATAATATAATGTAATATTATGTAATATAGTAATTGATGGTACGATGATGTGTAGTTTAATTTTTTAAACTTGATATAACACCCATGGAAGCTTCGTCATTGAATTTTGTCTGCTTTGTTTCCCAAAAGGAGCACAGAAATTTTTGACGGTTTTGACGGTTTTGGCAGGGTTCGAAGAATCCGGTTGCCTTGTGGCCAGGTAATAATAGATGATGCGGGGTACTTATCAAATATCAGTGGTTATAGATAGTGACTCAATCACAACTTGACAAAATGAAGTAGTTAAAGTTAAAATTTGAATTGGCTTGTTATATTTTATAATTCATATCACGTGTCGTCGCGTTGCACCACGATAAAATTCTAATCGGTCTACTTAACTTATCGGCATTGTTTTTCATGAATAAACAACAACAGTGCAATTTCAATATAATTATTTTGCCTATAAAAACCAAAACTAGCACAGCAGAAGCATAGTTTGGTTTCTGCACCGCTGAAGCAAACAGGTAAGAATTGAACTTTTGAATAATTTTGCTTATAGTAAACTTAGTTTGTTAAGATGCCTTCCAAGATGAATATCAAGATGGCCCTGCTGTTACTGGCTGCCTTGTACCAGATTGCTTCTGCTGCAAAGGATGCTCCGATTTGATACACCATGGATATGTAATAGACTGCATTTTGTGCACATGAAATAAAATTTGAGCAACTCGCCTATGTTTTACTGGCATTTAATTCAGCTGATTTGGGGAATTATACAGGCTGTCCCCGAAATAACTACTTTAATTTTAACCAGTAGAGCAACAACATTTTTTCGAAATCTCAATTTTTTTAGCATTTTTGGAACCCTTCAAATTCACGAACCGCCTATGGATATTTATTTTAACTTGACCTACAGACAAGCAATTGTTTTTGTCCGGAAAAGGCAACGTCTTTATCAAGTTTCTAAATTTCTTGCACTCTCGGGTGCATCAGTTACCTGCTGTTGAGAATCAGTATCGGCGGGCGAACTCGACCGGGCGTGCTATTGTATTTTACTTTCGCTTTTAAAGTTATTATCGTAAAAGATGCCTGCTTTTTCTCGTGCGCCTAATTTGCATTAACGTTGTATATTGTGTTTTGCAAAAAACCGCCAGTACCCGAAAGTTAGCAAACCGAATTTGGAGAAGCAACAATTAAATCCCTATCACGTACAGAAAGTCTAATTTTTACAGCCGAAGAATTCAATAATACAGAATCATCGGAGAAGGTATTTTCAACTTAAATAATACGTAGGGGCAGACGAAAATCCGCATGTTATTTATTAGGCCCCACAATTTTCAATAGCATTGGATGTTGAACTAAACACGTTTCCCCACGTTCTTCTTTCGGATATGGACGAATTTATTGCCCTTTTAGGTGGTCTATCTTTACCACAGTGCTGAAATCCGCTATTTTTTTGAACATTTTTTTTACCCCTTATTTCACCCTCCGCCTATGACTACATGAATGTAAACGCATCAGCAAGTTTTTGTCGAACGAGGTAAACACCTTCTAGCTCTTCTGGGACAAAAAAATTGTCGTTAATAGTAAATTTTAGTTATCAGTTGTGTCGCGCCGGCCGCTATGTTATGGACTGTGCTCGATTCTTAAGCAAATACTAAGAATTTATTTATTGCAATTTCCACGAAAATGTTTTTTTCTATGGTGCAGTTGTACGGGATAATTTTAGCGTTACGTAATGCAAACGACCGCCCGCCGCTTGTCTGTGCATGGAACGTTTTTCCAATTCCAAAATTCCAACATGAAGTCCTTTTGTGAGTGCAAGGTTGATTATGGCAAATTTTCTCCTCCAACTCCAGATTTCGGACGTCCCAGATGTAACCGCGTTTTGGAAATTGAACCTGAAATTTTTAAGTATACGAAGATGCTTCGAAGGTGCTTCGAAGTGTCAACTGTCGTTGATGTAAGTTAGAGAGTTTATTAATAATAATAATAATAATAATAAAATAGTTTATTTGCAACAATAGAGCTACAAAAAGGTTGATCAGTCAGTAAAACTGGTTTTCACGAGCAACCTAACATACAAAGAATACATTAGATACAGATATTTTAATATCAACAGTATTATATTAATACATACGAACCTACTTGAATATTATGCATATTATGGTAGGTTAGTACATGTTTCCATTTAGTTTTTATTTCGATTCGTTTATCGGGTAAAGTTTCTGTGCATTCCTCACAATCAATGAAAGTGGACCCATAAGCGGGTATTGGTTTTAGGCGTCGAAGTATTCTTAATTAAGTAAGGGAGCATTTGCGAAGGTTTACTTATGGTTACATTTTCTGCTAAAACTTCCATAACATCCTGTATATGCTTTTTTTAATGGATTTCGTCTTCTATCTCTTCTTTCCACCAGGGTTTCCAGTTTCTTCTCTTCGCTGTGTTCCTTGTGCCTAGAAAACAAACTTATACTTTTAATCAATCTGTCCATTTTAATTACATAAATCTTCCGTGCAATACCAACAGTCTATCTTTCCAAACGACACACATATTAATTTGCGTAATGTCCTTCACTGTTTTAAACCTTTCTTCACAGAATCATCTAGAAACAAAAATATTACAATTTTATTTCATACTTTTTTTTCACTTTCTTTTCTGTAAAAGAAAGACTTATGTTTTCGCCATTTCAACATTCCACTGGTTCAACTTTCTTCAGATTTTTTCCACACATCTTTGAAGATATTCAATGGTTTCTATAAGAAGCTTTTACTATTATTACAATTCACCAATTTCAAGACTTCCCATATAATGTG
Source organism: Diaperis boleti (assembly GCA_963583935.1). NCBI lineage: Eukaryota > Metazoa > Arthropoda > Insecta > Coleoptera > Tenebrionidae > Diaperis > Diaperis boleti. The sequence continues at coordinate 81,381,585 of OY757244.1, read as the reverse complement.
GCAGGAAGGACAATTATTATTAAGCTGACCAACGTACTCCTTTTGGGAGTTTTGTATTTATATTTTATGAACTGTGCTTGACCCTCTTCCATCAAAATCTTCTTCTTTCGCCAATCATATATTAATAACGAAACATAGTTTTTCACCATCCGATTCCAAATTGATTCACAAATGCAATAAAGGCAAGAAATTAAATTTTCTTGAGACTTTGGAAATAAGGAAAGCCTTGAAATTGGAAAACGGATCTTGTTTAAATCAACAGATAACTTCAATAATCCCATTATCTATTCACTATTTTAATTCTCCAATTATTTTTTTATTTTTTTTCCATTCAACATTATTTTAACTTCAAATGCCAACTTTTTTCATTTATAATCATTTCATTATTTATCACCACCCAATGTTGTTCTTACCAAATCTTTTAAAAATCATGTAACCTTTTCAAAACGTCAAATTTAATACTTTCAAAATAACGTCATAATTTTAAACATTCTTTAAGTTAAGAACCCCTCTGTAATTCATTTATTGTATCATTAATCTTTTGTAAAATTAGGGCTGAAGATGGGAGTAGTTTTCTCCCGAAACATATTCCTATTGTAGTAATTTAAGTTTATTAAAGTTTGTGGAGTTTGACTTGAATATATTTAAATTTTAATGTAGACATATTCTCGCGCTTTTTACAGGCCCTTTTACAACTTTTCCATAGAGAGCAAAATAAGGCAGCATTCGTAAGGAACGCATTCGCTCGACCGTTAAGAAGAAACATTCTCACAGTATGTAGTCAAATTTAATTCTAAAAAACACTTTTCGGAGAAATTTCATCAAACCCAACCAACTTCGACTACAAGAAAGCTGTGAAAAAGAAAGGAGCGATATTTAGGTTCTCGTTCTATGAAATGCCATTGATAAATACCGCAGCTAACTAAATTCGCTATAAATGTTATAGAAAAAAAATTCTAAGAAATAATAAATAATTAGAACACATGTTAAGAGGCTTTTAAAACATTGAACAGATCGAAAGAAAAATGCTGTGGCTCATCAAAAATAATAATCAACACATACTGATATCAGAAGTATATACTCACTAGGGGACAGATAAAGTAAACCATGGATTTTTGCTTTTAATTCATTTTATTTTATAGTGCAGGTCCGTGCAAGGCTAAATTTATTGCATATTAATAGAGGTCCGGGTCCATTTGTTTTCCAATTCAATTTATAAATATTTTGGCGGTTTGGGGGGATCGGTCTCCTGGGCAAGACCGATCTGCAAGAGGGCAGAAACCAACAACGAGGACAACTTTGTAGCCCATGTTAAATCTAGACGAACGAATTTAAATATTGAACAATGATATAATTATAACAATTTTTTTACCTGTTTGTCTGAACTGTATCAACTCGGAACTTGTTTTATTTTGCAGTTGGTGGTGGTATTTATAAGTAAAAAATCCCTTCCACTCAATGTTTTAAAGTGCTTTTTCTTTATTACACCCATTATCGTTCTTAATGGTGCTATATTACTATGTGTCCATTTGTTAAGAGCTGAAAATAATTGGAAGTCAAATTACTATGCTGTATTACGCATTTAGTTTTACAGAAAAGGAACTATGTTGCCAAGGACGGAAATATAATGAATTGTCATAATCCTAATTTCGACCTTAGAGAAAAAAAAACAAACAATTATTATTAACGTTACATTGTTATCGCTTCAATTTCTTATCAGCCCCATTGACTTTTATTCTAATTTTTTCTTTGTCCCATTTATTTTTCATTTTGTATTTCTTGCTAATTCTAAATTGTCTCTTTCATAGGTAGAAAATTTTCTGGTTCTCTCTGAAACTTCCTTTTCTTTTTAGTCTAACCTAATATAAATGCATTTATTAGGTAACGATTACTACCAGTGAAGATTGTTTTTTTTTTTTAAATAACAGTATACTTGCATGAATACTGTCACTGCAAGTTTCTTTTATCTTCTACTAACTTTCGTAACAGGACAAACTACAAACATACACTGAATTATTTAGAGCAACTTTAATCAAGTGTATTACAAATTTTCAGGAATGGCCAAGTTATTGCACGACACATTTCAGTCCCACTTCTGAGTCACACATCAACCATATACATATAAAAGTCTCGACAGACACCTTTATAATGAAAGTTTTTACTGCGCTTGATTTTCTTTATGTCGTATATATATGGGAAGATTTAAATAAATAAGACGTTACTCACCTTCTAATAATAAAATCTAAACAGTTGTCTGCCCAAAACATGAATCCATATTCAGCTGCATTCACAATTTATATAAGCAATTTAAACCAGCAAAATGTAGATACAATGATATTATACACCTTCAGATATTCAGGTACAAGAAAAAATAATTTAAATTGTAAGTGTTTATTATGCAGATGATTCTACGAAGAAAGTAAATAATCCAAAAAAGCCGTGGATGGCGTCCAGAAGTGCACAGTGCTGGACTTATTAGGGAAAATTATGTAATTGGAATAACTAGATAGTTTTATTTTATGAAAGAAGCTACAAATAAAAATATGAAAGAAATAAAATACTTCTCATACTCTTCAAATATTGTTTAGATTCCGTAGGTGAACTAAATTGTCTAGATGGTCCTATTTTTTTGTGTTTCTACAAGAGGTTCTTCTATTTCTCGAGAAACAAGAATGAAACCTTTAGCGAGGTTTGTACACTACGTATTTTATTCACAGACATCGATTTACAGTAATTAAAATATTAAAAATTTATGTGTTTTTCATTTAGCCCTGATGTTTCTGTGTCCGCTAAATTTTACATGGCTACTAAAAACGTATTGTATACATGCTTCATGGAAAGAAATATGTACACTACATCAAATAAACTGTAGCTGTAGATCATATCCACCCCGAAGCGTTAACAGTACTTTAAATCCCTTCCCTGGAACAAAAGCGAGTCGACATTATTTCTCTACATCTATTTATTTATGAAACTGGGGCAACAAAACACTGAACCTAAAGAGAATGATGAATTGAGGCATTTTTGCTGAGACTTTTAATAACTCGGCACATTATGAAAATTCTCTGCACAAAAATGCCATAAATAAATCATCGGCCTACTACTGCAGTTTTTCCAACTTGTGTCTACTCACTTAACCACCATTTACATTTTACAGCACCACTACTCCACACTCTGTGCAAAATTACGAAATAAAAATCACCATTATCCCCTGCGGTAACATACAAAATGCTCTATCGATTTGGAGGGCCCAAAAAGCTAACTCAATTTTATCTCTGACTGGCGATAATTCAATCGCATATGACCCGGCGCCTCCACCATTATGCCAGCCGACAAAGTGGCGAAAGGATTCCGATGTATCGGCGGTACGAACTTCTCTCTAATCGAGTCTTGATCCAGTCGAGTCGGATATCTATTCATCAACATGAGCTAATTAATCCCTGCTTGTGGGCAATTAGACGGTCTTGCGTCAATGCTTGTCTTAATCGATAATGTTTTGGCCAATCTGAGATATCTATCTAGATGATTTCTTAGTCACTCGAACTGCCACCAAAACGTCCAAGAATTAATCTCACCAGATCACCTCCCCGAAAGCTTTCAAGAGCAATTTGGCGCCAAAAATGCTCGTTCGACAGAATAAAGTTTTAAAAGCCGCGACTGACTTCCAGCCCCATGTAAATGCCGCAGTCTGTCTCCCTTTAACACCCTGCCAAATGGATCAGAAAAAGGATAAGTGATCCGTGGGAATAAATAAAAGCTGAGTGCAAGACATTCGGACCAAATCTTGTAGAAAATGTCGCGTGAGATGTAACCGCTTTGTTACAGGGCCGGACCGGGGATTTGTGTCGTTCCGTTTTATTTCTAATTGATTCCTGGGCCGTCTCTTTGTTCTCTGCTGGATGTGTTGTAATTTTCGTCAAATTCAAGAGTGCACGGTTGCAATTTTTCACGGCGTCCGAGCTCCTTCGTGGTCAGCAGTGCATTAGCGGGATCCTTTGTTGTTTACGTTCTTTAAGGCTATTATATAAGAGATCTGCGGCTATTCGTCTTGGGACATCCCGGAGTCCAGACAAAGCTTATCCGACCATATGCTGCGCTGAGGATTGCTACAGGAAAAGGGTGGACACCTTGCTCCTAATTGAAACTTAGTCCTTGTCAATTTACACGTCTGCTCACTAATGGATCGCTTTTCAACTCATTTCGTATATACGGGATGTTCCACTTAAGAGTTTCGGTTAGAAATCATAACAATCCGAACTTTTAATTTTTTCCTTCACATTAAAATTAAAATATCGCTGGGATTCATTCTTTTCCTAATGTGGTACTCTTGGCAGTTTAGGATTATAAAGTGTAATATTTGTTTGGGTGTGTGTAGACTGGGCTACCACTTCGGAGAATTGGGTGTGTTAGGTTTAGGTAGTTTTTAGTCGGACATCTTATGAAAGAGATGTATTTTGTCCAATCGCATTTTTATTTTATTTATTTTTTTTTTCAATAAAGTAATTTTTGTTTATATTATCAATCTATACTACACTAATTTACATTTCCGGTATAAATTCTAATTCATACTTATAATTCTAGAGCTTCCTGAACCTTTAGTTATTCTTATTTTCTTAATTCTCCTGCAAATCCCGACGCTTTTGATATATTTTTTTTATTTTTTATTAACTCTTCTGCATTTACTAGTTTTGTTTACTCTTCTGTTTTTTTTTTTTTTTTGTGGGCAGCGCCCAGCAGCAATAGGGCAAGTTTGTAAATCATGTTGGAACTAGACGAACCAATTTCAAATTTATACAAAAGTATTTTAAAGTGTCTATTTGCTTCAACGAGGTTGGAAAACAAATTTGGTTTTTACCCTTTTTACCTTTCAAAAGCCCCTCCTTCGAAAAATCGCCTGTATCTTCTGTATTGTTATTGGTGAGGGAAAAGTGGCGATGGGAATTGGCCCAATGAAAAACGTTTTAATTATTTTAGTGGCCTTGGAAATTTCCGACCTAGTTTTTCTGTATAAGGTCAGTTATTAGTTTTATCACAACTTTAATGTTAATTTTCCGGCCTTGTTGAATACGTTTTTGATTTTTGATTTGCTCTGATGGAACAAAAAATAAAAATATCCTTTCGCAATGATTGTATTAAAAATCTTATTAGTATTAATGTTAAATAAAAAATAAAATAAAAATGATTAATTATTTATAGTTTTATTAAGATGATAATAAAACTAGAGAAGATGCCCTACTATTAAAAAAGTGAACGTGTTGCTCTCCTATTCGCAACACTCATTTGGTATGAGCATTACGTTAAATGTAAATGTGAGAAAACAGGTTGGTGTTATGTAATGTAAATAATTATGTGAAGATGCAAGCCAGATATGGTGGTCGCCTCGTTATCAGCCCCGTTGGATTCCATCGGAAATCCCGACCTTTCCGACCACCGGACGCTTATTGTTCTAAGTTGTATAAAATATGTAATTTTAGTGTTAGAAAGTAGTTTTGTAAGAGTGGTTATCAGATGGTCTTTCGGCTTCATGCTTCAACTAAAATTATCGTCCTCGGGCATATTTGGGAGCTCACTTGAATCTTATTACAAACTAGCTGGTACATGGCGCGCGTTGCTACGCCCCAAAAATTAAGTAAAACACATCTCAGTACTGTGCTTGGGCTTTGTAGGAAATTGTACATTAATTTGGAGAGGTGCTAGAACTCATCGAGTACAACTTTTTGCTTTTTTTTTCGAAATCACATTTTGAAATTAGAATTTTACAACCCCCAAAAATAACAATACGTTTGTGTTTCTGACACAGTGATAATGACCGTGAATTGTTGTTTTTCTAGGACGAAGGAAATATTCACACCTGTTTTTCAAATTCTCAGTTTTCTCAGTTTTTCATGTTTCTCAAATTCTCAGGTTCTCATAGAATCTTCATTTACAAAGGATCTCTATTAACTCAGTTTTCAAGTTTTCAGTTTTATCAAATTCTCAGGTTCCTCAGTTTCAAAGAATTGTCAAGTTCCTTATGTTCCCATCAGCCCCTCTAATATTTCAGGTTTCTCAAAATCTCAGGTTCCTCAGATTTCTCCAATTTAGTACTTATTTTCCTTATGTTTTCAGGCTCTCTAATATCTCAGGTTTTCGAAGATTTCAGGTTCTTAAGTTTCTCAAATTTTCAGGTTCCTCAGTTACTAAGATTTCACAAATTCTCAGGTTCTTAACCCCTTCATGTTCCCAAGCTCTCTAACGTTTCAGGTTTTCCAAGCTTTCAGGTTTTTCGAATTTTCAGGTTCCTCAGTTTCAAAGAATTCTCAAATTCTCAGGTTCTTAGGCCTCTCTAATATCTCAGGTTTTTCAAATTCTCAGGTTCCCCAAGGAATTTGGGTTCCTCAGTTCCTTAGATTCACAGGTTCCTCAAGTTATCAGATTTCCCAGTTTCGTAATTTTTCAAATTCTCAGGTTGTTAGGTTCCTCATGTTCCCAGGCCCTCTGATATCTCAGGTTGTCCAAGATTACAAGTTTTCAGAATTTATCAGTTTTCTCAGTTTTTCATGTTTCTCAAATTATCAGGTTCTCATAGGTTCTTCATTTTCCCAAGCTCTCTAATACCTCAGTTTTCAAGTTTTCAGTTTTTTCAAATTCTCAGGTTCCTCCGTTTCAATGAATTCTCAAATTCTTAGATTCCTAGGTTCCTTATGTTCCCATCAGCCTCTATAATATCTCAGGTTCTTCAAAATCTCAGGTTCCTCAGATTTTCTAATTTCTCCAAAAGTACTTAGGTTCCTCATATTTTAAGGCTCTCTAATATCTGAGGTTTTTGAAGATTTCAGGTTCCTATGTTTCTCAAATTTTCAGGTTTCTCAGTTACTCAGATTTCTCAAATTCTCAGGTTCTCAGCACTTTCATGTTCCCAAGCTCTCTAATATCTAAGATTTTCCAAGTTTTCAGGTTTTTCAAAATCTCAGGTTCCTCAGATTTTCTGATTTCTCCAATTTAGTACTTTGGTCCCTTTTTTTCCCAGCCTCTCTAGCATCTCAGGTTTTCCAAGATTTCAGGTTTTTCGAATTCTCGGGTTCCTCAGTTTCGAAAAATTCTCAAATTCTCAGTCTCTCTAATATCTTAGTCTTTTCAAATTCTCAGGTTCCTCAGATTAGGTACCCGATTTTTTCAATTTAGTACTTAGCCCCTTCATGTCCCCAGCCTCTCTAACATCTCAGGTTTTCTAAGATTTCAGGATTTCGAATTCTCAGGTTCCTCAGTTTCAAAGTATTCTCAAATTCTCAGGTTTTTAGGTTCCTTTATGTTCCCAGCCTTTCTAATATCTCAGGTTTTTCAAGATTTTGGGTTCCTCAGTTTCTTAGATTCACAGGTTTCTCAAGTTATCAGGTTTCCCAGTTTCTTCAAATGTTCAGGTTCCTCAGTTTTCTAAATTTCTCAAGTTCTTGGGTTCTTAGGTTTCTCATGATCCCCAGGTTCTCCAATATCTCAGGTTTTCTTAGATTTCAGGTTCTTCAAATTCTCAGTCTCTTTGTCTATCTCAGACTGTTACGTTCCTCATGTTCCCAGGCCCTCTAATATCTCAGGTTGTCCAAGACTACAGGTTCATCAAATTCTCAGGTTCCTCAGTTTTCAAAATTTCTCAAATTCTCGGGTTCTCAGGTTGCTCATGATCCCAGGCTCTCCAATATCTCAGGTTTTCTTAGATTTCAGCTTCTTCAAATTTTCAGTCTCTCTTTCTATCTCAGGTTGTTATGTTCCTCATGTTCCCAGGCCCCCTAATATCTCAGGTTGTCCAAGACTACAGGTTCTTCAAATTCTCAGGTTCCTCAGTTTTCTAAATTTCTCAAATTCTTGGGTTCTTAGGTTGCTCATGATCCCAGGCTCTCTAATATCTCAGGTTTCCTTAGATTTCAGGTTTTTCGAATTCTCAGGTTTCTTAAATTTTCAGGCTCCGAGATTAATCATGTTCTCAGTCTCTTTAATATCTCAGGTTTTCCAAGATTTCAGGTTTTTAAAATTTTAAGGTTCTTCACATTTTCGGCTTTCTCCAGTTTTCAGGTTAATCTGTTTTTCAGACTGATTTATCAAATTCTCAGTTTTTAGTGTTTCTGAAATTATCAGCTTCTCATAGGTTCTTCATTTTTCCAGGCTCTAATACCTCAGTTTTCAAGTTTTCAGTTTTTTCAAATTTTCATGTTCCTCAGTTTCAGAAAATTCTCAAATTCGCAGTGTCTCTATAATATCTCAGTTTTTTCAAATTCTCAGGTTCCTCAAATTCCCAGATTTCTCCAATTTAGTACTTAGCCCTTTCATATTCCTAGCCTCTCTAACATCTCAGGTTCTCAGGTTCCTCAGTTTCAAAGAATTCTAAAATTCTCAGGTTTATGTTCCCAGCCTCTCTAATATCTCAGATTTTTCAAATTCTCAGTTTTCTCAAGATTTTAGGTTCCTCAGTTCCTTAGATTCACAGGTTCCTCAAGTTATCAGGTTTCCCAGTTTCTTCAAATGTTCAGGTTCCACAGTTTTCTAAATTTCTCAAATTCTTGGGTTCTTACGTTCCTCATGATCCCAGGCTCCCCAATATCTCAGGTTTTTTAAATTCTCAGGTTCCAAGGTTAAACATGTTCTCAGTCTCTCTAGTATCTCAGGTTTTCCAAGGTTTCAGGTTTTTCGAATTCTCAGCTTCCTCAGTTTCAAAAAATTCTCAAATTCTCAGTTTATCTAATATCTCAGATTTTTCAAAATATCAGGTTCCTCAGATACTCAGATTTTTCCAATTTAGTACTTAGTTTCCTCATATTTCCAGGCTCTCTAATATCTCTTAAGTTTCTCAAATTCTTGGTTTTTAGCTCCCTCATGTTCCCAAGCTCTAACATCTCAGGTTTTCCAAGCTTTCAGGTTTTTCGAATTTTCAGGTTCCTCAGTTTCAAAGAATTCTCAAATTGTCAGGTTTTTAGGTTCCCTTATGTTCCCAGCCTCTCTAATATCTCAGGTTTTTCAAATTCTCAGGTTCCTCAAGATTTTAGGTTCCTCAGTTCCTTAGATTCACAGGTTCCTCAAGTTATCAGATTTTCCAGTTTCGTAATTTTTCAAATTCTCAGGTTGTTAGGTTCCTTATGTTCCCAGGCCCTCTGATATCTCAGGTTGTCCAAGATTACAGGTTTTCCGGATTTATCAGTTTTCTCAGTTTTTCATGTTTCTCAAATTCTCAGGTTCTCATAGGTTCTTCATTTTCCTAAGCTCTCTAATACCTCAGCTTTCAAGTTTTCAGTTTTTTCAAATTATTAGGTTCCTCCGTTTCAAAGAATTCTCAAATTCTTAGATTCCTAGGTTCCTTATGTTCCCATCAGCCTCTATAATATCTCAGGTTTTTTAAAATCTCAGTTTCCTCAAATTTTCTGATTTCTCCAATTTAGTACTTTGGTTCCTCATGTTTTCAGGCTCTCTAATATCTCAGCTTTTCGAAGATTTAAGGTTCTTATTTTTCTCAAATTTTCAGGTTCCTCAGTTACTCAGATTTCTCAAATTCTCAGGTTCTTAGCTCCCTTATGTTCCCAGCCTCTCTAGCATCTCAGGTCTTCCAAGATTTCAGGTTTTTCAAATTCTTAGGTTTCTCAAGATCTTAGGTTCCTCAGTTTCTTAGATTCACAGGTTACTCAAGTTATCAGGTTTCCCAGTTACTTCAAATGTTCAGGTTCCTCAGTTTTCTAAATTTCTCAAATTCTTGGGTTCTTAGGTTCCTCATGAGCCCAGGCTCTCCAATATCTCAGGTTTTCTTAGATTTCAGGTTCTTCAAATTCTCAGTATCTCTTTCTATCTCAGGTTGTTAGGTTCCTCATGTTCCCAGGCCCTCTAATATCTCAGGTTGTCCAATATTACAGGTTTTACAAATTCTCACTTTTCCCAGTTTTTCATGTTTCTCAAGTTCGCAGGTTCTCATAGGTTCTTCATTTTCCCAAGCTCTTTAATACCTCAGTTTTCAAGTTTTCAGTTTTTTCAAGTTCTCAGGATCCTCCGTTTCAAAGAATTCTCAAATTCTCTGGTTCTTAGGTTCCTTATGTTCCCATTCAGTCTCTCTAATATCTCAGGTTTTTCAAAACCTGAGATTCCTCATATTATCTCATTTCTTAGGTCCCTCATGTTTTCAGACTCTCTAATATCTCAGGTTTTCGAAGATTTAAGGTTCTTATGTTTCTCAAATTTTCAGGTTCCTCAGTTACTCAGATTTCTCAATATGTTCCCAGCCTCTCTAGCATCTCAGGTTTTCCAAGATTTCAGGTTTTCCGAATTCTCAGGTTCCTCCGTTTCAAAGAATTCTCAAAGTCTCAGGTTCTTAGGTTTCTTTGTTCCCAACCTCTCTAATATCTCAGATTTTTCAAATTCTCAGGTTTCTCAAGATCTTAGGTTCCTCAGTTTCTTAGATTCACAGGTTACTCAAGTTATCAGGTTTCCCAGTTACTTCAAATGTTCAGGTTCCTCAGTTTTCTAAATTTCTCAAATTCTTGGGTTCTTAGATTCCTCATGATCCCAGGCTCTCCAATATCTCAGGTTTTCTTAGATTTCAGGTTCTTCAAATTTTCAGTATATCTTTCTATCTCAGGTTGTTAGGTTCCTCATGTTCCCAGGCCCTCTAATATCTCAGGTTGTCCAAGACTACAGGTTCTTCAAATTCTAAGGTTGCTCAGTTTTCTAAATTTCTCAAATTCTTGAGTTCTTAGGTTCCTTATGATCCCAGGCTCCCCAATATCTCAGGTTTTCTTAATTTCAGGTTCTTTAAATTTTCGGGTTTCTCAGTTTCTTAAATTGTCAGGTTCCGAGGTTAATCATGTTCTCAGTCTCTCTAGTATCTCAGGCTTTCCAAGATTTCAAGTTTTTTAAATTTTAAGGTTCTTCAAATTTACAGCTTTCTCCAGTTTTCAGGTTAATCTGTTTTTCAGACTGATTTATCAAATTCTCAGTTTTATTAGTTTTTAATGTTTCTCAAATTCTTAGGTTCTCATAGGTTCTTCAGTTTTTTTCAAATTTTCAGATTCCTCAGTTTCTTAGATTTACAGGTTCTTCAAGTTATCAGGTTTCTCAATTTTTCAAATTCTTTAGTTTATTATCTTATACTATTTGGGAACTTTTTTGTCGCTGTGTCCTGGGCAAACATTATAAGCGTAGAATTTGATATCGGACTTTACAGCAAGTTGTTTAATTTTTGTGGTGGACAAAGTTTGTGATCTGTTTTTTGTGTGAAAGGTGTGGTTTCTGCACGACGGTGCCAATGTCCCTTTACGAAATTGGTTGACTAGAAATTTTCCTGCACGGTGGATAAGATGAAATGGTTCCCAGATCACCAGACTTGAATCATCGTGATATCTCTTGGTGGGGTTCCATGAAAGATTTGGTATACTCAGAACGGGTGGAAATAATCCAGCGGCATTTCATAGACACCTTCAATTATGCATAGAAAGAAATGGGGATCATTTTGAATTTTTTTTGTCTTTTTGTTATTTTTGTGGACATAAATGTTTGCCATGTTCAACTTGCAGATGAAACGGAGTGTTCTCTTATCGTAAGTACTTCTACATTTTAAGCGATAATTTTGTGTCATTTAATAATAATTTAATGTCATTAAGCAACAAAAATATTATTATTACATAAGAGTCTCTTCAGTCCATTTTCGATATCCCACAAAGAAAGAAAAACAAATGAAAGTAAATGCGGTTTTTGTATGCTTCGTTTATCAAACACTCCAGCAAACTAAATTCATACCAAATCTTTACACAATTTTAACTCGAACACTAAAGGGTTTAGAAAAAAAACATTTAGAAATTTTGTTGCTATTCACTTATTTCTGGAACATGCTGTATATAATTATGTTGTGCATCCAGCATGAAAGATTTTAGGTTGTCGTCAATATTTTATCGGTTCTCTGCTGGTGTTTTTTTGTTACTAAGTCTTCACTCTGTTCTAAATCTTTTTCCCCTTTTAGTCCTCAATTTTGTATCAGTCTCTTGTGATATCCGAACAATTCGGATGATAACTTTATTCATTACTTTTAATTATTATGTTAATCAAACATTGTTATCAGGTCTAATAAGATATTGTGGGTAGTAATGAAGTATTCGAAGCGATATAGGTGTGACAAATATTTCAAGGACGCTACTTTTACTAGACTACAATAATGACTCTTTAAAGTTTATCTACTAATTGCAGGTTTAAGCCGTAATAGCTTTACTTTTCATGGCTGCTTACAATACAAACAAAACAACCTCACTGAAGCAAATAAGTAAAATACTTTTACACATTTTTTTCATTTTTCACAACTGACATTACGGGGGAAACGTCAAATTTTGTGTAACTAGTTACGGAAAGTTACGGGGGTCATTCCTCGAAATTAGAAAAAATCACGTATGTAACACGTTATGAAATGCTTTTATGTGTAACTCCTGTCATGTTGCGGGAACTCGCTTCGCAAGTTACACGAAACTTTACATTTCATCACTGGTAACATATAAATAGCTATTGTATAATTTTGATATTAATTCGTCTAGATCCAACATGAGTTTCAAACTTGCCCTATTGTTACTGGCCGCTGCCCTCTGCCAAGTTGTTCTTGGACAAGACGGTCCAACTACTTCTGATGCTTCAGAAGAACGGTAAGCCGCTATAGGAACAAACTTCTCAAGAAGAATAACGATGCTGGACCCAGCTGATCTATATTACTTTACTTTTATTTCTAATCTTGCACTTCAAAATAAAATTATGTAAAAACTAAAGTACACAATTTTAATTTTATTCTCGCTATTATCCTATTGATGAAAAAGCTAACTGCAAAATATTACTTTAAGGAAGTATTTATCTCAAAATGCAGTTTGGTCTGAAAAAACCTTTAGGCAAAAACTAATAACCAGCCAATACGTAGCTATGCTGATACAAAAACCACCCCGGAATTCGGAGTCGTACGGAACAAAAGCCGCTAATTTAACACTGAACCCTTTTCCATTTTTTCTTCTCCCATAAACGGTCAAAAGATGCAATTTCGTCGACATTCGGAGCCGGAATTGCAGAAACGCCACTGCAATATGAGAGTCAGCATCATCGTCCCGACCGCTCGCTCACATAAAATGTGTTGAATAAAAGAACACGCAAATATCACAGAATAAAGGGGTGAGTTACATCTCTCTCGCTCTCGGTTATCCGGGATCATAATTTTTTATTCCGTGTTCTGCTGGACGCGGAATATTGCGTTCCTGGTTTATTTATTTTGTAATTTTTCCGGGGATGAAAAAATAAAAGACGGGGTCCACTAGAGTTTGGGGTGTTTACACGTTCAAGTTTTGGCGTGTTTATGGATCGGGCCAAAAAATGTGTGTTTTCAGTCGACACGTGATTTTTGAGCACGCGGAAAATGCTAACGCTGTTGTTGTTTTGTTTCAGGTGAGCGGCCGGTTGCACGCGGTACACAACGCAGGGACGACCGGGGCTTACATTATTACCAGTATGCAATCACTAACGTAATACTCTCTGTTGTATTTCAAAACAAGTTGGAAAGTGGATACTTCCCGACCTCCAACCAGAATTTAAATTATTAAACCGAAGATGATTGGTGGTAATAAAGGCAATCACGTTAACTGTTTCTGCAGCCTCACGGCAACTCGTGAGCAGCTGACATATACAAAATTACGTTTACAGATTACTCCTGGTGTGATTTAATAATAATTTGTGTAATAGTACACCTTGTGAGTTATAAACTTGAAAGTTGCACTAGAGAGAAAAAGAGTTGTAAGGCAAACAGAAAAACATAACAAAGTAATAACAGCTACCTGTGACACATTTACAAGTCCACAAGATAGTAATATAATAGTTAGTACGATGCAATCAACATACTGAATAATAATTGTGAAGATGGCAACAGTTAAAGGAAGTTACCTGAATCTCAATAATTTATGGCGAACCCTAATAAACAGTAGGTACCGATAGACGGAGTAAAGACGACCAGTGAAGTGAGTTTACGCCCACGTCTCTATTGGAAACGATCCTTGTTTTCTAGCTCCATTTTAAGTAAAACCAATTGTCAAAATTTATTTTGGTTTTCGGATCCGGAATGAGCATAACAGCTTCTATAAACTAAGTCTTAATCTCATAATTTTTTTACAAACTCGACTAGTTTTTAATTGTTTTTTGGAAAACAATTAACACTAGGATTTTCAAAATAACACAATAAAAAGTGTGTCCTGTTCTTTGTTGTGTCAAAATTTGATTGGAATTGCCGTTTTCCTTACATTGGTTCTCATAGCACGGAAGGATCCCTCCCTTAAGACTCCCGTTAAAGTGTTCTTAAAATATATGGAGCATTAACTTGTGAGATGGCTCTTATTTAAACACATCAAGGGCGTTGAAGAAGAAAAAGAAATGAATTCATAACCCAAATAAATAATTTAAACGCACTGAAATCTTCCCCCGGATCGATGCCCCTTTAAGAGGAGTCCTCGACGCGTAAAACAACCCCTATCAACGTCAAAGCCATGCTTTGGTAATTAGCCTATACATCGCGATTTCCACTCATAACATTGGAATCGCATTTGTGCGTTTTGAGCGTTGGTCGTCCTTAAAGAGTTCCCGATTAGTTCTTGAGGACGGGAAATGTAAGTAAATTACTGTTAAAAGAGACTCCTGTCTTCAGGTGAGACATTACCATCGCGGTTGAGGCGAAGCACAAAAGTTTTTTGTTCCGGCGTCAACGAAAGAGGGTAAGCCAGAGATTGGATAGAATTGACAGTGAATTGTATTGTGAATAATAAAAGATGGATTCCTTGATAACAGTGGCTTCCTAAAGTGGTGACAAAATTTACATTTTTATTTTTCCAAAAAAAATTGTTTTTGTTTTCTTAATTAAAACATTCTTATCGTTTGTGGTGTAATCTAATTGTCAATAATGGCGGAACCTTTTTCGAAAATGACAGACATGGTGCTTGAGTACGTTGAAGTTTCTGCAACTCGTCAGATTCTCTCGCGAGGTTTGGTGATACACTTATACCCCAATCTAAACAACATTCCAGTGCTACATGTTTGTTAATTCTATTTTTTAAGGAAAATTTATAAAAACTAATATTACAGTTAAGTATTATTTGGGGGGACCTATCACCAGTAAAACTTTGTCACCCCTTTAAAAAGCCCCCCAATATTGAATTAAATCAACGTAAAGCCCTTCATTTTGTGCTTTTTACCCATTTGCTCCTGCAAATTATTCAAAATATACCTCTGGTCGTTATCTCGAAACCAAGAAAAATCTCTCCCCTCTAATGTGACCGTTAAGGAAGGAGTGCACCATGTCATGCCAATTTTAAACCTCCCCATTATTAAGGGTGGAGTTGATAGAACGACACCATCATGACTCCACCTTAATGACGCTGCATCTCCGGGGCCGAACGCCGAAGTGATCGCGCAGTTTTCAGCTTATTATGACGACGGAGAATTTGCATTTACTGTCGCTCTGCAGTTTCTTAAATGAAATTATTTTATAACGGCGAAGCGGAAATGCGAAAAAAATAGCGCGGGGCGGCGAGAGGTCTGTAAAAAGATGAATTAAAAGGGAGAGAGACTACTCGAGTCTTGCTCTATTTTGTTATTGATTGGATTTGTTTGGAGTTGGAAAATGGAATAAAGTGGAGAGGAATTCGAGAGAGTAAACACTGCGCTTTTTCTTCGGTTTTTAGCGACAGAATGCACTGGTTGGAGCAATTTGTTTTGTCGGATTGAAAGTCCGGATTCGCGGGTTGCTGGTGCGTGGAAATAATTGGCTCCTTCATGAGGTTTTTTGCACATTCTGACGTTGATTAGAAATATATGGACTTCTGTTACTATCTACCGAACTACGTTCAAATTGATTTACATAAAGACTTGGGACCTACCTCGGACGCCAATCCAAACTTTGACCACTGCAACCAAACTGCATTAACTACAAACTCGGATCGAAATAGCGTCAAAACCTGGCCAAATGGAATTATCTCGTTCCCGTTAATATTAACCGCACCCCGACATTATTTCTGAAACTTCCCGACTCGTGACTTATAATCAGGTGAAATTCTCCGCAGATCTACCGCGCTAGAAGTTCTAAAGTTGGTATTTTAACTGCGACGATCAAGAATTAGTTGGCTCGGCTCGGAAGACGAGGTAATATTTTCCGAGGTATAAATGAAATTTTCATGCAAGGTACATCGGCCGTAAAAGTGGCTCTGCATAAATAAATTTTAATTCCCGATTGACTATTTTCCAATTTGTCTTCGGCCATCAAGGGTATTAAAATGCAAATTCGGAAATTTCCATTTTTTGAGGAAGGAAAGATGGCCGAGCTGAATAAAA
This sequence comes from Diaperis boleti, assembly GCA_963583935.1. NCBI lineage: Eukaryota > Metazoa > Arthropoda > Insecta > Coleoptera > Tenebrionidae > Diaperis > Diaperis boleti. Next base: position 81,365,247 of record OY757244.1, on the reverse strand, counting down.
TATCTTAAGTCATTACGTAAATGCAACACTGTAAAAGAGCCAGCGCACCCACCACTGCTACAATAAAATTGGTGGATGCGCCCCTGATAGAATGGCCACATGTGAACTATCTTGTATTCAGTTCTCTTTACATTTAACATCAATGTCGTAAATTCGGCGGATACGTGATCGGGACGCAGTTTCAGTTCTCGCTGGCGGCTGTGTGGACCCCGTTATCTGCTTAGGTGATTTACTCAGGTTATAGTGCTCTAATGCTATAAATTACGCTCTATTAAGAGACTAACTGCTGTTTATGCTTCTGCAGAGGGAATACAGGAGGCCCGGAGGGGGGCTATTTTGCCTTCCATTGTCAATTTGCTATCGCTTGATCGCAACATAGAAGAATCAGCTGTGCGTGAGAATCGTGAGGTCAAACAGGGAGCGCCGACATTGTTGCACGAAGTTTTGGTTGCTGCTTTGTGGATGTTGCGATTTCCGGCAAGTTTTTAGCGGAATGGTAGATTTTTAAATAACTCGCCTTTACACAAATTCGCGAAAATGTTGTATTGCCTTCCAACGACATCTGCACACGATCTTTACTTTTTTTATTTTTATCATCCCACTTGCTTCGTTTGCTCTTCACGATGGTACTTGAATCAACGTTCTAGCTGAACAAGTTTTCACGCTACACTAATTTATGACTTCGCAAACCGCTAATTCGAAACGATCGCGAACATGCACTTACACTAGTCCGATGACGATACAGTCCGAACTCGTACAGATATGGCTCAACCGTTGTTAACGCTTTATTTGTCTCGTGGTTTTTAGGTATTCAACTCTGGCGGTATTTTGTAACACAAGAAACGTTTTCATGTCAAAATAAATAAAAATGGAGCTTGGAAATGACTACATACTTATGCAAGTAGAATTAGTTCTCATTGACATCAACTTTTCAACAAATTTTTAAAGTGTTCAACTGAAAATATATTTGACCATAAGCGCATTTATTTTGTCATAACTGCACTGAATGCTATGTATAATAAAAAATATTAAATTTGACATATTCTACAGTGCACCTTTACACTAATTACGTAAAGTACAGTTATAGCAAAAATTGCACATGAAAGCCGAACAATCTAAATGTTCAATGCTGTTACCATATCTCCGGCGATAAAAAAAAAACACCTTTCAACAGGACCACGCGAAGCCCCATCATTGACGACAACGGCATTTATAGAATAAAACCACGTTAATATTTTACAATGGCCGTCACGTTTACTGGATTTAAACCCGATAGACTATATTTGGGATATGCTAGAATGTGCCAGCGCCGCCAATAACCGAACTGGAAGAGCTAGAATGTGGTTGAAATGAGCTTCGTCGACCTGACAACGGTGGTATTTATACTTATGAGATCATACGCATTATCATTTTTTTACATAAATTTTAATTTTTTTAAAGTGAGTATATTTTCAGTTAGCACTTCATCGTCGTTTCGATAATTGTGGCATAGTTTCATAACAGTTTTATAGTCTTGTAGTATTTTTATAATTTGATAGTTTTTGCATCTAGTTTTTCTGCAACAGCTTCATAATTTTCTGATGGTTTCATAATTCCACAATGGTTTATAGATTCAAAATGGTTTATTATTTCATAGCGATTGGATAGGTTTATAGCGGTTTTACAGTTTCATAATTTTCTAGTGCTTTCGGAGTTTCAGAGTGGCTTCAAAATTTCATATCGGTTTTAGTGCCTTTATAGTTTCATAATTTTATGTATTCATTGTGGTTCGTTGTGGCTTCGCAGTTCACTTACATTGGGTATCTTTGTTATCAATTTTACAGTTTAATAATTATTCTTTCATAGTTTCATAATACTTTCATAGTTTCAGACTACTTTAAAAGCTTGTTAGTGTTTTCATAGTTTCGTATTCTCAAAGTATTTTATAGTTTTATAGCGATATTTGAGCTTCACTCTGTTTTACATCTTTCATCGTCCTTTAATAATTCTATTATGGTGGCATAGTTTCATAACAATTTTATAGTCTTGTAGTATTTTCATAATTTCATAGTTTTTGCATTTAGTTTTTCTGCAATAGTTTTATAATTCCAGAATGGTTTATAGATTCAAAATTTTTTATTATTTCATAGCGATTTTATAGTTTCATAACGGTTTTAGTTTCATAATTTCCTAATGCTTTCGGAGTTTCAGAGTGGCTTCAAAATTTCATATCGGTTTTAGTGCCTTTATAGTTTCATAATTTTAAGTATTCATTGTGGTTCGTTGTGGCTTCGCAGTTCACTTACATTGGGTATCTTTGTTATCAATTTTACAGTTTAATAATTATTCTTTCATAGTTTCATAATACTTTCATAGTTTTAGACTACTTTAAAAGCTTGTTATTGTTTTCATAGTTTCATATTCTCAAAGTATTTTATAGTTTTATAGGGATATTTGAGCTTCACTCTGTTTTACATCTTTCATCGACCTTTAATAATTCTATTATGGTGGCATAGTTTCATAACAATTTTATAGTCTTGTAGTATTTTCATAATTTGATAGTTTTTGCATTTAGTTTTTCTGCAATAGTTTTATAATTCCACAATGGTTTATAGATTCAAAATTTTTTATTATTTCATAGCGATTTTATAGTTTCATAACGGTTTTACAGTTTCATAATTTCCTAATGCTTTCGGAGTTTCAGAGTGGCTTCAAAATTTCATATCGGTTTTAGTGCCTTTATAGTTTCATAATTTTATGTATTCATTGTGGTTCGTTGTGGCTTCGCAGTTCACTTACATTGGGTATCTTTGTTATCAATTTTACAGTTTAATAATTATTCTTTCATAGTTTCATAATACTTTCATAGTTTCAGACTACTTTAAAAGCTTGTTATTGTTTTCATAGTTTCATAATCTCAAAGTATTTTATAGTTTTATAGCGATATTTGAGCTTCACTCTGTTTTACATCTTTCATCGACCTTTAATAATTCTATTATGGTGGCATAGTTTTATAACAATTTTATAGTCTTGTAGTATTTTCATAATTTGATAGTTTTTGCATTTAGTTTTTCTGCAATAGTTTCATAATTCCACAATGGTTTATAGATTCAAAATGGTTTATTATTTCATAGCGACTTTATAGTTTCATAACGGTTTTACAGTTTCATAATTTCCTAATGCTTTCGGAGTTTCAGAGTGGCCTCAGAATTTTATATCGGTTTTAGTGCCTTTATAGTTTCATAATTTTAAGTATTCATTGTGGTTCGTTGTGGCTTCGCAGTTCACTTACATTGGGTATCTTTCATATCAATTTTACAGTTTAATAATTATTCTTTCATAGTTTCATAATACTTTCATAGTTTCAGACTACTTTAAAAGCTTGTTAGTGTTTTCATAGTTTCGTATTCTCAACGTATTTTATAGTTTTATAACGATATTTGAGGTTCACTCTGTTTTACAACTTTCATCATCCTTTAATAATTCTATTATGGTGGCATAGTTTCATAACAATTTTATAGTCTTGTACTATTTTCATAATTTGATAGTGTTTGCATTTAGCTTTTCTGCAACCGCTTCATAATTTTCTGATGGTTTCATAATTCCACAATGGTTTATAGATTCAAAATGATTTATTATTTCATAGCGATTGTATAGGTTTATAGCGGTTTTACAGTTTCATAATTTCCTAATGCTTTCGGAGTTTCAAAGTGGCCTCAGAATTTCATATCGGTTTTAGTGCTTTTATAGTTTTATAATTTTATGTATTCATTGTGGTTTGTTGTGGCTTCGCAGTTCAATTGCATTGGGTAACTTTGATATCAATTTTACAGTTTAATAATTATTCTTTCATAGTTTCGTAATACTTTCATAGTTTCAGACTACTTTAAAAGCTTGTTAGTGTTTCCATAGTTTCATATTCTCAAAGTATGTTATAGTTTTATAGCGATATTTTAGCTTTAATAGTTCTATTATTATGGCATAGTTTCATAACAATTTTATAGTTTACTAGTCGTTTCCTAAAGAGTTTTTCCGTGGTTTTATAATTTGAATGTAGACTAGCGATTTTACAATTGCTTCATAGTTTTATAGTGATTTATATTTTTATAACGAGTTAGTTTATAGTTTTATTGTGGTATCATATTTAGTTTATAGATTCAAAATATTTTATTATTCCATAGCGGTTTTATAGCTTTATAGTTTTGAAGTGGCTGCATAGTTTTATAATTCCAATGCAATTTTATGTTGTGGTTTCATAGTTTCATGGTTCAAAATGATTTCTTGGTATTAAAGCCGTAAAAACTCACAAACCCAAAAATTTAGATGAATAGACAATTTTATAATTAAAATTTAAATATGAATTAATAATATTTAATTTATTATTTAATATTAAAATTTTATTTAAGAACATTCTTCTAGTTTAAAATTTAAATATATTTAAGTCAAATTTTATAATTGCAATTGAAGTTTGTGGATGTTCTGGAAAGCAACGGTAACACAAGAATAGTTCTGAACAAGTTTCGAATTTGCATGTAGATTCAAACATTTCATTTTAAATACTTCAAACTCGAGAAAGCAGACTAAACTAAACATTTTCCGAAATCAACTTGATTGCAAATATCCCATCCTCACGACGTCTCTACACTATTAATCCTGCAGACGAATTCCATTTTATCTCGTCCGATTCTCATTTCTAAGACAAACGACGGGATCTAATTATACATCACGATCCGCTCCTGCAAAGAATTAATATCGTTTCCGGTCAAATCCACACTTGCGCTCCTGCGAAACTTTAATAAAAGCTCTGGTGTCATTACGAAGCTGCGATCACTCAAAAGCTGGCATAAATCTTTAAAACGTAATTGAGGACTTTGAGAACGGAATGTCGGCCATTAGTTATAATTATATGACGATCGACACATTATGGCTATCGAATCTGTAACAAAGTGTCCCGAGGGAAGCTCTTGTTAGCGTTGTTAGTAGGGAGGAAATTTGTGCGAATTAGGCATAATAGCTGGAAGCTGTTGTTCCGGGTAAAGAGTGTATTGTTTTTTTTTTAGTGAGAACACGGATTTGATGTGGTGAGCACTTCCAGGAAGACCTCGTTATTATTACGGCCATAAATGAATAGAAATTCCATTTATCCGGCCAAATTAATTTAATTTCCGCATGTCTGAACGCTCTAGCCAGACGAGGGTAAATTGTACAACAGAACTTCCTTTTATTAGACGATGCTAATTATTCCGAAAGTCTTGTCCCTTTGCGCCGATCCGCCGGGAAAATTTATCGGAATGTTACGCCGCGACGTGATGTTTTCCCTATTAATTAAAGTTGCGAATTGCGACTGTGACGTTCGTTTTGGTCTCTTGGTTGAAGATCGATTCCACTCCCGCGTAAATCACACACCCGCTCCCAATTCTTCTCACTTGAATAGCATTACCTTAAATAGCAGCGTCAGATGCTATCGGCACTCGCTAATGTGATCAATTTCGTGATTTCGAGATCCTCACAAGTCGTAAACTGACTTTTACGTTCATGACTTCTGTGTAATAGATGGGTGATATTACGGAGGTTTGACAACCTGGGCGTATTTCATGTTGGAACTGTGCCATCTTCGATTTTTTTACAGGTAATTACCGGAATTCTGCGCCAACCTGTTAGAGGCGATCTGCATACCAAATTCCGGACGAAAGTTGAGTTGATGGCGTTATTCGCAAACTTCATAATTCCTGCCGGAAGTTCCGGGAACGAAAGGCAAACTTCGGTGGAGGCGTCTCGATGTTTGCTCGATTCGGCTTCTAATATTTAGGATGCAGCAACGTTGTCGGTTCTTGTCAGATATGAGAGAGAAAAGACAATAAAGGTTCGGTGGCGATGTTGGGGACAGATTGGACACGATCGTGGGAGTCGTAAATTCATTTTTCGTACAAATGTAACAAATATTGGTTCTGTGATAGTGGCAAGAGTGTTTTGACTTTCGCTATTCTTATTGTTCTGAATTTGCAACATCTTTGTCTAGCTGTTTCTAGAGGGATATTTTAAAATTTTATCTGTGTTCAAAACTTCTCTGAGAAATCTGCAAATTTGAGAAATCTAAGAAATTGGAGCCTGAGATGTTGAGAAACTTAAGACATCTCAACAAATACAAAATTTCGATTAAATTGAGACATTTGGGTAATTTGAGAAATTGAGCGATTAAAAGCCGATCAAGAATGAAAAGTTGAGAAACCTGAGCAACCTAAAAAAATGTGAAACCAAAAATAGGAAATTTGAGAAGTGGGATAGTTAAGAATAAATAAAAAAAAAAAAAATAATGACTTTATTAAGGGGCAAAGTCTAGCAAAATGCTACTCAACTCAACTCCAAAAGTGTTTTCTTTCTGCTGATGTAGATTTGCCTTTCTGGTTTTTCATTTACTGAAACAGCTTCAGTGTCGTCCTGTGAAGATCTTACTTGCGCAGTCTGTTTTATTTCGACTCCTCGAGATATTCTTCCGCAATAGAATGTGATTTCCAACCGTCGACTTTTTTCAGCTGTACGATCTGCATCCTCTCAGAATCTACTGAAGACGTCTAAATGCAGGTCCAGTATAATGGTCACGATTTGGTAAACTAAATAATAGTATTAAGTAAAGATTAGTATTACTCATAATAATGAATGCATTAATAAATTGGATTAGAGGCTTGACAAGGTGAACGATTTCTCGAGATACAAGAATGCAATTTTCTGCCAGGAGTCATCCGAATTTCAATAATTAAGTTCATTTTGCATTGTTAGTCTCGATTTCTTGCAAGAAAAGATGAATATAGGAGATGAATTTCGAATAAGTAGACCTTTTGCTATTATAATATCACATCTTTAAATTAATTCTGCAGGAGAGAGCTCAGTTTGTAAAGTGTTAATTTATTAGAGGCTTAACTGTAAACCCAAAATGAAAAATTTATTTCTGTTTATTGTTTCTTGAATACAGTAGAACCTACCATTTTCTAGCTGTCCGCGATTTATGACACACCCGATATATACTAGCCCACATCGTCAAAAATCTAGATACAACGTAGGAAATATGAAATATTTTGCGGCAAGTATAAACAATAGTTTTTCACTTAATCTCCCCGCAATTCCCACATTCACCACCTTTTGTCCTCGCCGCATTTAAACATCCCCTTCGCCAACTTATTGTTAGCATCGTCTTTCGTCCTTCGTACGGAGGATCAGGAGCGTCCATGAAATATTCATGCGGAGTCCCGACTGCACGCTGCGGTCGGTTTTATTTAAGCCCTATCTGACTTACTACACGTCTCTGTGAACTTGTGAGCTATTATGCGAAACACAACCTATATTCTTTACGGAGGCCATATCGGTTTGATGGGGAATATATTTCTAATACTCCTCTGAGATAAATCACGTTTATGCGGGTCGGGGTAATAAAACGGGCCGGAAGGAGGTCAGGAGATGAGCGGCGTAAAATTAAAAGAGGCGGCGAGAAGCGAGTCGGCGAAACACCTGTGGAGAGAGTTTAGAGGGAGTTTTAACCGGTCGGGCGACGTTGTAAAGTGCTCGAGAGTTTTATCTGGTCTAGTACTCGAGGGTTAAGTGTTCGTTTCAGGTGGAGAAAATATTGCATCGCGAGTTCGAATTGAAAGTTGTGGATGCGCCGGGCGAATTCTGCATCTAATTTTGATAATAATTATGAGTATATTTGTAAAAAAATGGTAATAATTCGTCTAAACGTTGCCGCCACTTTTTGAACATGAACAGGAAATGAAACGTCAAAGACGTCATCAAAAATTTGAAACAAACCGCGAAATTAAAAATTGGGCCCAGTTATCGGTTTTATCGATCCATAGAATTCAGGAACTCAATAATTAAAAAAATCCAAATTCAGGAATTTTTACGATTCAAAATTTACAAATTCGGGAACCTTAAATAATTTTTTTTTTAAATTTATTCAGCAATTCAAATTTATAACGATTTAAAAAATTTACAAACTTAAGATTTTAAGACTTCCATTATCCAAAATTTGCTTTCGGGCTTTCCCAGATTCGAAATTAGACTTCAATGACTAACAAACATTTCCAAATTCACAAATTTGAAATTTCCACGATCAAATCTTTTTAATTCATAACTTCCTAGATCAAAAATTTGGAATTCTCGGATTCAGGAAATCAAAATGAGCGCTTTTCAATTTCTGAAATTAGATGTTATCAATCGCGATTCCAAATTCAGAATTACACTTTATTGAAAGTTTTTAACGATTCAAAATTTGTTTCTGCCATATTAATAAATTTAAGAATTCAAAATTCATACTTTTCAAATTCGAAAATTCAACGATTCTAAATCTATAAATACAAATTTCAATTATTCGTAATTTCCACGTTGAGGAATTCAACATGTCACGACAATTCATTTTTGGGAATCCGAAATTGAAGATTTCATCGAGTCAAAATGTTGCAAATTCTGAAATTATCCACGGATCGGGAATTCAAAATTTTCGAATTTTGAATTTCCATGATTTAAAATTTGTAAATTTCAAATAAAGGAAGTTAAAATTTAAAAATCCAAAATTTGGAAAATTTAGGAACTCTAAATGTGAAATATTTCCGAATTCAAGAATTCGATATTTTTAAATTCTGGATTTATACGATTCAATTTCAATTCAAAATTTTCAGAAATTGAAGTGAAGGATTACACGTTACCATACGTGGTGACATCAACATGACATCATTCACTTCCGGCGCCGTCGCGCCGTCGTCTCACTGCCCCCCTTCCCGTCCAAACAGGATATTCGCCGGTGTCTGGTTGGTCGTCTCGTGAATTGCCGCTCTGGACGCCAGCAAAAACAAAGGCAGACGCTGATGTTGATCGACCACCTTGGAAAAGTGTTGTTCCATGGTCTTGTTGAAACGCTCGACCATTCCATCCGACTGAGGATACAGAGGTGTCGTCCTTGTCTTCCGCACGCCCAATAGTTCGCAGACGCCCTGGAACACTCCAGATTCAGTTCCGCCCCTGGTCCGAGTGCATTTCCAGTGGAAGTCCGTAGCGGCAAATCCAATTTTCTACCAACGCCCTGGCAACAGTCACAGCTTCTTGATTGGGTAGGGCATAGGCTTCCGGCCACTTGCTAAAGTAGTCGATGACCACCATGATGTACTTGTTTCCCGAATCAGTGGTAGGAAACGAACGGTTCTGCTACGTCGAAGGCTATTCTCTCGAATGGTGCTCCAACGTTGTACTGCTTCATGGCTCCTCGACTACGCGTCTGTGGACCGTTGCTCGCCGCACAAGTGTCACATTTTCGACACCAGCTCTCGACATCGTTTCGAAGGTTTACCCAATAGAAGCGTTCACGGACTTTCCCCATGCTCTTATTCACGCCCAGATGTGCGCCGGACACTCCACCGTGGATTTCTTGCAAGACCTCCTTCACGCGACACTTGGGCAAAACCATTTGCATCGTCACCGACTTTCCGTCTGCACTCTCTCATGCTCGCTTCAGCAGGCCATTTTCCACCCTCAGTGAATCCCATTGGGCCCATAGTGCTTTGAGGGCAGGACTCTTGTCCGAGATGTCTTGCCATGGTGGTTCTCTTTGCTTTCCAAAATTGCACTAATCTCGCTATCTCCAAGTTGTTCTGTCCTCATCTCCGCCGTTGTCCACCCATCTTGAGGTTGCAGAACCAATCTCTTCACGCCCTCGAATTCTTTGGATGCCTCTCTCCAACTGCAATGTTTGCAATCACTCTGGCACGGCCTCCTAGAAAATGCGTCCGCATTCTGGTGTGATCTGCCTGGTCGGTGTTCGATTTCAAAATCATACTGCTGGAGCCTCTCCAACCATCTGGCTGTCTGACCTTCTGGATCCTTAAGGCTTAACAGCCACCTCAACGCATCATGATCCGTTCGGATTTTGTAGTGTTGACCGTACAGGTACTTGTGAAAATGTCCTACTGCATTTACGATCGTCAATAACTCCTTCCTCGTAACGCAGTAGTTTCTTTCTGGCTTAGAAAGCACCTTGCTATAGTATTCGATGACTTTTTCTTCGCCTTCCTGTACCTGCGAAAGGACTGCCCCGATACCGTTGTTACTGGCGTCTGTATCGAGGACATACCGCCCTTTTACTCTCGGGTAAGACAAAATAGGACCCGTGCACAGCGAGATCTTCAAAGTTCTAAACGCTGCTTCGCTCTCGTTATTCCAGATAAATGGGGTTTTGTCTTCCGTAAGTCTGTGCAGAGGCTTGGCAATGTCAGCAAACCCTTTGACAAATCTGCGATAGTAGGTACAGAGGCCCAAGAAGCTTCTCAGCTGATGCTTGTCCCTTGGTCGTGGCCACTCGCGGACGGCAGCGATCTTGTCCGGATCTGTTTGTACTCCGCTGGGCGAAACCACATGGCCCAAGAACTTCACTTCTGTCGGGAACAATCGGCACTTCTTGGGGTTGAGCTGAAGGTTGGCATTCCGCAGGCGGCTAAAGATCTCTTCCAAATTTTTCAAATGTTCTTCGAGGTTCTTCCAACTACCATGACGTCATCGAGGTACACCAAGCAGGTTTTCCATGTCAGCCCTAGCAGAACCAGTTCCATCAACCTCTCAAAAGTGGCTGGAGCGTTGCAGAGTCCAAATGGCATGACGTTAAACTGGTAGAGACCGCTTCCAGTCGAGAACGCCGTCTTCTCTTTGTCATCGGGGTGGATCTCAACTTGCCAGTAGCCGCTCTTCAAGTCCAGGGTTGAAAACCACTGCGATTCCGACAACATGCTTAGAGTGTCATCGATACGTGGCAACGGATAGCTGTCCTTCTTAGTTACATCGTTCAGCCGTCTGTAGTCAACGCAAAAGCGAGTGGAGCCATCTTTCTTCGTTACCAAAACAACTGGTGACGACCACGGGCTTGAGGAGTCTTCAATTATTCCGTCTGCTTTCATTTTGTCCACCATCTGAGCCACCTCTTGGTGTTTTGCGAAGGGAAGCCTTCTTGGGGGTTGTCGGATCGGAGCAACATCTCCTGTGTTGATTCTGTGCTGCACCATGTTGGTTCTGCCGGTGCTTCGCTCTTCGGCTTGCAAAGATGTCATTCTCCTTTCGGATAAATGCCATGGCCTTCTCTAATTGATGGTTCGTAATATGTTTCCAGTCTTCTAGGAAGAGCTTCTCTACACTCGTCCCCTGAGCCTCTTTTCTGTTACACTCAACAGGTTGTTCTTCGCAACGGACGACCCGTAGTACAGGATGGTATAGTCCGATCATCTGTCCTTTCTGTAGTGTAACACGACTTTTCCCAAAATTCGCTACACGGATAGGAATTCGTCCACCATGATCTGTGTTTTTTGTGTCACGTCCGGGTCGGTGGTCACTTTCGGTTCTATTATTCTAGTCCGGTATCCCCCAGGGTCTTCTTCCAACTCTGCCAGCACGATCTGTTCCGAGTTCTTCTGTACACGGACCGTTTCGGAGACTATCACTTTCACTTCGTCGGCGGATGGTATCGCAGAGTGCAGGGAGATTTCTTCGTTGTCAACTACCAGCATGATGTCCAGCACGAATCCGAAATTCTTCGTCATGTCAAGACCCAAGATGAAATCGTCCACTATATCAGCTACAATAACCTTGTGAACGAACTCGAACTTCCCCAACTCGAGTCTTGCCTCAATTTCCCCGAATACTCGTGCTGCTTCTCCCGTTGCTGTTTTTAACACCAGGTCGCTCTCTGCCAATTGGAAATCTCCCAGCGGTTTGAAGATGTCTGGTCTTCCTATCGAGACGGTCGCTCCGGTGTCGACGGTCATAGAACAGCCAGCTCCGTTGATTCGACCCTCCAGCAACAGACTGTCGTACCTTCTTCGTAACTGCGAGACCGAGATGACCCTAGGGGCTTTTGTGGGGCCAGCTAGCACACGCCTCAAAGCGCTAGCTGGACTTAGTTTTCCGACTGCCTTGAGCTTGAAGGGCCGGATTCCGGATTCCTATGGGTCTGCTCCGGCGATCTCCTTGAGCGGCAGTCCCTCCTCAGGTGACCCACTCTCCCACAATTAAAGCATCTGGGTCTGCCTGTCATGCTTCCGTGCTGCATTTCCTCAAGCAACGTCTTTATTTCTCGCAGCAGGTCGTTTCCGTCTTTCGGGGCTTCCTCCATAGTTACTGCTCGCAGACGTTGAGCCGCCGGACGACAAGCGTTTTTAGCCGCCTCGAACTCCAGGCCGTGCACGAGGGTATCGGCGCATTTTTGATGTCTACCTAGTCTCAACATTTGCTGCAACTCACCATCAATAAACGCGCTTGTTCCAAGTTGGTGGTGGAACTCGCTAGGGGCGCTTGGGTAGGCCAGATGTACCAGTCTCTCAACGTCCGCCGCAAACTCCTGCAGACTTTCGCCATTCTTCTGAACTCGTGACTTCAGCTGCGACTGGTACACTTGGTTCAAGTGGAGGTCCCCATACCGCAATTCGAGAGCGTTGACCACGGCGACGTAGTTCTTTTGTTCCCTCTCCGGGACGGTTTGCAGCAGCTGAAGAGCTTGTCCTCGCAAGGATAACACCAGTGCAGTGGCTTTTTCTTCTTCACCCCAGTTGTTCATTTCGGCCGCTGCCTCGAATTGCCTCCTGTACATAAATCACGAGGTTCGGCCATCAAAAGTCGGAGGTTTTAGCCTTTGTGATGACGGCTCTGTCACAACCGATTGCCCCGTTGTTATCCTTTTTAGCTTTGTTTCCATTTCCTTGACTTTCTTTTCCAATTCCTCTTTCATTTCCAGAACATCTTCTTTTACAACTTCTTCAATTTCCACAACTTTCCTTTCCACAACTTGAATCTTCTCTTCCACGTCTTTTTAAAAAGTGTTTTGCAAAATGTCCAGCTGATCTACTGTTCCTCTTGTCGTCGATTTTCTTGTTCTTCTTTTTCTTCTTGTCGTATTCTTTCTAATTGTTCTAGAAGAACGGCCATTTGTTCTTGTAGAGCCTCCATGGTTTTACGTCTCGTGACTCTTCCAGAAGGTTGTTTTGACATGCGTCACGTACCGGTTGGTTCGATTTTTATTCTTTTTTTTACGTCCGCTTCTTTAAATCCCACTTCTGACACCAATGTAACGTTTCCTGACCCGGTGGGTTCGAGGATTTAAAGAAAATTCTGGTGCACACCGTAGCTACTAACTTTTATTAAAAAGATTAACAATAAGACTAACTTTTCACTATGTGTAAACTTTCACAATAACACGCGCTGACCACTTTTTTACAATGCTACCAATAGACTGCTTGTTCCGTCGTTTGATCCCTTCTTATACCGCTCCTGGCGTTCTCGACTCCTTCGATTCCGGGAATCATGAGATCATGTTTTCGGCGCAATGGATTATTCCCGAAGAATGAGATCATTCTCTTGTACGAGCGTGGTATAGTATGAGATCACCGCCACAGAGTCTTCTAGACTCATGAGAGCATCCTATGTGAACAATTATTCCCAGACGTTCTCATGTGAACTGTTCCAGATTAATTATGTTACCATACATGGTGACATCATCATGACATCATTCACTTCCGGCGCCGTCGCGCCGTCGTCTCAATATGTCATTTTGAAAATTTTGATGTGGTCTATACTTTATTGTCAATTTGACATTGCAAGTTTATAAAATTTGTCAACCATTTGCCAACGTGTTCAAAAATGACAACTTAAAAAAGAAGGTTACTATATTATTTCAAAGGTAGAATGACATTGATGGCGTCCAAGATTTTCTGTCTGTGACTGGTGTTTTCTAATGTCAACCATATAAATTCAGAAATTGGTTGTCATTTCTAACCTAATCTGATCCAGTTGTGTTAATATGCTTCTTATAACTCTGGTTATGCAATACAGTATTCTGTACTAGTCTAATAGTATTCTAAATCGCACAAGAACGAGATCAAGCACCACACAACTACCGCAAACTGTGTATCGGCCGAGCAAAGTGAATTTTAATTACGACTGGAAATCGTTGCGCTCCAGAGAACAAGGCTAATTGTTGCTAACGACATTATCGGCTGCGACCGCGGTAATTTCGACCGACAAAACCGAAGAACTAAAAATTAATTTCGAATTCCCCGCATTACTTTATGAAGTTGATTAAGCGTCGGAATGCTGATAAGTCGAAAACAATTCCGCGTCGGGGCCATTAAGCGGTTTTTGTTTCGAAGACACTTCCGTTTGTTGCGAGAAAGAATCTCGAAAACATTTCAAATTAAGAGTTTTTGTTATGAGAACGCTAATTTATTTCTTGGGCGAGTTGTGCCTGAAAACTTCCAGGGAATGGAATACTTATTTTATGATTTTTTTCTTGTGGCAAAACAGAATAATTAAAAAGCTGTATATACTGTCGTAATTTCCTCCGAATTCCGAGCCATTAAAGCTCTAATATGCGGTCAGCAACTTCGAGCTCTTAGAGTGTACAATAAATACTCCACGGCTAAATTAACACGAGTCTTATCTTATCGCGGCTCATGTAAATGAACCCGACTGTGTAGTTTGTGTATCCGCAGGGAAAGTCGGAGCAAAGAATGGAAAAAATATCAGCGAATTCTGCATGTTCACCTGAAATCGCAAACAGCAGCAAAAAGCGTTATTTGCAGCGAAAAAACTTTTCGTTTTATCGTCAGTTTTATCTCGGGTCGTAAGCATTAAAATGTACAAAAGCACTTGCCCTTTATTAAATCCAATAAAATTTCCAAGTTCAGATCGTTGATTAGTATCGGCAGTGCATTAAACTTACACTGTATCAGTCTAGAGCTACGTGCAAAGCAGCCGTAAAGTTTGAGACTTTCAACCCGATGAGCTCCAGAATTCTTCATTCGGGAGCGGTAAAATTTCTACACATGTTCATCATCGGAATTCATCCTAACGAGATAATTAATTTAGTCGCTTAACCGCATCACCCCCTCAAACATAATATAAAGTGAAAGTTTAGATAGGCAAACTTGTCTAAAGCCTCTTGGTTTTGCTTCTAGCAAGAATTAATAAGCGAAAGTCAACTCGGAGCTTAATTCGTGAATTGGAGTTTCAATTTCAGGAATCCCTCGGGTCGACTTCGAAACCTCTGGCTTAACGGTTATGACTTCATTAGGTGCCGAATTAAGGCAACTTTTCAAAGTCGAACACGTTCGTGGCTTGTATACACATCCAACTTGGAGTTAACTTTGACAAGTGTTTACGGCTCTTTTCGGTTGCGGTTGATTTACGGGTTCGAAATGTTGGCCTATTCAATTTATTCGAGTTGTAATATCAATTTTAACTGTTTGCGAAGTTTATATAAATTCTACATAAAAGAAACGATGTGATCTTGCTGTGTAAGTCTAAACATTGTTAATTGTAAGTTTTTCCACTAGAGTAAAAAGCACCTTCTTGCTGCTATGATGCAGTAAGTTGAGGTGAGTAGAAAAAATGTTGTATGCTACATGTGTAAAAAGTGGTGACTTTTTCATCTGAATGAAAAATCCTTTCGATCTTCTATTACCCCATGACGTCAACAACTTTATGATTTCTTCCCAGAATCTCCCTTTCTACAGGTTTCTGTATACTATTGGTCATTCGCCATGTCACTCGATGCCCCCATTTGACATTACCAAAACCGCCCAAAGCCTCAACACCGAAGACGAAGTTAACATATAAATTGCCGGTTTAGCGACCCTTCGACTTCCTCAATCCAAATTTCCAAATTTAATAGAATTGTCTGGCTAATTCTCATATAAATATTTGCTGGTGTTCACAAGGCGTCTAACCGAAATTAAACTCGCGGAAATTACGGCAGGTGTAGAATGCGTGAAGCTGAAATTACGCAAAACTAGAGAGGCTGAGGTCGTGTAATCACCGGACCTCACTGTTGTCTTAATAAAGAGTAGGAGGGAATCCTAACATTTACCTTCGACAGCATTTCCAGTTATATGCATAATTATTGTGGTTAATATTCGCTTTTTTGGGTTGACTGCATGTCGAAATATGCAAACAGCACAAACACTGCTTTTAATTCCATTAGGTGAAATTAAACTTTAAACGCACTAAATTGGACTTTGATCAGATTAAAACACAAAATAAACACTGAAATGGACAGTCAAAATTGTGTGATGCATGCTGAAATGCACTGTAATCACTTTGAGGATTAATTAGTTTTCAATCTAAAAGCGACACCAGTGGATGAAAAGGGCGGTTAATTTTGTGCCAAATACAATTATTTTTTAGTGAAAAACAAAATTCATAAAAATCCCCGGTCGATTTCCCGTCCTCGGAGCATCGTTCCACTAAACGAGCTTTTCAGAAAGAGTGCGGCAGGAACGACAGGACGTCACAGAATAGAACGATGCGATAGGGACGTCAACAGAATTAGAGACTTCCCGTGGGCAATAGCGGGCGTGGGGACGTTTTCATCAACTTTGCAACAAAAACAAAAACTTTCGTTAATGATGCACATCGGAAATGCATTTTGATTCGCGAAACGTAATGAAGCAAGAACACATGCCAGCTTCGCTGCTTCCAATTAGTGGAAAGTTTTTGCTCGGTTTAAATTTTTGCTTATTAAGACGGACGGAGTTAAAATAACTGTACGTCCAAAGGCGAGACTGTGTAAGTTTCGTGTTACTCGTTTCCCCTTTTTACGTGGATCCGAAGAACAATTAAAAGTTAAAGTGTGGGTTAACTCGCCCGGCGCATCCACCATTTTCGCGCACTACTCCCTGGGGTCTAGTAGAACGTTTATCTTTATATCTCCGTGTAAAGTCCTACGAGATGTGAAATTAGCGTCGGTGGTAACAACAAATCGCGACTTGTCCACGGTCTATTACGTAGTAGTAATATGTATATTTATCACCTTTACTCATTAAAATAAAATGTAATATAATAAAACTAAATATCAATAATTCAACACAATAACTAGCAGATTTTTTATCCCTCCCCACTATATTGTTCCTCTTCTCCACTCAACCTTCTTCATCCCACCTTTAGTTCTCCCTTTCTTGCTTTCCCTCTCTGCACATTGACACTTCCACTTAAACTCTTTCGGCATTCTCGTTTTAAATTTTTTCCACCCCTTTTCTTTCACCCACGTTTCTACCATTCCCACTACGTCAATGTCTGACAAAATTCATTCTCTTTGTTTTTTGTTCCCCCTACGTTCCGTTTTCCTCCATTGTTTATATATATATATATTTATTTGCCCTACGGGCTTTCTGATTCCTATACATATACCAGTAAACTTAACAATTATAATAATAAAAAAAAACTAAATAAAATTCTCTATTTCTTCTCCTCTCCCCTTTCCTCTTCTCCCTTCTCCCTCCTCTTCCATACCTCTTTCATCCATTTAATTTCCCTTCCATCTACATTCAGTATTTCCTCTCTTTCTTTCCTCTCTCTTTGTTTTATCTTACAGCACAATACCTATTTTCCCTCTCTTAATTTCCGCACCTAAACCTCGCCATCATCTTTCTTTCTTTCTCGCTCTCCCTCCCCAAATACTTCGGTACTTCCTCGATCATGCATCTTCCGTACTTCCCGTTGTATATGGATTCTCTAATTCTTTCTCTCCTCTCTTGTCTATCCGTATCCTTATCTCTTTCACTTAGTTCTACATTCATCCACACGCCTCTTTCTCTCAGTCTCTCTATTTCTTTGCTTGCATACCCATTCCTCCTGTAGTAATTCTCCCTATCATTCTCCTCTGAATTCTTCTTTTTTCTCTCCAGCACTCCTTTAGTATCCTACATTCTTTCCTCCCTTCCATCCTGTCTTCGAACTTGACCGCTCTTTTTCCCGCTTTCACTCTCAACCTATTTCTCTTGCATTCTTCTCTCACTATGTACCCTGGCGTTTCTCTCTCCACCCCTAGCACCCACCTCAGATATTTCTCTTGCACCCTCTCTATCTCCTCTTGTTCTTTCCATCCCCAGACCTCTGCTCCGTACAACAACACGCTTTCAATAAGACTTTCAAACATCATCATTCTCCTCTTAAAATCGCCTCCCCACCTTCTCTCTCCTATTCCCCATACACATCCTATCACTTTGTTCGCTTTTCTTGCCAGTTGTCTAATATGTGTCTTATTTGTGGCTCTTTCATTGAACACATACCCCAAGTATTTGAATTCTTTTACTTGTTCTATTACTTCTCCCTCCCACCTCCAATCACTCTCTTCGTTCTTCCTCTTTCTCTTATTGAACACCAGCATTTTTGTTTTCTCTACATTCACTTCTAGTCTTTTTTTCTTTACATATTTTCCTAAACTCTTTATCATTTCCTTTACTCTTTGCCACCATTACCACATCATCCGCAAACGCCAGGCTCCACACTTTTTTTTTTACCTACCACACATCCCCCCCCCCCTTGTGCTCTCTCTAACATTCCGTCCATATCTGCCACATACATCGTGAACAACAAGGGGCTGAGCGGGCAACCATGCCTCACTCCCTTTGTTGTCACAAACCATTCACTTTCCTTCTCCCCTACCTTCACTTTACTTTTTGTCTTCTCATATATCTCCTCCACCTTTCTTACCAGCCATTCATTTACCCCTTGCTCCCTCAGGCACTCAAACATCCTCTCTCTGTCCACCTTGTCAAAAGCCGCCTTGAAGTCTACGAATAATGCATACACCCTCCCCCCTTTCTTCTTTAACTCACTCTTCGTCAAATGGTCCAGGATGTATACATTATCCATAGTTCCCCTCCCCTCTCTAAATCCTTCTTGGCTGTCTGGTAATGCTCCCTTTTCCTCTATCTCTCTGCTCATCCTTTCATTCAGAATTGATGCATACAACTTGTACCCTGTGTTTAGGAGAGTTATCCCTCGGTAATTTTCTACTTTATTTTTCTCCCCTTTTTTGTAAATGGGGTAAATTACCCCCTCTATCCACCCTACCGGGAATCCTTCTCCTCTCCACACCCCATTCATTACCTCCACCAGCCTCTCTAGCACTCTTCTCGTCCCACACATCGACGACTCATGCTGTATTCTATCCCTCCCTGGTGCCTTCCCTTTCCTCAGTTTCTTCACATGCCTCTCTACCTCTTCCATTGTAATTTCTTCTCCTTCAGGTTCTACTCGGTTTCTCTTCGTCTCTATTTCCGTTTTCTTTTTTTTCCTTTTCTCCCTCCAGCAGCCTCATGAAGTACTCCTCCCACTCATTCATTGTTATCTCCTCGCTCCCATTTTCTTTTTTCTTTCTCTCTCTATTAATATAGTTCCATACCTCCTTCTCTGTTCTTATTGCTTTTATCTCTTCCTCCTCTCTCTCCTTCTTCTGCCTCTTCTTCTCCCTGCATGTCTCTCTGTATCTTCTTTTCGCTTCTAAAAACCCACTTCTGTTCCCTTTAGTCTTTCTCCACTTTCTTAGTTCTTTTATTGCTTCCTTTTTACGTTGCTCACATTCTTTGTCCCGCCAGTTATTCTTTCTTTTTGTTCCTCCGCCTCTTACTGTTATTTCTCTTTTTGTCGCTGCTTTTTCCAATATTTCTACCAATTCTTTCTCCATTTTCCCTACTTCTTGTTCTTTAAATCTTGCTTTTTCCAGTCTTCTCTTATACTCTTCCACCCCTTGCTCGTCCCATACTTTACTTATCACCTTCCGCATTTCCTCTATTTTTTCTTCTCCTCCTCTCTTCTCTCTCCTCCTTCCTATACTTATCTCTATAGGCAGATGGTCTGACTCTACTCTTTCCCCTATTCTGAATTCTTCGACTTCTTCCCATGCTTCTTCGTTTACTATTCCGTAGTCTATCACCGTCTCTCCTCTACCGCCTATGTAGGTCCATTCTCCTTCTTCGTCCCCTTGTTTGTTTCCATTCAGCACTTCCCATCCTTTTTCTTCTATCCATTCCATCAACTTCTTCCCTTCCGCGTTTTCTTTCTTGTCTTTGGATTTTCTTTTTCCCTCTCCTCTCTCTTCTTCCCAATCCCTGGCTCCTCTTTCCCCAATTCTCCCGTTAAAATCCCCTCCCAGAAGCAGACATTCTTCCCTGTTGTCTTTTAATGTTTCTTCTATCTATTGTTTCTTTCATCTCTTTGCTGTACACTGTCACTATTTTCCACCATTTACTGTCTATTTTAACGTTTCTCACCATGTGACCTTCTTCTTCTCCCTTCTTTTTAGTATTCTCTTTTATTCCTTTTTTTTACCCCTGTTATTATTTCCCCTGCTGCTCTCCCGTTTTTCTTTCCCCTTCTCGCCCCTTGTCATTCCCACTTGAACTCCTTTGGTAACAGTTTTTCTATTTTTTCCCAGCTTTCTGACCATGTTTCTGTTAATCCAACAATATCGAACTCCTTCAAATAGTCCCAAAAATCTTCTTCTTTTTTCCCTAGTCCCGCTACATTCCAAAATAGTGCCCTCACCCCTGTTTTTCTCGTTACCTTCTTTGATTTCCCCCTTCCTTCCTTAGTTTCCCTCCTACTTCCTTCTTTGTTTCTTTTTTCCCGTTTCATTGTCCTTATTACTTTGCCGTTGTCCCCCTTTTTCCCCCTCCCCTTCTTCTTCTTATTGGAAAACCTCTAGTCTCTCTCCCTTTTCATTCCATCCACTATTAATTTCCATTGTTTTTATACATCTCTCTCACCGTCACTTCTACCTCTAATTCATCGTTCATCCATTTTTCCAGTTTCCCGTTACGACAATATTCTTTTTTTCACACTCTTTTTTCCTGCTCTTCCATTTTCTCCTTTCATTTTTTTCCATCTTTCCTCTTTCCCATCTTTCTTCCTTTTCACAAATGCCACCAAAGACGCGGACGTTTGCCTGGGTCGCGAGCAGAGTGCCCCCGCCGTCAGCCAACCGGAAGATGCCGGAATTAAACACCGACAGACAATAGCTAGAAACCGAAAGTAGCAGTCGGAAAAGATCCGTCCAGGTGAAGAGCGCACGGTTGGCTGGCTCGTGAGCAGAGTGCCCCGCCGTCAGACAACCGGAAGATGCTGGAATGTTACCGAGATGTTACCAGGAACGGGAACCGGGAGAATGGTCGGCTGAGACTTAGGTAGAGGTGCGACTCATATCTGTCTTCTGCGGCTGAGCGGTGCTTCTTTTATGGACAAGCTGTAGGGCAGTGGTTCCGGGCAAGGTAGCGATTCCGAAGAGGCGAGGTCCGGAGCGCGCTTCCTTGCTGATCAAAATGATGTAAGTTCCATTCCAATCCGATAATGGGAAGCATTTTTCCTGGACACTAATGATTCGGTGCGGAGAGCATGACCCGCGGTGACAAGGGGGATGGCTTGGAGTGGTTGTAGCGACTTCCGGAAAGTTGCATAAGCTGCGCGATATTTTTCCGGTTACAACGGTGAAAGTTTCATCCCGATCGGAGGTCAAGAAGTATTCTTAAGAGGCTGTTAAAGATGCCGATTTGGGCGTAGGGAGCTTGACCTTGTCGAACAGTGGGACAGCGGCCCGCTAGACTGCGAAGAATTTTCGCGTCAGAGCGTCGAGTCTCGTTTCCGACACTCGTCTGTTGGAATTTTTAAGTAACTTCGTTACAAGGTTTCCCAAAGATCCGAAAATTTCACTGCAGTAAAAACTTCAAAAAAGCTGATAAGATAACTTGGCCGAGTCGAGAATGCCAGTTTATCGTTTGCCTAATTACTTATTGTTAAATAATTAATAATGGCAGTTCAGTATACGGTTACGGCATCAGAGTGGTTTGGTTTTAGTTATGATCTACGGTGAATATCGGAAGAGTAATTTTCAAAGACAGTTTCCTGTTAATGTGTGGGCCGGGATAATGAACAATAATTTTTAATCGGTCCGTTTGTTTTACTCGGCCGATTAATAGGTGAAAATTATTTGACATTTCTCCGTGATAATTTGCAAGACCTGCTGGAAGATCCACCACTTCAAGTTCTAGTTTAAACGAAAGGTTTCCATGTAACATGGCGAAGCCTGATCCCCCTTCATTTTTATTTATGGCGGCAAATGGAAGCGTTTGTTTACAGATACTCTATAGACACTGTAGAAAAACTGCGGAACAGATGCAGTTGGATTTTTGCGTGTCTCCTTTCTTTCCCTATTTATCTATCTTCATACCTCTTCTTCCATTCGTTCCTTTTGCTTCTATTTTTTTGCATCTAATCTGTACCTCTTGCGTGCTCTCTTGTATCTTCCTTAGTTGCTTTTTCTTTTTTCCAATTTCTTAGTTTCTTTCTTGCTTCCTGCTTCCCTTCCCTGCATTCTTTATTCCACCACTCGTTCTTCCACAGCCCGATCTTCCCTCTTATCTCTCTCTCTTTTTCGGTTGCGTTTCTTATGCAAACGCTCAGTTCTCTCACTTTTTCGTTTATCTCTGCTTCTTCGTATTTTGCCTCCCTAAGTCTTGCTTACGATGCAGTGGACATTTTTCAGGAGGTGCGTGTTTCTTTGTTAAACAGAATTCAACGTGTTACCCGCTGAGGGAGGTGGACACATTGAACATCGTTTCTGACGAAGCCAACGTAGTTTTGAAGTGCTCGTTTGTGTTTTTGTGAAATCGCTCAATCGTTCTTGCACCCAGCAGTCCCCAATCAACTGCCGAAACATGTGTTTTAAATTTATTTTATTATTTGTTTTGTGGCACCTGATTGATAGGCCTTTTGTGAACATGTAAGAAACTGGACGAAAGTAGAAGAAACTATTGTGACATGTCAATATTCGGAAAAACTGAAACATCCATAAAGTCAAAATGAATAATTTAAAAATTATAATCAATTCGCCCGGCGCATCCGCCATTCTTGCACCAATCCCACAGTTTTAACAGACCATCTATCTCTTATCTCCGCGCGTAAACTCCCCCGAGATGCGAAATTAGCGTCGGTGGCAGCAACAAATCCCGACTTGTCCACGGTCTATTAAATTTCAATGAAGATTGATGCGCGCAATAATTCAGTACGCGGCTTACGACCGAAATCCAAAGTCTAGAGCATTAATTTTTAGTCGCTTTAGTCGGGAGTCGGTAATGCGCTTTAGCGGGATGAGCTATCATATCCCGAGCATGAGACACTAAGCCGCCGGAATCAATAAAATCTTGTCGCACCAGATCGCACCCGAGAGACGCGAAAAACCCGAATCGGCGTTCTTGCGAGGGTAAAACAGAGGAGATTTTAATTCAGACGAAACTGATAGTTTTTTCCTTTTTTTTTTCTAGATGTTTGCTGTTTTTTAAAATTGTCTTATTCAGTTTTAGCCTTACCTTTTAATATCTTTGATTTTCAGTGGCAATTATGAAACGATGAATCATAAATTAAAATCATTCTTCTGTCTTCTTCTAACTCTGACTATCTTTAATTTTCTTTTATTTTTCTTCATTTCAAACTCAATTTTACTTTATAATTTTTGATTCTTTCTTATTTCTCTAAATTTCTGCTAATTTCTTTATATTCCTGTGAATTCTTATGTTCTGTTTCTTTCATGTCCTTCCTAGTTCTTTCTGATTTCTGCTCATTTCTTTTAATTTCTTATTGCTTCTAATTTTTCCTGTTTCTTACTCCTTGTCTGCCTTTTAAAATAGTGTACGTTTAATTTCAAATAACTAAATAGTTTGGGAATGTTAGGTTTACAAGATTTTGCAAACCGCCGAGAAACCATTCGTAGCTCTCTCTAATTGTCTATGTAAGCGAAGGACATGATGTGCATAGCAATTAACGCCTCTATCCTTTATTTAATGGTAGAGTTTGAATATTTAGCGTCTCCTTTCTCGGGATCAAAGCGACCTTAATTTATGTCACGTATAATTAAAACCGCAAAAATTCGCAATTACGAGGCGGTTCCTTTAAGATTTCACTCTGCAGTCTCGGCTCGGCGCCGGAAATGTATCTCAATTAATTGCCGAGACGTCACGGTTTAGTGATGAAAGTGTTAAACTGTGCGGAGTGACGCCATTAGAGGCTCTCGCGCATTTTTCGAAACGGAAAGTGATTAATTGAGCAAACCGAAAAATTAATACGAGTCATCGAACATGGTGGATGCGCACACTTATTAACTTCCATCGCTAAGCATTAACCATCTCCTTTTCACTTTCCCCAAATCGATTTAATAACAACGATTTATTTCCCGGATCTCGGACCGAAAAAAGCGCGACATCATCACGAAGAGATGCGATTATAATGTTATGGGGATTTTGATCCGGGAACGATGGGAAGCCGGCAGATGCGAATATATAAAACAGTTTAATATGAGCGACTTGTTCGGAGATTAACTGCACTAAATAAGCGTTCGACTAAACTTAAATGAAATTTTAGATTGCGTCTCGGTTTTCATAAAGTTTATAAATTACACAGGTAGGTATGAAAAATAACGTCGAGTTGGATAATATAAATTTTTTTAAGAAACTTCCGTGACAGACATTAATAAATCGTGTTTACGCTTGATTTATGAGATCCGATGCGAGGAGAAACGTTCGGTTTGTCACTGTCAAGAAGATTTTTTTGTGAGTTTGTTTATAATTAGAGATTGTGAGGGAACGTTGCAACGGTATTTCCGCAATTGAATATAAAACACCCTTAAAACGGCCGCTTTAACACATTATTTGCAGCTCAAAATAACTTTGTTTTAATTTATTGTTGGCACTAATTGGTGATGTAATTAATTAAAAACAATTCGCACCGAACAAAATTAACGGTAATTAGTTTGTGCAATGGTGGCGGCACGTGCAGGGAGAGTAATTTGATCTATCTGTGTTCCGGTGTTATATTTACTATTATGGTTTTAAATATCACCGTAATAAAGGTCTTAAATTAGTTGCTGTCAGGAAATGGAACAATTAGGACCTCCTGGTGACTGAAACTCCAACAAAGTTACCTCTAAAATTTAACAGACGTACGTTATTTTTTATGGAAGGCGTGAGGGCCCCTACCTACTCAAACTTGCGTAATATATTCAAACGTAAAGTTTTCCTGGAGCGTTTTAACAATTCCAGCGGTTTCCCTTTATCCGCCCGTTTAATATTCACAATGTATTCCCTCATTCTCTATATCCCGTTATTTTCTTTCGTCCTAACACACTTGCATCGTAATGCGTTTTTGTCCGATTTTCTGCGTGCAATTAGGTAATTTTATAGTCTGGTTGTCAGAAATCCGATCGAATAACTTTTTCTCGCAGCCAATGCAAGAAGGACGTCTCAAAGCGAATTCGGAGCTCGGATTTTAAAATCAAATTAACGATGAACATCTCAAACAGTCTCGTTTCTTTTACAAAGACTCCTTCAATATTCAATATTGACTCGTTCACTTCACTTGGTAATAGAGCAAAAATAGATTAGATGCTCTCGTTGATCATATGTTCAAATAAAAATAAATTAAAAAGCAAATTTTACCTTTATCAACTCTGCATAATATACAACACGACCGCCACAAAAAGATTTTTACCATATTCGAGAGAGACTTCCGCAAATTCAATTCGTCCCTCGTCTTATTCATTCCATAAAGCAAATTTCCGCGAGTGGCTACAATGAGATTTGCCACCGAAACGGCAAGAATAACCATAATTTAAATTTTGCGAAGCAGTTCTTAATAAATAACCGATTCGGTCCAGAGTTTTATAAGTCTTTCCCGAAAAATTGTGATTAATTACAAATAAAAAACTTTTGACTACAGGGGTTCTTCGAAGACAAAATAAACTATCCAACGAACGAACGCAGCGAATTAAACTATAGTATATTTAAGGTGAGAAAGTGCTCGGGCAAAGTAGCCGAGGTTTGTAATTGCCCAAGATTTGCAAGGGCACATTCTTAAAAAGGTTTGAATACTATGTTTTTTTTCTACCGGTACAACTTCGTTGTAAAAAGGTAAAAAAGGATATATTTCTAACAAACAAAGTATGTGGCTAAAACGAACTTTTTAAGAATGGAATAGTAGGCTGGGTAATTTGTTTTAACTTCTCATCGCATTTGTGAAGTTTGTTCAAAAATTTGCATCCAAATTTAATTTCTGTATAGAATATCGTCTTTAAAATGTCCGATACAGATAATATTTCTTGCACACCACTTGAAATTAGGGCTGCAGCGCTTGCCACCGTAAAAAAATTATTACCTGAAAAACCACAAACGAGATACAATAAAATTAATAATAATATATATAATATAATAATAATACAACTTTGCCCTATGTCCCGAACGATATTGAGTCCGTTGTGGAGAATGAAAGGTGCCGGACCTACTGGAACTATTCGTTCTCCACCGTCAGGCAGATATCAGCAAGCAAGCCTGACGTGGTTCTATTGGACCACTCCTCCAAGCAGATGTTTGTAATTGAGTTCTCGGCTCCTGCTGAAAATAACATCTGCGTCAAAGAGGAGGAGAAATGGACGAAATATCAAAACCTGCTGTTTGAACTCTGCACGCTGTACACAACTTATACGGTAAAGCTGGTCGTTCTGGTAATTGGGTGCATGGGAGGCATCAAGGGTTCGTTCGTCTCCAATCTGAAGATCATACCCGCTTGCCGAAAACCGGCAGAAGCTCTTGCGGCCGGAATGCAGAAGGCAGTTATCTTGGGGTCGTTGCGTTTGCTCAGGACACATAATTCCCGGTATTCGTAGTTACTCACCCCATGGCTTTGGGGAGTGGCTACGATGTGCGATTAAAACATCTGACCAGCAAGGAACCTCGTGCAGGTCGGAATCACGAGGATTTCCTTCTGGTCTATAATTAAAAAAAAATACAACTTTATTCACTCTTTCGAGGTCGATATATATACTTCCTCCTCTGTATCTTCTGTTTTCCACTTACTTCCTTCCTTCCCAGTACATTCCTCCCATAATACTTTCGTCTTTCTTCCTTCTCTCCTGCTATTCTTTCTTTCAGACTTTCTTGCAATAGTTTTTTTTCCTTTCTTTCCCACTGCTTTTCTTCGATTTACTCGCTCTTTTGCCCGCTTCTATTCTCATTTTCTCCCTCTTGCATTCCTCTAGCACCACATACCCTGGCGTAACTTTGTCTAGTCCCAACACCCATCTGTAGTATTTTTGTTGCGCCCTCTCTATTTTCTCTTGTTCCTTCCAGCCCCAGATCTCCGCTCCATACAGCACTGCGCTCTTCACTAAGCTTTTAAATAGCATCACCCTCCTTTCAAACTTCCTTTCGAACAACTTTTTTCCTATGCTCCATACTTGCGCTACTAACTTTAATGTAATTGTTTCTTTGGTTAAAGTAGTATCCCAGGTACTTGAACTCACTCACTTCCTCTATTTGTTTGTTTCACGTTCACCTCTAAATTCTTTTTCTTCTTCGTCTTCTAACCCCTAGGATTCCTCCTCTTGGTCTTCCTTTCTTGTGTTCTTTTTTTGCGAAACTGTTCTTCCAGACGTATTTTTCGTTTAACTTCTTTTTCCACTGCTCAATTTTTTTCTTAGATAGATAAATAGATAGATAGACCTATTACATCGAATGTTTCGATATATTCCCAGAATTCTTGTTTTTTCCTCCTGCCACATTCCAGAATACCATTCTTATCTCTTCTTTCTTTTTCCCCTTTGATGTTTTTGTTTTCCCCTTTTCTCGATTTTCCTGGCTTATGTTTCTTTCCGTTTTCCAGGTTTTTTTTCTTTATCTTTCTCTCTGTTTAACCCATATTTTTCCAGCCTTCTTTGCACTCTATAATCCAGTTTTTCTTTTCTGTTAATTTCTTATTCCATCTATTTCCTTTCCCATCTTATTCTTTTTCCTTCTTGTCGGGTATCGTTTTCTGTTTCCTCTGCTATGTTTTTTTTCCTTCTTAGTGTTCTCCTTTTTCCGTTCTTTTCCTCTATCTTCTTATTTCCTGTACTGTGGCTGTTCCATTATCCGTGTCCGTGTATTTGGGTCTCTCTTCTGCCTTAGCGAAACATTTTCTTTTCCAGTCCCTTACTGCTGTCGTTCCACTCCCAGTCTGCTTTTCCAATTTTTGCCTTTCTGTAACCTACTTTTATTCGTTCCCCTTCTCTTTTCTTTTCTATTGCTTGTATCTAAATCTTTCCTTGTACCTCCCCGCTCTGTTCTTCTTAAGTCATTCTCATGAAGATTTTATTCTTATCTTCTATTTCCCTTAGGACTTTCTTATTTTTGATTATTTGAATTTTGTCCTCCCAGTTCTTTAATTCTACCAGTGTAGTGGTTTTCCTTACTTTTATCACATTTCTCACATCTACTTCTTCTTTGATTATTTCTTTAATAAATGCTTTTGTCTCGCTCGTAATTTCCTCTCCTCCTCTCTTTTCACTTTGCCATCCCTTGATTATTATATTATTGCTCCTTCTCCTTTTCTTTTCTCTCTCATGTGTTCCCTCCAAAACCTCTATTCTCCCTTCTAGCTGTTTCTTCTGTTGCTTCCATTCCTCCTCCTTCCTTTTCAACTCTTCTCTTAATCGTTTTATCTCTTCCGTAAATCCTTGTTTTCCTCTCTTATTATTTTTTTTCGGCTTGTATCTCTTGTAATGTTTTTATTACTGTCTCCAAACTCTTCTTATTGCTTCTCTTCCGAATCTCTTCTCTCTTCTTTCCCGGTGTTCTTTCGCCTTTTTTACTTCTCTTGAACGCTATTTCCTTCTCTTTTTCTTCTTGTTCTTTTCTCTGTTTTTCTCTTCTTTCTTCCAATTTTTTCTTGTAAATATTCCTTTACATTTAGAGATTAAAAATTACATTATTGCCGCAATTACACCTTCCACAAAAATTAGAATCTCAAGAAAATTCGTTGTAATTAGAGGAATCTTTAGAAAGTGAAAAAAAAGCACTGCCGGTTCAATATCAAAACTACAACCAGGTCCTTCAGTTACTTCACCTTCAGTTGCCCCTTCTTCTAGCCAACCTGTCGTTCCAAACTTTTGTTCAATTACTTTACAGATTTGAGGTTAGCTAAATATAAAAAAATAGATTATTTTTTAGAAATTCTAGTACGTAGATTACCTGTTTATTTTCTAGATTATATTATGATTAATCCACCAACTTTCTTTATTGGATTGGTATTCATTTATCTACCTTGTTGTCAATTGGTTTGACACAAGTTTGACAGCTCTAGGAGTTTGGTACAGTTTCATCATAAAAATCGCGTGATTTACTTTAGCTCCTAGGTGCGAAAGTTGAACTTTCGTACCTCATATGAGGTACCCACAGCCTACATTTCTAACAGGTAGTGAGAAAAATAATTCCCTTTATCTGATCTAGTAATAATAAAGATAAAGGTAATTCAACAACAATATTAGAAAATAACACATACATAAGACATACGTTTAAGATAACTGCTTACATTACTGTAGCAGTTAGCGAAATTATAAATGGACTAAACGAACGAATCCAATCTAGATAATAAAATTAAGAAATAAAAGACCGCGTGTGCATGCGTTGGAGTGGCGTCGCCGCTGACCCACTCTCCTCCTCTGCCGGTTCCCTCACCGCGTAACCTCGTATCGCTCGAAAATTGTAGACCCTCAGCAAAGAAGTTTCACTTCGCATATGAATAAATAAGCAAGAAAGGCTGCTGCTGCAATCGCAATTGGAAACTTTGGGGTAATAAAGCCTTTGTCCCACAGGAAGGATTCAATATTCGTTTGCATCGGGTCGATCGATCCCGAGAAGTTGAATTCGGAGTCTATTAAACAGTCCAAGTTTACAACTACTTTGCACTTGGATGTGAAAAGGAAAAACGATATTGAGGAAGTTTGGGGAACTATTGTTTTTGTTTTAAGTTCGATGAATAAATAGAGGTCTTATTGTTGTGCTGTTGACAGATTTTGGGTGAGACCTGTTTTGGTGTCATGTTCAAACTAATAATTAAACTTTCTGTAACTAGAGATAAGCGAAGCCACAGTTGAAATTAACCAATGGAAAGGCACTTGCTCATATCGGAAATTTCCAGGAACAGCTTGTTATTATTATAATCACCAGACCTTTTAACAATAATTGTTGCAATTTTAAAATTCCGCTTTTGTTAACGAAAAAGTAAACAAGTCCATCAGTCACGATATCAAAACACTATTAATTTACTCGTAATTCGCTTACGACCCCTCCCTAGAATCCCATCTTTTATGTATGATATATTGGACGAGCCGAAGCTCTTTGTAGCCGAAACACACCGGCAACACACAAAAAGCTCCCCGAAAAAATTCATTTGGGAGAGAATGGAGCTTTTTTTATCAGAAAGCTGTCATCGATAATGGCCCTGATTAAGATTAAGATTTCTCGTCGAACGGGCACGGAAAATCGAAAATCGTTGCAGCTTTGTTTTTAAACAGATACGTGAGAAAAGTGGAATTTTCCGGATCCGGAGCGCAAGGAGCTATTATCAGGATTAATAAAATTAGTTGAGAATTTACTGCAACCTGTTTGGGTTTTGCACTCTCGGGGATCAGAAAAAGACAAAGAAAAACTACCCATTTTAATTATATTCTCGTTTGAGTTTTCCATTTTTGCAGCAGTCACACTTTTCGCTTTTTGAATGCCCTGAAAGCATTTTTATGCAACGTTAAACACACTGAAGCTTGCGGCGAAAGTTCATCTATTTACTTTTATCGAAAGCTGCCTTCCAGGCTTGAACTTTTCACTGAATTTCATAATATTTATTGCGACTTCATTCCGCGGCCGCAACGAGTGCATCTTGCACATTTCCCAGATCTAATATTCAATAATAGGTTTATTTCGTGCCAACTTTAAAGCCCGAGTACATATTCATGTTGGAAATTGCGAGACCGCAGCAACGCTTTTGTTACTGTAAGCCAAAACTTTTTTTACAAACTGCCATTTCCCATCACTCTCGCATTGATGATTCGCGCCGGTTTTTCTTCCGATATTTCCGACGGTAAATTCGCAACATTCATGCATCAAACTGTTAGCTACGGGCGTAATTCACGCGCCATTTAGATGCAAACTTACAACATGCGCTAAATCACGGGAATAGCAGAATATTTGTACAGTCACGAACGCGCAAATTAAAAATCGCAGTTTTTGCTCCGTTTTGAGACAAAACGAAAACTCAGAAAGAGTGCCCGGATCGTAAAAACCGGACTTTTATTCCGACAGCAATAATTTCGGCCTCGTTCCCAGTAATTCGCACACAATGAAGCCGTGAAATACGATCGCGGAAGATGAAAAACTCGCGCAAGATTTTAAATTGCAGACCGGATCTGCATAATGGCGCCGATGGAGGGGGCGAAATTCGTAATTTCGTAGTTGGTACGACCGGGTCGTTGATAATCGTTTTATCGTTTTGTGCTGGATTTTTGAAATATGTGTGTCCCAAATAGCCGAGTTACGAATTAAAGGAACTAGAAATTCTAATCGCTATTTTATGCAATATTTCTGTTGAGAAATATGTGCAGCGGCCGTCGCGTCGGCCAGTTGGGAAAACCAAAGGGTCGTAAAAGCTTTACCTGACTGGCGGCGCTCACGCCCGCCAGCTAGTCAAAATCGAACACTCAATCCGACAACAGTCAACATGCAACAGCCGCAAGGGCACAATTCAATCTAAATCCAGGACAAAGTTCCTTAATTCCAATTCAGTACAAAACTAAACCGGGAGAAGAAACGTTCAGTATCAATCTCCAAATATTCGTAATATACAAGTTCATCAAGTTTACGAGTGTTTCAATACAAATCCAAAACATATAGTCCTTCGAGTAACACTAATCTCTCCCAATTCAATATACAATTTCGTTACTTTGATTTTAGTACACAAAATGTACGGTGGAATATAAAAATGGAGATGACAGAAATTTCCTATTATTGTTATGTTTCTCAGGTTTCCCTACCTGAATAACTCGGATATCTCAATTTTTCAATTTTGAAGTTTCTCAGATTTCCTAATTTTTCATTCTAAATTCTCTCATCATATTTCTCAATTGTTTCAATGCCTTATGGTTCAGAAATGTTTAGGTTTCTCAGGTTTCCCAAATTCTCTAGCTTAGGAAATTTGGAAATTTCTCAGATTTCTCAAACTTTAACTTTCTCAGATAGCTTTGTTTTCTCAATTTATCACCTCTCTTAAACTTCCAAATTTAATCGACTGTCCCGGCCTCAAATTTCCCAATTTTTCCGATTTGTCAGGCTCATCAACTTCTCAGACTTGTGGACCTTAAAGTATTTCAAATTTTTATATTTGCAGGTTTCTTAGCTTTCACAATTTCTCAGAATGATCAGTTTTCACATTTATCGTGTGTTGCCAATTTTTAGGTTATTCAGGTTTCTCAACTTTTCAGGCTCGTTCGGTTTTTAATCGCTGAATTTCTCAAATTAGTCAACTGTCTCAATTTCTCAGGATCCTCAAATTTTGAATTTATTGAGGTGTCTTAGGTTTTGTAACATCTTAGGCTTCCAATTTCTCAGATTTCTCAAATTTGCAAATTCACTGTTTTGCAGATTTCTCAGAAGAGTTTTGAACACAGATAAAATTTTAAAAGATCCCTATAAATTATAATTATGTGAAGGGACTATTTTAGGTAAAGTGATTTTATCTATATCAGGAGAAAGAAAACTCAGATTTCTTAACTATATTTTTGCAGGTTTCTTGGCTCTCACAATTTCTCAGAATTCTGTTTTCATATTTATCGTGTCTCTCAATTTTTTTAGGTTGCTCAAGTGTCTAAACTTTTCAGACTCGTTCGGCTTTTAATCGCTCAATTTCTCAAATTTTCTGTTTCTCAAATTACTCAACTGTCTCAATTTCTCAGGATCCTCAAATTTTGAATTTATTGAGATGTCTTAGGTTTTTCAACATCTTAGGCTTCCAATTCCTCAGATTTCTCAAATTTGCAGATTCACTGTTTTGCAGATTTCTCAGAAGAGCTTCGAACACAGATAAAATTTTAAAAGATCCCTGTAAATTATAATTATTTTCAATTGTTCTGTGAAGGGACTATTTTAGGTAGAGTGATTTTATCCATATCAGGAGAAAGAAAACTCAGATTTCTTAACAATATTTTTGCAGGTTTCTTGGCTCTCACAATTTCTCAGAATTCTGTTTTCATATTTATCGTGTCTTTCAATTTTTTTAGGTTGCTCAAGTGTCTCAACTTTTCAGACTCGTTCGGCTTTTAATCGCTCAATTTCTCAAATTTTCTGTTTCTCAAATTACTCAACTGTCTCAATTTCTCAGGATTCTCAAATTTTGAATTTATTGATATGTCTTAGGTTTTGTAACATCTTAGGCTTCCAATGTCCCAGATTTCTCAAATTTGCAAATTCACTGTTTTGCAGATTTTTTAGAAGAGTTTTGAACACAGATAAAATTTTAAAAGATCCCTGTAAATTATAATTATTTTCAATTGTTCTGTGAAGGGACTATTTTAGGTAGAGTGATTTTATCTATATCAGGAGAAAGAAAACTCAGATTTCTTAACTATATTTTTGCAGGTTTCTTGGCTCTCACAATTTCTCAGAATTCTGTTTTCACATTTATCCTGTCTCCCCATTGTTTTAGGTTACTCAGGTTTCTCAACTTTTCAGACTCGTTCGACTTTTAATCGCTCAATTTCTCAAATTACTCAACTGTCTCAATTTCTCAGGATTCTCAAATTTTGAATTTATTGAGATGTCTTAGGTTTTGTAACATCTTAGGCTTCCAATTTCTTAGAGTTCTCAAATTTGTAGATTGACTGTTTTGCGGATTTCTCAGAAGAGTTTTGAACAGATAAAATTTTAAAAGATCCCTATAAATTATAATTATTTTCAATTGTTCTGTGAAGGGACTATTTTAGGTAGAGTGATTTTATCTATATCAGGAGAAAGAAAACTCAGATTTCTTAACTATATTTTTGCAGGTTTCTTGGCTTTCACAATTTCTCAGAATTATGTTTTCATATTTATCGTGTCTAAATTTTTTTAAGTTGCTCAAGTGTCTCAACTTTTCAGACTCGTTTGATTTTTTAATCGCTCAATTTCTCAAATTTTCTGTTTTTTAAATTACTCAACTGTCTCGATTTCTCAGGATTCTCAAATTTTGAATTTATTGAGATGTCTTAGGTTTTGTAACATCTTAGGCTTCCAATGTCCCAGATTTCTCAAATTTGCAAATTCACTGTTTTGCAGATTTTTTAGAAGAGTTTTGAACACAGATAAAATTTTAAAAGATCCCTGTAAATTATAATTATTTTCAATTGTTCTGTGAAGGGACTATTTTAGGTAGAGTGATTTTATCTATATCAGTAGAAAGAAAACTCAGATTTCTTAACTATATTTTTGCAGGTTTCTTGGCTTTCACAATTTCTCAGAATTCTGTCTTCATATTTATCGTGTCTCCCAATTTTATTAGGTTGCTCAAGTGCCTCAACTTTTTAGACTCGTTCGACTTTTAATCGCTCAATTTCTCAAACTTTCTGTTTCTTAAATTACTCAACTGTAAATAGATTTTTTTTTATTTTGACGAGTTCTACTTAAGGTTAAATTTTCTGCTAGGACTTCCATAGCACCCTGTATATACATACTTTTATTCATATTTATTTATATTGATTCGATAAAATATTATACATATATCATGTTACATAAGAATATATTAAAAATACCAATAATGCATGTTGGTTGTAACGTATTGTTTCTAACTCTGAATCTAGACGTGCTAGAATAGATCTGTTAACATTTATAGATTCAGCAGACCCTAGTTATCCCATATTATTTGATTTCAGAGCAGTTATAATCTTTATTTTTTTAAATGTCGAGTAGTGTTATATTTGAATCTGAGTTCTTCTAAACATCGATATCCAGATTAATAACAACAAGATTTATAATGTGGGTTTAACTCAACGGTTTTCAAGTCACATGACGGTATGAACGCGAACGTCAGCCCCGGAGCCGATAAATTCGAAAAAATCAAGACATCAGAGCCATGACGTCACGGACATCATGTGATTTTTCCCATTTCAATAACAACCCCTATTTTCTACTTTTTAACCCTCACTATTACTATCTAACGACTCCAAAACACTACTACCGCCCCGTGCAAGTAAAGAGCCCTCCACAAAGAGGGAGCTTTTAAAAAAAGCGACTAACCTTTACACGGTGATCACAGCTACCAAATACCCTCGGTCAGCACACTGCAGCACAGGAATGTTTATCACAAAGTCATCACAAACAACAGCGAATGTCACAAAACCATCATTTGGGCCGAAATTGGCGGTTTTTCCCGGATTCTCCACCGTTTTTCTGGACGCGAATCGTCCACCACGATGACAGGCGGGAGAATTTCTAATGGACCAATGAGAGAAGGGCGCGGAATTTAAAAGAGTGGTGGTCAATCTCTTATGTGAATGAGTATCTTAAGAAAACAACAAAATCAGTTGGATTTTATGTAACAACGGGAGCTGTTAGAATGTAGTACAGTGTTAATAATGTTTATAAATAAAACGGCAAGAATGTGTATATTTGGTTGCCTGACCTGTCAGGGACATTACTGTTTACTTAAAAAAAGTTAACAAATCGTTGATAAAAAGAGTTTCCGAAGGCTCTCAATGGTTTATCTTTTCGCCACCCTTTGTAAAACTAAACAATCTGTACGAGTAAGAGTAATATTTCTAACAGTATCTTTCAAAATAATTATTATTCTTGTCGCCATCTAATGAATTAGTAATTTATGGAATGAAATGTCGATTTGGATGGAGGAAACGTGTACTACATTGCCGTCATCTGGAAGGCACTAATCAATTTCGATGTAATCCCAACCCGAAACTGCTTTATATTCCCGTCGAACAATCTGGAGTTGGGTGCTCCAACATCATTCGTTTGCAAAAAATCCCATCGATCCGTACTCAACGCTCCCTAATTTTTTGCTCCAGGTGCCATCTTCACGGAGGACCAAAAAGACAGCAGCGTCGAATTGGCCTTCAAGTATGCAGTGTACAAGATCAACAAGGACCGTGAGCTGTTTCCCAACACGACGCTAGTCTACGACATCCAATACGTTCCTCGAGACGACAGCTTCCGTACGTCCAAAAAAGGTAAAACACGCCCGCGGAAAAATTTTAATCTAGAGAAATTTGTTGTCTGCGACGGAAAATTTCTCTCGTAAAGTCGAGAGCGCGGCTGATTTTCCACAGGTCCTTCTAAATCCGAAACATTAAGCTGATGTAATAAACGTCTCGGACATTAGTTTATGGCGGCGCTTTCCTGGATGGAGGACTCAATTTGTTCTTCCTGTTATCAGCAACGGGTCAGATACGGGGATTATGTGGATCGGATGTTTTCCATTAAATGGCAGATCGTAAAAGTGCCCTCACATGTATTGTTTCGCAGTGGGTGGAGCCCGGAATAAAAGAGTTAATTTTCAGAAGAAATATAATTTAAATAGGTCTCTAAGTTTCATTTCCTTCTTCGTTCTCGGGTTTAGGGACTCCCTTTGAATATTTCATTTTTTACCTTGTATTTAAACTGTTCCCGATTTTTGGCTTCTTCATACTTTTCGGTCTGTACAGTTTATAAAATCTTTCTAGTTTCTTTAATGTTTATACTTCGCTCCTTCAATTTTTTTTTAGTCCATTCTGTTACTTTACTCTGTTAGGTTTCCCCCCTTTGCCTCTTTAGTCTCTTCACTCTCTTCAGTCTCTTCACTCTCTTCAGTCTCTTCAGTCTCTTCAGTCTCTTCAGTCTCTTCAGTCTCTTCAGTTTCTTCAGTCTCTTCAGTCTTTTTAGTCTCTTCACTCTCTTCAGTCTCTTCAGTCTCTTCAGTCTCTTCAGTCTCTTCAGTCTCTTCAGAGTCTTTAGTCTCTTTAGTATCTTTAGTCAATTTAGTCTCTTTAGTCTCATAATCATTCCATGGAACTCTTGTTGAAGTATTTGTCTCGATAATTTCTTTAATCTCTTAATGTGGTCTCTCTAGTCTCTTCAGTCTCTTTAGACTTTTCAGTCTTTTCAGTCTCTTCAGTTTCTTCAGTCTATTCAGTCTCTTCAGTCTCTTCAGTCTCTTCAGTCTCTTCAGTCTCTTCACTCTCTTCAGTCTCTTCAGTCTCTTCAGTCTCTTCAGTCTCTTCAGTCTCTTCAGTCTCTTCAGTCTCTTCAGTCTCTTCAGTCTCTTCAGTCTCTTCAGTCTCTTCAGTCTCTCCAGTCTCTTCCGACTCTTCCGTCTCTTCAGTCTCTTCAGTCTTTTTAGTCAATTTAGTCTCTTTTTAACATCTTTCGTCTTTTTAGTCTCTTTGGTCTCTTTAGTTTCTTTTGTTTTTTTCGTATCTTTAGTCTGTTTAGTTTCTTTAGTTTCTTTGAGCGCTTTGATCCCTCCAGCCCCTTGAATTTCTTCGGTTGAGTATCTTGAGTATCTTAAGGCCTTTTATTCTGTTTCTTTTTTTTTTTTGTATCTGTGGTCGGTCTAGCTCTTGTGGTCTTTTTAGTCACTGTAACCTTTATGGTTACTTTTGACTTCTTGTTGAAATTGTTTGTCTCTATAATCTCTTGATTGTCTTAAATTTCTTCTAGTGTCTGTAGTCTCTTAGCGGCCTTGGTTTCTATAGTCTTTTTGGGTTCTCAAGTCTTTTAGTCTGTTTAATCTTTTAAATCTTTTTAGTCCTTTCATTTCTTTCGCCTCTTTGGACTTTCTGGTGTCTTTGGTCTTTTTCGTTTTCTCGCTCTGTTCGGGCCCTTTAGACTCTTGGGTCTCTTTGGTATATTTTCTCTCTTTAACATCTTTCGTCTTTTTAGTCTCTTTGGTCTCTTTAGTTTCTTTTGTTTTTTTTTTTTTTGTATCTTTGATCTGTTTAGTCTCTTTACTTTCTTTGAGCGTTTTGACCTCTCCAGCCCCTTGAATTTCTTCGGTTGAGTATCTTGAGTATCTTAAGGCCTTTTAGTCTCTTTCTTTTTCTGTTTTTTTTTGTATCTGTGGTCGTCTAGCTCTTGTGGTCTTTTTAGTCACTGTAACCTTTTTGGTTACTTTTGACTTCTTGTTGAAATTGTTTGTCTCTATAATCTCTTGATTGTCTTAAATTTCTTCTAGTGTCTGTAGTCTCTTAGCGGCCTTGGTTTCTATAGTCTTTTAGTCTGTTTAATCTCTTAAATCTTTTTAGTCCTTTCATCTCTTTCGCCTCTTTGGACTTTCTAGTGTCTTTGGTCTTTTTCGTTTCCTTGCTCTGTTCGGTCCCTTTAGACTCTTGGGTCTCTTTGGTATATTTTCTCTCTTTAACATCTTTCGTCTTTTTAGTCTCTTTGGTCTCTTTAGTTTCTTTTGTTTTTTTCGTATCTTTAGTCTGTTTAGTCTCTTTAGTTTCTTTGAGCGCTTTGATCTTTCCAGCCCCTTGAATTTCTTCGGTTGAGTATCTTGAGTATCTTAAGGCCTTTTAATCTCTTTCTTTTTCTGTTTTTTTTTTTTGTATCTGTGGTCGGTCTAGCTCTTGTGGTCTTTTTAGTCACTGTAACCTTTTTGGTTACTTTAGACTTCTTGTTGAAATTGCTTGCCTCTATAATTTCTTGATTGTCTTAAATTTCTTGTAGTGTCTGTAGTCTATTAGCGGCCTTGGTTTCTATAGTCTTTTTGGGTTCTCAATTCTTTTAGTCTGTTTAATATCTTAAATCTTTTTAGTCCTTTCATCTCTTTCGTCTCTTTGGACTTTCTAGTGTCTTTGGTCTTTTTCGTTTTCTTGCCCTGTTCGGTCCCTTTAGACTCTTGGGTCTCTTTGGTATATTTTCTCTCTTTAACATTTTTCGTCTTCTTAGTCTCTTTAGTCTGTTTAGTCTCTTTAGTTTCTTTGAGCGGTTTGATCTTTCCAGCCCCTTGAATTTCTTCGGATGAGTATCTTGAGTATCTTAAGGCCTTTTAATCTCTTTCTTTTTCTGTTTTTTTTTTTGTATCTGTGGTCGGTCTAGCTCTTGTGGTCTTTTTAGTCACTGTAACCTTTTTGGTTACTTTAGACTTCTTGTTGAAATTGTTTGCCTCTATAATTTCTTGATTGTCTTAAATTTCTTGTAGTGTCTGTAGTCTATTAGCGGCCTTGGTTTCTATAGTCTTTTTGGGTTCTCAATTCTTTTAGTCTGTTTAATCTCTTAAATCTTTTTAGTCCTTTCATCTCTTTCGTCTCTTTGGACTTTCTAGTGTCTTTGGTCTTTTTCGTTTCCTTGCCCTGTTCGGTCCCTTTAGACTCTTGGGTCTCTTTGGTATATTTTCTCTCTTTAACATCTTTCGTCTTTTTAGTCTCTTTGGTCTCTTTAGTTTCTTTTGTTTTTTTCGTATCTGTAGTCTGTTTAGTCTCTTTAGTTTCTTTGAGCGGTTTGATCTTTCCAGCCCCTTGCATTTCTTCGGTGGAGTATCTTGAGTATCTTAAGGCCTTTTAGTCTGTTTCTTTTTTTGTTTTTTTTTTTTGTATCTGTGGTCGGTCTAGCTCTTGTGGTCTTTTTAGTCACTGTAACCTTTTTGGTTACTTTAGACTTCTTGTTGAAATTGTTTGCCTCTATAATTTCTTGATTGTCTTAAATTTCTTGTAGTGTCTGTAGTCTCTTAGCGG
Source organism: Diaperis boleti (assembly GCA_963583935.1). Classification (NCBI taxonomy): domain Eukaryota; kingdom Metazoa; phylum Arthropoda; class Insecta; order Coleoptera; family Tenebrionidae; genus Diaperis; species Diaperis boleti. The sequence goes on along the minus strand of OY757244.1, from coordinate 81,325,925 downwards.
CCTTGGTTTCTATAGTCTTTTTGGGTTCTCAATTCTTTTAGTCTGCTTAATCTCTTAAATCTTTTTAGTCCTTTCATTTCTTTCGTCTCTTTGGACTTTCTAGTGTCTTTGGTCTTTTTCGTTTCCTTGCCCTGTTCGGTCCCTTTAGACTCTTGGGTCTCTTTGGTATATTTTCTCTCTTTAACATCTTTCGTCTTTTTAGTCTCTTTGGTCTCTTTAGTTTCTTTTGTTTTTTTCGTATCTTTAGTCTGTTTAGTCTCTTTAGTTTCTTTGAGCGGTTTGATCTTTCCAGCCCCTTGCATTTCTTCGGTGGAGTATCTTGAGTATCTTAAGGCCTTTTAGTCTGTTTTTTTTTGTTTTTTTTTTGTATCTGTGGTCGGTCTAGCTCTTGTGGTCTTTTTAGTCACTGTAACCTTTTTGGTTACTTTTGACTTCTTGTTGAAATTGTTTGTCTCTATAATCTTTTGATTGTCTTAAATTTCTTGTAGTGTCTGTAGCCTCTTAGCGGCCTTGGTTTCTATAGTATTTTTGGGTTCTCAATTCTTTTAGTCTGCTTAATCTCTTAAATCTTTTTAGTACTTTCATCTCTTTCGCCTCTTTGGACTTTCTAGTGTCTTTGGTCTTTTTCGTTTCCTTGCTCTGTTCGGTCCCTTTAGACTCTTGGGTCTCTTTGGTATATTTTCTCTCTTTAACATCTTTCGTCTTTTTAGTCTCTTTGGTCTCTTTAGTTTCTTTTGTTTTTTTCGTATCTGTAGTCTGTTTAGTCTCTTTAGTTTCTTTGAGCGGTTTGATCTTTCCAGCCCCTTGCATTTCTTCGGTGGAGTATCTTGAGTATCTTAAGGCCTTTTAGTCTGTTTTTTTTTGTTTTTTTTTTTGTATCTGTGGTCGGTCTAGCTCTTGTGGTCTTTTTAGTCACTGTAACCTTTTTGGTTACTTTTGACTTCTTGTTGAAATTGTTTGTCTCTATAATCTTTTGATTGTCTTAAATTTCTTGTAGTGTCTGTAGCCTCTTAGCGGCCTTGGTTCCTATAGTCTTTTTGGGTTCTCAATTCTTTTAGTCTGTTTAATATCTTAAATCTTTTTAGTTCTTTCATCTCTTTCGTCTCTTTGGACTTTCTAGTGTCTTTGGTCTTTTTCGTTTCCTTGCCCTGTTCGGTCCCTTTAGACTCTTGGGTCTCTTTGGTATATCTTCTCTCTTTAACATCTTTCGTCTTTTTAGTCTCTTTGGTCTCTTTAGTTTCTTTTGTTTTTTTCGTATCTGTAGTCTGTTTAGTCTCTTTAGTTTCTTTGAGCGGTTTGATCTTTCCAGCCCCTTGCATTTCTTCGGTGGAGTATCTTGAGTATCTTAAGGCCTTTTAGTCTGTTTTTTTTTGTTTTTTTTTTTGTATCTGTGGTCGGTCTAGCTCTTGTGGTCTTTTTAGTCACTGTAACCTTTTTGGTTACTTTTGACTTCTTGTTGAAATTGTTTGTCTCTATAATTTTTTGATTGTCTTAAATTTCTTGTAGTGTCTGTAGTCTCTTAGCGGCCTTGGTTTCTATTGTCTTTTTGGGTTCTCAAGTCTTTTAGTATGTTTAATCTCTTAAATCTTTTTAGTCCTTTCATCTCTTTCGCCTCTTTGGACTTTCTAGTGTCTTTGGTCTTTTTCGTTTCCTTGCTCTGTTCGGTCCCTTTAGACTCTTGGGTCTCTTTGGTATATTTTCTCTCTTTAACATCTTTCGTCTTTTTAGTCTCTTTGGTCTCTTTAGTTTCTTTTGTTTTTTTCGTATCTGTAGTCTGTTTAGTCTCTTTAGTTTCTTTGAGCGGTTTGATCTTTCCAGCCCCTTGCATTTCTTCGGTGGAGTATCTTGAGTATCTTAAGGCCTTTTAGTCTGTTTTTTTTTGTTTTTTTTTTTGTATCTGTGGTCGGTCTAGCTCTTGTGGTCTTTTTAGTCACTGTAACCTTTTTGGTTACTTTTGACTTCTTGTTGAAATTGTTTGTCTCTATAATTTTTTGATTGTCTTAAATTTCTTGTAGTGTCTGTAGTCTCTTAGCGGCCTTGGTTTCTATTGTCTTTTTGGGTTCTCAAGTCTTTTAGTATGTTTAATCTCTTAAATCTTTTTAGTCCTTTCATCTCTTTCGCCTCTTTGGACTTTCTAGTGTCTTTGGTCTTTTTCGTTTCCTTGCTCTGTTCGGTCCCTTTAGACTCTTGGGTCTCTTTGGTATATTTTCTCTCTTTAACATCTTTCGTCTTTTTAGTCTCTTTGGTCTCTTTAGTTTCTTTTGTTTTTTTCGTATCTGTAGTCTGTTTAGTCTCTTTAGTTTCTTTGAGCGGTTTGATCTTTCCAGCCCCTTGCATTTCTTCGGTGGAGTATCTTGAGTATCTTAAGGCCTTTTAGTCTGTTTTTTTTTGTTTTTTTTTTTGTATCTGTGGTCGGTCTAGCTCTTGTGGTCTTTTTAGTCACTGTAACCTTTTTGGTTACTTTTGACTTCTTGTTGAAATTGTTTGTCTCTATAATCTTTTGATTGTCTTAAATTTCTTGTAGTGTCTGTAGCCTCTTAGCGGCCTTGGTTCCTATAGTCTTTTTGGGTTCTCAATTCTTTTAGTCTGTTTAATATCTTAAATCTTTTTAGTTCTTTCATCTCTTTCGTCTCTTTGGACTTTCTAGTGTCTTTGGTCTTTTTCGTTTCCTTGCCCTGTTCGGTCCCTTTAGACTCTTGGGTCTCTTTGGTATATCTTCTCTCTTTAACATCTTTCGTCTTTTTAGTCTCTTTGGTCTCTTTAGTTTCTTTTGTTTTTTTCGTATCTGTAGTCTGTTTAGTCTCTTTAGTTTCTTTGAGCGGTTTGATCTTTCCAGCCCCTTGCATTTCTTCGGTGGAGTATCTTGAGTATCTTAAGGCCTTTTAGTCTGTTTTTTTTTGTTTTTTTTTTTGTATCTGTGGTCGGTCTAGCTCTTGTGGTCTTTTTAGTCACTGTAACCTTTTTGGTTACTTTTGACTTCTTGTTGAAATTGTTTGTCTCTATAATTTTTTGATTGTCTTAAATTTCTTGTAGTGTCTGTAGTCTCTTAGCGGCCTTGGTTTCTATTGTCTTTTTGGGTTCTCAAGTCTTTTAGTATGTTTAATCTCTTAAATCTTTTTAGTCCTTTCATCTCTTTCGCCTCTTTGGACTTTCTAGTGTCTTTGGTCTTTTTCGTTTCCTTGCTCTGTTCGGTCCCTTTAGACTCTTGGGTCTCTTTGGTATATTTTCTCTCTTTAACATCTTTCGTCTTTTTAGTCTCTTTGGTCTCTTTAGTTTCTTTTGTTTTTTTCGTATCTTTAGTCTGTTTAGTCTCTTTAGTTTCTTTGAGCGGTTTGATCTTTCCAGCCCCTTGCATTTCTTCGGTGGAGTATCTTGAGTATCTTAAGGCCTTTTAGTCTGTTTTTTTTTTTGTATCTGTGGTCGGTCTAGCTCTTGTGGTCTTTTTAGTCACTGTAACCTTTTTGGTTACTTTTGACTTCTTGTTGAAATTGTTTGTCTCTATAATCTTTTGATTGTCTTAAATTTCTTGTAGTGTCTGTAGTCTATTAGCGGCCTTGGTTTCTATAGTCTTTTTGGGTTCTCAATTCTTTTAGTCTGTTTAATATCTTAAATCTTTTTAGTCCTTTCATCTCTTTCGTCTCTTTGGACTTTCTAGTGTCTTTGGTCTTTTTCGTTTTCTTGCCCTGTTCGGTCCCTTTAGACTCTTGGGTCTCTTTGGTATATTTTCTCTCTTTAACATTTTTCGTCTTCTTAGTCTCTTTGGTCTTTTTAGTTTCTTTTGTTTTTTTCGTATCTTTAGTCTGTTTAGTCTCTTTAGTTTCTTTGAGCGGTTTGATCTTTCCAGCCCCTTGCATTTCTTCGGTGGAGTATCTTGAGTATCTTAAGGCCTTTTAGTCTGTTTCTTTTTTTGTTTTTTTTTTTGTATCTGTGGTCGGTCTAGCTCTTGTGGTCTTTTTAGTCACTGTAACCTTTTTGGTTACTTTAGACTTCTTGTTGAAATTGTTTGCCTCTATAATTTCTTGATTGTCTTAAATTTCTTGTAGTGTCTGTAGTCTCTTAGCGGCCTTGGTTTCTATAGTCTTTTTGGGTTCTCAATTCTTTTAGTCTGCTTAATCTCTTAAATCTTTTTAGTCCTTTCATTTCTTTCGTCTCTTTGGACTTTCTAGTGTCTTTGGTCTTTTTCGTTTCCTTGCCCTGTTCGGTCCCTTTAGACTCTTGGGTCTCTTTGGTATATTTTCTCTCTTTAACATCTTTCGTCTTTTTAGTCTCTTTGGTCTCTTTAGTTTCTTTTGTTTTTTTCGTATCTTTAGTCTGTTTAGTCTCTTTAGTTTCTTTGAGCGGTTTGATCTTTCCAGCCCCTTGCATTTCTTCGGTGGAGTATCTTGAGTATCTTAAGGCCTTTTAGTCTGTTTTTTTTTGTTTTTTTTTGTATCTGTGGTCGGTCTAGCTCTTGTGGTCTTTTTAGTCACTGTAACCTTTTTGGTTACTTTTGACTTCTTGTTGAAATTGTTTGTCTCTATAATCTTTTGATTGTCTTAAATTTCTTGTAGTGTCTGTAGTCTATTAGCGGCCTTGGTTTCTATAGTCTTTTTGGGTTCTCAATTCTTTTAGTCTGTTTAATCTCTTAAATCTTTTTAGTTCTTTCATCTCTTTCGTCTCTTTGGACTTTCTAGTGTCTTTGGTCTTTTTCGTTTTCTTGCCCTGTTCGATCCCTTTAGACTCTTGGGTCTCTTTGGTATATTTTCTCTCTTTAACATTTTTCGTCTTTTTAGTCTCTTTGGTCTTTTTAGTTTCTTTTGTTTTTTTCGTATCTTTAGTCTGTTTAGTCTCTTTAGTTTCTTTGAGCGGTTTGATCTTTCCAGCCCCTTGCATTTCTTCGGTGGAGTATCTTGAGTATCTTAAGGCCTTTTAGTCTCTTTCTTTTTCTGTTTTTGTTTTTGTATCTGTGGTCGGTCTAGCTCTTGTGGTCTCTTTAGTCATTGTAACCTTTTTGGTTACTTTAGACTTCTTGTTGAAATTGTTTGTCTCTATAATCTCTTGATTGTCTTAACTTTCTTGTAGTGTCTGTAGTCTATTAGCGGCCTTGGTTTCTATAGTCTTTTTGGGTTCTCAATTCTTTTAGTCTGTTTAATCTCTTAAATCTTTTTAGTCCTTTCATCTCTTTCGCCTCTTTGGACTTTCTAGTGTCTTTGGTCTTTTTCGTTTCCTTGCCCTGTTCGGTCCCTTTAGACTCTTGGGTCTCTTTGGTATATTTACATCTTTCGTCTTTTTTATTCTCTTTGGTCTCTTTAGTTTATTTTGTCTTTTTCGTCTCTTTAGTCTGGTTAGTCCTGGGAGCAGAAGCATCTAATTATTAATTGTTTTACAACTTTGAAGTTGGTGCCAATTAATATGTAGGGGAGAACAATTTTTGCTGTGGACATATTTTTCAAAGAGACACGCTCCAGACCCGGACTAAGCATTTTTACTATTAATTCCGTGAAGGTGTCCCTTCTGTTCCAATAACTTACTTATTGTTTCGGTGAATACCAATACATCGAACACGTTAAACCACTAATGAGCCCTTTCATTCCCTGCTAATAAAACAAGCAGTAAACAGTGTTTCAGTTCCATCGGATTGATTACCGCCCATTCATTCGAAAAGCAGATAGCAATCTATTCCTTGTTGTGGCAAAGTGCGCTGACCCGATTTAGATGTTTTCTGAAAAAGAAGTCCGGAAAAGCTACCAGCCATAGTGGGACTCCATTTGCATCATCTTCACGGCAGAGCGAGCTCTCTTTTTTGCAGTATTTATAATCCATCAAAGTTGTTAATAATGTTAGCGAGATTCTAAGCTGCACAAAACGTCGTAAATGCGCCCTAATCCGAACACTACAACGGGCTTTAATGCGTCATTAATGCTTCGTTATAGTGGGAGATAGCGGGGCTGTAAAATTTAAAATCCAGAATTTATAGTGGAGGTCTGTAAAACGATAAATTTCGCAAATACAATGCTGTTAGCGCCGCGGGAGTGCGATGTTTTCGCGCTTTATCACACTCGTTACAAAGAAACACGTGGGGATGGTAAGTGGAAAATTATTTTCGCACTATATCACCTTGCGGGATAATATGTGAGAGTCTGTGATTGCAATTTTATCGGCCCGACTAATTGAATGAGCGTCGATACAAAGTCAATTTAACGTTTTAACTACTGACGTAAAATTAATTGGCGATTAATATTCAACAAGTTGGGTAAAAGCTGGAAATAACTACAAGAACTGCTACAACGGAAAGAAATTTAATAAACAGCGCGAATTGGAAGACGACGTCAAAAGATCCAATTAAATTTATTTTAGGACAAAAGCGATATTCGCTTCTCGTCCGTGACAAAGAGAAGTTAATTTAACACCTGAGTGGAGCGGAATGAAATTCACAATGGACATGTTGATACAAAAATAATCATGTTGTGTGTAAAAATATAAAATTGCAACAATGTCCAGAAGTTTGTAGCAATCCGCTGTTTACTTCTTCGATTGTTGTCAATTCAATGTCCAACCTGACCACCTGCAGCAGTTTATCCAAGTCGTCGCGCACTTTACGACCCTCCATCAAGAGATAGAATCCGGAAAATCTCTCCAAAATATTCTCCGATCTAACTTTTTGCCGAGCGGTCGCAATAAATAAATCCGAACCTGAGCTCTCGTCATAAAACCACTCCTGCAGCTGAAAGTCCGAGTGAATCGCGCTGCATTTTATGGCATTTTTATCGCGTCCCGATGACCCATCATTTCTGGCGGCGACTTCTTTGCAAACACAGCCGCTAACGAATCCTTTCGATTATTTCAAATTCGAGAGCGGTGTGTTTATGTAATTGGTTGGAGTCGGTCGTTTCTTCGCTAATGGTCGGGAGGAGGATAATTATTTTGGTAAGTTGGTAATCGCGGGATTACGCTCTGTAACTAAGCCTACGTAAAAGGGAGCGAGGGTCACGTATCCGGAATAATTAGTTTCTTTAGGTATGGTAATGAAGCGGAGTTCGCAGCTGAGAGTTCAAAGGGGTGGTTTTTGTCTTTCGGTTTGTCATAACGGAGGATTTAATTTGTGAAAATTGTGTTTTCTTAGTTATAATGGAATACTGTTGCACCGACAATGAAAGAAAAGCAAAATGGAATGTAATATTGTCAGGTCAGCTCAGGTCAGGCCAATTATTACGTGAATTAGACCAATTGACGTCGTTTAGGACGTGCAAATTTAGTTAGAATCGAATAAAATCAATATTTATAATTGACTTAAATCTTAAATCTAAAATTAAATCAAATGACTTCCAAATCAAATCAAAATACAAAATCATTGTCAAATCGGTCAGAATCCTGGGTAAGATCAGATCCCTTGATCATAATCCACAATCAAATCAGAATCCAATACAGTATTTCTTCCAATTTTATAACCAAGATCAAATAAAATAAATCAGTTCAGAATATGATTATAACCAAAGTAGATTTTTGACTGTTGATTCTGATCGTTTGAATTTTGAAAATCATAACTAGAACATTCATAAATCATATTGCTTGAAGAAAACAAAATTTACACCTTATGTAATTGGCAGGAAAAACGACAATCTATAAGCACAAAGACTAGAAACGACATAGAGAGCAAGAAAAAACAAAGAGACTAAAAAGCCTAAAGTGACTTAAGATATTAAAGAAAATCTAAAGAAACTCAAGAAAGAGTACATACATTACAAAGACTCAAGGAACTATAAAGTCCAAAAAGACTAAAGAAACGAAAGAGCTAAAGAAACTGCAGACATTAAGGAAACTAAAGAGATCCAGGAGACTTAAGGAACGATAAAAACCAAAGGGATTAAAGAGACCAAAGAAACCAAAAAGACCAAAGAGGTCAAAGAAACGAAAGAGACTTAAGAGACTAAAGAGACCAAAGAGACTAAAAAGACTAAAGAGGCCAAAGAGATTAAAAAGACGAATAAGGTTAAAGAGAGAAAATATGCCAAATAGACCCAAGGGACTAAAGAGACGAAAGATACCAATGAGACCAAAGAGACGAAAGCTGTAAAAGAAGGCAAATATACCAAAGAGACCTGAAAGCCCAAAGAGACTACAGACACTACAAGAAATTTAAGACAATCAAGAGATTATAGAGATAAACAATTTCAACAAAAAGTCTAAAGTACCCAAAGAGCTTACAGTGGATAAAAAGACCACAAAAAGACCACGTGGGCTAGACCAAAGGACCTTAAGGTACTCATACTTAAGAGACTGAAGAGACTAAGAAAACCAAAGAGACCAAAGCGACCAAAGAAACCAAAAATACCAAGGACACTAGAATATTCGATATTCGAAGATTCAACATTCGAAATTGTATTCCCAAATTCCAGATTTTCCATTATCGATTCTACAGAGTATTTATTTAGATTACATTTGGAGATATTAAATTCGGAATTTGATATTCGAGATTTGGGATTAGATTACATATTCGAGAATCTAGTACTACGCATCCGAATTTCGAATTCTAGATCATATATTACAGATATTAAATTCCAAATACGGGATTTGAGATACGAGATGCGAGGTTCGAGAGTAAATATTTGAAATTCAAGATTTGATATTTGAGATTCAATATTCGATATTCGAAGATTCAACATTCGAAATTATATTCCCAAATTCCAAATTTTCCATTATCGATTCTACAGAGTATTTATTTAGATTACATTCGGAGATATTAAAATCGGAATTAGATATTCGAAATTTGAGGTTAGATTACATATTCGAGAATCTAGGACTACGCATGCGAACTTAGAATTCTAGATTATACATTACAGATATTAAATTCCAAATTCGGGATTTGAGATACGAGATGCGAAGTTCGAGATTAAATATTTGAAATTCAATATTAGAGAGTGCAGATTCGAGATTCCAAATTGAAGATTTTATATTTGAGATTCAATATTCGATATTCGAAGATTCAACATTCTAAATTATATTCCCAAATTCCAAATTTTCCATTATCGATTCTACAGAGTATTTATTTAGATTACATTCGGAGATATTAAAATCGGAATTAGATATTCGAAATTTGAGGTTAGATTACATATTCGAGAATCTAGGACTACGCATGCGAATTTAGAATTCTAGATTATACATTACAGATATTAAATTCGAAATTCTGGATTTGAGATACGAGATGCGAGGTTCGAGATTAAATATTTGAAATTCAATATTAGAGATTGCAGATTCGAGATTCCAAATTCAAGATTTTATATTTGTGATTCAATATTCGATATTTGAAGATTCAACATTCGAAATTATATTCCCAAATTCCAGATTTTCTGTTATCGATTCTACAGAGTATTTATTTAGATTAGATTTGGAGATATTAAATTCGAAATTTGATATTCGAGATTTGGGATTAGATTACATATTCGAGAATCTAGGACTGGGCATCGGAATTTCGAATTCTAGATTATACATTACGGATATTAAATTCGAAATTCGGGATTTGAGATACTAGATACGACTTTCGAGATTAAAGATTGGAGATTTGAGATTCCAAATTCAAAATTTGATATTCGAGATTCAAGATTTGATATTCGAAGATTGTGCATTTGAAATTATATTCCTAAATTCCAGATTTTCCGTTATCGATTCTACAGAGTATTTATTTAGATTAGATTTGGAGATATTAAATTCGGAATTTGATATTCGAGATTTGGGATTAGATTACATATTCGAGAATCTAGGACTGGGCAACGGAATTTCGAATTATAGATTATACATTACGGATATTAAATTCGAAATTGGGGATTTGAGATACTAGATACGACGTTCGAGATTAAAGACTAGAAATTCAAGATTAGAGATTGCAGATTTGAGATTCCAAATTCAAGATTTGATGTTCGAGATTCAATATTCGATATTCGAAAATTCAACATTTGAAATTATGTTCCCAAATTCTAGATTTTGCATTATCGATTCTACAGAGTATTTATTTAGATTAGATTTGGAGATATTAATTTCGAAATTTGATATTCGAGATTTGGGATTAGATTACATATTCGAGAATCTAGGACTTTCCAATTCTAGATTATACATTACAGATAGTAATTCCGAATTTCATTCCAATCCTGATTGTGAAAGTGTTTTTAGATTTTAATATTAGATTATAATTTAGATTTCCATTTGGATTCAATTCTGCATTCCCATTCTGTGTGAATACAGATTCAGATTCAAATTCTAAATCTGATAGGAATCCGCAATAATTAGGATTCGGAGTAACAGAATCCATAACAGGGATAACAGACAATTTTTGTCATTCTCCAAAGTGTGTTCAATTCGAAAAGTGCCATAACAACTCGCTCTTTCGTCAGCTTGTATCGTTTGACAATTTTTGATTTTTGGATGTTTAGATATTCAGAACTATCCCCAATAAAAATTTGTAAATATTTTGTAACAGTAAAGAAAAGCATTACCACATATTTTTGTTATTCCTTAAAGTGTGTTTAGGTTAAAAAATGTCATAGAAAGTCGTTCTTCTGTCGGCAAGTGTCATTTGAAAATTTTTCTTTTGAGCGTTAAGAATCACCTGGAATTGAAATTCGTAAAAAAGTTATAATTGCAAAGAAGTGCTTTGCGGAAATTTTTTGTCATTCTCCAAAGTGTGTTCAATTCGAAAAGTGTCATAACAACTCGCTCTTTTGTCAGCTTGTATCGTTTGACAATTTTTTTATTTTTAGATGTTTAGATATTCAGAACTATCCTAAATAAAAATTTGTAAATATTTCGTAACAGTAAAGAAAAGCATTACCACATATTTTTGTTATTCCTTAAAGTGTGTTTAGGTTAAAAAATGTCATAGAAAGTCGTTCTTCTGTCGGCAAGTGTCATTTGAAAATTTTTCTTTTGAGCGTTAAGAATCACCTGGAATTGAAATTCGTAAAAAAGTTATAATTGCAAAGAAGTGCTTTGCGGAAATTTTTTGTCATTCTCCAAAGTGTGTTCAATTCGAAAAGTGTCATAACAACTCGCTCTTTTGTCAGCTTGTATCGTTTGACAATTTTTTTATTTTTAGATGTTTAGATATTCAGAACTATCCTAAATAAAAATTTGTAAATATTTCGTAACAGTAAAGAAAAGCATTACCACATATTTTTGTTATTCCTTAAAGTGTGTTTAGGTTAAAAAATGTCATAGAAAGTCGTTATTCTGTCGGCAAGTGTCATTTGAAAATTTTTCTTTTGAGCGTTAAGAATCACATGGAATATAAAATCGTAAAAAAGTTATAATTGCAAAGAAGTTCTTTGCGGTATTTTTTTGTCATTCTCCAAAGTGTGTTCAATTCGAAAAGTGTCATAACAACTCGCTCTTTTGTCAGCTTGTATCGTTTGACAATTTTTTATTTTTGGATGTTTAGATATTCAGAACTATCCTAAATAAAAATTTGTAAATATTTCGTAACAGTAAAGAAAAGCATTACCACATATTTTTGTTATTCTTTAAAGTGTGTTTAGTATAAAAAATGTCATAGAAATTCGTTCTTCTGTCGGCAAGTGTCATTTGAAAATTTTTCTTTTGAGCGTTAAGAATCACCTGGAATTGAAATTCGTAAAAAGTTATAATTGCAAATAAGTGCTTTGCGGCAATTTTAGTCATTCTCCAAAGTGTGTTCAATTCGAAAAGTGTCATAACAACTCGCTCTTTCGTCGGCTTGTATCGTTTGACAATTTTTTATTTTTGGATGTTTAGATATTCAGAACTATCCCCAATAAAAATTCGTAAATATTTCGTAACAGTAAAGAAAAGCATTACCACATATTTTTGTTATTCTTTAAAGTGTGTTTAGTTTAAAAAATGTCATAGAAAGTCGTTCTTCTGTCGGCAAGTGTCATTTGAAAATTTTTCTTTTGAGCTTAAGAATCACCTGGAATTGAAATTCGTAAAAAGTTATAATTGCAAAGAAGTGCTTTGCGGCAATTTTAATCATTCTCCAAAGTGTGTTCAATTCGAAAAGTGTCATAACAACTCGCTCCTTCGTCAGCTTGTATCGTTTGACAATTTTTTATTTTTGGATGTTTAGATATTCAGAACTATCCCCAATAAAAATTCGTAAATATTTCGTAACTGTAAAGAAAAGCATTACCACATATTTTTGTTATTCCTTAAAGTGTATTTAGTTTAAAAAATGTCATAGAAAGTCGTTCTTCTGTCGGCAAGTGTCATTTGAAAATTTTTCTTTTGAGCGTTAAGAATCACCTGGAATTGAAATTCGTAAAAAGTTATAATTGCAAATAAGTGCTTTGCGGCAATTTTAGTCATTCTCCAAAGTGTGTTCAATTCGAAAAGTGCCATAACAACTCGCTCTTTCGTCGGCTTGTATCGTTTGACAATTTTTTATTTTTGGATGTTTAGATATTCAGAACTATCCTCAATAGAAATTCGTAAATATTTCGTAACAGTAAAGAAAAGCATTACCACATATTTTTGTTATTCTTTAAAGTGTGTTTAGTTTAAAAAATGTCATAGAAAGTCGTTCTTCTGTCGGCAAGTGTCATTTGAAAATTTTTCTTTTGAGCGTTAAGAATCACCTGGAATTGAAATTCGTAAAAAAGTTATAATTGCAAAGAAGTGCTTTGCGGCAATTTTAGTCATTCTGCAAAGTGTGTTCAATTCGAAAAGTGTCATAACAACTCGCTCTTTCGTCGGCTTGTATCGTTTGACAATTTTTTATTTTTGGATGTTTAGATATTCAGAACTATCCCCAATATAAATTTGTAAATATTTGGTAACAGTAAAGAAAAGCGTTACCACATATTTTTGTTATTCTTTAAAGTGTGTTTAGTTTAAAAAATGTCATAGAAAGTCGTTCTTCTGTCGGCAAGTGTTATTTGAAAATTTTTCTTTTGAGCGTTAAGAATCACCTGGAATTGAAATTCGTAAAAAAGTTATAATTGCAAAGAAGTGCTTTGCGGCAATTTTAGTCATTCTCCAAAGTTTGTTCAATTCGAAAAGTGTCATAACAACTCGCTCTTTCGTCGGCTTGTATTGTTTGACAATTTTTTATTTTTGAATGTTTAGATATTCAGAACTATCCCAAATAAAAATTCGTAAATATTTCGTAACAGTAAAGAAAAGCATTACCACATATTTTTGTTATTCTTTAAAGTGTGTTTAGTTTAAAAAATGTCATAGAAAGTCGTTCTTCTGTCGGCAAGTGTCATTTGAAAATTTTTCTTTTGAGCGTTAAGAATCACATGGAAATGAAATTCGTAAAAAGTTATAATTGCAAAGAAGTGCTTTGCGGCAATTTTAGTCATTCTCCAAAGTGTGTTCAATTCGAAAAGTGTCATAACAACTCGCTCTTTCGTCGGCTTGTATCGTTTGACAATTTTTTATTTTTGGATGTTTAGATATTCAGAACTATCCCAAATAAAAATTCGTAAATATTTCGTAACAGTAATGAAAAGCATTACCACATATTTTTGTTATTCTTTAAAGTGTGTTTAGTTTAAAAAATGTCATAGAAAGTCGTTCTTCTGTCGGCAAGTGTTATTTGAAAATTTTTCTTTTGAGCGTTAAGAATCACCTGGAATTGAAATTCGTAAAAAAGTTATAATTGCAAAGAAGTGCTTTGCGGCAATTTTAGTCATTCTCCAAAGTTTGTTCAATTCGAAAAGTGTCATAACAACTCGCTCTTTCGTCGGCTTGTATTGTTTGACAATTTTTTATTTTTGAATGTTTAGATATTCAGAACTATCCCAAATAAAAATTCGTAAATATTTCGTAACAGTAAAGAAAAGCATTACCACATATTTTTGTTATTCTTTAAAGTGTGTTTAGTTTAAAAAATGTCATAGAAAGTCGTTCTTCTGTCGGCAAGTGTCATTTGAAAATTTTTCTTTTGAGCGTTAAGAATCACATGGAAATGAAATTCGTAAAAAGTTATAATTGCAAAGAAGTGCTTTGCGGCAATTTTAGTCATTCTGCAAAGTGTGTTCAATTCGAAAAGTGTCATAACAACTCGCTCTTTCGTCGGCTTGTATCGTTTGACAATTTTTTATTTTTGGATGTTTAGATATTCAGAACTATCCCCAATATAAATTTGTAAATATTTGGTAACAGTAAAGAAAAGCGTTACCACATATTTTTGTTATTCTTTAAAGTGTGTTTAGTTTAAAAAATGTCATAGAAAGTCGTTCTTCTGTCGGCAAGTGTCATTTGAAAATTTTTCTTTTGAGCGTTAAGAATCACATGGAAATGAAATTCGTAAAAAGTTATAATTGCAAAGAAGTGCTTTGCGGCAATTTTAGTCATTCTGCAAAGTGTGTTCAATTCGAAAAGTGTCATAACAACTCGCTCTTTCGTCGGCTTGTATCGTTTGACAATTTTTTATTTTTGGATGTTTAGATATTCAGAACTATCCCCAATATAAATTTGTAAATATTTGGTAACAGTAAAGAAAAGCGTTACCACATATTTTTGTTATTCTTTAAAGTGTGTTTAGTTTAAAAAATGTCATAGAAAGTCGTTCTTCTGTCGGCAAGTGTCATTTGAAAATTTTTCTTTTGAGCGTTAAGAATCACATGGAAATGAAATTCGTAAAAAGTTATAATTGCAAAGAAGTGCTTTGCGGCAATTTTAGTCATTCTCCAAAGTGTGTTCAATTCGAAAAGTGTCATAACAACTCGCTCTTTCGTCGGCTTGTATCGTTTGACAATTTTTTATTTTTGGATGTTTAGATATTCAGAACTATCCCAAATAAAAATTCGTAAATATTTCGTAACAGTAATGAAAAGCATTACCACATATTTTTGTTATTCTTTAAAGTGTGTTTAGTTTAAAAAATGTCATAGAAAGTCGTTCTTCTGTCGGCAAGTGTTATTTGAAAATTTTTCTTTTGAGCGTTAAGAATCACCTGGAATTGAAATTCGTAAAAAAGTTATAATTGCAAAGAAGTGCTTTGCGGCAATTTTAGTCATTCTCCAAAGTTTGTTCAATTCGAAAAGTGTCATAACAACTCGCTCTTTCGTCGGCTTGTATTGTTTGACAATTTTTTATTTTTGAATGTTTAGATATTCAGAACTATCCCAAATAAAAATTCGTAAATATTTCGTAACAGTAAAGAAAAGCATTACCACATATTTTTGTTATTCTTTAAAGTGTGTTTAGTTTAAAAAATGTCATAGAAAGTCGTTCTTCTGTCGGCAAGTGTCATTTGAAAATTTTTCTTTTGAGCGTTAAGAATCACATGGAAATGAAATTCGTAAAAAGTTATAATTGCAAAGAAGTGCTTTGCGGCAATTTTAGTCATTCTGCAAAGTGTGTTCAATTCGAAAAGTGTCATAACAACTCGCTCTTTCGTCGGCTTGTATCGTTTGACAATTTTTTATTTTTGGATGTTTAGATATTCAGAACTATCCCCAATATAAATTTGTAAATATTTGGTAACAGTAAAGAAAAGCGTTACCACATATTTTTGTTATTCTTTAAAGTGTGTTTAGTTTAAAAAATGTCATAGAAAGTCGTTCTTCTGTCGGCAAGTGTCATTTGAAAATTTTTCTTTTGAGCGTTAAGAATCACATGGAAATGAAATTCGTAAAAAGTTATAATTGCAAAGAAGTGCTTTGCGGCAATTTTAGTCATTCTCCAAAGTGTGTTCAATTCGAAAAGTGTCATAACAACTCGCTCTTTCGTCGGCTTGTATCGTTTGACAATTTTTTTATTTTTAGATGTTTAGATATTCAGAACTATCCTAAATAAAAATTTGTAAATATTTCGTAACAGTAAAGAAAAGCATTACCACATATTTTTGTTATTCCTTAAAGTGTGTTTAGGTTAAAAAATGTCATAGAAAGTCGTTCTTCTGTCGGCAAGTGTCATTTGAAAATTTTTCTTTTGAGCGTTAAGAATCACCTGGAATTGAAATTCGTAAAAAAGTTATAATTGCAAAGAAGTGCTTTGCGGAAATTTTTTGTCATTCTCCAAAGTGTGTTCAATTCGAAAAGTGTCATAACAACTCGCTCTTTTGTCAGCTTGTATCGTTTGACAATTTTTTTATTTTTAGATGTTTAGATATTCAGAACTATCCTAAATAAAAATTTGTAAATATTTCGTAACAGTAAAGAAAAGCATTACCACATATTTTTGTTATTCCTTAAAGTGTGTTTAGGTTAAAAAATGTCATAGAAAGTCGTTATTCTGTCGGCAAGTGTCATTTGAAAATTTTTCTTTTGAGCGTTAAGAATCACATGGAATATAAAATCGTAAAAAAGTTATAATTGCAAAGAAGTTCTTTGCGGTATTTTTTTGTCATTCTCCAAAGTGTGTTCAATTCGAAAAGTGTCATAACAACTCGCTCTTTTGTCAGCTTGTATCGTTTGACAATTTTTTATTTTTGGATGTTTAGATATTCAGAACTATCCTAAATAAAAATTTGTAAATATTTCGTAACAGTAAAGAAAAGCATTACCACATATTTTTGTTATTCTTTAAAGTGTGTTTAGTATAAAAAATGTCATAGAAATTCGTTCTTCTGTCGGCAAGTGTCATTTGAAAATTTTTCTTTTGAGCGTTAAGAATCACCTGGAATTGAAATTCGTAAAAAGTTATAATTGCAAATAAGTGCTTTGCGGCAATTTTAGTCATTCTCCAAAGTGTGTTCAATTCGAAAAGTGTCATAACAACTCGCTCTTTCGTCGGCTTGTATCGTTTGACAATTTTTTATTTTTGGATGTTTAGATATTCAGAACTATCCCCAATAAAAATTCGTAAATATTTCGTAACAGTAAAGAAAAGCATTACCACATATTTTTGTTATTCTTTAAAGTGTGTTTAGTTTAAAAAATGTCATAGAAAGTCGTTCTTCTGTCGGCAAGTGTCATTTGAAAATTTTTCTTTTGAGCTTAAGAATCACCTGGAATTGAAATTCGTAAAAAGTTATAATTGCAAAGAAGTGCTTTGCGGCAATTTTAATCATTCTCCAAAGTGTGTTCAATTCGAAAAGTGTCATAACAACTCGCTCCTTCGTCAGCTTGTATCGTTTGACAATTTTTTATTTTTGGATGTTTAGATATTCAGAACTATCCCCAATAAAAATTCGTAAATATTTCGTAACTGTAAAGAAAAGCATTACCACATATTTTTGTTATTCCTTAAAGTGTATTTAGTTTAAAAAATGTCATAGAAAGTCGTTCTTCTGTCGGCAAGTGTCATTTGAAAATTTTTCTTTTGAGCGTTAAGAATCACCTGGAATTGAAATTCGTAAAAAGTTATAATTGCAAATAAGTGCTTTGCGGCAATTTTAGTCATTCTCCAAAGTGTGTTCAATTCGAAAAGTGCCATAACAACTCGCTCTTTCGTCGGCTTGTATCGTTTGACAATTTTTTATTTTTGGATGTTTAGATATTCAGAACTATCCTCAATAGAAATTCGTAAATATTTCGTAACAGTAAAGAAAAGCATTACCACATATTTTTGTTATTCTTTAAAGTGTGTTTAGTTTAAAAAATGTCATAGAAAGTCGTTCTTCTGTCGGCAAGTGTCATTTGAAAATTTTTCTTTTGAGCTTAAGAATCACCTGGAATTGAAATTCGTAAAAAGTTATAATTGCAAAGAAGTGCTTTGCGGCAATTTTAGTCATTCTCCAAAGTGTGTTCAATTCGAAAAGTGTCATAACAACTCGCTCTTTCGTCGGCTTGTATCGTTTGACAATTTTTTATTTTTGGATGTTTAGATATTCAGAACTATCCCCAATAAAAATTCGTAAATATTTCGTAACAGTAAAGAAAAGCATTACCACATATTTTTGTTATTCTTTAAAGTGTGTTTAGTTTAAAAAATGTCATAGAAAGTCGTTCTTCTGTCGGCAAGTGTCATTTGAAAATTTTTCTTTTGAGCTTAAGAATCACCTGGAATTGAAATTCGTAAAAAGTTATAATTGCAAAGAAGTGCTTTGCGGCAATTTTAATCATTCTCCAAAGTGTGTTCAATTCGAAAAGTGTCATAACAACTCGCTCCTTCGTCAGCTTGTATCGTTTGACAATTTTTTATTTTTGGATGTTTAGATATTCAGAACTATCCCCAATAAAAATTCGTAAATATTTCGTAACTGTAAAGAAAAGCATTACCACATATTTTTGTTATTCCTTAAAGTGTATTTAGTTTAAAAAATGTCATAGAAAGTCGTTCTTCTGTCGGCAAGTGTCATTTGAAAATTTTTCTTTTGAGCGTTAAGAATCACCTGGAATTGAAATTCGTAAAAAGTTATAATTGCAAATAAGTGCTTTGCGGCAATTTTAGTCATTCTCCAAAGTGTGTTCAATTCGAAAAGTGCCATAACAACTCGCTCTTTCGTCGGCTTGTATCGTTTGACAATTTTTTATTTTTGGATGTTTAGATATTCAGAACTATCCTCAATAGAAATTCGTAAATATTTCGTAACAGTAAAGAAAAGCATTACCACATATTTTTGTTATTCTTTAAAGTGTGTTTAGTTTAAAAAATGTCATAGAAAGTCGTTCTTCTGTCGGCAAGTGTCATTTGAAAATTTTTCTTTTGAGCGTTAAGAATCACCTGGAATTGAAATTCGTAAAAAAGTTATAATTGCAAAGAAGTGCTTTGCGGCAATTTTAGTCATTCTGCAAAGTGTGTTCAATTCGAAAAGTGTCATAACAACTCGCTCTTTCGTCGGCTTGTATCGTTTGACAATTTTTTATTTTTGGATGTTTAGATATTCAGAACTATCCCCAATATAAATTTGTAAATATTTGGTAACAGTAAAGAAAAGCGTTACCACATATTTTTGTTATTCTTTAAAGTGTGTTTAGTTTAAAAAATGTCATAGAAAGTCGTTCTTCTGTCGGCAAGTGTTATTTGAAAATTTTTCTTTTGAGCGTTAAGAATCACCTGGAATTGAAATTCGTAAAAAAGTTATAATTGCAAAGAAGTGCTTTGCGGCAATTTTAGTCATTCTCCAAAGTTTGTTCAATTCGAAAAGTGTCATAACAACTCGCTCTTTCGTCGGCTTGTATTGTTTGACAATTTTTTATTTTTGAATGTTTAGATATTCAGAACTATCCCAAATAAAAATTCGTAAATATTTCGTAACAGTAAAGAAAAGCATTACCACATATTTTTGTTATTCTTTAAAGTGTGTTTAGTTTAAAAAATGTCATAGAAAGTCGTTCTTCTGTCGGCAAGTGTCATTTGAAAATTTTTCTTTTGAGCGTTAAGAATCACATGGAAATGAAATTCGTAAAAAGTTATAATTGCAAAGAAGTGCTTTGCGGCAATTTTAGTCATTCTGCAAAGTGTGTTCAATTCGAAAAGTGTCATAACAACTCGCTCTTTCGTCGGCTTGTATCGTTTGACAATTTTTTATTTTTGGATGTTTAGATATTCAGAACTATCCCCAATATAAATTTGTAAATATTTGGTAACAGTAAAGAAAAGCGTTACCACATATTTTTGTTATTCTTTAAAGTGTGTTTAGTTTAAAAAATGTCATAGAAAGTCGTTCTTCTGTCGGCAAGTGTCATTTGAAAATTTTTCTTTTGAGCGTTAAGAATCACATGGAAATGAAATTCGTAAAAAGTTATAATTGCAAAGAAGTGCTTTGCGGCAATTTTAGTCATTCTCCAAAGTGTGTTCAATTCGAAAAGTGTCATAACAACTCGCTCTTTCGTCGGCTTGTATCGTTTGACAATTTTTTTATTTTTAGATGTTTAGATATTCAGAACTATCCTAAATAAAAATTTGTAAATATTTCGTAACAGTAAAGAAAAGCATTACCACATATTTTTGTTATTCCTTAAAGTGTGTTTAGGTTAAAAAATGTCATAGAAAGTCGTTCTTCTGTCGGCAAGTGTCATTTGAAAATTTTTCTTTTGAGCTTAAGAATCACCTGGAATTGAAATTCGTAAAAAGTTATAATTGCAAAGAAGTGCTTTGCGGCAATTTTAGTCATTCTCCAAAGTGTGTTCAATTCGAAAAGTGTCATAACAACTCGCTCTTTCGTCGGCTTGTATCGTTTGACAATTTTTTATTTTTGGATGTTTAGATATTCAGAACTATCCCCAATAAAAATTCGTAAATATTTCGTAACAGTAAAGAAAAGCATTACCACATATTTTTGTTATTCTTTAAAGTGTGTTTAGTTTAAAAAATGTCATAGAAAGTCGTTCTTCTGTCGGCAAGTGTCATTTGAAAATTTTTCTTTTGAGCTTAAGAATCACCTGGAATTGAAATTCGTAAAAAGTTATAATTGCAAAGAAGTGCTTTGCGGCAATTTTAATCATTCTCCAAAGTGTGTTCAATTCGAAAAGTGTCATAACAACTCGCTCCTTCGTCAGCTTGTATCGTTTGACAATTTTTTATTTTTGGATGTTTAGATATTCAGAACTATCCCCAATAAAAATTCGTAAATATTTCGTAACTGTAAAGAAAAGCATTACCACATATTTTTGTTATTCCTTAAAGTGTATTTAGTTTAAAAAATGTCATAGAAAGTCGTTCTTCTGTCGGCAAGTGTCATTTGAAAATTTTTCTTTTGAGCGTTAAGAATCACCTGGAATTGAAATTCGTAAAAAGTTATAATTGCAAATAAGTGCTTTGCGGCAATTTTAGTCATTCTCCAAAGTGTGTTCAATTCGAAAAGTGCCATAACAACTCGCTCTTTCGTCGGCTTGTATCGTTTGACAATTTTTTATTTTTGGATGTTTAGATATTCAGAACTATCCTCAATAGAAATTCGTAAATATTTCGTAACAGTAAAGAAAAGCATTACCACATATTTTTGTTATTCTTTAAAGTGTGTTTAGTTTAAAAAATGTCATAGAAAGTCGTTCTTCTGTCGGCAAGTGTCATTTGAAAATTTTTCTTTTGAGCGTTAAGAATCACCTGGAATTTAAATTCGTAAAAAAGTTATAATTGCAAAGAAGTGCTTTGCGGCAATTTTAGTCATTCTGCAAAGTGTGTTCAATTCGAAAAGTGTCATAACAACTCGCTCTTTCGTCGGCTTGTATCGTTTGACAATTTTTTATTTTTGGATGTTTAGATATTCAGAACTATCCCCAATATAAATTTGTAAATATTTGGTAACAGTAAAGAAAAGCGTTACCACATATTTTTGTTATTCTTTAAAGTGTGTTTAGTTTAAAAAATGTCATAGAAAGTCGTTCTTCTGTCGGCAAGTGTTATTTGAAAATTTTTCTTTTGAGCGTTAAGAATCACCTGGAATTGAAATTCGTAAAAAAGTTATAATTGCAAAGAAGTGCTTTGCGGCAATTTTAGTCATTCTCCAAAGTTTGTTCAATTCGAAAAGTGTCATAACAACTCGCTCTTTCGTCGGCTTGTATTGTTTGACAATTTTTTATTTTTGAATGTTTAGATATTCAGAACTATCCCAAATAAAAATTCGTAAATATTTCGTAACAGTAAAGAAAAGCATTACCACATATTTTTGTTATTCTTTAAAGTGTGTTTAGTTTAAAAAATGTCATAGAAAGTCGTTCTTCTGTCGGCAAGTGTCATTTGAAAATTTTTCTTTTGAGCGTTAAGAATCACATGGAAATGAAATTCGTAAAAAGTTATAATTGCAAAGAAGTGCTTTGCGGCAATTTTAGTCATTCTCCAAAGTGTGTTCAATTCGAAAAGTGTCATAACAACTCGCTCTTTCGTCGGCTTGTATCGTTTGACAATTTTTTATTTTTGGATGTTTAGATATTCAGAACTATCCCAAATAAAAATTCGTAAATATTTCGTAACAGTAATGAAAAGCATTACCACATATTTTTGTTATTCTTTAAAGTGTGTTTAGTTTAAAAAATGTCATAGAAAGTCGTTCTTCTGTCGGCAAGTGTTATTTGAAAATTTTTCTTTTGAGCGTTAAGAATCACCTGGAATTGAAATTCGTAAAAAAGTTATAATTGCAAAGAAGTGCTTTGCGGCAATTTTAGTCATTCTCCAAAGTTTGTTCAATTCGAAAAGTGTCATAACAACTCGCTCTTTCGTCGGCTTGTATTGTTTGACAATTTTTTATTTTTGAATGTTTAGATATTCAGAACTATCCCAAATAAAAATTCGTAAATATTTCGTAACAGTAAAGAAAAGCATTACCACATATTTTTGTTATTCTTTAAAGTGTGTTTAGTTTAAAAAATGTCATAGAAAGTCGTTCTTCTGTCGGCAAGTGTCATTTGAAAATTTTTCTTTTGAGCGTTAAGAATCACATGGAAATGAAATTCGTAAAAAGTTATAATTGCAAAGAAGTGCTTTGCGGCAATTTTAGTCATTCTGCAAAGTGTGTTCAATTCGAAAAGTGTCATAACAACTCGCTCTTTCGTCGGCTTGTATCGTTTGACAATTTTTTATTTTTGGATGTTTAGATATTCAGAACTATCCCCAATATAAATTTGTAAATATTTGGTAACAGTAAAGAAAAGCGTTACCACATATTTTTGTTATTCTTTAAAGTGTGTTTAGTTTAAAAAATGTCATAGAAAGTCGTTCTTCTGTCGGCAAGTGTCATTTGAAAATTTTTCTTTTGAGCGTTAAGAATCACATGGAAATGAAATTCGTAAAAAGTTATAATTGCAAAGAAGTGCTTTGCGGCAATTTTAGTCATTCTCCAAAGTGTGTTCAATTCGAAAAGTGTCATAACAACTCGCTCTTTCGTCGGCTTGTATCGTTTGACAATTTTTTATTTTTGGATGTTTAGATATTCAGAACTATCCCAAATAAAAATTCGTAAATATTTCGTAACAGTAATGAAAAGCATTACCACATATTTTTGTTATTCTTTAAAGTGTGTTTAGTTTAAAAAATGTCATAGAAAGTCGTTCTTCTGTCGGCAAGTGTTATTTGAAAATTTTTCTTTTGAGCGTTAAGAATCACCTGGAATTGAAATTCGTAAAAAAGTTATAATTGCAAAGAAGTGCTTTGCGGCAATTTTAGTCATTCTCCAAAGTTTGTTCAATTCGAAAAGTGTCATAACAACTCGCTCTTTCGTCGGCTTGTATTGTTTGACAATTTTTTATTTTTGAATGTTTAGATATTCAGAACTATCCCAAATAAAAATTCGTAAATATTTCGTAACAGTAAAGAAAAGCATTACCACATATTTTTGTTATTCTTTAAAGTGTGTTTAGTTTAAAAAATGTCATAGAAAGTCGTTCTTCTGTCGGCAAGTGTCATTTGAAAATTTTTCTTTTGAGCGTTAAGAATCACATGGAAATGAAATTCGTAAAAAGTTATAATTGCAAAGAAGTGCTTTGCGGCAATTTTAGTCATTCTGCAAAGTGTGTTCAATTCGAAAAGTGTCATAACAACTCGCTCTTTCGTCGGCTTGTATCGTTTGACAATTTTTTATTTTTGGATGTTTAGATATTCAGAACTATCCCCAATATAAATTTGTAAATATTTGGTAACAGTAAAGAAAAGCGTTACCACATATTTTTGTTATTCTTTAAAGTGTGTTTAGTTTAAAAAATGTCATAGAAAGTCGTTCTTCTGTCGGCAAGTGTCATTTGAAAATTTTTCTTTTGAGCGTTAAGAATCACATGGAAATGAAATTCGTAAAAAGTTATAATTGCAAAGAAGTGCTTTGCGGCAATTTTAGTCATTCTCCAAAGTGTGTTCAATTCGAAAAGTGTCATAACAACTCGCTCTTTCGTCGGCTTGTATCGTTTGACAATTTTTTATTTTTGGATGTTTAGATATTCAGAACTATCCCAAATAAAAATTCGTAAATATTTCGTAACAGTAATGAAAAGCATTACCACATATTTTTGTTATTCTTTAAAGTGTGTTTAGTTTAAAAAATGTCATAGAAAGTCGTTCTTCTGTCGGCAAGTGTTATTTGAAAATTTTTCTTTTGAGCGTTAAGAATCACCTGGAATTGAAATTCGTAAAAAAGTTATAATTGCAAAGAAGTGCTTTGCGGCAATTTTAGTCATTCTCCAAAGTTTGTTCAATTCGAAAAGTGTCATAACAACTCGCTCTTTCGTCGGCTTGTATTGTTTGACAATTTTTTATTTTTGAATGTTTAGATATTCAGAACTATCCCAAATAAAAATTCGTAAATATTTCGTAACAGTAAAGAAAAGCATTACCACATATTTTTGTTATTCTTTAAAGTGTGTTTAGTTTAAAAAATGTCATAGAAAGTCGTTCTTCTGTCGGCAAGTGTCATTTGAAAATTTTTCTTTTGAGCGTTAAGAATCACCTGGAATTGAAATTCGTAAAAAAGTTATAATTGCAAAGAAGTGCTTTGCGGAAATTTTTTGTCATTCTCCAAAGTGTGTTCAATTCGAAAAGTGTCATAACAACTCGCTCTTTTGTCAGCTTGTATCGTTTGACAATTTTTTTATTTTTAGATGTTTAGATATTCAGAACTATCCTAAATAAAAATTTGTAAATATTTCGTAACAGTAAAGAAAAGCATTACCACATATTTTTGTTATTCCTTAAAGTGTGTTTAGGTTAAAAAATGTCATAGAAAGTCGTTATTCTGTCGGCAAGTGTCATTTGAAAATTTTTCTTTTGAGCGTTAAGAATCACATGGAATATAAAATCGTAAAAAAGTTATAATTGCAAAGAAGTTCTTTGCGGTATTTTTTTGTCATTCTCCAAAGTGTGTTCAATTCGAAAAGTGTCATAACAACTCGCTCCTTCGTCAGCTTGTATCGTTTGACAATTTTTTATTTTTGGATGTTTAGATATTCAGAACTATCCCCAATAAAAATTCGTAAATATTTCGTAACTGTAAAGAAAAGCATTACCACATATTTTTGTTATTCCTTAAAGTGTATTTAGTTTAAAAAATGTCATAGAAAGTCGTTCTTCTGTCGGCAAGTGTCATTTGAAAATTTTTCTTTTGAGCGTTAAGAATCACCTGGAATTGAAATTCGTAAAAAGTTATAATTGCAAATAAGTGCTTTGCGGCAATTTTAGTCATTCTCCAAAGTGTGTTCAATTCGAAAAGTGCCATAACAACTCGCTCTTTCGTCGGCTTGTATCGTTTGACAATTTTTTATTTTTGGATGTTTAGATATTCAGAACTATCCTCAATAGAAATTCGTAAATATTTCGTAACAGTAAAGAAAAGCATTACCACATATTTTTGTTATTCTTTAAAGTGTGTTTAGTTTAAAAAATGTCATAGAAAGTCGTTCTTCTGTCGGCAAGTGTCATTTGAAAATTTTTCTTTTGAGCGTTAAGAATCACCTGGAATTGAAATTCGTAAAAAAGTTATAATTGCAAAGAAGTGCTTTGCGGCAATTTTAGTCATTCTGCAAAGTGTGTTCAATTCGAAAAGTGTCATAACAACTCGCTCTTTCGTCGGCTTGTATCGTTTGACAATTTTTTATTTTTGGATGTTTAGATATTCAGAACTATCCCCAATATAAATTTGTAAATATTTGGTAACAGTAAAGAAAAGCGTTACCACATATTTTTGTTATTCTTTAAAGTGTGTTTAGTTTAAAAAATGTCATAGAAAGTCGTTCTTCTGTCGGCAAGTGTCATTTGAAAATTTTTCTTTTGAGCGTTAAGAATCACATGGAAATGAAATTCGTAAAAAGTTATAATTGCAAAGAAGTGCTTTGCGGCAATTTTAGTCATTCTCCAAAGTGTGTTCAATTCGAAAAGTGTCATAACAACTCGCTCTTTCGTCGGCTTGTATCGTTTGACAATTTTTTATTTTTGGATGTTTAGATATTCAGAACTATCCCAAATAAAAATTCGTAAATATTTCGTAACAGTAATGAAAAGCATTACCACATATTTTTGTTATTCTTTAAAGTGTGTTTAGTTTAAAAAATGTCATAGAAAGTCGTTCTTCTGTCGGCAAGTGTTATTTGAAAATTTTTCTTTTGAGCGTTAAGAATCACCTGGAATTGAAATTCGTAAAAAAGTTATAATTGCAAAGAAGTGCTTTGCGGCAATTTTAGTCATTCTCCAAAGTTTGTTCAATTCGAAAAGTGTCATAACAACTCGCTCTTTCGTCGGCTTGTATTGTTTGACAATTTTTTATTTTTGAATGTTTAGATATTCAGAACTATCCCAAATAAAAATTCGTAAATATTTCGTAACAGTAAAGAAAAGCATTACCACATATTTTTGTTATTCTTTAAAGTGTGTTTAGTTTAAAAAATGTCATAGAAAGTCGTTCTTCTGTCGGCAAGTGTCATTTGAAAATTTTTCTTTTGAGCGTTAAGAATCACCTGGAATTGAAATTCGTAAAAAAGTTATAATTGCAAAGAAGTGCTTTGCGGAAATTTTTTGTCATTCTCCAAAGTGTGTTCAATTCGAAAAGTGTCATAACAACTCGCTCTTTTGTCAGCTTGTATCGTTTGACAATTTTTTTATTTTTAGATGTTTAGATATTCAGAACTATCCTAAATAAAAATTTGTAAATATTTCGTAACAGTAAAGAAAAGCATTACCACATATTTTTGTTATTCCTTAAAGTGTGTTTAGGTTAAAAAATGTCATAGAAAGTCGTTATTCTGTCGGCAAGTGTCATTTGAAAATTTTTCTTTTGAGCGTTAAGAATCACATGGAATATAAAATCGTAAAAAAGTTATAATTGCAAAGAAGTTCTTTGCGGTATTTTTTTGTCATTCTCCAAAGTGTGTTCAATTCGAAAAGTGTCATAACAACTCGCTCCTTCGTCAGCTTGTATCGTTTGACAATTTTTTATTTTTGGATGTTTAGATATTCAGAACTATCCCCAATAAAAATTCGTAAATATTTCGTAACTGTAAAGAAAAGCATTACCACATATTTTTGTTATTCCTTAAAGTGTATTTAGTTTAAAAAATGTCATAGAAAGTCGTTCTTCTGTCGGCAAGTGTCATTTGAAAATTTTTCTTTTGAGCGTTAAGAATCACCTGGAATTGAAATTCGTAAAAAGTTATAATTGCAAATAAGTGCTTTGCGGCAATTTTAGTCATTCTCCAAAGTGTGTTCAATTCGAAAAGTGCCATAACAACTCGCTCTTTCGTCGGCTTGTATCGTTTGACAATTTTTTATTTTTGGATGTTTAGATATTCAGAACTATCCTCAATAGAAATTCGTAAATATTTCGTAACAGTAAAGAAAAGCATTACCACATATTTTTGTTATTCTTTAAAGTGTGTTTAGTTTAAAAAATGTCATAGAAAGTCGTTCTTCTGTCGGCAAGTGTCATTTGAAAATTTTTCTTTTGAGCGTTAAGAATCACCTGGAATTGAAATTCGTAAAAAAGTTATAATTGCAAAGAAGTGCTTTGCGGCAATTTTAGTCATTCTGCAAAGTGTGTTCAATTCGAAAAGTGTCATAACAACTCGCTCTTTCGTCGGCTTGTATCGTTTGACAATTTTTTATTTTTGGATGTTTAGATATTCAGAACTATCCCCAATATAAATTTGTAAATATTTGGTAACAGTAAAGAAAAGCGTTACCACATATTTTTGTTATTCTTTAAAGTGTGTTTAGTTTAAAAAATGTCATAGAAAGTCGTTCTTCTGTCGGCAAGTGTCATTTGAAAATTTTTCTTTTGAGCGTTAAGAATCACATGGAAATGAAATTCGTAAAAAGTTATAATTGCAAAGAAGTGCTTTGCGGCAATTTTAGTCATTCTCCAAAGTGTGTTCAATTCGAAAAGTGTCATAACAACTCGCTCTTTCGTCGGCTTGTATTGTTTGACAATTTTTTATTTTTGAATGTTTAGATATTCAGAACTATCCCAAATAAAAATTCGTAAATATTTCGTAACAGTAAAGAAAAGCATTACCACATATTTTTGTTATTCTTTAAAGTGTGTTTAGTTTAAAAAATGTCATAGAAAGTCGTTCTTCTGTCGGCAAGTGTCATTTGAAAATTTTTCTTTTGAGCGTTAAGAATCACATGGAAATGAAATTCGTAAAAAGTTATAATTGCAAAGAAGTGCTTTGCGGCAATTTTAGTCATTCTGCAAAGTGTGTTCAATTCGAAAAGTGTCATAACAACTCGCTCTTTCGTCGGCTTGTATCGTTTGACAATTTTTTATTTTTGGATGTTTAGATATTCAGAACTATCCCCAATATAAATTTGTAAATATTTGGTAACAGTAAAGAAAAGCGTTACCACATATTTTTGTTATTCTTTAAAGTGTGTTTAGTTTAAAAAATGTCATAGAAAGTCGTTCTTCTGTCGGCAAGTGTTATTTGAAAATTTTTCTTTTGAGCGTTAAGAATCACCTGGAATTGAAATTCGTAAAAAAGTTATAATTGCAAAGAAGTGCTTTGCGGCAATTTTAGTCATTCTCCAAAGTTTGTTCAATTCGAAAAGTGTCATAACAACTCGCTCTTTCGTCGGCTTGTATTGTTTGACAATTTTTTATTTTTGAATGTTTAGATATTCAGAACTATCCCAAATAAAAATTCGTAAATATTTCGTAACAGTAAAGAAAAGCATTACCACATATTTTTGTTATTCTTTAAAGTGTGTTTAGTTTAAAAAATGTCATAGAAAGTCGTTCTTCTGTCGGCAAGTGTCATTTGAAAATTTTTCTTTTGAGCGTTAAGAATCACATGGAAATGAAATTCGTAAAAAGTTATAATTGCAAAGAAGTGCTTTGCGGCAATTTTAGTCATTCTCCAAAGTGTGTTCAATTCGAAAAGTGTCATAACAACTCGCTCTTTCGTCGGCTTGTATCGTTTGACAATTTTTTATTTTTGGATGTTTAGATATTCAGAACTATCCCCAATAAAAATTCGTAAATATTTCGTAACAGTAAAGAAAAGCATTACCACATATTTTTGTTATTCCTTAAAGTGTGTTTAGTTTAAAAAATGTCATAGAAAGTCGTTCTTCTGTCGGCAAGTGTTATTTGAAAATTTTTCTTTTGAGCGTTAAGAATCACATGGAATAGAAATTCGTAAAAAAGTTATAATTGCAAAGAAGTGCTTTGCGGCAATTTTAGTCATTCTCCAAAGTGTGTTCAATTCGAAAAGTGTCATAACAACTCGTTCTTTCGTCGGCTTGTATCGTTTGACAATTTTTTATTTTTGGATGTTTAGATATTCAGAACTATCCCCAATAAAAATTCGTAAATATTTCGTAACAGTAAATAAAGGCATTACCACACATTTTTGTCATTCTCTGAAGTGTGTTTTATTACATAAACAAGTAATTATTGTTCTAATTATTTGAAAGTGTATTCAAAAATGTTACTTGACTTGGCACGGAATTGGATTCTATTTCGAAAACAATTTGATTTTCTGATTCTGATTCTGGATTCAATTGATTTTGACCTTGAGTCTATATTTGATTTTTGATCTCAATTTGGAATTTAATTCATTTTGGACAATTAAGTTCTAATTTTACCGCTGGGATTCACAGACGGTTTGGATCTTTGTTGTTTATGGCACTTGGCTGATGCGGATTTGGGGGAAATTGGCCTTGACTAGAATGGATTATATTTTTAATTCCGAATTTAATTCCAATCCTAATTATGATTCGAGTAGATTCTGATTGTTAAAGTGTTTTTGGATCTTGATTTGATTTGACGTGACTCTAGATTCTGATATTAAATTATAATTTAGATTTAGATTTCTATTTATTTAAATAAAAATCAGGACCAAAAAACAGATTCCGAATTCTGATTCTAGATTCTCGATTCTAAATTGATTTGATTTTGTTTATTTTGATTCTGAATTGATTTCATGTTGATCATCAAATTTGAATGGAATCTAGATTGGATTCTGATCAAATCCTCCGGCTCTTGATTTGTGATTTCGATTCAATTGTGAGGCAATTTGACTGAATTTTTCTTTGATCTGGAGTTCTGTATTATCACTCGAGACCATGCTAATTTCGATTAGATTTGGTTGTGAATATAATCGTTCTATCCACAAGTCCCGAGCAAGATGTGCATTACCGCCGGTTTATCCATAAAGGAGCACCATATCTGTTCGTTCTAAATTTGATTAACCACCCATGTTAAATTAGGAATTAGGAAGTATGTAATTCTAAAATTATCGCCTAATAGTTTTGTGAATCAACCATTCCACAAAAATAAATCCAGTGGTTTGCATTATCTCTAATCCAAATTATTAAACCTTTTTTTAATAAAAGTATTTCAATTCCATCCTGCATGTTGGTAGTCAGTAGAGAGAGCCCTTGGAGTCCCCGGAATCAGGCTGGAAACAGTTTGGAAAAATGGTGGATGCGCCAATTTAAGTTACAATACTAAAAATCCGAGGTCATTCGCCACTGTATATATCGAATCGATTTTATATAATAAAATGGAAAAAGAATTGTTTCACTGCACTCGCCACTCTACTTGTCGTCAAATTCGCAGCCCTTATCCAAACTTCCCCTAAATTTCCATTATTAAAACTTTCGCCCCGTGTTAACCCTCTTCGCTCAAAACCCTCGGAGTGCGCAAAGACGTCGATGTTTGTGTCGAGACGTTATTTAATTTGCAATCTCTGTAGTGTGAAACGTCGCTAATTTGCAGAACGGAAGTCACTACGACCAAGGTAAGAAAGTGTGTAATTATGCAAAGCTCGAGATGAAGATTGGAGGGAAGTTGTTTAGTTTGTTCTTGGAGCGGATTAGCAAAGTGCGCTTGAGAGCAAAAAGCGATTTTTTTCCTACGACAATGCAGAAATTGGACGTGTAATTGCCGGGACGGATCCGTGTCGTTAATTTCGCATTCAGCTGATCAAAAGAGTGGATATTCTGGTGCTTTCATAAATCCGAGTCTATGGATGGAAATTTGATTTGTTGGGGAGAGATTCCGAGTTACGACATGTATTTTTAGACCCAAACTAATAATTCATGCAACAAACAAAATCAAATCAACATCACAATACAATAAATGCATAATTAAAACGGGAGTTCGGTAGTCTAGACACAATTCCGCCCTTTTATTGCCCATCACAGCACTGCACTCCTTATTGTTATCATAAATAACTCCTCTCAAAGTCTGAGCAATAAAGCCCTCTTAATGACTCCCTCTTCAGTTTGACGAATTTACTGGTACAACCCTATAAAATAAAATCACCAACAACCCTCCGGGGCCTTTAAATCATCCAATAAACAGCACAACTAGAAGTCGACCCGAACATGTGTACCTCTTAATCTCACTTCTTCGGCCCCTTGATACAGTCTCAGGATCCTGTTAATCCACGCGTCGCTTCCGTTGTAATTCAATCCGAAGAGCTGCAAGTCACTAATAAATTCGCGGCGAGTACGTACAGCACCCGCCAAACAAAGACATGAATTATGATCGTGCCGGGAGGGAATGCTTTTAGTTTAATTACGCGCTTCCAATATCTTGTACCAACATTTGCTTTTAATTTCGGCGAGATCGGAGGAGATTTTTCGGCGGTGAAGACGGTGGGAAGTGTACCTGATTTCGGCAAGTGCAAATCTTGACACACTTTTATCACAACATGATGTTGACGTATTAATGGAAAAACCTTCTCTTGTAAAATAAAACTAATTTGGAAGAGCCTTCCGTCTTCGAGTAGTTATTGTTTATCTCCGACAAACGAAATCTCTCGTTTCGAAGGACCGTTGTTTGCATTGCATTAACCCGGACCCGCCATATAAAATCTGTTGGTTTTTATTTGATTATCTTGTTGGTTTTCTTTTCGCAGGACTTCCTGCAATAAGGACCGACTGCGGAAAGCTCGCACAGTTTGGCAACTCACCCCTACAAATTACCGAATCAGGTCAAAAGCTGCAGTCGCGTAACATATTAATTGAGTCCACTTTGAAGGTGAACGCCAAGACGGTGGCTTCCTCTTTTAAGCCTCCAAGCTTTATTACCGCTCGTTGAAAGCTCAGACTTCCCACAACTTGTGCAAAAATTCAATCTTTCAAATGCCGAGTTCAAAAGTAGCTTTTCCCCGTGTAGGGTATTAAAACTAGCCAAGAATCTAAAGCTGTTTGCAAACTATGAACAAGAGGCCTCGATGTCTCAGTCTGTTCTCCATAATCTTTTGTGCAAAGCTCTTGGGTTTCCCACCTAATAAATTCGATTTGGCAAGTTTGGTGTTGTTGGAAAAGATATTATTGTCGAATATTTTTCATAAAACAGCATCTTCTTTTACGGCTTAGAAGTGTAGGGGGGTGGTTCACACCGAGCAGCACTAAAAATGATTTTAATTTTTATCCTCCAAACTGGTCAAGCATCCGTGGATACCCACCATTAGATTCAAAATCAAAATCAGAATCGCAGAATAAGATTTACATTTCAGAATTAAGACAAATGAAAACATGAAGTAAAATTTGCAATCTTTGAGACTAATTTTAATTTTTGATGGACTGTGATTCTGATTTTATTGACATTCGAAAACAGCCCCTAATTATTGTGGGTTTTAGGATTTAGGATTTTGACTTTATTTGGGATTCTGGATTCAAAAATCAAATTGGAATGCAGAATCAAATCAATTCTGGGAATATAATTTCGAATGTTAAATCTCTACCAACAAAGGGCCAAACTGTCTGTGAATCCCAGCGATCAGGTAGCGGTAAAACGCCGTTACGTCACGGTAATGGCGAACAATCTCGTTAATCGGTTGTTAAGAGCCGAAGCCGGTATGCAACATGTGCGCCGCGGGAATTACCCTAACCGCTTTGCCGCCCACCCCTAATTTCCGGGGCGGTTCGCAGGTGCTTCTCGGCTCGCTCCTCGTTAGCTCGTTCACTCTTACGTATTCATATTCGTTCTGCAAATAACAAGAGATCGGGATCGTTGTGACTGATTTTTATTTTATTTTTTCAGCTTGCCGCCAGATGGAATTCGGCGTCCAAGCCATCTTCGGCCCCTCGGACCCCATCCTGGGGGCTCACATCCAGAGCATCTGCGAGGCGCTCGACGTGCCCCACTTGGAGGCCCGAATCGACTTCGAGCCCCTCTCCAAAGAGCTGTCGATCAACCTGCATCCCAGCCAGGAGCACATGAACAAGGCCTTCAAGGATCTGATGACCTTCCTGAATTGGACCAAGGTCGCCATCATCTACGAGGAGGACTACGGTGAGTAGGGGCGGGCCGTCCAAGTAGTGCTACTAGTTTATAGGGGTGGTGCGGAAGTATGTACTTTATTATATCCGCACTGTCCCTACAGGGACGAACCGCACTGAGTTGGTAAATATTTTTTCTCTAGTCCCACTTGTCGGGGGAAAAGGTCAGCAGTTCCACTTTTAGAGCTTCTTTAGATCATAGAGCTTCAATCTTCAACTTGCATGGTCACTTAAAATAACCGAGAATTTTACTCATTACACATCGACGAGGGCAGCTCGATAATGAAATAGTCCGAAAGGGAGCATCCACCATTTTACTGATTATTATTTTTCAACTGCCCTCGTACACCATCGCATGTTCTCCTCACCGCACGCATCTCTCTCCCATTTCGTACAAAAAGTGTTTTGCAGGTCTGTTCAAGCTGCAGGAGCTGGTGAAGGCCCCCGCTGCTGCCAAGACGGAGATGTACATCCGCCAGGCGGGACCCACCTCCTACAGACAGGTGCTGCGAGAGGTGCGCCAGAAGGAGATTTACAAGCTCATTGTCGACACGAACCCCAGGAACATACAGAGATTTTTTCGAGCTGTAAGTGAATCGGCATTTGCGTGATTAGAAAAGGAAAAGTCTTCGGGCAGTTGTTGTTGCACTGTTTTTGGTAATATAAGTCGTCCAGTATATTGTGTATGTCTATATATTTTTTGAAATTGCAATTTTGGTTGTTTTTACAAATTATTTACCGCATTCATTGCAATTTTATTTATAGTCCAAATACCATATTTGTTATCGACCATAATTATCCCTAACTTAAGTTAGTTCTTAAGACAGCAATTCTGTCAATCTCACACCAACTCATATGTTAGTAGATGGAAACTGAAAAGCACTGAGAGACTGAGAAACTGGAGAACTGAGACAATGAAAAATGCACTCCATGATAATGTGAGATTCAGAAATTACTATAATGTGAGAGAAAACTAGAAATCTGAATCACGAAAAAAACAGAAATTAATAAGATGACAATGAAAATTTGAGAAATTGAAGTTGAGATACTGAGCTTGGTACCTTGGTACTGTGAGGTTGAGGCATTGAGACACCAAACAGCTTGAAATCTTAATCACGAAAAAAACTGGGACATTGATAATGTGAGACATTGAGTAATTGACAGATTGAGAAATTGAGACACCAAACAAGTGGAAATCTGAGTCAAGAGAAAGACAAGAATTTAGAAGCTGACACCAAAAATTTGAGAAATTGAAGTTGGGTCATTGAGACATAATTGAATTGGAAAATTGGGAAACTGGGATACTGAGATAATGGAGATACTTAAAAATGCACTCCTTGGTACAGTGAAATTAAGAAATTGAGACATCAAATAACTGGAAATCTGAATCACAAAAAAAAAACAGAATTTCAGAAGATGACACCGATAATCTGAGAAATTGAAGTTGAGATACTGAGACACCTTTGAATTGAAAGAATTAAAAACTGGGACATTGAGATGACGGAGACACTTAAAAAAATGCACTCGATGATACCGTGAGATTGAGAAATTATGACATCGTGAGATATTGAGAATTGACAGATTGAGAAATAGAGACAAAAAAATGACAAAAATTTAGATTCTGACACCAAAAATGTGAGAAATTGAAATTGAGACACTGAGACATGATTGAATTGGAAAATTAAGAAAGTGGGATACTGAGACAATGGAAATTTTAAAAAAATGCACTCCTTGGTACTGCGAGATTGAGAAATTGAGACACCAAACAACTGGAAATCTGAATCACAAAAAAAAAACATAAATTCAGAAGATGACACTGAAAATTTGATAATTTGAAGTTGAGATCCTGAGACATCATTGAATTGCAAGAATTAAAAACTTGGACACTGAGATGATGGAGACACTTAAAAAAATGCACTCGATGATACCGTGACATTGAGAAATTATGACATTGTGATACATTGAGAATTGACAGATTGAGACACCAAATAACTGGAAATCTGAGTCAAGAAAAAGACAAAAATTTAGAATCTGACACCAAAAATTTGAGAAATTGATGTTGAGACACTGAGACATGATTGGAAAATTATGAAACTGGGATGGTGAGACAATATATATTTTTAAAAATGCACTCCTTGGTACTGCGAGATTGAGAAATTGAGACACCAAACAACTGGAAATCTGAATCACAAAAAAAACATAAATTCAGAAGATGACACTGAAAATTTGATAATTTGAAGTTGAGATCCTGAGACATCATTGAATTGCAAGAATTAAAAACTTGGACACTGAGATGATGGAGACAGTTAAAAAAATGCACTCGATGATACCGTGACATTGAGAAATTATGACATTGTGATACATTGAGAATTGACAGATTGAGAAATTGACACACCAAATAACTGGAAATCTGAGTCAAGAAAAAGACAAAAATTTAGAATCTGACACCAAAAATTTGAGAAATTGAAGTTGAGACACTGAGACATGATTGGAAAATTATGAAACTGGAATGCTGATGAGACAATATATATTTTTAAAAATGCACTCTTTGGTACTGCGAGATTGAGAAATTGAGACACCAAACAACTGGAAATCTGAATCACAAAAGAAAACAAAAATACAGAAGATGACACTGAAAATTTGATAATTTCAAGTTGAGATACTGAGACACCATTGAATTGCAAGAATTAAAAACTTGGACACTGAAATGATGGAGACACTTAAAAAAATGCACTCGATTATACCGTGACATTGAGAAATTGACATTGTGATACATTGAGAATTGACAGATTGAGAAATTGACACACCAAATAACTGGAAATCTGAGTCAAGAAAAAGACAAATATTTAGAATCTGACATCAAAAATTTGAGAAATTTAAGTTGAGACACTGAGACATGATTGGAAAATTATGAAACTGGGATGCTGAGACAATATATATTTTCAAAACCGCACTCCTTGGTACTGCGAGATTGAGAAATTGAGACACCAAACAACTGGAAATCTGAATCACAAAAAAAACACAAATTCAGAAGATGACACTGAAAATTTGATAATTTCAAGTTGAGATACTGAGACACCATTGAATTGCAAGAATTAAAAACTTGGACACTGAGATGATGGAGACACTTAAAAAAATGCACTCGATGATACCGTGACATTGAGAAATTATGACATTGTGATACATTGAGAATTGACAGATTGAGACACCAAATAACTGGAAATCTGAGTCAAGAAAAAGACAAAAATTTAGAATCTGACACCAAAAATTTGAGAAATTGAAGTTGAAACACTGAGACATGATTGGAAAATTATGAAACTGGGATGGTGAGACAATATATATTTTTTAAAAATGCACTCCTTGGTACTGCGAGATTGATAAATTGAGACACCAAACAACTGGAAATCTGAATCACAAAAAAAAAACATAAATTCAGAAGATGACACTGAAAATTTGATAATTTGAAGTTGAGATCCTGAGACATCATTGAATTGCAAGAATTAAAAACTTGGACACTGAGATGATGGAGACACTTAAAAAAATGCACTCGATGATACCGTGACATTGAGAAATTATGACATTGTGATACATTGAGAATTGACAGATTGAGACACCAAATAACTGGAAATCTGAGTCAAGAAAAAGACAAAAATTTAGAATCTGACACCAAAAATTTGAGAAATTGATGTTGAGACACTGAGACATGATTGGAAAATTATGAAACTGGGATGGTGAGACAATATATATTTTTAAAAATGCACTCCTTGGTACTGCGAGATTGAGAAATTGAGACACCAAACAACTGGAAATCTGAATCACAAAAGAAAACAAAAATTCAGAAGATGACACTGAAAATTTGATAATTTCAAGTTGAGATACTGAGACACCATTGAATTGCAAGAATTAAAAACTTGGACACTGAGATGATGGAGACACTTAAAAAAATGCACTCGATGATACCGTGACATTGAGAAATTATGACATTGTGATACATTGAGAATTGACAGATTGAGAAATTGACACACCAAATAACTGGAAATCTGAGTCAAGAAAAAGACAAAAATTTAGAATCTGACATCAAAAATTTGAGAAATTTAAGTTGAGACACTGAGACATGATTCGAAAATTATGAAACTGGGATGGTGAGACAATATATATTTTTAAAAATGCACTCCTTGGTACTGCGAGATTGAGAAATTGAGACACCAAACAACTGGAAATCTGAATCACAAAAAAAACACAAATTCAGAAGATGACACTGAAAATTTGATAATTTGAAGTTGAGATCCTGAGACACCATTGAATTGCAAGAATTAAAAACTTGGACACTGAGATGATGGAGACACTTAAAAAAATGCACTCGATGATACCGTGACATTGAGAAATTATGACATTGTGATACATTGAGAATTGACAGATTGAGACACCAAATAACTGGAAATCTGAGTCAAGAAAAAGACAAAAATTTAGAATCTGACACCAAAAATTTGAGAAATTGATGTTGAGACACTGAGACATGATTGGAAAATTATGAAACTGGGATGGTGAGACAATATATATTTTTAAAAATGCACTCCTTGGTACTGCGAGATTGAGAAATTGAGACACCAAACAACTGGAAATCTGAATCACAAAAAAAACACAAATTCAGAAGATGACACTGAAAATTTGATAATTTGAAGTTGAGATCCTGAGACATCATCGAATTGCAAGAATTAAAAACTTGGACACTGAGATGATGGAGACACTTAAAAAAATGCACTCGATGATACCGTGACATTGAGAAATTATGACATTGTGTTACATTGAGAATTGACAGATTGAGACACCAAATAACTGGAAATCTGAGTCAAGAAAAAGACAAAAATTTAGAATCTGACACCAAAAATTTGAGAAATTGAAGTTGAGACACTGAGACATGATTGGAAAATTATGAAACTGGGATGCTGAGACAATATATATTTTTAAAAATGCACTCCTTGGTACTGCGAGATTGAGAAATTGAGACACCAAACAACTGGAAATCTGAATCACAAAAAAAACATAAATTCAGAAGATGACACTGAAAATTTGATAATTTGAAGTTGAGATCCTGAAACATCATTGAATTGCAAGAATTAAAAACTTGGACACTGAGATGATGGAGACAGTTAAAAAAATGCACTCGATGATACCGTGACATTAAGAAATTATGACATTGTGATACATTGAGAATTGACAGATTGAGAAATTGAGACACCAAATAACTGGAAATCTGAGTCAAGAAAAAAACAAAAATTTAGAATCTGACACCAAAAATTTGAGAAATTGAAGTTGAGACACTGAGACATGATCGAATTGGAAAATTATGAAGCTGGGATGCTGAGACAATAGATATTTTTAAAAATGCACTTCTTGGTACTGCGATATTGAGAAATTGAGACACCAAACAACTGGAAATCTGAATCACAAAAAAAACATAAATTCAGAAAATGACACTGAAAATTTGATAATTTCAAGTTGAGATCCTGAGACATCATTGAATTGCAAGAATTAATAACTTGGACACTGAGATGATGGAGACAGTTAAAAAAATGCACTCGATGATACCGTGACATTGAGAAATTATGACATTGTGATACATTGAGATTTGACAGATTGAGAAATTGAGACACCAAATAACTGGAAATCTGAGTCAATAAAAAGACAAAAATTTAGAATCTGACACCAAAAATTTGAGAAATTAAAGTTGAGACACTGAGACATGATTGAATTGGAAAGTTAGGAAATTTTGATACTGAGACAATGGAGATTTTAAAAAATGCACTCCTTGGTACTGCGGGATTGAGAAATTGAAACACCAACCGACTGGAAATCTGAATCACAAAAAAAAATCGGAGATACTGAGAAATTGACAAATTTTAAAAACGTGTGACACTGGAAAATTGAGACACTATATAACTTGAAATTTTAATCACAATGCTGACACAGAAACTTTGAGAAATTGAAATTGAGATACTGAGACATGAGTAAATTCCAAGATTGGAAAACTGGGACACTGAGCCAATAGAGATACTAAAAAAAATGCACTCCATGGTGCTGTGAGATTCAAAAATTACGAAAATGTGAGACATTGAGAAATTGACAATTTTGACAAAGTGCGACCTTGAGAAATTGAGAAACCAGACAACTGGACATTTGAATCACAATGCTGACACAAAAAATTTGAGAAATTGAAATTGAGATACTAAGACATGAGTAAATTCCAAGATTGGAAAACTGGGACACTGAGCCAATAGAGATCCTAAAAAAATGCACTCCATGGTGCTGTGAAATTCAGAAATTACGAAAATGTGAGACATTGAGAAATTGACAATTTTGACAAAGTGCGACCCTGAGAAATTGAGACACTAGATAACTTGAAATTTTAATCATAATGCTGACACAGAAAATTTGAGAATCTGAAATTGAAATACTGACACATGAGTAAATTCCAAGATTGGATATCTGGGACACTGAGACAATGGAGATACTAAAGAAAATGTACTCGATGGTGCTGTGAGATTCAGAAATTACAAAAATGTGAGACATTGAGAAATTGACAAATTTGACAAAGTGCGACACTGAGAAATTGAGACACCAGACAAGTGGACATTTGAAGCACAATGCCGACACAGAAATTTGAGAAATCGAAATTGAAATACAGAGATATAAGTAAATTCCAAGATTGGAAAATCGGCACACTGAGCCAATAGATATTGTAAAATATGCACTCCGTTGAGAAATTGAGACACCAAAAAACTGAAAACTTGAATCACAATGCTGACACAGAAAATTTTTGAGAAATATTAAACTTGAGATACTGAGACATTACTGAACTGCAAGATTGGGAAACTGGAATAGTGAGATATCAGGTATACTCACAAAGTACACTCCATGGTACTGAGTTTGGGAATTTACGACCATGTGAGGCATTAAATTGAGACACGAAACTGGAAAAGGGAAACACTCAAGCGACAAGAAACCTTAAATTTGACATACGAAAATGCAGAATTGAGAAACTGAGATAATGAGGAATTGAAAGATTGAACAATTGAGTCTCAAAACAGCTGAGAGTGAAAATGCGAATAAATAAGCTAAATTAATCACAAACCATTTTGTGAATATAAATGGTAGAATTAACAATTAATTAGTTTTCACTAAGTCCATATTTCGAATTGATCGAACGAGCATTTTTTTTTAATCCCCGAAATGCCCAAATGGCTCCTATTCACGGTCGACTGCCGAAATCCAATGATAAAAATATTTCCGCTAATCGCGATCGAGCGGGAATGCAGCGAAATATTCGCAATATAGGTCAAACGTGTTTTTCATTAGGGAAATATTGTATTGTGCGAATCGAATAAGCGACGCTCCTCCAACACCGAAGACGACCAATAATTCCGACGAATCGAATTATTCATTCGGGGAACGCGATCTTATTACGACCTGGGAGAATGGAACATCGAGGCGGATTTCTACTGAAAATTAAGGGCGGAAAGATACACTTGGTAGTAATAGTAATATTGATGACATTTAATTTTATCTGAATTCGCCCGGCGCATCCACCATTTTTTAACAATGCAAACTTACCATAATATTTTATTGGTGTTGCTATTTATTTGTGAAATAAATAGCTTATAGGGCCAATATAGGAAACATTTTGATTTTTTTTTCTTTTCCTTTCGAGACCAACCTGCTCATTTTTTCTTTTTGCAAGACTCCACTAATCCCACCTCTCCCTCGTTTCCAAAGAAGCTTTTCCCCGATTTCGCATTTTTAACCTGCGACCACCTTGTCAGCGCCAGTTTGGGGGTGGCTGCAGTCCCACGGAAATCCGCAGCCCGCTTTGATCCGCCGGTGGCGACTGGCGGCGGCGAATCGGAGTTAAACCCGCTAAGCGGCTTTGCCGTGTCAACGGACGATCTGCCTTGTTTTACTGTTTGTGTACGTTTTGAAGAGATCCGGTAAAAGCTGATGCAACCTTCCGCTAATTTATGTTTATTTTTTTCAGATCTTGCAACTGCAGATGAACGACTACAGGTACCACTACATGTTCACCACATTCGTAAGTACATCCAAACTTTCTTTTTCTCCCGGAAACAATCCAATTAAGTTACCGACACTGTCCCTTCCAATCAAACACCCCGGCTAATGAAATAAATAATCACGGA
Organism: Diaperis boleti; assembly: GCA_963583935.1. Classification (NCBI taxonomy): domain Eukaryota; kingdom Metazoa; phylum Arthropoda; class Insecta; order Coleoptera; family Tenebrionidae; genus Diaperis; species Diaperis boleti. Next base: position 81,284,745 of record OY757244.1, on the reverse strand, counting down.
CCTTAATCTACGTCTGACGACCCTCCCGGAACGAACCCGGAGTCTCCGAAAAGGCGCTCGCAGATCGATACTAATCAAATTTCGGCCATTTAATAAAGAACCTTTCTCGAACTTAATTACGAGCCCTAAGAGAATCAATCTCGTCGAAATGTGTAATCCCCGTATAATATTTTAATCTGAACATCTCCGGGGTTATATTTTATTCAACGACTTTATTAAATCCGCACGCAAAAGTTAATAATGTTTTCTATTTGTTCTTGCGTTGCCGCTCCTTCATAAAGTCTCTTGTAAACATGCCGTCCGCGCATGTAAACGCTAATTTACATGTTGTTCTGAGAAAATTATGCCGAAAAACTGCCGGGGTTTGGCCGAACTGTTCTATACTTTCGAAATGTTGACTTGAAGGGGCACGTTGACGCATAAGTTGTGGGCAAATTGAACGTGATCGTAAGTACATTTCATGGAATTGTGCAAACGCCTGAATTAAAGAGTTCTTCATTCGGTTATCCTCTGGTGCGCGCTCGGCTGTTACGAGCTGGTACAGAGCAGCCAAAAATACAACTGCAACTTTTAAAATCATTTCGGTGTATCTGAATACAAAAAAAATATATTAAAAAGACCTTAAAATATTACCTGCTATTAATGGTAGTTATACCGGGTGTTCATTTATTAATCCGGTCGTATTACCTTTCGGTAAAGGCATGTCGTAGTTTGAATCACTCGCCAATGAAATGTCAATGGTGCACGACGACCGGTAAAAAGTTGCTCAGACATGCCTTTATATCATTTCAGATTCACCATCTAATTATAAAATATTTAATTTTTCTATTGTCGAAATTCTGAAGTTCCTTGCGCTCTCAGTTTCTGTAAGATCAACAAATGGTCAGGTTCTTTTAGCCCTCAAATTGTTTGTCAGGTTTTTCAACGTTTAAGATTTACTTAGTTCTCAGGCTTTTCAAGATCTCAACGTTCCTTAGAACTTAGGAATTCAAGTTCTCCAAATTCTGAGATCAGTCAACTTTTCAGGTTTTCTAAAATCTTCCTTAAGGTGCCTTAAGGTTTAAGTTTTGTTAGTTCTCAGGTTTCCAAAATTTGAAATTTCTTTAGCTCTCAAGTTAGTTTCTCAAGTTCTTAGTTTCTCAAATTACTCAAGGTCCCAATTTCTTACAATCTCGGATTGTCCAAGAAATCAAATTACCAAATCCCTCAAGTTTTGCAGAATCTCAGGTTCCTTGACTTTATCTCAAGTTCCGTTGATTTCCAATGTCCAAATTTTCAAATTCTCTAAAATCTCAGGTTTTTCACAATCTCAGGTTGTTAGGTTCCTTAAGGTTTAAAGGTTGTTTGGTTCTCAGATTTTCCAAACGCTGAAGTTCTTTCTCAAAGTCGCAAGTTTCCTAAAATTTCAAATTATACAAGAAATTAATTTTCCAAATTTCTCAAATTCTCAGGTTCCGCAAAATCTTAGGTTTATCCAGAATCTCAACTTCTCAGGTTGCTTCACTTCATCTCAAGTTTTCAGTTTCTTTGGATAGTCAAGATCTCAAGTTCTCTAAAATCTTAATTTGGCCAAGATTTCCAATCTCCAAATTGTCAAGTTTCTCGAGTTCTCAAGTTTGGTGTCTCAAGTTGTAGATACCTTAAAGTATTCAAGGTCCCAAATTTACTAAAATCTCATGTTTTCCTGATTTTAATTATCTCCACTTCTCAAGCTGTCAAGTTCCCTCAAATCTCAAGTTTAGGTTCCTTTAGTTCTCAATTTGTGTTTATCATGTTCTCAAGCTTGCAGTTTTTTTAATGTTTAAGGTTTAGGGTTCACTTAGTTCTAAAAGATTTCAACATCTAAAATATCAAGTTTGGTGTCTCAAGTTGTAAAGTTATACTCAAGGTTCCAAATTTACTAAAATCTCATGTTTTCCTGATTTTAATTATCTCCACTTCTCAAGGTGTCAAGTTCCCTCAAATCTCAAGTTTAGGTTCCTTTAGTTCTCAATTTGTGTTGACCATGTTCTCAGGCTGGCAATTTTTTTAATGCTTAAGGTTTAGGGTTCACTTAGTTCTAAAAGTTTTCAAGACCTCCAGTTCCTCTTGTTTTTGCGTTTTGGTTTTAAATTGCCAAGTTCCTAGGTTACTCAAGGTTTCTAAATCCTCGAAATTTTCATGTTTCAAAACTTCAGGTTCTGAGATTCAAGTTTTCAGGTTTCCTAACATCTCAGGTTTCTTACAACATCAGGTTGTTAGGTTCCTTAAGGTTTAAGGTTTGTTTGGTTCTCAGATTGTCCAAACGCTGAAGTTCCTTTCTTAGATTACTCAAAGTCGCAAGTCTCCTCGAATCTCAAATTGTACAAGAAATTAAATTTACAAATTTCTCAAGTTCTCAGGTTCCGTAAAACCTTAGGTTTTCCAGAATCGCAAGTTCTCAGGTTGCTTTACTTCATCTCAAGTTTCCTTACTCAAGTTTTCAGTTTCTTTGTTTAGTCAAGACCTCAAGTTCTCTAAAATTTTTAATTCTCAAGTTCTCTAAGATTTCAAATTTCCCAAGATTTGATATCTCAAGCTGTAAAGTTCTTAAGCTACTCAACGTCCAAAATTTCACATTTAAGGTTATCCTCTTCTCAACTTGTCAAGTTCTCTCAAATCTCAAGTTCAAGTACCTTTAGTTCTCAATTTGTCTTTATCATGTTCTCAGGCTGGCGACTTTTTCGTGACTTAAGGTTCACTTAGTTCTCAGGTTTCAAGATGTCAACTTCCCTCAAATCTCAAGTTCATGTTCCTTCAGTTCTCAATTTGTGTTTATCAAGTTCTAAGGTTGTCAAGTTTTTCAAGATCTCAAGCTCGTCCAGTTCTTGGGTTGTAAGGTTCCTCAAAGTTTGAGTTAATTTGAAGTTTCTTTAGTTGTCAATTTCTAAAGTTCTCAAACTTTAGGTTTTCCAGAAACTCAAGTTTTCACTTCATCTCAATTTCGGTTATTCGGGTTTTCATCTTCTATAGTTAGTATATTTCTCAAATTCTGTTGGTCACCCGGAAGCCTATAGTAAAAATAGTGAAAAAAAAAGTGTGAAAAGTGAAGTATGCGCAACTTGAAGAAAATCTGTAAAGCTGGTTTCATTATCACGATGTCTCGTTTGAACAGATCAAAACTCCCGGAAGCCCATGAGAAAAAAATTGTCCAAATTCTTAAGTTCCTTAAGTTCTCAGGTTCTCTAATATTTCAGATTTCTGGAGTTCTCAAATTTGGTGTCTGGAGTTGTAAAGCTTTCAAGTAACTTAAAGTCCCAAGTTCAAATCGTCTGAAGAAAACAATTTTTGGGCTTACTTCACACTTTCGGACACATTCTTTAGGTTCTTCAGATTTTGAGTTTTTTAGGACCAATTGTTACAGGGGTAGTAAAAAACAGAAGAGCAGTGGTTTTACAATTTCATTTTATTCAATTGTGCAAGTACAATATCGCCGCTCACGACGTATTGAAGTTCAGCAATTCTTTCATTCCGTTATTCGTCCTCCTTTTTATCTACTGATTCAGGCCATGCGAGCTGGTACAGAGCAGCCAACAATACAATTGCAACTTTGAAACTCATTTTGGAATAAGTAGGTATATCTAAATACAAGAGATATTTAGTAAAAAATAGAAACAACAAAGTGGTCTTACCTGCTTGCTTCAACGGCTGTAGAAAACAAACTTTGCTCCAGCTCAAATGTTTCGGCTATTTATACAAAAAAAAATCCATTACATACGTAAAACTTTAAACGACTTTCGGTCCTTGAAATTGTTGTCAGTTTTCAAGTTAAGTGCCGAATTACATGTTTACGGTTCATAATGAGAGATACCAAATTAAACGTTATCTAGTAATCGAAGCTTTTAACGGTAGTTATATTAATGACTATACATTGTTTACAATGAAACCCATTTAATGATAAGAGAAATTTTAATGAATAAACATGTTAACTTCACCAAAACGTCACGGTGGATGGAAATTCACAGCAGTCGCCGAAACGAAATTGAACGTGTGAATCGTACATTCAACGTCAACGACATCCACTCGTAATATTACACAATTGCACATGCAATTGCACTTTAACAATAATTGTACAATCTAGAATTTCATTACTTACCAAAAAAAAAAAAACAGTTCTTTGTTAGTGTTCCTCGTAACATGAAATTTGATAGTTTAGATTGTTTATTTCTTTATCAATAATAGAAATCAATCAATTTTAGAAAAAATAGTGTATGCACCCCTCCTTTAATGACCATTAAGACACTCGTATTTATTACGACACTCGCCAAGGCTCGTGCATTAACGGCCAGCATTAAATTAATGGTCGTTTTATAATATACAATTATGTAGCACCGGCATTATTACACTGAAATTTAATATAGTATTTTTCAACACATAACAACATACATAAATATTTAATTTGAGAACTGTCAAAATAAATTCAAAATTTGATGTAAATTCCTCGGGCTCGCTGCAACCCTCGGCTCGCCAATGAAAAGTGTCATGACTCCGCACTCGTATCGAAATATACCACTTCGTCTTCTGATCATACACATAAATGTTTTTGTTCCTAATGGTTCAAATTCTCAAGTTATACACGTTAGCAGGTCCTCTACGATATCAGGTTTTCCAAAATCTAAATTTCTTAAGTTTAGTGTCTCAAGTTTTAAAGTTCTTAAGATACTCAAGTTCTCAAATTTCCTAAAATTTCAGGTATTCCTGATTTTAAAGTTCTCCACTTCTCAAGATGTCAAGTTCCTTCAGTTCTTTAGTTTGCTGTCAAGTTCTCAAGTTCTTAGGTTAGTCAAGGTTAAGGGAGCTCGGAATTTTCAAGTTCTCCAAATTCTCAGATTCTTCAAGTTTTCAGGTTTTTAGGAATTTCTGATTGCCCGAGAAATTAAATTGCGAAATTTCTCAAGCTTTCATGTTCCGTAAAGCCTTAGGTTGAAACCCAAAATCTCAGGTTCATTGACTTCATCAAGTTTAGTTACTCAGTTTTTTAGCTTCTTTTGCTAGTCAAAGCATCAAATTCTGGGGGTCTTCGAGGGTGTAATTTGTCAAATTTAGGAGTTGTTTTCATCATTACAATGACACATTTGAACAGGTAGACACTCGGAAACCTATAGGGGAAGATTAAAGAAATCGAGAAAAATGGTGAATGAGCCACTTAAGGAAAAACTTTTAAAAATTCGTTGAGCCTTTTAGGGTGTAATTTGTCGGAATTGGGAGTCGTTTTCATGATCTCACATTTGAACGCTGGAAGTGATATAACTTCACCAAAACGTCACGGTGGATGGAAATCCACAGCAGTCGCCAAAACGAAGGTGGGAAATCAAATTTTCAACTCGATTGAATACAATGAAACCACGAACGCAATCAACATGGTGAATTCAACGTCAACGACATCCACTCATAATATTACAAAATTGTAAAATGAATAATAGTTTTTTGTTACTGTTTTCGTAACTTGAAATTTTGATATTTCAGTTTGTTTATGTCTTTATCAATAATAGACATCAATCAATTTTAGAAAAACTAGTGTATACAACTCTCCTTTAATGGCCATTAACACCCGTATTTATTACGACACTCGCCAAGGCTCGTGTTTTAATGGCCAGCATTAAATTAATGGTCGTTTTATAATATACTATTATGTAGCACTAGCATTATTACACTGAAATTTAATATAGTTTTTTTAACACAATTCATAATGAAATACATAACAACATACATAAATATTTAATTTGACAAATGTCAAACTAAACTCAAACTCGGCTAGCGCCTTGTAGTAGTAGTCAAAAATCTCAAGTTCCTTACGTTCACAGGTGCTCTAAGATATCAAGTTTGGTGTCTCAAGTTCTTAAGATACTCAAGGTTTCAAACTTCCTAAAATCTCATGTTTTCCTGGTTTTAAGGTTCTCCACTTTCGAGGTGTCAAGTTCCTTCAAATCTCAATTTCAGGTTCTTTCAGTTCTCAATTAGCGCTTATCAAGTTCTCAGGTTGTCAGGTTTTTTAAGGGTTGAGGTTCACTTAGTTCTCAGCTTTCTCAACATGTCAACTGCCCTCAGTTCTCTGGTTTGCTTTGACGTTCGCAAGTTCTTAGGTTAGTCAAGGTTAAGGAACCTCGAAAGTTTCAATTTTCACCAAATTCTCAGGTTCCTCAAGTTTTCAGGTTTCTCAGGTTTTTCACAATATCAGGTTCTTAGAATTCTCAAGGTTTGATATTGTTTGGTTTTCAAATTTTCCAAAGTTTGAAGTTAGCTTTAGTTCTAAATTTAATTTCTCAAATTCTTAGTTCCTTAGATTACTCAAAGTCGCAAGGTTTCTGGAATCTCAGATTTTCAAAAATTTTCAAGCTCCCAGGTTCTCTAAACCCTTAGGTTTTCCAGAATCTCCGATTCATGTTTAGTTACTCAAGTTTTCAGTTTCTTTGGTTAGTCAAATTCTCAAGTTCTCTAAAATTTAAGGTTTTCCAAAATCTTAAGTTTCCCTAGCTCTCAAATCTGGTGTCTCAAATTGTTAAGTTCTTAAGGTGTTCAAGGTTGTTAGGCTACGCAAAGTTTAAAGTTCTTAGTTCTCAGGTTTTCCAAAATTTGAAATTTCTTTAGTTCTCTGAGTTAATTTTTCAAGTTCTTAGCTTCGTAGATTACTCAAGGTCTCAATCTGAGATTGTCTAAGAAATCAAATTGCCAAATTTCTCAAGCTTTCAGGTTCCGTAAAACCTTATATTTTCCCGAATCTCAACTTCTCAGGTTGTCAGCTTTTGCATGGGTTAAGGTTCACTTAGTTCACAGGTTTCTCAAGATGTCAAGTTCCTTCAGGTCTTTTGTTTGCTTTCAAGTTCTCAAGATCTTAGGTTAGTCAATGTTAAGGGACGTCGGAATGATCAATTTCACAATTCTCCAAATTCTCAGAAGTTTTCGGGTTCCTTAACATCATCTCGGGATTTTCACAATCTCAGCTTCTTAGGTTTCTCAAGGTGTAAAAGTTGTTTGGTTTTCAAATTTTCCAAAGTTTGAAGTTGCTTTAGTTCTAAACTAAATTTCTCAAGATCGTAATTTTTTAGATTACTCAAAGTTGCAAGTTTCCTGGAATATCAGATTGTCCACGAAATCAAATTTCCAAATTTCTCAAGCTCCCAAGTTCTGTAAAACCTTAGGTTTTCCAGGATCTCAGTTTCAAGTTAGTTACTTAGGTTTTTAGTTTCTTTGGTGAGTCTCAAGTTCCCAAAAATCTCAAGTTTAGGTTCCCTCAGTTCTCAATTTGTGTTTACTATGTTCTCAGGTTATCCGTTTTTCAATGTTTAAGGTTCACTTAGTTTCAAGATCTGTGTTTGGTTTCAAGTCCTCAAGTTCTTAGGTTACTCAAGGTTCCTTAAACCCTCGGAATTTTCAAGTTTCAGGTTCTCCATCTTCTGAGATTTCTCAAGTTTTCAGGTTTCCTAACTTCTCGGGTTGTTAGGTTTCTCAAGGTTTGTTTAGTTTTTCAAAAGTTTAAAGTTTCTTTAGTTCTCAAGTTCTTAATTTCTAAGATTACTAAAATCCACGAGTTTCCTAGAATCTCATATTGTCCAAGAAATCAAACTGCCAAATTTCTCAAATTTTCCGATTCTCAGGAGTTCCTTCACTTCACCCCAAGTTTGGTTACTCAGGTTTTCAGTTTCTTTGGTTAAACTCTGGGGGTCTTTGAGGGTTTAATTTACCGAATTTAGGAGTTGCTTTCATCAATACAATGGCACATTTGAACAACTAATGACTCTCGGAAGCCTATAGGGGAAAAACTGTAAATTCAAAGTTCAATTTTTTCAAATTCTCAAGCACCTTCTTACGTTCTAGAGTTCTTTAACATTTCGGGTTTTCCAAAAGCTCGAGTTTTCAAGTACTTTAGATAGTTGTTCTCCTGATTTTAAGCTTCTTAAGGTGTCAAGTTCCCTCAAATCTCAATTTCAGGTTCCTTCAGTTCTCAAGTTAAGGTTCACTCAGATCTCCAGTTCCCTAAGTCCCTTAGACCTCAGAATGTTCAAGTTTCAAATCCGCTAAATTCTAAAATTCCCCACGTTTCTCAGGTTTTTCACAGACACAGGTTTATTTACTTTTCAGGTTTCCCAAAATTTCAATTTTCTTTAGTTCTCAAGTTAATTTGTCGAGTTCCTAGTTTTTTATATTACTCATGTTTTCAAGTTTCCTAGAACCGCAGATTGTCCAAGAAATCTAATTGCTAAATCCCCCAAGTTCTCCGGCTCCGTAAAACCTTAGGTCTTCCAGAACAGTTTCAGTTTCTTTGGTTAGTCAAGATCTCAAGTTCCCCAAAATGTCAATTTGGCAAAGATTGCAATCTCTAAATTCTCAACTTATCTAATATTTCAGGTTTTTCAAAAATCTTAAGTTTCTCGAGTACTCGAGTTTGGTGTCTCAAGTCCTTAAAGTATTCATGGTCCCAAATTTCTTAAAATCTTATGTTCTCCTCATTTTAAGGATCCCCGCTTCTCACGGTCTCAAGTCCCCTAAAATCTCAAGTTCAGGTTCTTTTAGTTCTCAATTTGCGTTTATCAAATTCTCAGGTTGTCAGGTTTTTGGATTTGGTTTCACGTTCTTAGGTTACACAAGGTTCCTTAAACCTCAGAATGTCCAAGTCAAAAGTATACGCAACTTGAAGAAAATCTGTGAAAAGTTCGGTGGGTTCTTTGAGGGTGTAGTCTGTCGAATTTGGAAGTGGTTTCATAACCACAATATCTCATTTGAACAGATCAAAACTCCCGGAAGCCTATGAGAGACAATTGAAAAAGGGTGAAAAATGGTGGATGCGCTACAAGAAGAAAAACTGTTAGAAATTCTGCGGCCTTTCGAGGGTGTAATTTGTCGAATTCGGGAGCCGTTTTCATCATCACAATGTCACAATTGAAGAGGTAAAGACAGTCGCAAACCTACAGGGAAAAATTGAAGAAACGGTGAAAAATGGTGGGTGCGCGTCTCAAAGAAATACTCAAATTGTCCAAATTCTTAATTTCCTTAAGTTCTCAGGTTCTCTAATATTTCGGATTTTCAAAAATCTCGAGTTCTCAAGTTTGGTGTCTGAAGTTGTAAAGTTTTTAAGGTACTTAAGGTCCCAAGTTTCCTCAAATTTCATTAACGTCAGATCAAATCGTCTGAAAAAAACCCTTTTTGGGCTTAGTTTACAAATAACTTTTAGACACATTCTTTAGGTTCTTTGGATTTTAAGTTTTTTAGGAAAAATAGTTACACATGAAGTAAAAAACAGAAGAGTAGTTGTTTTACAATTTTATTTTATTCAATTGTGCAAGTACAAGATCGCCGCTAAGGAAGTATTGCAGTTCAACAATAGTTCTTTCATCCCGTTATTCGTCCTCTTGTAATGAAGAAAGAAATTTTAATAAATAAACACGTTAACTTCGCCAAAACTTTACGGTGGATGTCAAATTCCCTCAGTTCTTTTGTTTGCTTTCAAGTTCGCAAGTTCTTAGGTTAGTCAAGGTTAAAGAACCTCGAAATTTTCAATTTTCTCCAAATTCTCAGATTCCTCAAGTTCAACATCTCAGGTTTTTCACAATATCAGGTTCTTAGAATTTTTAAGGTTTGAAATTGTTTGGTCCTCAAATTTTCTTAAGTTTCCCTAGCTCTCAAATTTGGTGTCTCAAATTGTTGAGTTCTTAAGGTATTCAAAGTCCCAAATTTCCCAAAATCTCATGCCTTCCTGATTTTGAGGTTCTCCGCTTCTCAAGGTCTCAAATTTCTTATCATCTCAGGTTGTTAGGCTACTCAAAGTTTGTTTAGTTCTCAGGTTTTCCAAAATTTGAAATTTCTTTAGTTCTCAAGTTAATTTTTCAAGTTTTTAGCTTCGTAGATTACTCAAGGTCTCAATTTGAGACTGTCTAAGAGATCAAATTGAGAGATTTCTCAAGCTCTCAGGTTCCGTAAAACCTTAGATTTTGTTGAATCTCAACTTCTCAGGTTGTCAGCTCTTCCATGGGTTAAGGTCCACTTAGTTCACAGGTTTCTCAATATGTCAAGTTCCTTCAGGTCTTTTGGTTGCTTTCAAGTTCTCAACTTCTTAGGATAAGAGACCTCGGAATTTTCAATTTCCAAATTCTCCAAATTCTCAGATTCCCCAAGTTTTCAGATTTCCTAACATCTTCAGTTTTTCACAATCTCAGGTTCTTAGGATTTTCAAGGTTTAAGATTTGTTTGGATCTCAATTTTTCCAAAGCTTGAAGTTGCCTTAGGTTTTCCAGAATCTCAAGTTCAAGTTAGTTACTCAGGTTGGTTTTCAGTTTCTCTGGTGAGTCAAGGTCTCAAGTTCCCAAAAATCTCAAGTTTACCAAAATTTCAAATTGTCTAAATTTTCAAGATCCTTAAGTTCTCAGGTTCTATAATATTTCAGGTTTCTTAAGTTCTTAAGTTTCTCAAGTTTGGTGCCTCAAGTTGAAAAGGTTCTAAGGTCCCAAATTTCCTAAAATCTCAAGTTTCTCTGGTTTTAATGTTCTCCACTTCTCGAGGTGTCAAGTTATTCAAGGTCCTTTAAAACCTAGGAATTAGGCTTCTCAAGTTTTCAGGTTTCCTAACATCTCAGGTTCCATACAATTTCATGGGGGAAAAACTGTAAATTCAAAGTTCAAATTGTTCAAATTCTCAAGTTCCTTACGATCTTGGGTTCTTTAAAAGATTTCGGGTTTTCCAAAACTTCGAGTTCTCAAGTTGTAAAGTACTTACGATACTCATCAAGGTTTAAAATTTCGTAAAATATCGTTTTCCTGTTTTGAAGGTTCTCCGCTTCTGAAGGTGTCAAGTTCTCTCAGATCTCAATTTCAGGTTCCTTCAGTTCTCAACTTGTGTTTATAAAGTTCTCAAGTTGTCACGTTTTTCAATGGTTAAGATTCAGTCAGTTCTAAATTTTTTCAAGATTTCCGGTTCCTCCAGTTCTTGTGTTTGGTTTTAAGTTCCCAAGTTCTTAGGTTACTCAAGGTTTCTCTTAAAATTTATGAATCATCTTCAACATTCAGATCCTCCAAATTCTAAACTTCCCCAAGTTTCTCAGGCTTTTCACAAACTTTGCTTAGTTGTCAGGTTTTAAAAAATTTGAATTTTCTTTAATTCTAAAGTCAGTTTGTCGAGATCCTAGTTTCTCAGATTACTCAAGTTCTCAAGTTTCCTAGAACCGCAGATTGTTCAAGAAATCAAATTGGTAAATCCCTCAAGTTCTCAGGTTCCGTAAAACCTTGGGTTTACTGGTTAACCAAAATTTAATGTTTAAAAAAATCAGTAGTTTCTCGAGTTCTCAAGTTTGATATCTCAAGCTGTAAAGTTCTTAAGGTCCAAAATGTCCTGAAATCTCACATTTTCCTCAATTTAAGGTTCTCGTTTTCTCAAGGTGTCACTTTTCCTCAAATCTCAGGTTCAGGTTCCCTCGGTTTTCAATTTGTGTTTATCGAGTTCTCAGGTTGACAGGTTTTTCATGACTTGTAGTTTTTTTAATGTTTAAGGTTTAAGGTTCGTTTAGTTCTAAAAGATTTCAAGATTTCCAGTTCCTTTTGTTCTCTTACATCTCAGGTTTTTCACAATCTCAGGTTGTTGCGTTCCTTAAGGTTTAAGGCTTGTTTGGTTCTCAGATTTTCCAAACGCTGAAGTTCTTTCTCAAAGTCGCAAGTTTCCTAAAATTTCAAATTATACAAGAAATTAATTTTCCAAATTTCTCAAATTATCAGGTTTCGCAAAATCTTAGGTTTATCCAGAATCTCAACTTCTCAGGTTGCTTCACTTCATCTCAAGTTTTCAGTTTCTTTGGATAGTCAAGATCTCAAGTTCTCTAAAATCTTAATGTGGCCAAGATTTGCAATCTCCAAATTGTCCAGTTTCTCGAGTTCTCAAGTTTGGTGTCTCAAGTTGTAGATACCTTAAAGTATTCAAGGTCCCAAATTTACTAAAATCTCATGTTTTCCTGATTTTAATTATCTCCACTTCTCAAGGTGTCAAGTTCCCTCAAATCTCAAGTTTAGGTTCCTTTAGTTCTCAATTTGTGTTTATCATGTTCTCAAGCTTGCAGTTTTTTTAATGTTTAAGGTTTAGGGTTCACTTAGTTCTAAAAGATTTCAACATCTAAAATATCAAGTTTGGTGTCTCAAGTTGTAAAGTTATACTCAAGGTTCCAAATTTACTAAAATCTCATGTTTTCCTGATTTTAATTATCTCCACTTCTCAAGGTGTCAAGTTCCCTCAAATCTCAAGTTTAGGTTCCTTTAGTTCTCAATTTGTGTTGACCATGTTCTCAGGCTGGCAATTTTTTTAATGCTTAAGGTTTAGGGTTCAAGTTCTTAAGTTACTCAAGGTTTCTAAATCCTCGAAATTTTCATGTTTCAAAACTTCAGGTTCTGAGATTCAAGTTTTCAGGTTTCCTAACATCTCAGGTTTCTTACAACATCAGGTTGTTAGGTTCCTTAAGGTTTAAGGTTTGTTTGTTTCTCAGATTGTCCAAACGCTGAAGTTCCTTTCTTAGATTACTCAAAGTCGCAAGTCTCCTCGAATCTCAAATTGTACAAGAAATTAAATTTACAAATTTCTCAAGTTCTCAGGTTCCGTAAAACCTTAGGTTTTCCAGAATCGCAAGTTCTCAGGTTGCTTTACTTCATCTCAAGTTTCCTTACTCAAGTTTTCAGTTTCTTTGTTTAGTCAAGACCTCAAGTTCTCTAAAATTTTTAATTCTCAAGTTCTCTAAGATTTCAAATTTCCCAAGATTTGATATCTCAAGCTGTAAAGTTCTTAAGCTACTCAACGTCCAAAATTTCACATTTAAGGTTATCCTCTTCTCAACTTGTCAAGTTCTCTCAAATCTCAAGTTCAAGTACCTTTAGTTCTCAATTTGTCTTTATCATGTTCTCAGGCTGGCGACTTTTTCGTGACTTAAGGTTCACTTAGTTCTCAGGTTTCAAGATGTCAACTTCCCTCAAATCTCAAGTTCATGTTCCTTCAGTTCTCAATTTGTGTTTATCAAGTTCTAAGGTTGTCAAGTTTTTCAAGATCTCAAGCTCGTCCAGTTCTTGGGTTGTAAGGTTCCTCAAAGTTTGAGTTAATTTGAAGTTTCTTTAGTTGTCAATTTCTAAAGTTCTCAAACTTTAGGTTTTCCAGAAACTCAAGTTTTCACTTCATCTCAATTTCGGTTATTCGGGTTTTCATCTTCTATAGTTAGTATATTTCTCAAATTCTGTTGGTCACCCGGAAGCCTATAGTAAAAATAGTGAAAAAAAAAGTGTGAAAAGTGAAGTATGCGCAACTTGAAGAAAATCTGTAAAGCTGGTTTCATTATCACGATGTCTCGTTTGAACAGATCAAAACTCCCGGAAGCCCATGAGAAAAAAATTGTCCAAATTCTTAAGTTCCTTAAGTTCTCAGGTTCTCTAATATTTCAGATTTCTGGAGTTCTCAAATTTGGTGTCTGGAGTTGTAAAGCTTTCAAGTAACTTAAAGTCCCAAGTTCAAATCGTCTGAAGAAAACAATTTTTGGGCTTACTTCACACTTTCGGACACATTCTTTAGGTTCTTCAGATTTTGAGTTTTTTAGGACCAATTGTTACAGGGGTAGTAAAAAACAGAAGAGCAGTGGTTTTACAATTTCATTTTATTCAATTGTGCAAGTACAATATCGCCGCTCACGACGTATTGAAGTTCAGCAATTCTTTCATTCCGTTATTCGTCCTCCTTTTTATCTACTGATTCAGGCCATGCGAGCTGGTACAGAGCAGCCAACAATACAATTGCAACTTTGAAACTCATTTTGGAATAAGTAGGTATATCTAAATACAAGAGATATTTAGTAAAAAATAGAAACAACAAAGTGGTCTTACCTGCTTGCTTCAACGGCTGTAGAAAACAAACTTTGCTCCAGCTCAAATGTTTCGGCTATTTATACAAAAAAAATCCATTACATACGTAAAACTTTAAACGACTTTCGGTCCTTGAAATTGTTGTCAGTTTTCAAGCTAAAGGCCGAACTACATGATTACGGTTCATAATGAGAGATACCAAATTAAACGTTATCTAGTAATCGAAGCTTTTAACGGTAGTTATATTAATGACTATACATTGTTTACAATGAAACCCATTTAATGATAAGAGAAATTTTAATGAATAAACATGTTAACTTCACCAAAACGTCACGGTGGATGGAAATTCACAGCAGTCGCCGAAACGAAATTGAACGTGTGAATCGTACATTCAACGTCAACGACATCCACTCGTAATATTACACAATTGCACATGCAATTGCACTTTAACAATAATTGTACAATCTAGAATTTCATTACTTACCAAAAAAAAAAAACAGTTCTTTGTTAGTGTTCCTCGTAACATGAAATTTGATAGTTTAGATTGTTTATTTCTTTATCAATAATAGAAATCAATCAATTTTAGAAAAAATAGTGTATGCACCCCTCCTTTAATGACCATTAAGACACTCGTATTTATTACGACACTCGCCAAGGCTCGTGCATTAACGGCCAGCATTAAATTAATGGTCGTTTTATAATATACAATTATGTAGCACCGGCATTATTACACTGAAATTTAATATAGTATTTTTCAACACATAACAACATACATAAATATTTAATTTGAGAACTGTCAAAATAAATTCAAAATTTGATGTAAATTCCTCGGGCTCGCTGCAACCCTCGGCTCGCCAATGAAAAGTGTCATGACTCCGCACTCGTATCGAAATATACCACTTCGTCTTCTGATCATACACATAAATGTTTTTGTTCCTAATGGTTCAAATTCTCAAGTTATACACGTTAGCAGGTCCTCTACGATATCAGGTTTTCCAAAATCTAAATTTCTTAAGTTTAGTGTCTCAAGTTTTAAAGTTCTTAAGATACTCAAGTTCTCAAATTTCCTAAAATTTCAGGTATTCCTGATTTTAAAGTTCTCCACTTCTCAAGATGTCAAGTTCCTTCAGTTCTTTAGTTTGCTGTCAAGTTCTCAAGTTCTTAGGTTAGTCAAGGTTAAGGGAGCTCGGAATTTTCAAGTTCTCCAAATTCTCAGATTCTTCAAGTTTTCAGGTTTTTAGGAATTTCTGATTGCCCGAGAAATTAAATTGCGAAATTTCTCAAGCTTTCATGTTCCGTAAAGCCTTAGGTTGAAACCCAAAATCTCAGGTTCATTGACTTCATCAAGTTTAGTTACTCAGTTTTTTAGCTTCTTTTGCTAGTCAAAGCATCAAATTCTGGGGGTCTTCGAGGGTGTAATTTGTCAAATTTAGGAGTTGTTTTCATCATTACAATGACACATTTGAACAGGTAGACACTCGGAAACCTATAGGGGAAGATTAAAGAAATCGAGAAAAATGGTGAATGAGCCACTTAAGGAAAAACTTTTAAAAATTCGTTGAGCCTTTTAGGGTGTAATTTGTCGGAATTGGGAGTCGTTTTCATGATCACAATCTCACATTTGAACGCTGGAAGTGATATAACTTCACCAAAACGTCACGGTGGATGGAAATCCACAGCAGTCGCCAAAACGAAGGTGGGAAATCAAATTTTCAACTCGATTGAATACAACGAAACCACGAACGCAGTCAACATGGTGAATTCAACGTCAACGACATCCACTCATAATATTACAAAATTGTAAAATGAATAATAGTTCTTTGTTACTGTTCTTCGTAACTTGAAATTTTGATATTTCAGTATGTTTATGTCTTTATCAATAATAGACATCAATCAATTTTAGAAAAAATAGTGTATACAACTCTCCTTTAATGGCCATTAACACCCGTATTTATTACGACACTCGCCAAGGCTCGTGTTTTAATGGCCAGCATTAAATTAATGGTCGTTTTATAATATACTATTATGTAGCACTAGCATTATTACACTGAAATTTAATATAGTTTTTTTAACACAATTCATAATGAAATACATAACAACATACATAAATATTTAATTTGACAAATGTCAAACTAAACTCAAACTAGACTAGCGCCTTGTAGTAGTAGTCAAAAATCTCAAGTTCCTTACGTTCACAGGTGCTCTAAGATATCAAGTTTGGTGTCTCAAGTTCTTAAGATACTCAAGGTTTCAAACCTCCTAAAATCTCATGTTTTCCTGGTTTTAAGGTTCTCCACTTTCGAGGTGTCAAGTTCCTTCAAATCTCAATTTCAGGTTCTTTCAGTTCTCAATTAGCGTTTATCAAGTTCTCAGGTTGTCAGGTTTTTTAAGGGTTGAGGTTCATTTAGTTCTCAGCTTTCTCAACATGTCAACTTCCCTCAGTTCTCTTGTTTGCTTTGACGTTCGCAAGTTCTTAGGTTAGTCAAGGTTAAGGAACCTCGAAAGTTTCAATTTTCACCAAATTCTCAGGTTCCTCAAGTTTTCAGGTTTCTCAGGTTTTTCACAATATCAGGTTCTTAGAATTCTCAAGGTTTGAGATTGTTTGGTTCTCAAATTTTCCAAAGTTTGAAGTTAGGTTTAGTTCTAAATTTAATTTCTCAAATTCTTAGTTCCTTAGATTACTCAAAGTCGCAAGTTTTCTGGAATCTCAGATTTTCAAAATTTTTCAAGCTCCCAGGTTCTCTGAACCCTTAGGTTTTCCAGAATCTCCGATTCATGTTTAGTTACTAAGTTTTCAGTTCAAAATCTTAAGTTTCCCTAGCTCTCAAATTTGGTGTTCTTAGTTCTCAGTTTTTCCGAAATTTGAAATTTCTTTAGTTCTCAAGTTAATTTTTCAAGTTTTTAGCTTCGTAGATTACTCAAGGTCTCAATTTGAGACTGTCTAAGAGATCAAATTGAGAGATTTCTCAAGCTCTCAGGTTCCGTAAAACCTTAGATTTTGTTGAATCTCAACTTCTCAGGTTGTCAGCTCTTGCATGGGTTAAGGTCCACTTAGTTCACAGGTTTCTCAAGATGTTTGGTTCGAGATGTCGGACGATGAGGACGGTAGTAATAGCGATCCTCAAAAGTATGCTTATTGTAAATTCTGCAGCAAATATATTGGCAAAAATGCGACGAAAGTGAAGTGTAAAGAGTGCTCTTCTGTGTTACATGAGAAATGTTTTGATACTCTGTCAAAACTGGTGCACGTTGATAAAGAAGTGTGGTGCTGCAAAAACTGTGATCCCTATGCTATAGAATCACGTAAGCCTATCGATACCTTAGTGCAAGACAAAGTGGCTCTTAAAGAACAAATTAAATTGCTGAACAAACTTGTAAGTGAGCTAGAAACTGTCAATCGTTTACAAAAAGAGAAACTCAGCAATCTTGAAAATTCACCGCAATCACCCATTTCGCGGCAACCTTTATTCTCTGATATCTTGAAAAACGTAGAAAAGAAGTCTGAAGACATCCTTATCAGACAGCAAGGTCCAGGTAAACTAGATGCAGCTAATTTGTTACAATCAATCCGTCGTGATGTGGATCCAGTTGAACTAAATGTCCAAATTAATTCAACAAAAGTTGTAAAAAACGGCCTTATTATTAAATGCGCCAACGGCTTTTCGCGGAACACTCTTGTCAACAAATTAAAGTCATCTTTGAACACTAATAATTACAAAATAGAAGAAACCAAAAAATGGAACCCTCGATTATTGGTTAAGGGCGCCGGTCACGAGATTACAAATTACTCCGATGAAGATTTAATAAATAACATCTTGTCCTTGAATAAATTTGATAAAGAAAAATTTTTCGATCAGATTAAAATTATAAAGAAATTTAAGTTAAAGTATAGCTGTAATTTTATTATTGAGGTATCTAGTACCTTACGTAAGCAGATTTTAGATAACCGATGCACACTTTATGTTGGTTGGTCGTCTTGTTCTTGCACCGACTACTTGACAGTTACACGTTGTTACAAATGTTCGAAATTTGGTCATGTTAGCTCTAAGTGCACTAGTGAAAATCCAGTGTGTTACAAATGTTCTGGAAATCATGAGTCCAAAAATTGTAATTCATCTATTTTAAGTTGTATCAACTGCATAGATTTCAAAGCTTTAAATAAGTCAAAGAATGTAGATGTTAACCATTGCTGTGGAGATGAACAAAAGTGTACCGTATACAAGAATAAGGTCAGTTATTTAAAAAGTAGAATTGAATATGGCTAAACAAAACAACAAAAATACTTCAAAAAATACTTCAATTCCTCTTAAAATTGGTCATCTCAATGTATGCTCCCTGACATCTAGCTTCATTGACTTCATTTGCAGTTCTTTAG
Source organism: Diaperis boleti (assembly GCA_963583935.1). Lineage (NCBI taxonomy): Eukaryota > Metazoa > Arthropoda > Insecta > Coleoptera > Tenebrionidae > Diaperis > Diaperis boleti. The sequence continues at coordinate 81,266,541 of OY757244.1, read as the reverse complement.
ATATTGTTGGACTTAGTGTAACATGGCTAATAAGTGATATACTCTAGTAGGTAGATATAAATGAAAATTGCACATGTTAATATTAGTACTATTTTCACAGGTTTTCATGATTTTGTTCTGACTGTCAAGTCGGAAGAATTTGATGTAATATTTGTAACTGAAACATGGCTCAACGACAACGTGGATGATGAAGTTGTTAGTATTTCTGGCTATAACTTAGTTCGTAAGGACAGAACGGTTGGTAGAGGAGGTGGTATTGCTGCTTACATAAAAACTCATTTATACTTCACAACTTTAAAATTTGATTTTGAGGTCAGTGCGCTGCTGGAACATCTCTTTGTAAAAATGAAAGTAAAGAGTAAAGAGTTAGTAATTGGTGCATTTTACAGGCCCCCACAAACCAATATCAGCAATTTTGTGGATGATTTTGACAACATATTATCATTTATCTGTCCTATCGCAAGTGATATTATATGTCTAGGTGATTTGAACCTTGATTTTTCTAAACCTAATAATTTAGACTTTTGTTTTCAAGCTTATACATTAACCCAAATTTTAAATGAGCCCACCCGTGTCACATCTACTACCAGCACATTAATCGATCCTATCTTTGTTAGTAATAGTGAAAACATATTGTCCCATGGTACATTGTGTATGGGCAATATTACTGATCATAAATTAGTGTATTGTAATTTGCAAATTGAAAAGGAGAAATTTCTCCCCAAGTTTGTCACGTATCGTTGCTTTAGTAATTTTAACCATGCTGCATTTTTAGATGAATTAGTGTCTTATAATCCGAGAGCCTAACATTGATAGAAAAGTTGAACTGTTTAGCGAATTCATACTGTCTCTCTTCGACAAATATGCCCCTATCAGGACGGTCAAAGTTACTAAACCCAAAACTCCGTGGCTCACTTTCAATCTAAAACTAATAATGGAAGAAAGAAAAAAAGCACTGCCGAAATATCATCAAACTCGGTCAGCTGATGATTGGAAAATTTATTCGACCTTGAGAAATTTTGCTCACTCTGCTGTAAGAAAAGAAAAAAAAACGTATTTAAACACTGTTTGTTCTCAAAAATCTTCTTTCAAAGTTTGGTCTGCCTTAGAAAATATGAATATTCGGTACAAAAAGAATACCACACAACTACCGCTAGAGCTTTCAGATCCTGAACAAATCAATAATTACTTCGGTTCATTTTTACAAAATATATCTCCCAATTGTGACAACTTAATCGAATTTTATAATAACAATCAATTCGCTGTTGATTGTAACTTCAGTTTCAGCATGACTTCTTGTGAAGAAGTTCATGCCATTCTCTCAAATTTAAAATCTAACGCAGCTGGCTTGGATAGGATCTCTCTCAATATGTTGACCTACTGCAGTCCCTTCATTGACAAATTCATAGTTCACCTCATCAACAGTTGTATTGAAAATAGTTATGTTCCTAAATCTTGGAAAATAGCTACAGGCTTACCGCTAGCCAAAAAAAAAAAAACAAACCAGAAAGTCTTTCTGATCTTCGCATTATTAGTATTCTGCCTATTGTTTCAAAAATCTTTGAGAGAGTCTTATACAACCGCATCGATTTATATCTAACGAATATTAAATATTTTACAAATTGTCAATGTGGTTTTAGGAAAAATTTTAGTACCGCCACTGCCTTAGCTAGTGTAACTGATGACATCCTCTCTGCTTGCGACAAAGGCTTATGTACTGCACTCGTCTTATTAGACTTTTCAAAAGCGTTTGACACTATAAGCCACAAATTGTTATTAGCGAAACTGAAACCTTTTGGGCTTTGACCCTTGTGCCCTGTCTCTTATTGAATCTTACCTTAGCAATCGTTCACAAATTATTTCTTACAAAGATAAACATTCATCAGAATTGTTAATAAGAAGTCGTGTGCCGCAAGGATCTATTTTGGGGCCCTTATTTTTCATAATTTATACTGCCGACATACTAAAATCTATTAAACTATGTAAATGTCAAGCTTTTGCTGATGACACCCAAGTCACTTATAGTTTTTCACCCAACGATTACCTGGCAAGTAGTAGAACAATAAATCAAGAACTAAGCAGTATAAGCAATCTCTCGACGCAGCACAATTTGAAGCTTAATGCTGATAAGTGTAAGATTTTAATTTTTGGTCCAAAAACCGGCATTCTTTTTATTAAGACTAACATGCATATTGAAATAGATGGAGTTAAGCTCCAGTTTACAGATACTGCTAGATATCTCGGTCTTATCGTTGACACAAAATTAAGATACAAAGAGCACGTAAACTTATTGATTAGGTCCTGTTATCAAGAATTAAAGCTGCTATATGCTAACAGGGATGTCCTAAGCTACAACTTGAGGAAAATGTTGTGTGACACGCTGATACTTTCTAGGTTCAATTACTGTGAGTTTATATATGGCCCCTGCCTCGACAATGAGGACTGTAAACGTATCCAGAAAATGCAAAACTCTTGTTGTCGTCTAATTTTTGGTCTACGAAAATTTGACCATATCTCCCACAGAATCGCTGATATTGGTTGGCTTCGAATGAAAGAGCGACGCACTCTTCATCTGGCGTCTTTTCTGCACAGGCCGCTCAATACAGCCTCACCTTGCCAACTGACACATAAATTCATTCATAGAGTATCTGTCCATGGCAAAAATATTAGATATGGTCAAAATTTCACCATCCCACAACATCGAACAGCCATGTTTCAGCGTTCCTTTACATATAATGCAGTTTGTGTACACAACACCTTTCGGGAAGAGTTCAAAATTCTGAACATTAATAAATTCAAGTATAAAGTAAAACTGCATTTATTTGGCCGATTAACCTAAAACGTTATTTTGTACTTGAGATTTATTTATTCCTCATAACTGATTCGTGTTTCATTTTTATTTTTTTATTTAATTTATAAATTACGTTGATTTTCTTGTTGTTATCTGGTTCTTTTTTTTTTCCTTGTTTTTTTTGTTTCTTGCTCTTTTTGTTGTTTGCTTGCAGAATTTAATCTAAGTTAATTATTGTATATTGTAATTTTTTTTCTTTTTTATTTGTTATTATTTTTGTTTTTGTTTTGTTGTCTCTTGTGGTGGTTAAGTGGAGTGGCAGCGATGCTAGACTTCGCCATCACATGATGAATCAATAAAGACGATTTATTATTATTTATTATTATTATTATTATTATTAGTATTATGTCAAGTTCCTTCAGGTCTTTTGGTTGCTTTCAAGTTCTCAACTTCTTAGGATAAGAGACCTCGGAATTTTCAATTTCCAAATTCTCAGATTCCCCAAGTTTTCAGATTTCCTAACGTCTTCAGTTTTTCACAATCTCAGGTTCTTAGGTTTTTCAAGGTTTAAGATTTGTTTGGATCTCAATTTTTCCAAAGCTTGAAGTTGCCTAAGGTTTTCCAGAATCTCAGGTTCAAGTTAGTTACTCAGGTTTTCAGTTTCTCTGGTGAGTCAAGGTCTCAAGTTCCCAAAAATCTCAAGTTTACCAAAATTTCAAATTGTCTAAATTTTCAAGATCCTTAAGTTCTCAGGTTCTATAATATTTCAGGTTTCTTAAGATCTTAAGTTTCTCAAGTTTGGTGCCTCAAGTTGAAAAGGTTCTAAGGTCCCAAATTTCCTAAAATCTCAAGTTTCTCTGGTTTTAATGTTCTCCACTTCTCGAGGTGTCAGGTTCTCTAAAATCTTAATTTGGCCAAGATTTCCAATCTCCAAATTGTCAAGTTTCTCGAGTTCTCAAGTTTGGTGTCTCAAGTTGTAGATTCCTTAAAGTATTCAAGGTTCCAAATTTACTAAAATCTCATGTTTTCCTGATTTTAAGGTTTTCCGCTTTTTAAGGTGTCAAGTTCCTTTAGTTCTCAATTTGTGTTGATCATGTTCTCAGGGTTCACTTAGTTCTAAAAGTTTTCAAGACCTCCAGTTCCTCTTGTTTTTGCGTTTTGGTTTTAAATTGCCAAGTTCTTAGGTTACTCAAGGTTTCTAAATCCTCGAAATTTTCATGTTTCAAAACTTCAGGTTCTGAGATTCAAGTTTTCAGGTTTCCTAACATCTCAGGTTTCTTACAACATCAGGTTGTTAGGTTCCTTAAGGTTTAAGGTTTGTTTGTTTCTCAGATTGTCCAAACGCTGAAGTTCCTTTCTTAGATTACTCAAAGTCGCAAGTCTCCTCGAATCTCAAATTGTACAAGAAATTAAATTTACAAAGTTCTCAGGTTCCGTAAAACCTTAGGTTTTCCAGAATCGCAAGTTCTCAGGTTGCTTTACTTCATCTCAAGTTTCCTTACTCAAGTTTTCAGTTTCTTTGTTTAGTCAAGACCTCAAGTTCTCTAAAATTTTTAATTCTCAAGTTCTCTAAGATTTCAAATTTCCCAAGATTTGATATCTCAAGCTGTAAAGTTCTTAAGCTACTCAACGTCCAAAATTTCACATTTAAGGTTATCCTCTTCTCAACTTGTCAAGTTCTCTCAAATCTCAAGTTCAAGTACCTTTAGTTCTCAATTTGTCTTTATCATGTTCTCAGGCTGGCGACTTTTTCGTGGCTTAAGGTTCACTTAGTTCTCAGGTTTCAAGATGTCAAGTTCCCTCAAATCTCAAGTTCATGTTCCTTCAGTTCTCAATTTGTGTTTATCAAGTTCTAAGGTTGTCAAGTTTTTCAAGATCTCAAGCTCGTCCAGTTCTTGGGTTGTAAGGTTCCTCAAAGTTTGAGTTAATTTGAAGTTTCTTTAGTTGTCAATTTCTAAAGTTCTCAAACTTTAGGTTTTCCAGAAACTCAAGTTTTCACTTCATCTCAATTTCGGTTATTCGGGTTTTCATCTTCTATAGTTAGTATATTTCTCAAATTCTGTTGGTCACCCGGAAGCCTATAGTAAAAATAGTGAAAAAAAAAGTGTGAAAAGTGAAGTATGCGCAACTTGAAGAAAATCTGTAAAGCTGGTTTCATTATCACGATGTCTCGTTTGAACAGATCAAAACTCCCGGAAGCCTATGAGAAAAAAATTGTCCAAATTCTTAAGTTCCTTAAGTTCTCAGGTTCTCTAATATTTCAGATTTCTGGAGTTCTCAAATTTGGTGTCTGGAGTTGTAAAGCTTTCAAGTAACTTAAAGTCCCAAGTTCAAATCGTCTGAAGAAAACAATTTTTGGGCTTACTTCACACTTTCGGACACATTCTTTAGGTTCTTCAGATTTTGAGTTTTTTAGGACCAATTGTTACAGGGGTAGTAAAAAACAGAAGAGCAGTGGTTTTACAATTTCATTTTATTCAATTGTGCAAGTACAATATCGCCGCTCACGACGTATTGAAGTTCAGCAATTCTTTCATTCCGTTATTCGTCCTCTTTTTTATCTACTGATTCAGGCCATGCGAGCTGGTACAGAGCAGCCAACAATACAATTGCAACTTTGAAACTCATTTTGGAATAAGTTGGTATATCTAAATACAAGAGATATTTAGTAAAAAATAGAAACAACAAAGTGGTCTTACCTGCTTGCTTCAACGGCTGTAGAAAACAAACTTTGCTCCAGCTCAAATGTTTCGGCTATTTATACAAAAAAAAATCCATTACATACGTAATACTTTAAACGACTTTCGGTCCTTGAAATTGTTGTCAGTTTTCAAGTTAAGTGCCGAATTACATGTTTACGGTTCATAATGAGAGATACCAAATTAAACGTTATCTAGTAATCGAAGCTTTTAACGGTAGTTATATTAATGACTATACATTGTTTACAATGAAACTCATTTAATGATAAGAGAAATTTTAATGAATAAACATGTTAACTTCACCAAAACGTCACGGTGGATGGAAATTCACAGCAGTCGCCGAAACGAAATTGAACGTGTGAATCGTACATTCAACGTCAACGACATCCACTCGTAATATTACACAATTGCACATGCAATTGCACTTTAACAATAATTGTACAATCTAGAATTTCATTACTTACCAAAAAAAAAACAGTTCTTTGTTAGTGTTCCTCGTAACATGAAATTTGATAGTTTAGATTGTTTATTTCTTTATCAATAATAGAAATCAATCAATTTTAGAAAAAATAGTGTATGCAACCCTCCTTTAATGACCATTAAGACACTCGTATTTATTACGACACTCGCCAAGGCTCGTGCATTAACGGCCAGCATTAAATTAATGGTCGTTTTATAATATACAATTATGTAGCACCCGCATTATTACACTGAAATTTAATATAGTATTTTTAAACACATAACAACATACATAAATATTATTTTAATTTGACAACTGTCAAACTAAATTCAAAATTTGATGTAAATTCCTCGGGCTCGTTGCAACCCTCGGCTAGCGCCTCGTGCTGAAAAAATTCTGCCTCGCCAATGAAAAGTGTCATGACTGCGCACTCGTATCGAAATATACCACTTCGTCTTCTGATCATAACATAAATGTTTTTGTTCCTAATGGTTCAAATTCTCAAGTTATTTACGTTAGCAGGTCCTCTACGATATCAGGTTTTCCAAAATCTAAAGTTCTTAAGTTTAGTGTCTCAAGTTGTAAAGTTCTTAAGATACTCAAGGTCTCAAATTTCCTAAAATTTCAGGTATTCCTGATTTTAAAGTTCTCCACTTCTCAAGATGTCAAGTTCCTTCAGTTCTTTAGTTTGCTGTCAAGTTCTCAAGTTCTTAGGTTAGTCAAGGTTAAGGGAGCTCGGAATTTTCAAATTCTCCAAATTCTCAGATTCTTCAAGTTTTCAGGTTTTTAGGAATTTCTGATTGCCCGAGAAATTAAATTGCGAAATTTCTCAAGCTTTCATGTTCCGTAAAGCCTTAGGTTGAAACCCAAAATCTCAGGTTCATTGACTTCATCAAGTTTAGTTACTCAGTTTTTTAGCTTCTTTTGCTAGTCAAAGCATCAAATTCTGGGGGTCTTCGAGGGTGTAATTTGTCAAATTTAGGAGTTGTTTTCATCATTACAATGACACATTTGAACAGGTAGACACTCGGAAACCTATAGGGGAAGATTAAAGAAATCGAGAAAAATGGTGAATGAGCCACTTAAGGAAAAACTTTTAAAAATTCGTTGAGCCTTTTAGGGTGTAATTTGTCGGAATTGGGAGTCGTTTTCATGATCTCACATTTGAACGCTGGAAGTGATATAACTTCACCAAAACGTCACGGTGGATGGAAATCCACAGCAGTCGCCAAAACGAAGGTGGGAAATCAAATTTTCAACTCGATTGAATACAATGAAACCACGAACGCAATCAACATGGTGAATTCAACGTCAACGACATCCACTCATAATATTACAAAATTGTAAAATGAATAATAGTTTTTTGTTACTGTTTTCGTAACTTGAAATTTTGATATTTCAGTTTGTTTATGTCTTTATCAATAATAGACATCAATCAATTTTAGAAAAACTAGTGTATACAACTCTCCTTTAATGGCCATTAACACCCGTATTTATTACGACACTCGCCAAGGCTCGTGTTTTAATGGCCAGCATTAAATTAATGGTCGTTTTATAATATACTATTATGTAGCACTAGCATTATTACACTGAAATTTAATATAGTTTTTTTAACACAATTCATAATGAAATACATAACAACATACATAAATATTTAATTTGACAAATGTCAAACTAAACTCAAACTCGGCTAGCGCCTTGTAGTAGTAGTCAAAAATCTCAAGTTCCTTACGTTCACAGGTGCTCTAAGATATCAAGTTTGGTGTCTCAAGTTCTTAAGATACTCAAGGTTTCAAACTTCCTAAAATCTCATGTTTTCCTGGTTTTAAGGTTCTCCACTTTCGAGGTGTCAAGTTCCTTCAAATCTCAATTTCAGGTTCTTTCAGTTCTCAATTAGCGCTTATCAAGTTCTCAGGTTGTCAGGTTTTTTAAGGGTTGAGGTTCACTTAGTTCTCAGCTTTCTCAACATGTCAACTGCCCTCAGTTCTCTGGTTTGCTTTGACGTTCGCAAGTTCTTAGGTTAGTCAAGGTTAAGGAACCTCGAAAGTTTCAATTTTCACCAAATTCTCAGGTTCCTCAAGTTTTCAGGTTTCTCAGGTTTTTCACAATATCAGGTTCTTAGAATTCTCAAGGTTTGATATTGTTTGGTTTTCAAATTTTCCAAAGTTTGAAGTTAGCTTTAGTTCTAAATTTAATTTCTCAAATTCTTAGTTCCTTAGATTACTCAAAGTCGCAAGGTTTCTGGAATCTCAGATTTTCAAAAATTTTCAAGCTCCCAGGTTCTCTAAACCCTTAGGTTTTCCAGAATCTCCGATTCATGTTTAGTTACTCAAGTTTTCAGTTTCTTTGGTTAGTCAAATTCTCAAGTTCTCTAAAATTTAAGGTTTTCCAAAATCTTAAGTTTCCCTAGCTCTCAAATCTGGTGTCTCAAATTGTTAAGTTCTTAAGGTGTTCAAGGTTGTTAGGCTACGCAAAGTTTAAAGTTCTTAGTTCTCAGGTTTTCCAAAATTTGAAATTTCTTTAGTTCTCTGAGTTAATTTTTCAAGTTCTTAGCTTCGTAGATTACTCAAGGTCTCAATCTGAGATTGTCTAAGAAATCAAATTGCCAAATTTCTCAAGCTTTCAGGTTCCGTAAAACCTTATATTTTCCCGAATCTCAACTTCTCAGGTTGTCAGCTTTTGCATGGGTTAAGGTTCACTTAGTTCACAGGTTTCTCAAGATGTCAAGTTCCTTCAGGTCTTTTGTTTGCTTTCAAGTTCTCAAGATCTTAGGTTAGTCAATGTTAAGGGACGTCGGAATGATCAATTTCACAATTCTCCAAATTCTCAGAAGTTTTCGGGTTCCTTAACATCATCTCGGGATTTTCACAATCTCAGCTTCTTAGGTTTCTCAAGGTGTAAAAGTTGTTTGGTTTTCAAATTTTCCAAAGTTTGAAGTTGCTTTAGTTCTAAACTAAATTTCTCAAGATCGTAATTTTTTAGATTACTCAAAGTTGCAAGTTTCCTGGAATATCAGATTGTCCACGAAATCAAATTTCCAAATTTCTCAAGCTCCCAAGTTTTGTAAAACCTTAGGTTTTCCAGGATCTCAGTTTCAAGTTAGTTACTTAGGTTTTTAGTTTCTTTGGTGAGTCTCAAGTTCCCAAAAATCTCAAGTTTAGGTTCCCTCAGTTCTCAATTTGTGTTTACTATGTTCTCAGGTTATCCGTTTTTCAATGTTTAAGGTTCACTTAGTTTCAAGATCTGTGTTTGGTTTCAAGTCCTCAAGTTCTTAGGTTACTCAAGGTTCCTTAAACCCTCGGAATTTTCAAGTTTCAGGTTCTCCATCTTCTGAGATTTCTCAAGTTTTCAGGTTTCCTAACTTCTCGGGTTGTTAGGTTTCTCAAGGTTTGTTTAGTTTTTCAAAAGTTTAAAGTTTCTTTAGTTCTCAAGTTCTTAATTTCTAAGATTACTAAAATCCACGAGTTTCCTAGAATCTCATATTGTCCAAGAAATCAAACTGCCAAATTTCTCAAATTTTCCGATTCTCAGGAGTTCCTTCACTTCACCCCAAGTTTGGTTACTCAGGTTTTCAGTTTCTTTGGTTAAACTCTGGGGGTCTTTGAGGGTTTAATTTACCGAATTTAGGAGTTGCTTTCATCAATACAATGGCACATTTGAACAACTAATGACTCTCGGAAGCCTATAGGGGAAAAACTGTAAATTCAAAGTTCAATTTTTTCAAATTCTCAAGCACCTTCTTACGTTCTAGAGTTCTTTAACATTTCGGGTTTTCCAAAAGCTCGAGTTTTCAAGTACTTTAGATAGTTGTTCTCCTGATTTTAAGCTTCTTAAGGTGTCAAGTTCCCTCAAATCTCAATTTCAGGTTCCTTCAGTTCTCAAGTTAAGGTTCACTCAGATCTCCAGTTCCCTAAGTCCCTTAGACCTCAGAATGTTCAAGTTTCAAATCCGCTAAATTCTAAAATTCCCCACGTTTCTCAGGTTTTTCACAGACACAGGTTTATTTACTTTTCAGGTTTCCCAAAATTTCAATTTTCTTTAGTTCTCAAGTTAATTTGTCGAGTTCCTAGTTTTTTATATTACTCATGTTTTCAAGTTTCCTAGAACCGCAGATTGTCCAAGAAATCTAATTGCTAAATCCCCCAAGTTCTCCGGCTCCGTAAAACCTTAGGTCTTCCAGAACAGTTTCAGTTTCTTTGGTTAGTCAAGATCTCAAGTTCCCCAAAATGTCAATTTGGCAAAGATTGCAATCTCTAAATTCTCAACTTATCTAATATTTCAGGTTTTTCAAAAATCTTAAGTTTCTCGAGTACTCGAGTTTGGTGTCTCAAGTCCTTAAAGTATTCATGGTCCCAAATTTCTTAAAATCTTATGTTCTCCTCATTTTAAGGATCCCCGCTTCTCACGGTCTCAAGTCCCCTAAAATCTCAAGTTCAGGTTCTTTTAGTTCTCAATTTGCGTTTATCAAATTCTCAGGTTGTCAGGTTTTTGGATTTGGTTTCACGTTCTAAGGTTACACAAGGTTCCTTAAACCTCAGAATGTCCAAGTCAAAAGTATACGCAACTTGAAGAAAATCTGTGAAAAGTTCGGTGGGTTCTTTGAGGGTGTAGTCTGTCGAATTTGGAAGTGGTTTCATAACCACAATATCTCATTTGAACAGATCAAAACTCCCGGAAGCCTATGAGAGACAATTGAAAAAGGGTGAAAAATGGTGGATGCGCTACAAGAAGAAAAACTGTTAGAAATTCTGCGGCCTTTCGAGGGTGTAATTTGTCGAATTCGGGAGCCGTTTTCATCATCACAATGTCACAATTGAAGAGGTAAAGACAGTCGCAAACCTACAGGGAAAAATTGAAGAAACGGTGAAAAATGGTGGGTGCGCGTCTCAAAGAAATACTCAAATTGTCCAAATTCTTAATTTCCTTAAGTTCTCAGGTTCTCTAATATTTCGGATTTTCAAAAATCTCGAGTTCTCAAGTTTGGTGTCTGAAGTTGTAAAGTTTTTAAGGTACTTAAGGTCCCAAGTTTCCTCAAATTTCATTAACGTCAGATCAAATCGTCTGAAAAAAACCCTTTTTGGGCTTAGTTCACAAATAACTTTTAGACACATTCTTTAGGTTCTTTAGATTTTAAGTTTTTAGGAAAAATAGTTACACATGAAGTAAAAAACAGAAGAGTAGTTGTTTTACAATTTTATTTTATTCAATTGTGCAAGTACAAGATCGCCGCTAAGGAAGTATTGCAGTTCAACAATAGTTCTTTCATCCCGTTATTCGTCCTCTTGTAATGAAGAAAGAAATTTTAATAAATAAACACGTTAACTTCGCCAAAACTTTACGGTGGATGTCAACTTCCCTCAGTTCTTTTGTTTGCTTTCAAGTTCGCAAGTTCTTAGGTTAGTCAAGGTTAAAGAACCTCGAAATTTTCAATTTTCTCCAAATTCTCAGATTCCTCAAGTTCAACATCTCAGGTTTTTCACAATATCAGGTTCTTAGAATTTTTAAGGTTTGAAATTGTTTGGTCCTCAAATTTTCTTAAGTTTCCCTAGCTCTCAAATTTGGTGTCTCAAATTGTTGAGTTCTTAAGGTATTCAAAGTCCCAAATTTACCAAAATCTCATGCCTTTTTGATTTTGAGGTTCTCCGCTTCTCAAGGTCTCAAATTTCTTATCATCTCAGGTTGTTAGGCTACTCAAAGTTTGTTTAGTTCTCAGGTTTTCCAAAATTTGAAATTTCTTTAGTTCTCAAGTTAATTTTTCAAGTTTTTAGCTTCGTAGATTACTCAAGGTCTCAATTTGAGACTGTCTAAGAGATCAAACTGAGAGATTTCTCAAGCTCTCAGGTTCCGTAAAACCTTAGATTTTGTTGAATCTCAACTTCTCAGGTTGTCAGCTCTTGCATGGGTTAAGGTCCACTTAGTTCACAGGTTTCTCAAGATGTCAAGTTCCTTCAGGTCTTTTGGTTGCTTTCAAGTTCTCAACTTCTTAGGATAAGAGACATCGGAATTTTCAATTTCCAAATTCTCCAAATTCTCAGATTCCCCAAGTTTTCAGATTTCCTAACATCTTCAGTTTTTCACAATCTCAGGTTCTTAGGTTTTTCAAGGTTTAAGATTTGTTTGGATCTCAATTTTTCCAAAGCTTGAAGTTGCCTTAGGTTTTCCAGAATCTCAAGTTCAAGTTAGTTACTCAGGTTTTCAGTTTCTCTGGTGAGTCAAGGTCTCAAGTTCCCAAAAATCTCAAATTTACCAAAATTTCAAATTGTCTAAATTTTCAAGATCCTTAAGTTCTCAGGTTCTATAATATTTCAGGTTTTTCAATGATTAAGATTCAGTCAGTTCTAAATTTTTTCAAGATTTCCGGTTCCTCCAGTTCTTGTGTTTGGTTTTAAGTTCCCAAGTTCTTAGGTTACTCAAGGTTCCTCTTAAAATTTATGAATCATCTTCAACATTCAGATCCTCCAAATTCTAAACTTCCCCAAGTTTCTCAGGCTTTTCACAAACTTTGCTTAGTTGTCAGGTTTTAAAAAATTTGAATTTTCTTTAATTCTAAAGTCAGTTTGTCGAGTTCCTAGTTTCTTAGATTACTCAAGTCCTCAAGTTTCCTAGAACCGCAGATTGTTCAAGAAATCAAATTGGTAAATCCCTCAAGTTCTCAGGTTCCCTAAAACCTTGGGTTTACTGGTTAACCAAAGTTTAATGTTTAAATCAGTAGTTTCTCGAGTTCTCAAGTTTGATATCTCAAGCTGTAATGTTCTTAAAGTACTCAACGTCCAAAATTTCCTAAAATCTCACATTTTCCTCAATTTAAGGTTATCCTCTTCTCAACTTGTCAAGTTCTCTCAAATCTCAAGTTCAAGTTCCTTTAGTTCTCAATTTGTCTTTATCATGTTCTCAGGCTGGCGACTTTTTCGTGGCTTAAGGTTCACTTAGTTCTCAGGTTTCAAGATGTCAACTTCCCTCAAATCTCAAGTTCATGTTCCTTCAGTTCTCAATTTGTGTTTATCAAGTTCTAAGGTTGTCAAGTTTTTCAAGATCTCAAGCTCGTCCAGTTCTTGGGTTGTAAGGTTCCTCAAAGTTTGAGTTAATTTGAAGTTTCTTTAGTTGTCAATTTCTAAAGTTCTCAAGCTTTAGGTTTTCCAGAAACTCAAGTTTTCACTTCATCTCAATTTCGGTTATTCGGGTTTTCATCTTCTATAGTTAGTATATTTCTCAAATTCTGTTGGTCACCCGGAAGCCTATAGTGAAAATTGAAAAAAAAAGTGTGAAAAGTGAAGTATGCGCAACTTGAAGAAAATCTGTAAAGCTGGTTTCATTATCACGATGTCTCGTTTGAACAGATCAAAACTCCCGGAAGCCTATGAGAAAAAATTGTCCAAATTCTTAAGTTCCTTAAGTTTTCAGGTTCTCTAATATTTCAGATTTCTGGAGTTCTCAAATTTGGTGTCTGGAGTTGTAAAGCTTTCAAGTAACTTAAAGTCCCAAGTCCAAATCGTCTGAAGAAAACAATTTTTGGGCTTACTTCACACTTTCGGACACATTCTTTAGGTTCTTCAGATTTTGAGTTTTTTAGGACCAATTGTTACAGGGGTAGTAAAAAACAGAAGAGCAGTGGTTTTACAATTTCATTTTATTCAATTGTGCAAGTACAATATCGCCGCTCACGACGTATTGAAGTTCAGCAATTCTTTCATTCCGTTATTCGTCCTCTTTTTTATCTACTGATTCAGGCCATGCGAGCTGGTACAGAGCAGCCAACAATACAATTGCAACTTTGAAACTCATTTTGGAATAAGTAGGTATATCTAAATACAAGAGATATTTAGTAAAAAATAGAAACAACAAAGTGGTCTTACCTGCTTGCTTCAACGGCTGTAGAAAACAAACTTTGCTCCAGCTCAAATGTTTCGGCTATTTATACAAAAAAAAATCCATTACATACGTAAAACTTTAAACGACTTTCGGTCCTTGAAATTGTTGTCAGTTTTCAAGCTAAAGGCCGAACTACATGATTACGGTTCATAATGAGAGATACCAAATTAAACGTTATCTAGTAATCGAAGCTTTTAACGGTAGTTATATTAATGACTATACATTGTTTACAATGAAACTCATTTAATGATAAGAGAAATTTTAATGAATAAACATGTTAACTTCACCAAAACGTCACGGTGGATGGAAATTCACAGCAGTCGCCGAAACGAAATTGAACGTGTGAATCGTACATTCAACGTCAACGGCATCCACTCGTAATATTACACAATTGCACATGCAATTGCACTTTAACAATAATTGTACAATCTAGAATTTCATTACTTACCAAAAAAAAAAACAGTTCTTTGTTAGTGTTCCTCGTAACATGAAATTTGATAGTTTAGATTGTTTATTTCTTTATCAATAATAGAAATCAATCAATTTTAGAAAAAATAGTGTATGCAACCCTCCTTTAATGACCATTAAGACACTCGTATTTATTACGACACTCGCCAAGGCTCGTGCATTAACGGCCAGCATTAAATTAATGGTCGTTTTATAATATACAATTATGTAGCACCCGCATTATTACACTGAAATTTAATATAGTATTTTTAAACACATAACAACATACATAAATATTATTTTAATTTGACAACTGTCAAACTAAATTCAAAATTTGATGTAAATTCCTCGGGCTCGTTGCAACCCTCGGCTAGCGCCTTGTGCTGAAAAAATTCTGCCTCGCCAATGAAAAGTGTCATGACTCCGCACTCGTATCGAAATATACCACTTCGTCTTCTGATCATACACATAAATGTTTTTGTTCCTAATGGTTCAAATTCTCAAGTTATACACGTTATCAGGTCCTCTACGATATCAGGTTTTCCAAAATCTAAAGTTCTTAAGTTTAGTGTCTCAAGTTTTAAAGTTCTTAAGATACTCAAGGTCTCAAATTTCCTAAAATTTCAGGTATTCCTGATTTTAAAGTTCTCCACTTCTCAAGGTGTCAAGTTCCTTCAGTTCTCAATTTGTGTTTATCAAGTTCTCAGGTTGTCAGGTTCTTCAATGCTTAAGGTTCGTTTTTCAAAATCTTAAGTTCTCAAGTTCTTAGGTTAGTCAAGGTTCTTTAAAACCCAGCAATTAGGTTCCTCAAGTTTTCAGGTTTCCTAACATCTCAGGTTGGTAGGTTCTTCGTGGTGTCATTTGGTTTTCGGAGTTTCCAAAATTCGAAGTTTCTTTAGTTGTCAAGTTCTTAGTTTCTTAGATTACTCAAAGTTGCAAGTTTCCTAGAATCTCAATTTGTCCAAGAAATCAAATAGCCAAATTCCTAAAGCCTTAGGTTCTGTAAAACCTTAGGTTTTAGAAAAAATTCAAGTTTTCACTTGATCTCAAGTTTGGTTACTGAGATTTTCAATTTCTTTCGTTAGTTAACATGAACAAGTAAAGACACCTGGAAGCCTATAGGGGAGAATTAAAAAAGCCAAAAATGGTGGATGCTTCACTAGAAGAAAAACTGTAAAAAATTCTGAGGGCCTTCAAGGGTGTAATTTGGCGAATTTGGGAGCTGTTTTTATAACATAATATCACATTAATTTGAGCAGGTAAAGACACTCTGAAGCCTATAGGGGAAAACTGTAAGTTCAAATTGTTCAACTTCTCAAGTTCCTTACGTTGTCGGCTTCTCTTTTCCAAAATCTCGAGTTCTCAAGTTGTAAAGTACTTACGACACTCATCACGGTTTAAACTTTCCTAAAACCTCATGTTTTCCTGATTTTAAGGTTCTCTTCTCTTCTCAAGGTGTCAAGTTCCCTCAAATCTCAATTTCAGGTTCCTTCAGTTCTCAACTTGTGTTCATAAAGTTCTCAAGTTGTCACGTTTTTCAATGGTTAAGATTCAGTCAGTTCTAAATCTTTTCAAGATTTCCGGTTCCTCCAGTTCTTGTGTTCGGTTTTAAGGTCCCAAGTTCTTAGGTTACTCAAGGTTCCTTTTAAAAATCAGGAATCTTCAGGATTCAGATCCACCAAATTCTAAACTTCCACAAGTTTCTCAGGTTTTTCACAAACTCAAGTCTGCTTAGTTGTCAGGTTTTAAAAAATTTGAATTTTCTTTAATTCTCAAGTCAACTTGTCGAGTTCCTAGCTTTTTAGAGTACTCAAGTTCTCAAGTTTTTTTGGAACGGCAGAGTGTTCAAGAAATCAAATTGCTGAATCCCTTAAGTTCTCAGGTTCCGTAAACCCTTGGGTTTGCAGGTTAACTAAGATTTAATGTTTTAAAAAATCTTAAGTTTCTCGAGTTCTCAAGTTTAATATCTCAAGCTGTAAAGTTCTTAAGGTTCAAAATTTCCTGAAATCTCACATTTTCCTTAATGTAAGGTTCTCGTTTTCTCAATTTGTCAATTTTCCTCAAATCTTAAGTTCAGGTTCCCTCGGTTCTCAATTTGTGTTTATCGAGTTCTCAGGTTGTCAGGTTTTTTATGGGTTGTATTTTGTTTTAATGTTTAAGGTTTAAGGTTCACTTAGTTCTAAAAGATTTCAAGATCTCCAGTTCCTCTTGTTCTTGCGTTTTGGTTTTAAATTCCCAAGTTCTTAGGATTTCCAATCTCCAAATTATAAAGTTCTCTTAAATCTCAGGTTTTTCACAATTTCAGATTGTTAAGTTCCTTAAGGTTTGTTTGGTTCTCAGATTTTCCAAACGCTGAAGTTTCTTACTCAAACTCGCAAGTTTCCTAAAATCTCAAATTGTCCGAGAAATTAATTTTCCAAATTTCTCAAATTCTCAGGTTCCGTAAAAAAGTTCTCGGGTTGCTTCACTTCATCTCAAGTTTTCAGTTTCTTTGTTTAGTCAAGGTCTCGAGTTCTCTAAAATCTTAATTTGGCCAAGATTTAAAATCTCCAAATTGTCAAGTTTCTCGAGTTCTCAAGTTTGGTGTCTCAAGTTGTAGATTCCTTAAAGTATTCAAGGTTCCAAATTTACTGAAATCTCATGTTTTCCTGGTTTTAATTATCTCCACTTCTCAAGGTGTCAAGTTCCCTCAAATCTCAATTTCAGGTTCTTTCAATTCTCAATTTGCGTTTATCCAGTTCTCAGGTTGTCAGGTTTTTTAAGGGTTGAGGTTCACTTAGTTCTCAGCTTTCTCAACATGTCAACTTCCCTCAGTTCTCTTGTTTGCTTTGACGTTCGCAAGTTCTAAGGTTAGTCAAGTTTTCAGGTTTCTCAGGTTTTTCACAATAGCAGGTTCTTAAAATTCTCAAGGTTTGAGATTGTGTGGTTCTCAAATTTTCCAAAGTTTGAAGTTAGCTTTAGTTCTAAATTTAATTTCTCAAATTCTTAGAATAGATTACTCAAAGTCGCAAGTTTTCTGGAATCTCAGATTTTCAAAATTTTTCAAGCTCCCAGGTTCTCTAAACCCAGAATCTCAGGTTCAAGTTTATTTACTCAACTTTTCAGTTTCTTTGGTAAGTCAAGTTCTCAAGTTCTCTAAAATTTCAGGTTCTCCAAAATCTTAAGTTTCCCTAGCTCTCAAATTTGGTGTCTTAAATTGTTGAGTTCTTAAGGTATTCAAGGTCCCAAATTTCGCAAAATCTCATGCCTTCCTGATTTTAAGGTTCTCCGCTTCTCAAGGTCTCAAATTTCTTATCATCTCAGGTTGTTTTAGTTTGCTTAGTTCTTAGGTTTTCCACGTTAATTTTTCAAGTTCTTAGCTTCGTAGATTACTCAAGATCTCAGTCTGAGATTGTCTTAGAAATCAAATTGCTAAATTTCTCAAGCTCTCAGGTTCCGTAAAACCTTAGATTTTCTTGAATCTCAACTTCTCAGGTTGTCAGCTCTTGCATGGGTTAAGGTCCACTTAGTTCACAGGTTTCTCAAGATGTCAAGTTCCTTCAGGTCTTTTGGTTGCTTTCAAGTTCTCAACTTCTTAGGTTAAGGGACCTCGGAATTTTCAATTTCCAAATTCTCAGATCCCTCAAGTTTTCAGGTTTCCTAACGTTTCGAGTTTTTCACAATCCCATGTTCTTAGGTTTCTCAAGGTTTAAGATTTGTTTGGATCTCAATTTCTCCAAAGTTTTAAGTTGCCTCAGGTTCTCCAGAATCTCAGGTTCAAGTTAGTTTTCAGTTTCTTTGGTAAGTCAAGGTCTCAAGTTCCCAATAATCTCAAGTTCACCAAAATTTAAACTTAATTGGTAAAATCTATAAAATTTCATGTTATTTAATATCTTAACTTTCTCGAGTTCACAAGTTTGGTGTCTCAAGTTGTAAAGGTCCTAAGGTTCTTCTCGAGGCGTCAAGTTCCCTTAAATCTCAAGTTCAAATTCCTTCAGCTCTCAATTTGTGTTTACCATGTTCTCAGGTTGTCAGTATTTTCAATGTTTAAGGTTCACTTAGTTTAAAATTTTTCAAGATCTGTGTCTGGTTTCAAGTTCTCAAATTCTGAGATTCCTCAAGTTTTGAGGTTTCCTAACATCTCGGGTTGTTAGGTTTCTCAAGGTTTGTTTAGATCTATGGTTTTCCAAGTTTAAAGTTCCTTTAGTTCTCAAGTTCTTAGTTTCTTTGATTACTAAAATCCGCGAGTTTACTAGAATCTCAAATTGTCCAAGAAAAATCAAATTGCCAAATTTCACCGATTCCGTAAAACCTTAGGTTCGGTTAGTCATGGTCTGAAGTTCCCTAAAATCTCAATTTGCCCAAGATTTCCAATATCCAATTACTCAAGTTAGTTAAGTTCTCAGGTTCTATAAGATTTCAGGTTTTTTAAAATCTCGAGTTTCCAAGTTTGGTATCTCAAGTTGTAAAGTTCTCAAAATACTCCGAATTAAAATCTCATATTTTTCTCCGCTTCTCAAGGTGTCAAGTTACTTCAAATCTCAGGTTCAGATTCTTTCAGTTCTCAATTTGTGTTTATCAAGTTCTCAGGATGTCAGGTTTTTCAAGATCGCAAGTTCCCAGGTTGTTAGGTTACTCAAGGTTCCTTAAACCTCAGAATGTTCAAGTTTAGTATTCTTGGAATTCTGAGGTTCCTCAAGTTTTCAGGTTTCCTAACATCTCAGACTTTTCACAATCTCCGGTTGTTAGGTTCTTAAAGTTTAAGGTTTGTTTAGTTCTCAGAGTTTCTAAAGTTTGAAGCTTCTCTAGTTGTCAAGTTAAATTTCTCAAGCTCTCAGGTTCCGTAAAACTCTCAGGTTTTTCAGAATCTTAAGTTTTCACTTCGTCTCAATTTCGGTAGGATTTCATTTTCTTTGGTTCAAGATCTCAAATTCTGGTGGTCTTCAAGGGTGTAATTTGTCGAATTTGGGAGTTTTTTTGAACAAGTAAAGACCTATAGGGGAAGATTAAAGAAAGGGAGAAAAATGGTGGATGCACCACTTAAGGAAGAAAGTTCGGGCGGGATTTGAGGGTGTAATGTCTCGAATTTGGTAGCTGCTTTGATAATCACAGTGTCACATATGAACAGTTAAAGTCGGAAACCTATTGGGGAAAATTGTCCAAGTTCCTTAAGTTTTCAAAAAACACTTTTTGAGCTTGGTTCACAAACAACTATTTTAAATATATTTTTTAGGTTCTTAAGACTTTTGAAGATCTGAGAATTCCTGATTGTTTTTGGAGAAAAAGAAAATACAGGAAGACTAGTGGTTTTACAATTTAGTTCATTCAATAATGTGCAAGTGCAAGATCGCGACTAAGGACATATTGCAGTTCAACAATTCTTTCATTCCGTTATTCCTCTTCTTCTTCTGCTAGTGGGGCAGCCCATGCGAGCTGGTACGGAGCAGCCAACAATACAATTGCAAGTTTTAAACTCATTTTGGAGTATAACTCTAAATGCAAGAATTATTTTGTAAAAAAAAGGAAACAAAAAACGGCTGTAGAAAACAAACTTAAAAGCTCAGCGATGTCAACTACTTACCACTTAATTTTTCTAGTTAAAAAAATTAAGGAATAAAACGATAGGGATAATAAGGGCATAATTGACCGTTTATCGTTATTGACATTATTTAACATTGTTGCAATTGAGGTTATTAGAGCTATATTGATCGAGGTCGCAAATGTAGGGCACACACTTCTACGTTTTTGATGTTTATAAAAATATATTTTTTACAATCGCAATTTTTCAAACAAGCATTATCGCCTTTTCACTAATTTACTGCCTAATCGCCCACTCAATAAAAGCTTCATTACAAAACTATTTCATTTACACGAAACACAATTCCATCAAATCCCATAAACAAGTCCATCCAACGCTCGTTCGGCCGCATTTTTTTGCAATATCGGATTTCATAAACGCCGCCGGCACCGCATAAACCAAAATGAACAATTTAATCGCTTATTGTGTCTGTCGACAACACCTCGCGCCCCCATAAAAACATAAAAGCTCTCATTAAATCTTCCGTAAGTGGTATATTGCACTTTTTTCATTTTTGCTGCAGGATCTGGAAACGTTCGACCTGGAAGACTTCAAATACAATTCCGTGAATATAACGGCGTTCAGGATAGTCGACGTGGATCATCCGAAGGTGAAGGAATCGCTCGAAGTTATGGAGAAATTCCAGCCGATCGGCCACGCGATCCTCAACAGGAGCGGAATCATTCAGGTGGTGCCGTCATGAGGTCGACGAGGCAGTCCTCACAATTTTAATTTTAGGCCGAGCCGGCCCTGATGTACGACTCGGTGTACGTGTTCGCCCAAGGACTGGCCAACATGGACTCCGGCCCCGGCGGTTCTTTGGCCGTCAAGCCGGTGAACCTGTCGTGCGACGCCGAGAAGCCCTGGGACGACGGACTGTCTTTGTACAATTACTTGGACACTGTGGTGAGTCACGAACGCGCCATTGTGAAAATTCTCGTCGCCGCCGAGTTCGTAAATACACAAAAGGAGGAATTCGCAACGTGATCGAGGTCGAAATTGCTCCCGGTCGTGAATAATTGCGGGAGCGAACTTTGTTACTTCTTGCCTTTTCAAAGAAGTTTTAATTTCGTAATTGTAAATTAATGTTAAATAAAATTCAATGATAACATACATTATTCAACAACCCATCCTTAATATTCGGAATGCACACGCCAAACTTTCAAATCCTTGTCTACAAACTCGATCCGAACAAAACACATCGCAAACTTTTCCTTCCGTTTTTGCATCCAGATATGTACTTCCTTTCAGACGAACCTCCAGGGTCTGACCGGAAACATCGAGTTCACCGGCGGCAAGAGGTCCAACTTCAAGCTGGACCTGCTGAAATTGAAAAAGGAGGAGATCCGCAAGGTGGGGCAGTGGACTCCCGCCGGGGGTGTCAACATCACGGACCCCAGCGCTTTCTACGAGAGCCATGCGCCGAATATCACCCTTGTTGTCATGACGAGGGAGGTGAGTTCATTTGTAAGTTCTTCATGGGGTTTTGAGTGAAAACGTTGTGCGGAAGGGGAGGGCGTGGCCACCATTTAGGAAATTTTCTTCGACTTTTCTATTAGACGTATGTACATGTTTCGCTTCCTGCTAATTTTTACGATTGCACAAATAAATTAATATAATAATTAACATAATAAATTGAACCCACTATTTGGAATTTGAAACTTATATTGTGCATTCTAAAAAATAAATTCTGGAATGTGAAATTGGGAATGTGGAATCTGTGCAATCTTAATTCTGAATCCCAATTCATAAATTGAAAACGCATAACTACAATTTGGAATGTGAAATATAGATTGTGTATTCTGGAATATAATAACTGAGTCCTGAAAGTGAAAATATAGGACCTGCAATCTTCAATCTGGAATATATTTCTTAAAATATATAAATAAAAATAAAAATCTAGAATGTTACAACCACAACCTACGATTTGGGATTTTAAAACTAAGGTCTGCGTTCTAAATCTGAAATTGGAATCCTGCGATGCAGAAAATAAAATCTGGAATGTGGAATCTAGCATGCGAAATCTGGAATGTACAATGTGCATTCTGAATCTCAATTCAGAATTTAAAAACTTAAGACTACAAATTTGAATGTGAAATAGAGAATGTGTATTCCGGAATATACTAACTGAGTCCTGAAAGCGGAAATATAGGACCTACAACCTGCAATCTAGAATATATTTCTTAAAATACACAAATATAATCAAGAATCTGGAATGTTGCATCCACAACCCACGATTTGGAATTTTAAAAGTAAGGTCTGCGTTCTAAATCTGAAATTGGAATCCTGCAATGCAGAAAATAAAATCTGGCATGTGGAATCTAGCATGCGAAATCTGGAATGTACAATGTGCATTCTGAATTTCAATTCAGAATTTAAAAACTTAAAACTACAATTTCGAATGTGAAATAGAGAATGTGTTTTCCGGAATATACTAACTGAGTCCTGAAAGCGAAAATATAGGACCTACAACCTGCAATCTAGAATATATTTCTTAAAATACACCAATATAATCAAGAATCTGGAATGTTGCATCCACAACCCACGATTTGGAATTTTAAAAGTAAGGTCTGCGTTCTAAATCTGAAATTGGAATCCTGCAATGCAGAAAATATAATCTGGCATGTGGAATCTAGCATGCGAAATCTGGAATGTACAATGTGCATTCTGAATTTCAATTCAGATATTAAAAACTTAAAACTACAATTTTGAATATGAAATAGAGAATGTCTATTCCGGAATATACTAACTGAGTCCCGGAAGCGGAAATATAGAACCTACAACCTGCAATCTAGAATATATTTCTTAAAATATACAAATATAATCAAGAATCTGGAATGTTGCATCCACAACCCACGATTTGGAATTTTAAAAGTAAGGTCTGCGTTCTAAATCTGAAATTGGAATCCTGCAATGCAGAAAATATAATCTGGCATGTGGAATCTAGCATGCGAAATCTGGAATGTACAATGTGCATTCTGAATTTCAATTCAGAATTTAAAAACTGAAAACTACAATTTTGAATGTGAAATAGAGAATGTGTATTCCGGAATATACTAACTGAGTCCTGAAAGCGGAAATATAGGACCTACAACCTGCAATCTAGAATATATTTCTTAAAATACACCAATATAATCAAGAATCTGGAATGTTGCATCCACAACCCACGATTTGGAATTTTAAAAGTAAGGTCTGCGTTCTAAATCTGAAATTGGAATCCTGCAATGCAGAAAATAAAATCTGGAATGTGGAATCTAGCATGCGAAATCTGGAATGTACAATGTGCATTCTGAATTTCAATTCAGAATTTAAAAACTTAAAACTACAATTTCGAATGTGAAATAGAGAATGTGTTTTCCGGAATATACTAACTGAGTCCTGAAAGCGGAAATATAGGACCTACAACCTGCAATCTAGAATATATTTCTTAAAATATACAAATAAATTCAAGAATCTGGAATGTTGCATCCACAACCCACGATTTGGAATTTTAAAAGTAAGGTCTGCGTTCTAAATCTGAAATTGGAATCCTGCAATGCAGAAAATATAATCTGGCATGTGGAATCTAGCATGCGAAATCTGGAATGTACAATGTGCATTCTGAATTTCAATTCAGATATTAAAAACTTAAAACTACAATTTTGAATATGAAATAGAGAATGTCTATTCCGGAATATACTAACTGAGTCCCGGAAGCGGAAATATAGAACCTACAACCTGCAATCTAGAATATATTTCTTAAAATATACAAATATAATCAAGAATCTGGAATGTTGCATCCACAACCCACGATTTGGAATTTTAAAACTAAGGTCTGCGTTCTAAATCTGAAATTGGAATCCTGCGATGCAGAAAATAAAATCTGGAATGTGGAATCTAGCATGCGAAATCTGGAATGTACAATGTGCATTCTGAATTTCAATTCAGAATTTAAAAACTGAAAACTACAATTTTGAATGTGAAATAGAGAATGTGTATTCCGGAATATACTAACTGAGTCCCGGAAGCGGAAATATAGGACCTACAACCTGCAATCTAGAATATATTTCTTAAAATATACAAATATAATCAAGAATCTGGAATGTTGCATCCACAACCCACGATTTGGAATTTTAAAAGTAAGGTCTGCGTTCTAAATCTGAAATTGGAATCCTGCGATGCAGAACATAGAATCTGGCATGTGGAATCTAGCATGCGAAATCTGGAATGTACAATGTGCATTCTGAATTTCAATTCAGAATTTAAAAACTGAAAACTACAATTTTGAATGTGAAATAGAGAATGTGTATTCCGGAATATACTAACTGAGTCCCGGAAGCGGAAATATAGGACCTACAACCTGCAATCTAGAATATATTTCTTAAAATATACAAATATAATCAAGAATCTGGAATGTTGCATCCACAACCCACGATTTGGAATTTTAAAAGTAAGGTCTGCGTTCTAAATCTGAAATTGGAATCCTGCGATGCAGAACATAGAATCTGGCATGTGGAATCTAGCATGCGAAATCTGGAATGTACAATGTGCATTCTGAATCTCAATTCAGAATTTAAAAGCTTAAAACTACAATTTCGAATGTGAAATAGAGAATGTGTTTTCCGGAATATACTAACTGAGTCCTGAAAGCGGAAATATAGGACCTACAACCTGCAATCTAGAATATATTTCTTAAAATACACCAATATAATCAAGAATCTGGAATGTTGCATCCACAACCCACGATTTGGAATTTTAAAAGTAAGGTCTGCGTTCTAAATCTGAAATTGGAATCCTGCAATGCAGAAAATAGAATCTGGCATGTGGAATCTAGCATGCGAAATCTGGAATGTACAATGTGCATTCTGAATTTCAATTCAGAATTTAAAAACTTAAAACTACAATTTCGAATGTGAAATAGAGAATGTGTTTTCCGGAATATACTAACTGAGTCCTGAAAGCGAAAATATAGGACCTACAACCTGCAATCTAGAATATATTTCTTAAAATGCACAAATATAATCAAGAATCTGGAATGTTGCATCCACAACCCACGATTTGGAATTTTAAAAGTAAGGTCTGCGTTCTAAATCTGAAATTGGAATCCTGCGATGCAGAAAAGAAAATCTGGAATGTGGAATCTAGCATGCGAAATCTGGAATGTACAATGTGCATTCTGAATCTCAATTCAGAATTTACAAGCTTAAAACTACAATTTCGAATGTGAAATAGAGAATGTGTTTTCCGGAATATACTTACTGAGTCCTGAAAGCGAAAATATAGGACCTTCAACCTGCAATCTAGAATATATTTCTAAAAATACACAAATAGAATCAAGAATCTGGAATGTTGCATCCACAACCCACGATTTGGAATTTTAAAAGCAAGGTCTGCGTTCTAAATCTGAAATTGGAATCCTGCAATGCAGAAAATAAAATCTGGCATGTGGAATCTAGCATGCGAAATCTGGAATGTACAATGTGCATTCTGAATTTCAATTCAGAATTTAAAAACTTAAAACTACAATTTTGAATGTGAAATAGAGAATGTGTATTCCGGAATATACTAACTGAGTCCTGAAAGCGAAAATATAGGACCTACAACCTGCAATCTAGAATATATTTCTTAAAATACACAAATAGAATCAAGAATCTGGAATGTTGCATCCACAACCCACGATTTGGAATTTTAAAAGTAAGGTCTGCGTTCTAAATCTGAAATTGGAATCCTGCGATGCAGAAAATAAAATCTGGAATGTGGAATCTAGCATGCGAAATCTGGAATGTACAATGTGCATTCTGAATCTCAATTCAGAATTTAAAAGCTTAAAACTACAATTTCGAATGTGAAATAGAGAATGTGTTTTCCGGAATATACTAACTGAGTCCTGAAAGCGGAAATATAGGACCTACAACCTGCAATCTAGAATATATTTCTTAAAATACACCAATATAATCAAGAATCTGGAATGTTGCATCCACAACCCACGATTTGGAATTTTAAAAGTAAGGTCTGCGTTCTAAATCTGAAATTGGAATCCTGCAATGCAGAAAATAGAATCTGGCATGTGGAATCTAGCATGCGAAATCTGGAATGTACAATGTGCATTCTGAATTTCAATTCAGAATTTAAAAACTTAAAACTACAATTTCGAATGTGAAATAGAGAATGTGTTTTCCGGAATATACTAACTGAGTCCTGAAAGCGAAAATATAGGACCTACAACCTGCAATCTAGAATATATTTCTTAAAATGCACAAATATAATCAAGAATCTGGAATGTTGCATCCACAACCCACGATTTGGAATTTTAAAAGTAAGGTCTGCGTTCTAAATCTGAAATTGGAATCCTGCGATGCAGAAAAGAAAATCTGGAATGTGGAATCTAGCATGCGAAATCTGGAATGTACAATGTGCATTCTGAATCTCAATTCAGAATTTACAAGCTTAAAACTACAATTTCGAATGTGAAATAGAGAATGTGTTTTCCGGAATATACTTACTGAGTCCTGAAAGCGAAAATATAGGACCTTCAACCTGCAATCTAGAATATATTTCTAAAAATACACAAATAGAATCAAGAATCTGGAATGTTGCATCCACAACCCACGATTTGGAATTTTAAAAGCAAGGTCTGCGTTCTAAATCTGAAATTGGAATCCTGCAATGCAGAAAATAAAATCTGGCATGTGGAATCTAGCATGCGAAATCTGGAATGTACAATGTGCATTCTGAATTTCAATTCAGAATTTAAAAACTTAAAACTACAATTTTGAATGTGAAATAGAGAATGTGTATTCCGGAATATACTAACTGAGTCCTGAAAGCGAAAATATAGGACCTACAACCTGCAATCTAGAATATATTTCTTAAAATACACAAATAGAATCAAGAATCTGGAATGTTGCATCCACAACCCACGATTTGGAATTTTAAAAGTAAGGTCTGCGTTCTAAATCTGAAATTGGAATCCTGCGATGCAGAAAATAAAATCTGGAATGTGGAATCTAGCATGCGAAATCTGGAATGTACAATGTGCATTCTGAATCTCAATTCAGAATTTAAAAGCTTAAAACTACAATTTCGAATGTGAAATAGAGAATGTGTTTTCCGGAATATACTAACTGAGTCCTGAAAGCGGAAATATAGGACCTACAACCTGCAATCTAGAATATATTTCTTAAAATACACCAATATAATCAAGAATCTGGAATGTTGCATCCACAACCCACGATTTGGAATTTTAAAAGTAAGGTCTGCGTTCTAAATCTGAAATTGGAATCCTGCAATGCAGAAAATAGAATCTGGCATGTGGAATCTAGCATGCGAAATCTGGAATGTACAATGTGCATTCTGAATTTCAATTCAGAATTTAAAAACTTAAAACTACAATTTCGAATGTGAAATAGAGAATGTGTTTTCCGGAATATACTAACTGAGTCCTGAAAGCGAAAATATAGGACCTACAACCTGCAATCTAGAATATATTTCTTAAAATGCACAAATATAATCAAGAATCTGGAATGTTGCATCCACAACCCACGATTTGGAATTTTAAAAGTAAGGTCTGCGTTCTAAATCTGAAATTGGAATCCTGCGATGCAGAAAAGAAAATCTGGAATGTGGAATCTAGCATGCGAAATCTGGAATGTACAATGTGCATTCTGAATCTCAATTCAGAATTTACAAGCTTAAAACTACAATTTCGAATGTGAAATAGAGAATGTGTTTTCCGGAATATACTTACTGAGTCCTGAAAGCGAAAATATAGGACCTTCAACCTGCAATCTAGAATATATTTCTAAAAATACACAAATAGAATCAAGAATCTGGAATGTTGCATCCACAACCCACGATTTGGAATTTTAAAAGCAAGGTCTGCGTTCTAAATCTGAAATTGGAATCCTGCAATGCAGAAAATAAAATCTGGCATGTGGAATCTAGCATGCGAAATCTGGAATGTACAATGTGCATTCTGAATTTCAATTCAGAATTTAAAAACTTAAAACTACAATTTTGAATGTGAAATAGAGAATGTGTTTTCCGGAATATACTAACTGAGTCCTGAAAGCGAAAATATAGGACCTACAACCTGCAATCTAGAATATATTTCTTAAAATACACAAATAGAATCAAGAATCTGGAATGTTGCATCCACAACCCACGATTTGGAATTTTAAAAGTAAGGTCTGCGTTCTAAATCTGAAATTGGAATCCTGCGATGCAGAAAATAGAATCTGGCATGTGGAATCTAGCATGCGAAATCTGGAAAGTACAATGTGCATTCTGAATTTCAATTCAGAATTTAAAAACTTAAAACTACAATTTCGAATGTGAAATAGAGAATGTGTTTTCCGGAATATACTAACTGAGTCCTGAAAGCGAAAATATAGGACCTACAACCTGCAATCTAGAATATATTTCTTAAAATACACAAATATAATCAAGAATCTGGAATGTTGCATCCACAACCCACCATTTGGATTTTTAAAAGTAAGGTCTGCGTTCTAAATCTGAAATTGGAATCCTGCGATGCAGAAAATAGAATCTGGCATGTGGAATCTAGCATGCGAAATCTGGAAAGTACAATGTGCATTCTGAATTTCAATTCAGAATTTAAAAACTTAAAACTACAATTTCGAATGTGAAATAGAGAATGTGTTTTCCGGAATATACTAACTGAGTCCTGAAAGCGAAAATATAGGACCTACAACCTGCAATCTAGAATATATTTCTTAAAATACACCAATATAATCAAGAATCTGGAATGTTGCATCCACAACCCACGATTTGGAATTTTAAAAGTAAGGTCTGCGTTCTAAATCTGAAATTGGAATCCTGCGATGCAGAAAATAAAATCTGGCATGTGGAATCTAGCATGCGAAATCTGGAATGTACAATGTGCATTCTGAATTTCAATTCAGAATTTAAAAACTTAAAACTACAATTTCGAATGTGAAATAGAGAATGTGTTTTCCGGAATATACTAACTGAGTCCTGAAAGCGAAAATATAGGACCTACAACCTGCAATCTAGAATATATTTCTTAAAATACACCAATATAATCAAGAATCTGGAATGTTGCATCCACAACCCACGATTTGGAATTTTAAAAGTAAGGTCTGCGTTCTAAATCTGAAATTGGAATCCTGCAATGCAGAAAATAGAATCTGGCATGTGGAATCTAGCATGCGAAATCTGGAATGTACAATGTGCATTCTGAATTTCAATTCAGAATTTAAAAACTTAAAACTACAATTTCGAATGTGAAATAGAGAATGTGTTTTCCGGAATATACTAACTGAGTCCTGAAAGCGAAAATATAGGACCTACAACCTGCAATCTAGAATATATTTCTTAAAATGCACAAATATAATCAAGAATCTGGAATGTTGCATCCACAACCCACGATTTGGAATTTTAAAAGTAAGGTCTGCGTTCTAAATCTGAAATTGGAATCCTGCGATGCAGAAAAGAAAATCTGGAATGTGGAATCTAGCATGCGAAATCTGGAATGTACAATGTGCATTCTGAATCTCAATTCAGAATTTACAAGCTTAAAACTACAATTTCGAATGTGAAATAGAGAATGTGTTTTCCGGAATATACTTACTGAGTCCTGAAAGCGAAAATATAGGACCTTCAACCTGCAATCTAGAATATATTTCTAAAAATACACAAATAGAATCAAGAATCTGGAATGTTGCATCCACAACCCACGATTTGGAATTTTAAAAGCAAGGTCTGCGTTCTAAATCTGAAATTGGAATCCTGCAATGCAGAAAATAAAATCTGGCATGTGGAATCTAGCATGCGAAATCTGGAATGTACAATGTGCATTCTGAATTTCAATTCAGAATTTAAAAACTTAAAACTACAATTTTGAATGTGAAATAGAGAATGTGTATTCCGGAATATACTAACTGAGTCCTGAAAGCGAAAATATAGGACCTACAACCTGCAATCTAGAATATATTTCTTAAAATACACAAATAGAATCAAGAATCTGGAATGTTGCATCCACAACCCACGATTTGGAATTTTAAAAGTAAGGTCTGCGTTCTAAATCTGAAATTGGAATCCTGCGATGCAGAAAATAAAATCTGGAATGTGGAATCTAGCATGCGAAATCTGGAATGTACAATGTGCATTCTGAATCTCAATTCAGAATTTAAAAGCTTAAAACTACAATTTCGAATGTGAAATAGAGAATGTGTTTTCCGGAATATACTAACTGAGTCCTGAAAGCGGAAATATAGGACCTACAACCTGCAATCTAGAATATATTTCTTAAAATACACCAATATAATCAAGAATCTGGAATGTTGCATCCACAACCCACGATTTGGAATTTTAAAAGTAAGGTCTGCGTTCTAAATCTGAAATTGGAATCCTGCAATGCAGAAAATAGAATCTGGCATGTGGAATCTAGCATGCGAAATCTGGAATGTACAATGTGCATTCTGAATTTCAATTCAGAATTTAAAAACTTAAAACTACAATTTCGAATGTGAAATAGAGAATGTGTTTTCCGGAATATACTAACTGAGTCCTGAAAGCGAAAATATAGGACCTACAACCTGCAATCTAGAATATATTTCTTAAAATGCACAAATATAATCAAGAATCTGGAATGTTGCATCCACAACCCACGATTTGGAATTTTAAAAGTAAGGTCTGCGTTCTAAATCTGAAATTGGAATCCTGCGATGCAGAAAAGAAAATCTGGAATGTGGAATCTAGCATGCGAAATCTGGAATGTACAATGTGCATTCTGAATCTCAATTCAGAATTTACAAGCTTAAAACTACAATTTCGAATGTGAAATAGAGAATGTGTTTTCCGGAATATACTTACTGAGTCCTGAAAGCGAAAATATAGGACCTTCAACCTGCAATCTAGAATATATTTCTAAAAATACACAAATAGAATCAAGAATCTGGAATGTTGCATCCACAACCCACGATTTGGAATTTTAAAAGCAAGGTCTGCGTTCTAAATCTGAAATTGGAATCCTGCAATGCAGAAAATAAAATCTGGCATGTGGAATCTAGCATGCGAAATCTGGAATGTACAATGTGCATTCTGAATTTCAATTCAGAATTTAAAAACTTAAAACTACAATTTTGAATGTGAAATAGAGAATGTGTATTCCGGAATATACTAACTGAGTCCTGAAAGCGAAAATATAGGACCTACAACCTGCAATCTAGAATATATTTCTTAAAATACACAAATAGAATCAAGAATCTGGAATGTTGCATCCACAACCCACGATTTGGAATTTTAAAAGTAAGGTCTGCGTTCTAAATCTGAAATTGGAATCCTGCGATGCAGAAAATAAAATCTGGAATGTGGAATCTAGCATGCGAAATCTGGAATGTACAATGTGCATTCTGAATCTCAATTCAGAATTTAAAAGCTTAAAACTACAATTTCGAATGTGAAATAGAGAATGTGTTTTCCGGAATATACTAACTGAGTCCTGAAAGCGGAAATATAGGACCTACAACCTGCAATCTAGAATATATTTCTTAAAATACACCAATATAATCAAGAATCTGGAATGTTGCATCCACAACCCACGATTTGGAATTTTAAAAGTAAGGTCTGCGTTCTAAATCTGAAATTGGAATCCTGCAATGCAGAAAATAGAATCTGGCATGTGGAATCTAGCATGCGAAATCTGGAATGTACAATGTGCATTCTGAATTTCAATTCAGAATTTAAAAACTTAAAACTACAATTTCGAATGTGAAATAGAGAATGTGTTTTCCGGAATATACTAACTGAGTCCTGAAAGCGAAAATATAGGACCTACAACCTGCAATCTAGAATATATTTCTTAAAATGCACAAATATAATCAAGAATCTGGAATGTTGCATCCACAACCCACGATTTGGAATTTTAAAAGTAAGGTCTGCGTTCTAAATCTGAAATTGGAATCCTGCGATGCAGAAAAGAAAATCTGGAATGTGGAATCTAGCATGCGAAATCTGGAATGTACAATGTGCATTCTGAATCTCAATTCAGAATTTACAAGCTTAAAACTACAATTTCGAATGTGAAATAGAGAATGTGTTTTCCGGAATATACTTACTGAGTCCTGAAAGCGAAAATATAGGACCTTCAACCTGCAATCTAGAATATATTTCTAAAAATACACAAATAGAATCAAGAATCTGGAATGTTGCATCCACAACCCACGATTTGGAATTTTAAAAGCAAGGTCTGCGTTCTAAATCTGAAATTGGAATCCTGCAATGCAGAAAATAAAATCTGGCATGTGGAATCTAGCATGCGAAATCTGGAATGTACAATGTGCATTCTGAATTTCAATTCAGAATTTAAAAACTTAAAACTACAATTTTGAATGTGAAATAGAGAATGTGTTTTCCGGAATATACTAACTGAGTCCTGAAAGCGAAAATATAGGACCTACAACCTGCAATCTAGAATATATTTCTTAAAATACACAAATAGAATCAAGAATCTGGAATGTTGCATCCACAACCCACGATTTGGAATTTTAAAAGTAAGGTCTGCGTTCTAAATCTGAAATTGGAATCCTGCGATGCAGAAAATAGAATCTGGCATGTGGAATCTAGCATGCGAAATCTGGAAAGTACAATGTGCATTCTGAATTTCAATTCAGAATTTAAAAACTTAAAACTACAATTTCGAATGTGAAATAGAGAATGTGTTTTCCGGAATATACTAACTGAGTCCTGAAAGCGAAAATATAGGACCTACAACCTGCAATCTAGAATATATTTCTTAAAATACACAAATATAATCAAGAATCTGGAATGTTGCATCCACAACCCACCATTTGGATTTTTAAAAGTAAGGTCTGCGTTCTAAATCTGAAATTGGAATCCTGCGATGCAGAAAATAGAATCTGGCATGTGGAATCTAGCATGCGAAATCTGGAAAGTACAATGTGCATTCTGAATTTCAATTCAGAATTTAAAAACTTAAAACTACAATTTCGAATGTGAAATAGAGAATGTGTTTTCCGGAATATACTAACTGAGTCCTGAAAGCGAAAATATAGGACCTACAACCTGCAATCTAGAATATATTTCTTAAAATACACCAATATAATCAAGAATCTGGAATGTTGCATCCACAACCCACGATTTGGAATTTTAAAAGTAAGGTCTGCGTTCTAAATCTGAAATTGGAATCCTGCGATGCAGAAAATAAAATCTGGCATGTGGAATCTAGCATGCGAAATCTGGAATGTACAATGTGCATTCTGAATTTCAATTCAGAATTTAAAAACTTAAAACTACAATTTCGAATGTGAAATAGAGAATGTGTTTTCCGGAATATACTAACTGAGTCCTGAAAGCGAAAATATAGGACCTACAACCTGCAATCTAGAATATATTTCTTAAAATACACCAATATAATCAAGAATCTGGAATGTTGCATCCACAACCCACGATTTGGAATTTTAAAAGTAAGGTCTGCGTTCTAAATCTGAAATTGGAATCCTGCAATGCAGAAAATAGAATCTGGCATGTGGAATCTAGCATGCGAAATCTGGAATGTACAATGTGCATTCTGAATTTCAATTCAGAATTTAAAAACTTAAAACTACAATTTCGAATGTGAAATAGAGAATGTGTTTTCCGGAATATACTAACTGAGTCCTGAAAGCGAAAATATAGGACCTACAACCTGCAATCTAGAATATATTTCTTAAAATGCACAAATATAATCAAGAATCTGGAATGTTGCATCCACAACCCACGATTTGGAATTTTAAAAGTAAGGTCTGCGTTCTAAATCTGAAATTGGAATCCTGCGATGCAGAAAAGAAAATCTGGAATGTGGAATCTAGCATGCGAAATCTGGAATGTACAATGTGCATTCTGAATCTCAATTCAGAATTTACAAGCTTAAAACTACAATTTCGAATGTGAAATAGAGAATGTGTTTTCCGGAATATACTTACTGAGTCCTGAAAGCGAAAATATAGGACCTTCAACCTGCAATCTAGAATATATTTCTAAAAATACACAAATAGAATCAAGAATCTGGAATGTTGCATCCACAACCCACGATTTGGAATTTTAAAAGCAAGGTCTGCGTTCTAAATCTGAAATTGGAATCCTGCAATGCAGAAAATAAAATCTGGCATGTGGAATCTAGCATGCGAAATCTGGAATGTACAATGTGCATTCTGAATTTCAATTCAGAATTTAAAAACTTAAAACTACAATTTTGAATGTGAAATAGAGAATGTGTATTCCGGAATATACTAACTGAGTCCTGAAAGCGAAAATATAGGACCTACAACCTGCAATCTAGAATATATTTCTTAAAATACACAAATAGAATCAAGAATCTGGAATGTTGCATCCACAACCCACGATTTGGAATTTTAAAAGTAAGGTCTGCGTTCTAAATCTGAAATTGGAATCCTGCGATGCAGAAAATAAAATCTGGAATGTGGAATCTAGCATGCGAAATCTGGAATGTACAATGTGCATTCTGAATCTCAATTCAGAATTTAAAAGCTTAAAACTACAATTTCGAATGTGAAATAGAGAATGTGTTTTCCGGAATATACTAACTGAGTCCTGAAAGCGGAAATATAGGACCTACAACCTGCAATCTAGAATATATTTCTTAAAATACACCAATATAATCAAGAATCTGGAATGTTGCATCCACAACCCACGATTTGGAATTTTAAAAGTAAGGTCTGCGTTCTAAATCTGAAATTGGAATCCTGCAATGCAGAAAATAGAATCTGGCATGTGGAATCTAGCATGCGAAATCTGGAATGTACAATGTGCATTCTGAATTTCAATTCAGAATTTAAAAACTTAAAACTACAATTTCGAATGTGAAATAGAGAATGTGTTTTCCGGAATATACTAACTGAGTCCTGAAAGCGAAAATATAGGACCTACAACCTGCAATCTAGAATATATTTCTTAAAATGCACAAATATAATCAAGAATCTGGAATGTTGCATCCACAACCCACGATTTGGAATTTTAAAAGTAAGGTCTGCGTTCTAAATCTGAAATTGGAATCCTGCGATGCAGAAAAGAAAATCTGGAATGTGGAATCTAGCATGCGAAATCTGGAATGTACAATGTGCATTCTGAATCTCAATTCAGAATTTACAAGCTTAAAACTACAATTTCGAATGTGAAATAGAGAATGTGTTTTCCGGAATATACTTACTGAGTCCTGAAAGCGAAAATATAGGACCTTCAACCTGCAATCTAGAATATATTTCTAAAAATACACAAATAGAATCAAGAATCTGGAATGTTGCATCCACAACCCACGATTTGGAATTTTAAAAGCAAGGTCTGCGTTCTAAATCTGAAATTGGAATCCTGCAATGCAGAAAATAAAATCTGGCATGTGGAATCTAGCATGCGAAATCTGGAATGTACAATGTGCATTCTGAATTTCAATTCAGAATTTAAAAACTTAAAACTACAATTTTGAATGTGAAATAGAGAATGTGTATTCCGGAATATACTAACTGAGTCCTGAAAGCGAAAATATAGGACCTACAACCTGCAATCTAGAATATATTTCTTAAAATACACAAATAGAATCAAGAATCTGGAATGTTGCATCCACAACCCACGATTTGGAATTTTAAAAGTAAGGTCTGCGTTCTAAATCTGAAATTGGAATCCTGCGATGCAGAAAATAAAATCTGGAATGTGGAATCTAGCATGCGAAATCTGGAATGTACAATGTGCATTCTGAATCTCAATTCAGAATTTAAAAGCTTAAAACTACAATTTCGAATGTGAAATAGAGAATGTGTTTTCCGGAATATACTAACTGAGTCCTGAAAGCGGAAATATAGGACCTACAACCTGCAATCTAGAATATATTTCTTAAAATACACCAATATAATCAAGAATCTGGAATGTTGCATCCACAACCCACGATTTGGAATTTTAAAAGTAAGGTCTGCGTTCTAAATCTGAAATTGGAATCCTGCAATGCAGAAAATAGAATCTGGCATGTGGAATCTAGCATGCGAAATCTGGAATGTACAATGTGCATTCTGAATTTCAATTCAGAATTTAAAAACTTAAAACTACAATTTCGAATGTGAAATAGAGAATGTGTTTTCCGGAATATACTAACTGAGTCCTGAAAGCGAAAATATAGGACCTACAACCTGCAATCTAGAATATATTTCTTAAAATGCACAAATATAATCAAGAATCTGGAATGTTGCATCCACAACCCACGATTTGGAATTTTAAAAGTAAGGTCTGCGTTCTAAATCTGAAATTGGAATCCTGCGATGCAGAAAAGAAAATCTGGAATGTGGAATCTAGCATGCGAAATCTGGAATGTACAATGTGCATTCTGAATCTCAATTCAGAATTTACAAGCTTAAAACTACAATTTCGAATGTGAAATAGAGAATGTGTTTTCCGGAATATACTTACTGAGTCCTGAAAGCGAAAATATAGGACCTTCAACCTGCAATCTAGAATATATTTCTAAAAATACACAAATAGAATCAAGAATCTGGAATGTTGCATCCACAACCCACGATTTGGAATTTTAAAAGCAAGGTCTGCGTTCTAAATCTGAAATTGGAATCCTGCAATGCAGAAAATAAAATCTGGCATGTGGAATCTAGCATGCGAAATCTGGAATGTACAATGTGCATTCTGAATTTCAATTCAGAATTTAAAAACTTAAAACTACAATTTTGAATGTGAAATAGAGAATGTGTTTTCCGGAATATACTAACTGAGTCCTGAAAGCGAAAATATAGGACCTACAACCTGCAATCTAGAATATATTTCTTAAAATACACAAATAGAATCAAGAATCTGGAATGTTGCATCCACAACCCACGATTTGGAATTTTAAAAGTAAGGTCTGCGTTCTAAATCTGAAATTGGAATCCTGCGATGCAGAAAATAGAATCTGGCATGTGGAATCTAGCATGCGAAATCTGGAAAGTACAATGTGCATTCTGAATTTCAATTCAGAATTTAAAAACTTAAAACTACAATTTCGAATGTGAAATAGAGAATGTGTTTTCCGGAATATACTAACTGAGTCCTGAAAGCGAAAATATAGGACCTACAACCTGCAATCTAGAATATATTTCTTAAAATACACAAATATAATCAAGAATCTGGAATGTTGCATCCACAACCCACCATTTGGATTTTTAAAAGTAAGGTCTGCGTTCTAAATCTGAAATTGGAATCCTGCGATGCAGAAAATAGAATCTGGCATGTGGAATCTAGCATGCGAAATCTGGAAAGTACAATGTGCATTCTGAATTTCAATTCAGAATTTAAAAACTTAAAACTACAATTTCGAATGTGAAATAGAGAATGTGTTTTCCGGAATATACTAACTGAGTCCTGAAAGCGAAAATATAGGACCTACAACCTGCAATCTAGAATATATTTCTTAAAATACACCAATATAATCAAGAATCTGGAATGTTGCATCCACAACCCACGATTTGGAATTTTAAAAGTAAGGTCTGCGTTCTAAATCTGAAATTGGAATCCTGCGATGCAGAAAATAAAATCTGGCATGTGGAATCTAGCATGCGAAATCTGGAATGTACAATGTGCATTCTGAATTTCAATTCAGAATTTAAAAACTTAAAACTACAATTTCGAATGTGAAATAGAGAATGTGTTTTCCGGAATATACTAACTGAGTCCTGAAAGCGAAAATATAGGACCTACAACCTGCAATCTAGAATATATTTCTTAAAATACACCAATATAATCAAGAATCTGGAATGTTGCATCCACAACCCACGATTTGGAATTTTAAAAGTAAGGTCTGCGTTCTAAATCTGAAATTGGAATCCTGCGATGCAGAAAATAGAATCTGGCATGTGGAATCTAGCATGCGAAATCTGGAATGTACAATGTGCATTCTGAACTTCAATTCAGAATTTAAAAACTTAAAACTACAATTTCGAATGTGAAATAGAGAATGTGTATTCCGGAATATACTAACTGAGTCCTGAAAGCGGAAATATAGGACCTACATTCTGCAATCTAGAATATATTTCTTAAAATATACAAATAAAATCAAGAATCTGGAATGTTGCATCCACAACCCACCATTTGGAATTTTAAAAGCAAGGTCTGCGTTCTAAATCTGAAATTGGAATCCTGCGATGCAGAAAATAAAATCTGGCATGTGGAATCTAGCATGCGAAATCTGGAATGTACAATGTGCATTCTGAATTTCAATTCAGAATTTAAAAACTGAAAACTACAATTTTGAATGTGAAATAGAGAATGTGTATTCCGGAATATACTAACTGAGTCCTGAAAGCGGAAATATAGGACCTACAACCTGCAATCTAGAATATATTTCTTAAAATATACAAATAGAATCAAGAATCTGGAATGTTGCATCCACAACCCACGATTTGGAATTTTAAAAGTAAGGTCTGCGTTCTAAATCTGAAATTGGAATCTTGCAATGCGGAAAATAAAATCTGGAATGTGGAATCCAGCATGCGAAATCTGGAATGTGCAATCTGCAATCCGAATTCCAATTCAGAATTCAGAAACTCAAAACTACAGTTTTGAATGTGAAATATAGAATGCAAAGTTTGGAATCTAATAACTGAGTCCTGAAAGCGAAAATATAGGACCTGCAATCTGAAATCTGGAATATATTTCTTAAAATATAGAAATAAAATCAAAAATCGAGAATGCTACATCCACAACCCACGATTTAGAATTTTAAAACTAAGGTCTGCGTTCTAAATCTGAAATTGGAATACTGCAATGCAGAACATAAAATCTGGAATGTGGAATCTAGCATGCGAAATCTGGAATGTACAATGTGCATTCTGAATTTCAATTCAGATATTAAAAACTTAAAACTACAATTTTGAATATGAAATAGAGAATGTCTATTCCGGAATATACTAACTGAGTCCTGAAAGCGGAAATATAGGACCTACAACCTGCAATCTAGAATATATTTCTTAAAATACACAAATATAATCAAGAATCTGGAATGTTGCATCCACAACCCACGATTTGGAATTTTAAAACTAAGGTCTGCGTTCTAAATCTGAAATTGGAATCCTGCGATGCAGAAAAGAAAATCTGGAATGTGGAATCTAGCATGCGAAATCTGGAATGTACAATGTGCATTCTGAATTTCAATTCAGAATTTAAAAACTTAAAACTACAATTTCGAATGTGAAATAGAGAATGTGTTTTCCGGAATATACTAACTGAGTCCTGAAAGCGAAAATATAGGACCTACAACCTGCAATCTAGAATATATTTCTTAAAATACACAAATATAATCAAGAATCTGGAATGTTGCATCCACAACCCACCATTTGGATTTTTAAAAGTAAGGTCTGCGTTCTAAATCTGAAATTGGAATCCTGCGATGCAGAAAATAGAATCTGGCATGTGGAATCTAGCATGCGAAATCTGGAAAGTACAATGTGCATTCTGAATTTCAATTCAGAATTTAAAAACTTAAAACTACAATTTCGAATGTGAAATAGAGAATGTGTATTCCGGAATATACTAACTGAGTCCTGAAAGCGGAAATATAGGACCTACAACCTGCAATCTAGAATATATTTCTTAAAATACACAAATAGAATCAAGAATCTGGAATGTTGCATCCACAACCCACGATTTGGAATTTTAAAAGTAAGGTCTGCGTTCTAAATCTGAAATTGGAATCCTGCGATGCAGAAAATAAAATCTGGCATGTGGAATCTAGCATGCGAAATCTGGAATGTACAATGTGCATTCTGAATTTCAATTCAGAATTTAAAAACTTAAAACTACAATTTCGAATGTGAAATAGAGAATGTGTTTTCCGGAATATACTAACTGAGTCCTGAAAGCGAAAATATAGGACCTACAACCTGCAATCTAGAATATATTTCTTAAAATACACCAATATAATCAAGAATCTGGAATGTTGCATCCACAACCCACGATTTGGAATTTTAAAAGTAAGGTCTGCGTTCTAAATCTGAAATTGGAATCCTGCAATGCAGAAAATAAAATCTGGCATGTGGAATCTAGCATGCGAAATCTGGAATGTACAATGTGCATTCTGAACTTCAATTCAGAATTTAAAAACTTAAAACTACAATTTCGAATGTGAAATAGAGAATGTGTATTCCGGAATATACTAACTGAGTCCTGAAAGCGGAAATATAGGACCTACATTCTGCAATCTAGAATATATTTCTTAAAATATACAAATAAAATCAAGAATCTGGAATGTTGCATCCACAACCCACCATTTGGAATTTTAAAAGCAAGGTCTGCGTTCTAAATCTGAAATTGGAATCCTGCGATGCAGAAAATAAAATCTGGCATGTGGAATCTAGCATGCGAATTCTGGAATGTACAATGTGCATTCTGAATTTCAATTCAGAATTTAAAAACTTAAAACCACAATTTCGA
The DNA here is from genome assembly GCA_963583935.1 of Diaperis boleti. Classification (NCBI taxonomy): domain Eukaryota; kingdom Metazoa; phylum Arthropoda; class Insecta; order Coleoptera; family Tenebrionidae; genus Diaperis; species Diaperis boleti. The sequence goes on along the minus strand of OY757244.1, from coordinate 81,226,279 downwards.
ATGTGAAATAGAGAATGTGTTTTCCGGAATATACTAACTGAGTCCTGAAAGCGGAAATATAGGACCTACAACCTGCAATCTAGAATATATTTCTTAAAATATACAAATAAATTCAAGAATCTGGAATGTTGCATCCACAACCCACGATTTGGAATTTTAAAAGTAAGGTCTGCGTTCTAAATCTGAAATTGGAATCCTGCAATGCAGAAAATAAAATCTGGCATGTGGAATCTAGCATGCGAAATCTGGAATGTACAATGTGCATTCTGAATTTCAATTCAGAATTTAAAAACTTAAAACTACAATTTCGAATGTGAAATAGAGAATGTGTTTTCCGGAATATACTAACTGAGTCCTGAAAGCGAAAATATAGGACCTACAACCTGCAATCTAGAATATATTTCTTAAAATACACAAATATAATCAAGAATCTGGAATGTTGCATCCACAACCCACCATTTGGATTTTTAAAAGTAAGGTCTGCGTTCTAAATCTGAAATTGGAATCCTGCGATGCAGAAAATAAAATCTGGAATGTGGAATCTAGCATGCGAAATCTGGAATGTACACAATGTGCATTCTGAATTTCAATTCAGAATTTAAAAACTTAAAACTACAATTTCGAATGTGAAATAGAGAATGTCTATTCCGGAATATACTGAGTCCTGAAAGCGGAAATATAGGACCTACAACCTGCAATCTAGAATATATTTCTTAAATATACAAATAATATCAAGAATCTGGAATGTTACATTCACCACTCACAATTTGCAATTTGAAACCTAAAATCTATATTCTAAATAATTAATGTAGAATTTAGAATGTAAAATCTGGAATGTGAAGTCTCAAATTTAAATATATGACGTTTCAAGTACCGGATCAATCTTAAAAATGTTTAATTAGTATACTATTTATGTCAATAATAAGAACTGCACTTTTTACATTTGTTGCATACAAAATTATTCTACGATCGTCCTAGACCTTGATTTTCTGGCCAGTGATGTACTACCTACAATCGAGTTAGATACTCGTGAGAAAAAGAAATTGTCACACTATCAATTTCTAATATTGCTTATTGCACTAGTGATGGGGAAATTGGGAAATTATAGACTTATAGAAATTGTAAATGCAAAACTGAGATTTAGAAGCTGGAAATTCTGAGAAACAGTATTGTAGCTACTTCAATAATTTTTTTAAGCGCATTTTGTGACATGAAATACTTAACTCGTCGTTTTATTACAGAACATAAATCAGGTCCGCATCTCTGCAAAAGGCCAAATAAAAAATCTCCGGGATAATTCAATTCCGCGCCCGTAAACATTGTCTTCAGAAGCTAAAAAGCGGCTAATTCGAGCTTTTTCGCGCTCTGAAATATTTAAAAGCTCCCACTCAAAGCCCTTCTTTGTGAGCGCCCAAAGTGCCATTGTCGAGCCGAATCGAGCCCATCCTTTGACGACACCATCGACGGCGAATCGGGTCAATTTTGTTAATAGTTGAAAAAAACAACTCGGACACAATTCCTCACGTAAACATCATCCGTCAGGATCCATTCCGGAAAGTAAACCCGTCAGTAGTAATTATGTCCGTGCCCTGCCCCCGAGCATCCAGCGCGTAAATTACTTTCCTGATATTTAATAACTTTTTCACAATCGCCACGTCGACGTTTTGATTTATAAGCGTTTCAGCGGTGCCGGCACGTATCTCCACGTGAAAAATACGTACGAATTACCTTGATGTAGCGCGAATGTCTTGCGTTATTGCCGCCGGATTATTATTATTCCGGTGTCATTTGCGAACATGTGCGCGCTCGTTGCAGACGTGACGCGAGCGGCATCCGTCACGTTGACGGGGCGGTAATTAGGGTGAACGATGGGGATTTTTACTCACATTTTATTTGACAAAGTCGTTGAGACCCAATCTGTTGATGAAAACACACCAAAGATTTCTCTAAACAAGAGTTATCCCGGCGCATCCACCATTTTTTTGATTTCTATTCACAAATTAAAAACCGTGTTCATTCTTGCTACTATTTATTTATTTTTGGAAATAACTCGAAAACTGTTAATGTTAGAGAAATAAACGTACAGATTCTTAAAGAGGAGAAAATTTCCGTGTCGATTCTAGAAACGTCATCTCGATTATTAATACTTTAAATTTAATGTTGAAAATTATCGTAATAATCTAAACAACCAAAAAATGAATTTAAATTGTGAACCAAACTGTGTTTACAGGAAAGACCCTACGTGATGGTCAAAGCCGAGAAGAACCTCACCGGCAACGCTCGCTACGAGGGCTTCTGCATAGACCTCCTGAAATGGATAGCCGGACAAGTCGGGTTCCAGTACACCATCCGGCTGGTTCCGGACCACATGTACGGAGTCTACGATCCGGAAACGAAGGAATGGAACGGGATCGTCCGGGAGCTTATGGAAAAAGTGAGTTAAAGCACGATCGACATAATTTTTATTTGCCACCCCCGGATTAACCACGCCAACACGCACATAAATTAATTGTGTTATCTTTATCGATCTGTTTGCGTTGCACCAACAGTTTTTGTTTAGGTTTTATGGTCAAATAGCGATCATCCAGTTAATTAAATGTTGGAATATAATTAGTGCGTGTTTACACAATGCAAATCCGGTATTTCGTTTATGGTACTTCGTTGCACTGATAGCGCAGCTGCATGAAAATTATTATCGGTGTTTATTTTAAATATATAAATATTTTTAATTAAATTCGATTATTGCAACAGAGATATATTTGGAAATAAAAGTGTTAGTTACCTATGCAGCGATCAAATAAATGAATAAATAATTTCCAATGCTTTGGAATGTTAGCAAAAATATTATTCGAGGTATGATTTTTTTTCAATTTGAAATTTATTTTTGTTATTTAATATAGTCAATGAGCAGATACAAATACGTGAAATAATAATTTTTCATGTTGAAAGCTACATCAAAAATACAAAATGGAGCAGAAACTTTCTAACAATGTTAAAAATGATTATCACTTTCGGTGAGCTTTGAATGTAATATAACCAGATTTTAGATATTATTTCGTATATCGTTGATATTGTGTTTACAATATAGAAAGTTGCAAATTATTAACGCATCTACAATCTACATCTACGCATGTTTTTATATTTGAAAATCAGATCTCAGATTACAGATTCCAGATTTAACATTCTACATTTCATATTCCAAAGGGTAGTTTTGTCTTTTAAAATTTAGAATTGGAAGTTAGAATAAATATTGCACAGATTTCAGATTTCACATGCTAGATTCCACATTCTAGATTTTACATTCTAAATTCTATAGTCTAGATTCTATTTTCACGACTGCAGACTCGATTCCAGATTTTACATGCTATATTCCACATTTCAGATTTCACATTCTACATTTTACATTCCAAAGGGTAGTTTTGTGTTTTAAAATTTAGAATTGGAGGTCAGAATAAATATTGCACAGATTTCAGATTTCACATGCTAGATTCCACATTCTAGATTTTACATTCTAAATTCTATAGTCTAAATTCTATTTTCCGGACTGCAGACTGGATTTGAGATTTGACATGCTATATTCCACATTCCAGATTTCACATTCTACATTTGAAATTCCAAAGGGTAGTTTTGTATTTTAAAATTTAGAATTGGAAGTCAGAATAAATATTGCACAGATTTCATATTTCACATCCTAGATTCCACATTCCAGATTTTACATTCTAAATTCTATAGTCCAGATTATATTTTCCCGACTGCAGACTGGATTTCAGATTTGACATGCTTTATTCCACATTCCTGATTTCACATTCTACATTTTACATTCCAAAGGGTAGGTTTGTGTTTAAAATTTAAAATTGGAAGTTAGAATAAATATTGCACAGATTTCAGATTTTACATTCTAGATTTTACATTCTAAATTCTATAGTCCAGATTCTGTTTTCCCGACTACAGACTGGATTCCAGATTTAACATACTATATTCCACATTCCAGATTTCACATTCTACATTTTACATTCCAAAGGGTAGTTTTGTGTTTTAAAATTTAGAATTGGAAGTGAGAATAAATATTGCACAAATTTCAGATTTCACATGCTAGATTCCACATTCTAGATTTTACATTTTAAATTCTATAGTCCAGATTCTATTTTCCCGACTGCAGACTGGATTCCAGATTTGACATGCTATATTCCACATTCCAGATTTCACATTCTACATTTTACATTCCAAAGGGTAGTTTTGTGTTTTAAAATTTAGAATTGGAAGTGAGAATAAATATTGCACAGATTTCAGATTTCACATTCTAGATTCCACATTCTAGATTTTACATTCTAAATTCTATAGTCCAGATTCTATTTTCCCGACTGCAGACTGGATTCCAGATTTGACATGCTATATTCCACATTCCAGATATTACATTCTACATTTTACATTCCAAAGGGTAGTTTTGTGTTTTAACATTTAGAATTGGAAATGAGAATAAATATTGCACAGATTTCAGATTTCACATTCTAGATTCCACATTCTAGATTTTACATTCTAAATTCTATAGTCCAGATTCTATTTTCCCGACTTCAGACTGGATTCCAGATTTGACATGCTATATCCCACATTCCAGATATTACATTGTACATTTTACATTCCAAAGGGTAGTTTTGTGTTTTAACATTTAGAATTGGAAGTGAGAATAAATATTGCACAAATTTCAGATTTCACATGCTAGATTCCACATTCTAGATTTTACATTTTAAATTCTATAGTCCAGATTCTATTTTCCCGACTGCAGACTGGATTCCAGATTTGACATGCTATATTCCACATTCCAGATTTCACATTCTACATTTTACATTCCAAAGGGTAGTTTTGTGTTCTAAAATTTAGAATTGGAAGTGAGAATAAATATTGCACAGATTTCAGATTTCACATTCTAGATTCCACATTCTAGATTTTACATTCTAAATTCTATAGTCCAGATTCTATTTTCCCGACTGCAGACTGGATTCCAGATTTGACATGCTATATTCCACATTCCAGATATTACATTCTACATTTTACATTCCAAAGGGTAGTTTTGTGTTTTAACATTTAGAATTGGAAGTGAGAATAAATATTGCACAGATTTCAGATTTCACATTCTAGATTCCACATTCTAGATTTTACATTCTAAATTCTATAGTCCAGATTCTATTTTCCCGACTTCAGACTGGATTCCAGATTTGACATGCTATATTCCACATTCTAGATATTACATTCTACATTTTACATTCCAAAGGGTAGTTTTGTGTTTTAACATTTAGAATTGGAAGTGAGAATAAATATTGCACAAATTTCAGATTTCACATGCTAGATTCCACATTCTAGATTTTACATTTTAAATTCTATAGTCCAGATTCTATTTTCCCGACTGCAGACTGGATTCCAGATTTGACATGCTATATTCCACATTCCAGATTTCACATTCTACATTTTACATTCCAAAGGGTAGTTTTGTGTTTTAAAATTTAGAATTGGAAGTGAGAATAAATATTGCACAGATTTCAGATTTTACATTCTAGATTCCACATTCTAGATTTTACATTCTAAATTCTATAGTCCAGATTCTATTTTCCCGACTGCAGACTGGATTCCAGATTTGACATGCTATATTCCACATTCCAGATATTACATTCTACATTTTACATTCCAAAGGGTAGTTTTGTGTTTTAACATTTAGAATTGGAAGTGAGAATAAATATTGCACAGATTTCAGATTTCACATTCTAGATTCCACATTCTAGATTTTACATTCTAAATTCTATAGTCCAGATTCTATTTTCCCGACTTCAGACTGGATTCCAGATTTGACATGCTATATCCCACATTCCAGATATTACATTGTACATTTTACATTCCAAAGGGTAGTTTTGTGTTTTAACATTTAGAATTGGAAGTGAGAATAAATATTGCACAAATTTCAGATTTCACATGCTAGATTCCACATTCTAGATTTTACATTTTAAATTCTATAGTCCAGATTCTATTTTCCCGACTGCAGACTGGATTCCAGATTTGACATGCTATATTCCACATTCCAGATTTCACATTCTACATTTTACATTCCAAAGGGTAGTTTTGTGTTTTAAAATTTAGAATTGGAAGTGAGAATAAATATTGCACAGATTTCAGATTTCACATTCTAGATTCCACATTCTAGATTTTACATTCTAAATTCTATAGTCCAGATTCTATTTTCCCGACTGCAGACTGGATTCCAGATTTGACATGCTATATTCCACATTCCAGATATTACATTCTACATTTTACATTCCAAAGGGTAGTTTTGTGTTTTAACATTTAGAATTGGAAGTGAGAATAAATATTGCACAGATTTCAGATTTCACATTCTAGATTCCACATTCTAGATTTTACATTCTAAATTCTATAGTCCAGATTCTATTTTCCCGACTTCAGACTGGATTCCAGATTTGACATGCTATATTCCACATTCCAGATTTCACATTCTACATTTTACATTCCAAAGGGTAGTTTTGTGTTTTAAAATTTAGAATTGGAAGTGAGAATAAATATTGCACAGATTTCAGATTTCACATTCTAGATTCCACATTCTAGATTTTACATTCTAAATTCTATAGTCCAGATTCTATTTTCCCGACTGCAGACTGGATTCCAGATTTGACATGCTATATTCCACATTCCAGATATTACATTCTACATTTTACATTCCAAAGGGTAGTTTTGTGTTTTAACATTTAAAATTGGAAGTGAGAATAAATATTGCACAGATTTCAGATTTCACATTCTAGATTCCACATTCTAGATTTTACATTCTAAATTCTATAGTCCAGATTCTATTTTCCCGACTTCAGACTGGATTCCAGATTTGACATGCTATATTCCACATTCTAGATATTACATTCTACATTTTACATTCCAAAGGGTAGTTTTGTGTTTTAACATTTAGAATTGGAAGTGAGAATAAATATTGCACAAATTTCAGATTTCACATGCTAGATTCCACATTCTAGATTTTACATTTTAAATTCTATAGTCCAGATTCTATTTTCCCGACTGCAGACTGGATTCCAGATTTGACATGCTATATTCCACATTCCAGATTTCACATTCTACATTTTACATTCCAAAGGGTAGTTTTGTGTTTTAAAATTTAGAATTGGAAGTGAGAATAAATATTGCACAGATTTCAGATTTTACATTCTAGATTCCACATTCTAGATTTTACATTCTAAATTCTATAGTCCAGATTCTATTTTCCCGACTGCAGACTGGATTCCAGATTTGACATGCTATATTCCACATTCCAGATATTACATTCTACATTTTACATTCCAAAGGGTAGTTTTGTGTTTTAACATTTAGAATTGGAAGTGAGAATAAATATTGCACAGATTTCAGATTTCACATTCTAGATTCCACATTCTAGATTTTACATTCTAAATTCTATAGTCCAGATTCTATTTTCCCGACTGCAGACTGGATTCCAGATTTGACATGCTATATTCCACATTCCAGATATTACATTCTACATTTTACATTCCAAAGGGTAGTTTTGTGTTTTAACATTTAGAATTGGAAGTGAGAATAAATATTGCACAGATTTCAGATTTCACATTCTAGATTCCACATTCTAGATTTTACATTCTAAATTCTATAGTCCAGATTCTATTTTCCCGACTTCAGACTGGATTCCAGATTTGACATGCTATATCCCACATTCCAGATATTACATTGTACATTTTACATTCCAAAGGGTAGTTTTGTGTTTTAACATTTAGAATTGGAAGTGAGAATAAATATTGCACAAATTTCAGATTTCACATGCTAGATTCCACATTCTAGATTTTACATTTTAAATTCTATAGTCCAGATTCTATTTTCCCGACTGCAGACTGGATTCCAGATTTGACATGCTATATTCCACATTCCAGATTTCACATTCTACATTTTACATTCCAAAGGGTAGTTTTGTGTTTTAAAATTTAGAATTGGAAGTGAGAATAAATATTGCACAGATTTCAGATTTCACATTCTAGATTTTACATTCTAAATTCTATAGTCCAGATTCTATTTTCCCGATGGCAGACTGGATTCCAGATTTGACATGCTATATTCCACATTCCAGATATTACATTCTACATTTTACATTCCAAAGGGTAGTTTTGTGTTTTAACATTTAGAATTGGAAGTGAGAATAAATATTGCACAGATTTCAGATTTCACATTCTAGATTCCACATTCTAGATTTTACATTCTAAATTCTATAGTCCAGATTCTATTTTCCCGACTGCAGACTGGATTCCAGATTTGACATGCTATATTCCACATTCCAGATTTCACATTCTACATTTTACATTCCAAAGGGTAGTTTTGTGTTTTAAAATTTAGAATTGGAAGTGAGAATAAATATTGCACAGATTTCAGATTTCACATTCTAGATTCCACATTCTAGATTTTACATTCTAAATTCTATAGTCCAGATTCTATTTTCCCGACTGCAGACTGGATTCCAGATTTGACATGCTATATTCCACATTCCAGATATTACATTCTACATTTTACATTCCAAAGGGTAGTTTTGTGTTTTAACATTTAGAATTGGAAGTGAGAATAAATATTGCACAAATTTCAGATTTCACATGCTAGATTCCACCTTCTAGATTTTACATTCTAAATTCTATAGTCCAGATTCTATTTACCCGACTGCAGACTGGATTCCAGATTTGACATGCTATATTCTACATTCCAGATTTCACATTCCAAATGATAGTTTTGTGTTTTAAAATTTAGAATTGGAAGTGAGAATAAATATTGCACAGATTTCAGATTTCACATTCAAGATTCCACATTCTAGATTTTACATTCTAAATTCTATAGTCCAGATTCTATTTTCCCGACTGCAGACTGGATTCCAGATTTGACATGCTATATTCCACATTCCAGATATTACATTCTACATTTTACATTCCAAAGGGTAGTTTTGTGTTTTAACATTTAGAATTGGAAGTGAGAATAAATATTGCACAGATTTCAGATTTCACATGCTAGATTCCACATTCTAGATTTTACATTCTAAATTCTATAGTCCAGATTCTATTTTCCCGACTGCAGACTGGATTCCAGATTTGACATGCTATATTCCACATTCCAGATTTCACATTCTACATTTTACATTCCAAAGGGTAGTTTTGTGTTTTAAAATTTAGAATTGGAAGTGAGAATAAATATTGCACAGATTTCAGATTTCACATTCTAGATTTTACATTCTAAATTCTATAGTCCAGATTCTATTTTCCCGACTGCAGACTGGATTCCAGATTTGACATGCTATATTCCACATTCCAGATATTACATTCTACATTTTACATTCCAAAGGGTAGTTTTGTGTTTTAACATTTAGAATTGGAAGTGAGAATAAATATTGCACAGATTTCAGATTTCACATTCTAGATTCCACATTCTAGATTTTACATTCTAAATTCTATAGTCCAGATTCTATTTTCCCGACTGCAGACTGGATTCCAGATTTGACATGCTATATTCTACATTCCAGATTTCACATTCCAAATGATAGTTTTGTGTTTTAAAATTTAGAATTGGAAGTGAGAATAAATATTGCACAGATTTCAGATTTCACATTCAAGATTCCACATTCTAGATTTTACATTCTAAATTCTATAGTCCAGATTCTATTTTCCCGACTGCAGACTGGATTCCAGATTTGACATGCTATATTCCACATTCCAGATTTTACATTCTACATTTTACATTCCAAAGGGTAGTTTTGTGTTTTAAAATTTAGAATTGGAAGTGAGAATAAATATTGCACAGATTTCAGATTTCACATTCTAGATTTTACATTCTAAATTCTATAGTCCAGATTCTATTTTCCCGACTGCAGACTGGATTCCAGATTTGACATGCTATATTCCACATTCCAGATTTTACATTCTACATTTTACATTCCAAAGGGTAGTTTTGTGTTTTAAAATTTAGAATTGGAAGTGAGAATAAATATTGCACAGATTTCAGATTTTACATTCTAGATTCCACATTCTAGATTTTACATTCTAAATTCTATAGTCCAGATTCTATTTTCCCGACTGCAGACTGGATTCCAGATTTGACATGCTATATTCCACATTCCAGATATTACATTCTACATTTTACATTCCAAAGGGTAGTTTTGTGTTTTAACATTTAGAATTGGAAGTGAGAATAAATATTGCACAGATTTCAGATTTCACATTCTAGATTCCACATTCTAGATTTTACATTCTAAATTCTATAGTCCAGATTCCATTTTCCCGACTGCAGACTGGATTCCAGATTTGACATGCTATATTCCACATTCCAGATTTTACATTCTACATTTTACATTCCAAAGGGTAGTTTTGTGTTTTAAAATTTAGAATTGGAAGTGAGAATAAATATTGCACAAATTTCAGATTTCACATGCTACATTCCACCTTCTAGATTTTACATTCTAAATTCTATAGTCCAGATTCTATTTACCCGACTGCAGACTGGATTCCAGATTTGACATGCTATATTCTACATTCCAGATTTCACATTCCAAATGATAGTTTTGTGTTTTAAAATTTAGAATTGGAAGTGAGAATAAATATTGCACAAATTTCAGATTTCACATGCTACATTCCACCTTCTAGATTTTACATTCTAAATTCTATAGTCCAGATTCCATTTTCCCGACTGCAGACTGGATTCCAGATTTGACATGCTATATTCCACATTCCAGATTTTACATTCTACATTTTACATTCCAAAGGGTAGTTTTGTGTTTTAAAATTTAGAATTGGAAGTGAGAATAAATATTGCACAAATTTCAGATTTCACATGCTACATTCCACATTCCAGATTTTACAATTTAAATTCAAATACATTCCAAATTCTTGACTTCATTTTTATATTAATTTGGAAAAACAGATTTCAGATTGAAGATTGTAAATTCCAGATTTCCGCTTTCAGGCCTTATATAGCTATTAGATTCTAGATTTCACATTCCAAACTAGTTTTGCGTTTTCAACTTTTGAATTGGGATTCAGAATACACATTGCACAGATTTTAGACTTCATATTCTAGATTTCAGATTCCAGATTTTACATTCTAAATTCTACTACATTCCAGATTTTATTTTCCGGATTGCAGAGTTTCAACTTCTGATTTATAAAGCAGATTTTAAGTTTCAAATTCCAAATTGTGGGTTGAGGATGTAACATTCCAAATTATTGATTTAATTTTTGTATCTGAAAAAACAGATTGCAGATTCTAAATTGTAAATCGTAGATTTCCGCTTTCAGGCTTCAGTTATTAAATTCCAGATTTCACATTCTACATTTCACATTCCAAATGGTAGTTTTGTGTTTTAAAATTTAGAATTGGAATTCAGAATGAGGATTGCACAAAGTCCAGATTTAACATGCTAGATTTCACATTCCAGATTACACAATCTACATTCCAGATTCTTTATTTTTATATTAATTTAAAAAAAACAAATTTCAAATTGCAGATTGTAGATTCCAGATTTCCGATTTCAGACTTTAGCTATTAGATTCTAGATTTCACATTCTACATTTCACATTCCAGACTGCAGTTTTGCGTTTTCAACTGATTTTAGACTTCACATCCTAGATGTGAAATTCATTTTACATTCAAAATTCTACTACATTCCAGATTTTATCTTCCGGATTGCAGAATTCCAATTTCAGATTTAGAACGCAGATTTTAAGTTTCAAATTCCAAATAATTGTAAATCCTAAATTAAGTTTTCAGGCCTCAGTTATTAGATTCCAGATTTCAGATTCCAAATTGTAGTTTTGTCTTTAAAATTTTGAAATAAAATTCAGAATGAAAATTGCATAGATTTCAGAGTTCACATTCTAGATTTTACATTCTAAATGATATATTCCAGACTTCATTTTCCACACTACAGACTGGATTTCAACATTCCAAATTCTGGATTTAATTTTTATCAGTAAAATACAGTTTTCAGATTACAGATTGTAAATTGTAGATTTGCGGCTTCAGGTCTCAGTTATTATATTCCATATTTTAAATTCTACATTTCACATTCCAGACTGTAGTTTTTGAATTGAAATTCAGAATTTAGATTGCATAGATTCGAGATTCCACATTCCAAATTTTACATTCTTAATTCTACATTCCCAATTTTATTTTCGGGGCTGCAGAATTCTAATTTTAGATTTAGAATGCAGATTTTAGGTTTCAAATTCCAACTTGTGTGTTGTGGATGCAACATTCTAGATATTTGATTCCATTTTAGATTTCCGCTTTCAGGCCTCTGTTATTAGATTCCAGATTTCACATTCCAAATTGCAGTTTTGTGTTTTGAAATTTTGAAATGAAATTCAGAATGCAGATTACACATATTCCGTATTTCACATGCTAGATTTCGCATTGCAAAATTTACAATTTCAGATTTAGGACGCAGATTTTAGATTTCAATTCCAAATTGTAAATATTACAGATATAGAATTTTAAAAAAATGGTGGTCATCCTTCCACTAACGAATCTCTTTGTAGACTATTTTATAGTGCTTAACGATTACAAAAATAGCTGGATTTACCGTCCTTTACCACTTTAGGCACCCCCACTGGTCCGAACTTCCCTTTTCATTTTTTTTATGTTTCAGAGAGCAGATCTCGCTGTGGCTTCCATGACAATAAATTATGCACGAGAGAGCGTAATCGACTTCACGAAGCCGTTCATGAACCTCGGCATAGGAATCTTATTCAAGGTGAGTTGAAACTCCACGAATCAATAGTTGCGACGACGAAAATTCACTATGTACTGAAGAATTCGTCGGTCAGGTAAATCTAAATCGTTCAGACCTGCCGGAGCCGGACCTAGAAACGGAGAGTTTTGCAAACTGTTTGCACATTATCTAAAATCGTTTGCTTGCCGGCAAAGTACCGCGAGATAAACGGTAACCACTCTCTTCGCTCCCGCACATACATTCCCTTCCCCATCCTCTCGTCTTGTTTACACGATAAATTCACCATCCGCATCCCCCGAAATTGTCTTCACATGCAATTTCGCCATCAGCCACCGACCTTTTTGATTGCAAATTTTCCGAGCTGACGCCCGCTTTGCATAACTCACGTTTCCTCGCCACTTATTCCAATTGCCAGCCATTATGCCGGCGTCTGCATTACATCTTCCGTCAGAAAAATTTCCCAAACTTGCACGTCCGTTGCGGAAAATGACGACGACACTGTCGCTGCACTCTCCGGAACCGCTCGTCCCGATCTGCGTGAAAAACGACCAGGAAATTAAAACTCACACGTGAAAAATATAATTAAATCCGTTCAAAGGTGCAGTGTTTAATTTCCGCTTCCTTCGGCGGCGGCCCCGAAAAGCCGGAATTAAATTCTTTGATTCGGTATGATAAAGGAGTGGGGGGTGGTCGGGCGGTGTGTAATTAAACGCTGGGGGCTTCTTTCGCATCGAAGTGGCAACTTTACAATGCACACAACATCGTAAAATAAAAATATATTATCTTATTCTTCCGGATTCTCCCTAATTTCTACCGACTCCCTTGTCTCATTTCTTTTTCTTCTGGTTTACTGTTAGTTCCTCTAAATGACAACCATTTTAGATAGATTTTTTTTCTTTGGAACTAGAACTGCTTTCAGAAGTCAAAAAATGGTTGTCATTCCAATATCATTAGTCAGTCAATCAGCCGTAGATGCGGTGGCCCACCCGCCCACCGCATTCACAGGTGGTACCATGAACGATATGGCTTTTAGTCACAAAACACAACTGTGAAATACAAGAAACGGAATGTGGATAAAATAGGAAAATGGTTGTCATTCCGAACCGGTTTGTCAACCATTCGGTCAAAGATGTAAATTTGAGCATATATTTTGGTGTAACTCTCAATATGGATTGATGTTCTTTGTTGGTGTAATGTTTCTTTGTGACTAAGAAGCCTAAGGTTCTGGCACCACTTGTGAGTGCGGTGGGCGGGTGGGCCACCCCTTCTACTATACTCATCGACTGACTAAATGGTTGAAAAATGATAACCATTTAATGAATTATTTTTTCCTTTGAACTAGAACTCGCTGTCATTTTTAATCCGCTTTCAGAAGTCAAAAAATGGTTGTCATTCCAATACCATTAGTCAATCAGTCAGTTGTGGTTGCGACGGCCCACCCGCCCACCGCATTCACAGGTGGCACCATGAACCATATGGCTTTTAGTCACAAAACACAACTGTGAAATACAAGAAACGGAATGTGTATACAATAGGAAAATGGTTGTCATTCTGAACCGGTTTGTCAACCATTCGGTCAAAAATGTAAATTTGAGCATATATTTTGGTGTAGCTCTCAATTTGAATTGATGTTCTTTGTTGGTGCAAGGTTTCTTTGTGACTAAGAAGCCTAAGGTTCTGGCACCGTTTGTGAGTGCGGTGGGCGGGTGGGCCACCCTGTCTGCTATACTCATCGACTGGCTAAATGGTTGTAAAATGACAATCATTTAATGAATTATTTTTTCCTTTGAACTAGAACTCGCTGTCATTTTTAATCCGCTTTCAGAAGTCAAAAACTGGTTGTCATTCCAATATCATTAGTCAGTCAATCAGCGGTAGGCTTCTTTCACATTTCGCAATGCACACAACATCGTAAAATAAAAAATATATTATCTTATTCCTCCTGATTCTCCCTAATTTCTACCGACTCTCTTGTCTCATTTGTTTTTCTTCTGGTTTACTGTTAGTTCCCCTTTCGCAATTCCATTAGCTATTTGAAAGAATTATCCACACAATTTAAACGGTTTTTTGCTAGTGCACTCGGCTCAGCTTCTTTTTGTCTAATTAATGTTTAATGACAGACGTTCAAAATAAAAATTTTGCAAAGCCCTCCGTCCGTCCGCAGGACCGCACTAAAACTCGGCGCATAACTCCGGCTTGCAGGTCCCCACGAGCCAACCCACGAGACTGTTTAGCTTTATGAATCCTCTGGCGGTGGAGATCTGGCTTTACGTCCTCGCGGCGTACATGCTGGTGTCGTTCACGCTCTTCGTGATGGCGAGATTCTCTCCTTACGAGTGGAACAACCCTCATCCCTGTCATCAGGAATCAGACATTGTCGAGAACCAATTCTCGGTCTCGAACAGCTTCTGGTTTATAACCGGCACGTTTTTACGGCAAGGATCAGGACTGAATCCCAAGGTTTGCTACTTGCATGGCATGAGTGTTGTGTTTGGGGATGGGGATGATGTCGCTGAGCTCGCTGCATCGAGAGGGATGGGGGAGATATTATGGCGCGGTTTACCGTCTTTACGGGGTTTTGTTTAACGGGAGGGGTTGCGAGAGTGGAAGGATTGTTTGAAGAAATGACGCTGTCATTTTCAGCAGCGCCTCGTAATTAATCATTGACATCGAAACTAAAAGAAATTACTAGATTATTAAGTACGAGAAGAAGAGCTCGCTATAGAGAAAAAAGGAAAATCTCAAATGATTGAATCACCGAGCCGGTTCATTTATACCCCTGCGACCTGATCGAATACCACAAGAAGCATTGGAAAAAATAATGAGAAAGGAGAAAAGAAGCGCTAGAATTAAATGAAAAGAGCAACTAGTAAATATAAGAAGAGTTGTATTTTTTCACAGATCGAATTATTTACTTTTTCTACGACCAGTAGCTTAAAAAAATATTGTGCGTGTCAGCTTCCACACGCGACTAGAGTTAACTCTTTAATGCCATTATATTTGAATATACGATAGGAAATAAACGTTTGAACTACCAGGAACACTTCAAAAAGCTAAAGCTCCAGAAACTTCAAGAGCTTTTTTCGCGATGCTTTTTCCTGTATTTTTGCAAAATTTCTATATGTTTTGGAAGCTCCTGAAGACAAATGTGCAGTAATATCTGACATGCGAGTTCTATTTCAAAAATTAGCATTTCGATACTCCGAAGAAACATCAATTCTCAATTTTTTGACTTTGAAAGCTCATAACTCAAAAACTACGTAATATATCGGGATTAGGTTTTCAGTAGTCGTTTTAGACATCCTTTTTGCATATCTGTTCATCGTCAGAAACATCTAGAGAAACGGATTGATTTTTTACGATTTTTGAACTACTAGGAATTCCTCAAAAAGCTAAAGCTCCAGAAACTTCAAGAGCTTTTTTCGCGATGCTTTTTCCTGTATCTTTGCAAAATTTCTATATGTTTTGGAAACTCCTGAAGAGAAATGTGCAGTAGTATCTGACATGCGAGTTCTATTTCAAAAATAGCATTTCGATACTCCGAAGAAATATCAATTCTCATTTTTTTTTTACTTTGAAAGCTCATAACTCAAAAACTACGTAATATATCGGGATTGGGTTTTCAGTAGTAGTTTTAGACATCCTTTTTGCACATCTGTTTAAAATCAGAAACATCTAGAGAAACGGATTGATTTTTTACGATTTTTGAACTACCAAGAATGCCTCAAAAAGCTAAAGCTCCACAAACTTCAAGAGCTTTTTTCGCGCTGCTTTTTCCTGTAACTTTGCAACATTTCTATACGTTTTGGAAGCTCCTGAAGACAAATGTGCAGTAATATCTGACATGCGAGTTCTCTTTCAAAAATTAGCGTTTCGATATTCCGAAAAAATATCAATTCGCAATTTTTTGACTTTGAAAGCTCATAACTCAAAAGCTACGTAATATATCGGGATTGGGTTTTCAGTAGTCGTTTTAGACATCCTTTTTGCATATCTGTTCATCGTCAGAAACATCTAGAGAAACGGATTGATTTTTTACGTTTTTTGAACTACCAGGAATGCCTCAAAAAGCTAAAGCTCCAGAAACTTCAAAAGCTTTTTTCGCGATGCTTTTTCCTGTATCTTTGCAAAATTTCTATATGTTTTGAAAGCTCCTGAAGAGAAATGTGCAGTAATATCTGACATGCGAGTTCTATTTCTAAAATTAGCATTTCCATACTCCGAAGAAACATCAATTCTCAATTTTTTGACTTTGAAAGCTCATAACTCCAAAACTACGTAATATATCGGGATTGGGTTTTCAGTAGTCGTTTTAGACATCCTTTTTGCATATCTGTTCATCGTCAGAAACATCTAGAGAAACGGATTGATTTTTTACGATTTTTGAACTACCAGGAATGCCTCAAAAAGCTAAAGCTCCAGAAATTTCAAGAGCTTTTTTCGCGATGTTTTTTCCTGTATCTTTGCAAAATTTCTATATGTTTTGGAAGTTCCTGAAGAGAAATGTGCAGTAATATCTGACATGCGAGGTCTCTTTCAAAAATTAGCATTTCAATACTCAGAAGAAATATCAATTCTCATTTTTTGATTTTGAAAGCTCATAATCAAAAACTACGTAATATATCGGGATTGGGTTTTCAGTAGTCGTTTTAGACATCCTTTTTGCATACCTGTTCAACGTGAGAAACATCTAGAGAAACGGATAGATTTTTTTACGGTTCTTGAACTACCAAGAATGCCTCAAAAAGCTAAAGCTCCAGAAACTTCAAGAACTTTTTTCGCGCTGTTTTTTCCCGTGTCCATGCAAAATTTCTATATGTTTTGGAAGCTCCTGAAGAGAAATGTGCAGTAGTATCTGACATGCGAGTTCTATTTCAAAAATAGCATTTCGATACTCCGAAGAAATATCAATTCTCATTTTTTTGACTTTGAAAACTCATAACTCAAAAACTAGGTAATATATCGGGATTGGGTTTTCAGTAGTCGTTTTAGACATCCTTTTTGCATATCTGTTCATCGTCAGAAACATCTAGAGAAACGGATTGATTTTTTACGATTTTTGAACTACCAGGAATGCCTCAAAAAGCTAAAGCTCCAGAAACTTCAAAAGCTTTTTTCGCGATGCTTTTTCCTGTATCTTTGCAAAATTTCTATATGTTTTGAAAGCTCCTGAAGAGAAATGTGCAGTAATATCTGACATGCGAGTTCTATTTCTAAAATTAGCATTTCCATACTCCGAAGAAACATCAATTCTCAATTTTTTGACTTTGAAAGCTCATAACTCCAAAACTACGTTATATATCGGGATTGGGTTTTCAGTAGTCGTTTTAGACATCCTTTTTGCATATCTGTTCATCGTCAGAAACATCTAGAGAAACGGATTGATTTTTTACGATTTTTGAACTACCAGGAATGCCTCAAAAAGCTAAAGCTCCAGAAATTTCAAGAGCTTTTTTCGCGATGTTTTTTCCTGTATCTTTGCAAAATTTCTATATGTTTTGGAAGTTCCTGAAGAGAAATGTGCAGTAATATCTGACATGCGAGGTCTCTTTCAAAAATTAGCATTTCAATACTCAGAAGAAATATCAATTCTCATTTTTTGATTTTGAAAGCTCATAATCAAAAACTACGTAATATATCGGGATTGGGTTTTCAGTAGTCGTTTTAGACATCCTTTTTGCATACCTGTTCAACGTGAGAAACATCTAGAGAAACGGATAGATTTTTTTACGGTTCTTGAACTACCAAGAATGCCTCAAAAAGCTAAAGCTCCAGAAACTTCAAGAACTTTTTTCGCGCTGTTTTTTCCCGTGTCCATGCAAAATTTCTATATGTTTTGGAAGCTCCTGAAGAGAAATGTGCAGTAGTATCTGACATGCGAGTTCTATTTCAAAAATAGCATTTCGATACTCCGAAGAAATATCAATTCTCATTTTTTTGACTTTGAAAGCTCATAACTCAAAAACTAGGTAATATATCGGGATTGGGTTTTCAGTAGTCGTTTTAGACATCCTTTTTGCATATCTGTTCATCGTCAGAAACATCTAGAGAAACGGATTGATTTTTTACGATTTTTGAACTACTAGGAATGCCTCAAAAAGCTAAAGCTCCAGAAACTTCAAGAGCTTTTTTTGCGATGCTTTTTCCTGTATTTTTGCAAAATTTCTATATGTTTTGGAAGCTCCTGAAGACAAATGTGCAGTAATATCTGACATGCGAGTTCTATTTCAAAAATTAGCATTTCGATACTCCGAAAAAATATCAATTCTAATTTTTTTGACTTTGAAAGCTCATAACTCAAAGACTAGGTAATATATCGGGATTGGGTTTTTAGTAGTCGTTTTAGACATCCTTTTTGCATATCTGTTCATCGTCAGAAACATCTAGAGAAACGGATTGATTTTTTACGATTTTTGAACTACTAGGAATTCCTCAAAAAGCTAAAGCTCCAGAAACTTCAAGAGCTTTTTTCGCGATGCTTTTTCCTGTATCTTTGCAAAATTTCTATATGTTTTGGAAACTCCTGAAGAGAAATGTACAGTAGTATCTGACATGCGAGTTCTATTTCAAAAATAGCATTTCGATACTCCGAAGAAATATCAATTCTCATTTTTTTTTTACTTTGAAAGCTCATAACTCAAAAACTACGTAATATATCGGGATTGGGTTTTCAGTAGTAGTTTTAGACATCCTTTTTGCACATCTGTTTAAAATCAGAAACATCTAGAGAAACGGATTGATTTTTTACGATTTTTGAACTACCAAGAATGCCTCAAAAAGCTAAAGCTCCACAAACTTCAAGAGCTTTTTTCGCGCTGCTTTTTCCTGTAACTTTGCAACATTTCTATACGTTTTGGAAGCTCCTGAAGACAAATGTGCAGTAATATCTGACATGCGAGTTCTCTTTCAAAAATTAGCGTTTCGATATTCCGAAAAAATATCAATTCGCAATTTTTTGACTTTGAAAGCTCATAACTCAAAAGCTACGTAATATATCGGGATTGGGTTTTCAGTAGTCGTTTTAGACATCCTTTTTGCATATCTGTTCATCGTCAGAAACATCTAGAGAAACGGATTGATTTTTTACGATTTTTGAACTACCAGGAATGCCTCAAAAAGCTAAAGCTCTAGAAACTTCAAGACCTTTTTTCGCGAGGCTTTTTCCTGTATCTTTTCAAAATTCCTATATGTTTTGAAAGCTCCTGAAGACAAATGTGCAGTAATATCTGACATGCGAGTTCTATTTCAAAAATAGCATTTCGATACTCCGAAGAAATATCAATTCTCATTTTTTTGATTTTAAAAGCTCATAACTCAAATACTACATAATATATCGGGATTGGGTTTTTAGTAGCCGTTTTAGACTTCCTTTTTGCATATCTGTTCAACAGCGAAAACACCTACAGAAACGGAGAGATTTTTTACGATTTTTGAACTACCAGGAATGCCTCAAAAAGCTAAAGCTCAAGAAACTTCAAAAGCTTTTTTCGCGATGCTTTTTCCTGTATCTTTGCAAAATTTCTATATGTTTTGAAAGCTCCTGAAGAGAAATGTGCCGTAATATCTGACATGCGAGTTGTATTTCAAAAATAGCATTTCGATACTCCAAAGAAATATCGATTCTAATTTTTTTGACTTTGAAAGCTCATAACTCAAAAACTAAGTAATATATCGGGATTGGGATTTCAGTAATCGTTTTAGACATCCTTTTTGCATACCTGTTCAACGTCAGAAACATCTAGAGAAACGGATTGATTTTTTACGATTTTTGAACTACCAGGAATGCCTCAAAAAGCTAAAGCTCCAGAAACTTCAAGAGCTTTTTTCGCGCTGCTTTTTCCTGTGTCTTTGCAAAATTTCTATATGTTTTGGAAGCTCCTGAAGACAAATGTGCAGTAATATCTGACATACGAGTTTTATTTCAAAAATTATCATCTTACAATATTTTATACTGTTTTAAACTGCTACGACAATAACAAAAAGCGCAGACAACCAACAATACATGGGACAGTGTAGAGGGTTAATGTCGTCCCGGCTTTAAAAATCGATTCTTAAGGAGTAAACTCCAAAAATGCTTTCAGAGAAATTAATAGAAAATATCCTGTATAAGCTAAACACTTTAAAATCATAGCGAATGAGAGTTATTCTTCAGAGATTCTTCGATAGTTTTGAAATTTACAATTGATACACACATCGTTGTCGCAGACCTCGCTCAGGCAGTCGATTCAACTCTTTTCCTTCCTCAACCCCCTGGCCATGAACATCTGGTTCTACATGGCAGGGGCGTACGTCCTAGTCTGCATAACCATCTGGATAGTGGCGCACTTTTCCGCCCGCGAATGGAAAGAACCGGAACTGTGCGACGAGTGTTTTCTGGAAAGACACCACCAACTTGAGGACGATTTCTGCACGCACGAAACGTCTTCCGGAATCGGGAGCGAGTTCTCCGAGGACGACCCCTGTTTGGAGCACGAGGCTCCCACGGGGACGGTCTTGGAGACGCTGGAGAACGGCTTCACCATCGGGAACAGCTTCTGGTTCGCCATCGGCAGCCTCATGCAGCAGGGATCGGATCTCAATCCGAAGGTAGCGCCTCTTTAAGTGCTACTCGATCACAGTCTCCAATTTCCCGTAGATAGTTTCTTTGACGCCGACTTGGCAACGTTTCGCATTTAAGCGCTAAACTTCTTTACCTGCGCTCCAGCGAATTGATAATAAAACCACTTAACTCCTCCGTGATTAACCCCAAGAAATTCTATTTTGGTTTTAGCGAGCTAACCTCTCCGCTTCATAAACGCTCATATGATGTAGTCTGTTAATTACAAGTTTGGAAACTGGAATGATTTAACGTCCCGGTAATAAATGCTCGCCGGGGCAATATGTGTGTGTATCCTCTCGATGCAGTCGACTTCCATCAAAGATAAACAAGTGACCGTTGTGCGACTGATTGTAGGCCACGTCCACGAGGATCGTGGGCGGGATCTGGTGGTTTTTCACCCTCATAATCATCTCTTCGTACACCGCCAACTTGGCCGCCTTCCTAACGGTGGAACGGATGATTACCCCCATTGAGAGCGCCCAGGACTTGGCCGACCAGACGGATATCGCTTATGGAACTCTGGAGGGGGGCAGCACGATGACCTTTTTTAGGGTAAGTTGGTGTTTTTTCCGGCTTTCGGTTAATCTCTTGGCAGCTCGAAATTTGTGTAAGAAGCCTTAATGCAGAAAAGGAATCGAGAAATCAATACTGACGTGTAAGAAAAATAGAGAAGTCTAACATTAAAATTGTCCCGGCGCATCCACCATTTTTAGGTTGTGTGATCTAATTAATTTCACACTTTGTATCAACTCCGATATATTAATAAATTGAAAATGTTTTTAATGTCTGTTATTAATTATTGGGAGTAAATCATCCAAATCATCCGAAACAAAATCTCGTTACATCATAAAGGAAAACCAATTGCATATAAATGACATTTACCAATAAAATCTATATATTTAATTTATACCGTGTGTATTTTGACGTCACTACCCAATAAATTAACTCGCTCCCCAGTCACGCAATTTCGCTCCTGTGTCCACGGCAATTAATTACACATTACTCATATATGAGCAGTACGTTAAATGTGAATATAGGATAGTCTAGGTTGGGCTTCATGCCTCAAGCAAGCGATTATGGTTTTGAAGTTATCAGGCAGCACTGATATTGCGGAATTATATGACGATGAAGTTGACGATTGTACGCAATACCGAAATGTGGCTACTGTGTATCACCAAATATTATCGCAATCAGTATAAATGCAAAAAATAACAATACAGATAGCAACAGTAAGCAGAATTAAAAAAATAAGAAAAACAGAAGTCGATAAAAAGGTATCTAAAAAATAAATTACTTAGAAGATAATCCCTAACACCTACACACGAAGAAAAACAATTCCTAAACGCAACAGCAACAAGAGAAAAATAGTATTACCAGCAACAAAAATAGACGGAGAAAGAGAACCTCTAACCTAAATAACATCAAATGCAACAGAAGGGGAAAGATATGAGCGAGGAAAATATAGGAGCGAGCGAAGCGAGCTGTATCCATAAACAATGCGAATCAATAAATTACATAATCAAACGAGTTGCATACAAGATTTTGTGTTTATGAATAGTAGCTCGCTTCGCTCGCTTAAATATTATAAAATTATTAGAATTTTTTACTGTAATATAATGTATCTTTTTTAATTTTGGAACTCAAAGTTGACATTTGAAAATGCAAAAATATTGAAGTAAAGTATCGAAATTGGCGAATTTTGAAAATAAAATTTTTGAGTTCATAGAATTTTGAAAAAGTGATCGAAGTTACAACAGGAATAACTCCAAACGGTGACTACAATGTTGTTAAATATGGAACAAAATAAAACATTACGAAAGTCTTCAAAGTTCGACTTTAAACAACACGAAAATAACATAAAATCTTGTATGCAACTAGGTTGCAATGGGAAATTATTGACTCGTCTTGTTTATGAATAGTCGAAAATTATTTCGTTCTTCAGTTTCAGGCGGGATTGTTTTCATAAAAAATACAAATCGGTAATATACATAATCGACCCAGTTGCATACAAGATTTTATGTTTCGAGACAAAACTATTAAATTACACAACTTTTTATATTAAAAACATTATTTCGTTCTTCAGTTTGTTACAAGTTAGAATATAGGAACGAGCGAAGCGAGCTGTACCCATAAATAATGTGAATCAGTAAATTACATAATCAATCCAGATGCATACAAGATTTTGTGTTTCGGGAAAAAACTGTTAAACTACACATTCTTTTACATTAAAAACTTTAAGAAAATACCTAAATTCCCAGTTTCCAGTTCTTTAGTTCCTACATCTTTCAATTCCTAGTTTATCAGTTCATAGCTCCTGCGTTCCTACTTTCTCAGTTCCTAAATCGTCGGTTCAAGCTGTCCACTTCCTAGTTCCTAGCTCTTTACTAGTATTCCTAGTACTTTGTCAATTCATAGTTCTTCAGTTTATAGTTCCTAGTTTTTCAATTTGTTTCTCAGTTCATAGATACCCAATTACAAGATACCTAAATTTCCAGTTCCCAGTTCTTCAATTTTTAGTTGGTCAGTTTAGAAATGATCAATTCCCGGTTATTCAATCGTTACTTTATCAGTGCCTAGTTTTTCGTTCTTCATGTTTAGGCTTCTCAAATTTTTAAGGTTTATCGACTTTTCAGGTTTCCAAAGTCTCCTAAGTGCCCAGATGTCTCGATAGTTCTAGATAGTTCTAGGTTTATAAAGTTTTCATACCTTGTTTCTGTTTGTGAAATTTCTCAAGGCGCCCAGGTTTAATTTGTTTGTCAGGTTGTTCAAGTTTCTTGACTTTAGTTAAAAATTTTCAGGTTTTCAATTTTTTTCGGCTTTCTCAAGATTTTTAAAGACCAGGTTTCTTCACTTTTCCAGGTTTGTTGGAATTTCTAGGTTTATAAAATTTCATAATTCGTCAATATTTTCACGGCGTCTTTATAGGTTTGTCAAATTCCTCAAAGAGTTCAGATTTCTCAGGTTTAGGTTTCCCAGTTTCCCCAGGTTTTTCAAATTACTAAGTCCAGGTTTCTTATTTTTCAAGTTTGCCAGTTTGCCAGGTTTACTCAAAGTGTGCAGTTTCATAAAGTCTTCATATTTTATCAGTTTTTGTTTCCCAATGTTTTTCCCATTTCCTGGTCTTGCCTCTAGGTTTATCAAATGTTTACAAGTTCCGAGATTTCTCAGGTTTGGTTAAACTGTCAGGTGTTTCAACTTAGTTGATCCAAGTTTCTTAAAAAACCTGGACGGTTTGTCAAATATGAAAGCGCCCAGGTTTCTTAGGTGTGTTAAAGTTTTGTCAATTTTGGTTTATATTTTTTTGTTTTCATCTTTCTTGGTCTACGTCTCTCAGAGTTTTCAGGTATGTCAATTCTGCCTTGTCAATATTCTCACAAAGTGCCCAGGTTTCTTAATTTTGATTATTCCATTTTGACAGGTTAGTGAATGCATAAATTAACATATCTTTTACGTATTTAATTAGCGAAGAGGTGAAACAATATGTGTCTTTGCACTGCTATTATTCAAGCCTGTGCTGTTATTTGGCTAACAATAGAGGGTTTAGGACGATGAGAATTCACTAAACTCCACAAAGCCTCAGGATTATTTTTGTTTTGTTTTGCATAATTTGCAATTTTGATAGCAAGGTTGTATTTGTTTTTGTAACAATTGGACAAAAATGTTTTTATTTTAGGTTTGTAGTGTTAGAACCTTTTGAATTTCTCGATTAACAAAGATCGTGTAGATTTCGTGATCTTAAAAACCACCCTCGAGAGTCATCACAGTTGTGTCAAATGGCTCCAGTTCATCTCCTTCAGCTAAAATTTTGTTTGACACCAACGATAATAAAAAGCAATAATTCAACTTTATTCCCTTCCGACTCCCACTCGCTCCCTTAAAAAAGATCCAAACTGAAAATTCATGCCGCCAATAAAAAACATTTGTCATCTTTTTTCGTGTATCGTTCCCACATGTTTATTATTTGGACGGTTTATCAAAAAAAAGCAGTGAAGATTTCCTTTGAAAAAACACCCAGAAATTTACGAGCGTCTCGTATTTCATTGTTCGCTGTCTCACATTGTTGATACTAATTGTACTTTGAAATTCCACACCGAAATCGATGAAAACGTGGATGCGCCCTGATCAAGTGTACAGTATAGTAGTCATTTAAACCTGTGACGGTCCCTAATATGAAGAGACCAAGAAAAATATTTAAAAAATTCTGACCCCAAGATATATGGATTTAAAGTTTACGCGAAAACCGATTGAGAACCGCTAGCATGATTGAAGAACCATTAGTAAATAAACTCTTCTCTTGGCCTAAACAAAAAAAGACTTTTTTGCTGGAACGAGTGCGGTGAACAGCTGCCAATTAATTACTTTCATTTTTACTGGTGACATTGCACACTAAATATTTTAACATGCCTTTATTTTCAAATAGTGACCGACATGATTATGTCTATTATCTACTGTACTTCACCGTGTATATTGTCATGACGGCGGCTCTCGACCTGTCAAGCCGTCCACATCGATTATGAAAAAACGAAAACAGTCCTCCGAGAAATTAAGAGAGCCGTTCCCGCAGGAGTATTGTGCAAACTGAATTTTACGAGCAAGTTCGGCGGGATCGATAGTGATCTAATATGGTGCCCCGGAGTCATCAAACGGGTGGTGATTGAAATAATAATCTACTTTGAATGGAGTGTCATAACCGACTCGGTTGGCCAGTTCGTTAGTTAACCGAGTCACAAAGCGACTCAGGAATGATTTATCCGAGTTTTTCACTCGACAACTTCGGCGGCGAGCAGAGACATATGTCTAGTTTTCTTTTATTGCCCTGTTTTCGATTATAAATAATTAATGCTGCATTATCCTTTCAACAATAAAATTTATGGTGTTTCCGCAATTTATGACGCTCCACGCGTCCGGAAACTCATTCCGGGACAAGAACGACTCGGTGCAACTGCAATAAAAATTTCATCCGGCTGGTTTTTGCTCGTCTAAGGGTCTCATTTCGTCGGAGGGGTTACTGTGCCGTGTTTGGTTCCGTTCTCGTCGAACAATGATAGACCATAAATATTAATGCTGATAACTGAGTTCTGGTTCGATTTCACGCGGCAGTTAAACGCAAACGGGATCTCTTCAAATGTAACTTTACGATTTAATATTGTGGCATTGGGTGCATTTACATTTTCGTACCGAACAGATTTTTTTCTGATGAAGCGCTTTGATATTAATGTTTTAAAAATGGTGAATGCGCCGGGATAATCTAAAGAATAATATGTAATTGTTTAAAGTTGAAAAAAATTTTTTAACATATTTTAAGCTATAGCTGTTCATTCGTCCAATAAAAGCCCTTAATAATGGTGGGTAATTTTTTCTTGAGTACATATACATCATATAAGAAAGTGAAAAATTTATAGGTGAATTTTTTAAACATTTTTTGTTGTCTTCAATGAAATCGGAGGTCCCAAAAAAATTTGTTAATTGACAATAAATGCTTAAATTGTTGAAATTTTCCAACGAGATTTTATTCCATCAAGTGTTGAGAACATACCATAATTTATTCAAATTTTTAAATTAATATTTAAAAATATAAAAAATATTTTATATAGAACTCCGGGAGTTTTTTATCGGAGATTTTATCCTCTTTTTGAATCTTTTTTTCCGATTTCCGCTTTTACTTATAGTTTTTGTGTTATTGCAAAAGAACTAAACTCCTTTTTTTTACTTCTTTGTTAATAACAATCGTAATTTTTATTTGCGAAACAAAGAAAAAAACGTCTTTCTCAGAATAAAATCCCGAAATGATTCAGCTATCACTCATATTTTTCGGATCCTTGTAACTATTTTTCGCAGGTTTTCAATTTCTTGACTAGACTAATAAGTGTCGAAAAATAATAGGGTTGCCAACGCTGCCTGCTGAACTGAAAACTGGTACATAACTATGGCACATTTACATTTAACGTACTGCTCATACTTTTTGAAAAATTGAATGAATTAAAAAAAAGGTACATTCTTTTACAGTAAAAATTTGTAATGATATAATACATAAGCGAAGCGAGCTACTATTCATAAACACAAAATATTGTATGCAACTAGGTGGATTATGTAATTTACTGATTCACATTATTTATGGGTACAGCTCGCTTCGCTCGCTCCTATATTCTATTCTAACTTACTACTAACTGAAGACGAAATATTTTTTTAATATAATAGAATGGGTAATTTAATACTTTTGTCTCGAAACACAAAATCTTGTATGCAACTGGATCGATTATGTAAATTACCGATTCGTATTGTTTATGAAAACCATCTCGCTTCGCTCGCTCCTATTTTCTAACTCGTCACGATCTGAAGAACGAAATAATTTTGTACTGTTCATAAACAAGACGAGTCAATAATTTCCCATTACAACCGAATGGCCTACAAGATTTTATGTTC
This sequence comes from Diaperis boleti, assembly GCA_963583935.1. Lineage (NCBI taxonomy): Eukaryota > Metazoa > Arthropoda > Insecta > Coleoptera > Tenebrionidae > Diaperis > Diaperis boleti. The sequence goes on along the minus strand of OY757244.1, from coordinate 81,198,488 downwards.
TTTTCGTGTTATTCCTGTTGTCACTTCGATCACTTTTTTCAAAGTTGTTTAAATTCAAAAAAATTATTTTCAAAATTCGCCAATTTCCATACCTTCATTCAATATTTTTGCATTTTCAAATAGCAACTTTGAGTTCCAAAATTAAAAAAGATACATTCTTTTATAGTAAAAATTTGTAATGATTTTATAATATATGAGCGAGCGAAGCGAGCTACTATTCATAAACACAAAATCTTGTATGCAACTTGGTTGATTATGTAATTTACTGATTCGCATTGTTTATGGATATAACTCGCTTCGCTCGCTCCTATATGCTAACTTATTGCAAACTGAAGAACGAAATCATTATTTTAATGTAAATCAATGTGGAATTTAATAGTCTTGTCCCAAAACACAAAATCTTGTATGCAACTGGGTCGATTATGTAAATTACCGATTCGTATTGTTTATGAAAATCATCTCGCTTCGCTCGCTCCTATTTTATAACTCGTGACGATCTGAAGAACGAAATAATTTTCTACTGTTCATAAACAAGACGAGTCAATAATTTCCCATTACAACCGAATTGCCTACAAGATTTTATGTTGTTTTCGTGTTATTCCTGTTGTCACTTCGATCACCTTTTTCAAAGTTCTTTAATTTCAAAATTTTTATTTTCAAAATTCGCCAATTTCCATACCTTCATTCATTATTTTTGCATTTTCAAATACCAACTTTGAGTTCCAAAATTTAGAAAAGATACATTCTTTTATAGTAAAAATTTGTAATGATTTTATAATATGTGAGCGAGCGAAGCGAGCTACTATTCATAAACACAAAATCTTGTATGCAATTTACTGCATTTGGTTGTTTTTGGACTTTTTAGAAGTTTCAGAAAAAAAACATATTACACATAAACAATTAAATTTTTAATTAAACATTTTTTTGGTATTTCAAAGAAATGCAAATAATGATTTTTAAAAAACAAAAAAATTGTCAACTAATTATTATTTAAACATTAGAAATATAAAAGAAAGCGATTATAAACAATAAAAAATCGTTTTAATTTTTTTTTAAATCATTATTTCCTCGGGACAACAAAATGTTTTTTTTTTAATATTAAACTAGTCAATTTGTTCATAAACAGTTTATAAACAAATAACGTAAAAAATTTACCCCCATTATTAAGCTCCTTTATTGAACGAATGAACAGCTATGGCACAATAGTAGATTATATTACAAGTGACAGAAATGCTTCATTGTAAGCGAGTGAGATCTTTGAATCACAAGTGCGATAACACGAGTGATACACATCTCACGAGCTTACAATGTCATTTCGGTCACGTGTAAGATATGTTAATTTTTTTTTTATACTCGACTATCATCTAGATGACTATTTTTGCCACGCAAAAGGAAGGTATAATGGAGTATTTTTCTCACAAGTGATATAATGATAAAAAGGGGTGAATTACTATGGTTACACAATGGTAAGACAGGAATAATTTTTTGAAACGTCATTTTGACACTTTCATGAATTTTTTGATTTTTAACTTTTACAAGAAATTACACGTCGGGCATAAAACGTCGTATCTTACACGTGACCGAAATGACATCGTATCTCACTCGCTGACAATGAAGCATTTCTGTCAATTGTAATATAATCTACTATTTTAACATTTATTGTATTTTTTTTCAACTTTAAACAATAATATTATAAACAAAATAATTATCTTTTAAAAACTTTTAGAACATGAACTTCTTGAGTACATAATATATATAAGAAAGCCTCCAAGAAGTGAAAAATTTATAGGTCAACATTTTTTGTTGTCTTCAATGAAAGCGGACATCCAATAAAATTTTGTTTATTAACAATTGCCTAAGTTATTGGAAAATAAAGTTAAATCGGTTTTTCCAACGGGATCTCATTCCATCAAGTGTTAAGAACACACCATAATTTATTCAAATTTTTAAAATGATATTTTATACTATAAAAAAAATATATTATAATGTGACCTACTCTTTTCAGAGGCGGCACGCGCCCGTTCCGTTACGGCCACGCGGAGCGCTATTTTCAGCGTTAAATTAAAATTATTAATAATGGAGATAGAACTCCGGGAATTGGGAGTTTGTCATCGGAAATTTCCTCCTCTTTCTGAATATGTTTTTCGCTATCACTTGCTATCACTTGCTATATGCTGATTTTTTTTTGTTAATAACAATTGTAATTTTTTATTTGAAAAACAAACAAAAAAAAACGTCTTTCTCTGGATAAAATCCCGAATCGAATGAGCTATCGCTCATATTTTTCGGATATTTTCTTGACTAGAATAATTATACATAAAACTATGGTACATTTACATTGAACGTACTGCTCATACTTGATCAGTTCTTTGAAAAATATTTTTTGAAAAATTCAGCGTGAATTGTAAGACGTCGTCGCGTCGAAACAGTAATACTCCTGTCGTTTTCCAGGACTCGAAGATCGGCATCTACCAAAAAATGTGGCGCTTCATGGAGAGCAAGAAGCCCCCCGTCTTCGTGAAGAGCTACGAGGAGGGGGTCCAGCGCGTCCTCGACGGCAACTACGCCTTCCTGATGGAATCGACGATGCTCGACTACGCCGTCCAGAGGGACTGCAATCTGACCCAGATCGGCGGGCTCTTGGACTCGAAAGGGTACGGCATCGCGACGCCGAAGGGCAGCCCGTGGAGGGACAAGATCTCCCTCGCGATTTTAGAGCTGCAGGAGAAGGGGGTCATCCAGATCCTGTACGACAAGTGGTGGAAGAACACGGGCGACGTCTGCAATCGAGACGATAAAAGCAAGGAATCGAAGGCCAACGCTCTGGGCGTCGAGAATATCGGTGAGTGACAGACTTTGAGGTTTTTGCGGAAACATTGCGGTTTTTGCTGCGGCACTTTAGTTTATTGTGCGGGTTTTTGCAGGCGTCAGGGCCGATGAAAGATACGACGTGAATGGGGAAAAAATCGAGTTTCAGTTCGGGCCGGATACTGCAAGAAGTTTAACGGGTTTAATAAACCGGGAACTTAATTGAGAAAAAATCTAAATAAATGCAACTGACCACAAGTGAGCATAAAAAACGAAACGGACGCAATCTCTTATATCCCCAATAAAGAGTCGAGCGATTTCAGCTTTCACAAGCCAATCAATATAAAATCCCGAGTCGATCGCCTCCAATCTGTTTATCTTTACTCCCCATCTTCCTCCGTCAGCTGGGTCAAAAACAAATTCGGATGAGCCATCTCGCCGAAATTATCACTTTGTTTAAACCGGATAATGATCGCCGTCCCGGAAGCGTCCGGCGACAATAACTCGCGCGCCATTTGAATAAAACGGCATACATAAAAGATGATTTCGAGCGAAATCGATGCGGCCATTTTTCAACCGGAGCCAAATGGAAAAAATAAATATTCGACGGAAAATTCATCAACTTCTCGCCCAGAGAGAAACAGGGAGGAAAAGAAGAGGAGAATTAAATTATTATTCCGGGAGTTTCCGGGCGTTTGAGAAAAAATGCAGGTATTCCAGGTTTATCGTCATTATGAGGGCGGAATAATTTCGTTATCTCGGTGCTTCGGCGAACTCAATTAAGGCACTAAAAAATTGATTAGAACGAAACGGTTCTAACTTGTTCTTTGTGCGAAATTACGTAATTGCACGAGTCTTTTTCTTCTCGCAGGGGGCGTGTTCGTGGTGCTCCTCTGCGGCCTCGCCCTGGCGATCCTGGTCGCCATCCTCGAATTCTGCTGGAACAGCAAGAAGAACGCGCAGACCGATCGACAGAGCCTGTGCTCGGAAATGGCGGAAGAGTTGAGGTTCGCCGTTCGATGCCACGGGTCCAGGCAGCGGCCGGCGTTGAGGAGGTCCTGCACCAGGTGCAGTCCCGCCACGACGTACGTCCCTGCCGCCCTGGATTTGCCCCACATCAACGGGGTAAGTTACTAGAATCCAATGAGTCAAATCTTAAGTACTCTTCTATACGTATAATGATCTATACTCTTTTCCCTTTTGAAATAAAGACGTAAGTGCGTTTCTACTTAAAAACTAAATTTTTATTTACAATATGTTACATTTCTTGTCATTTGGTTCGTAATTGCACCAAGAATTTTTTTGTTGAAAATCAATATCCGCAAATAGAAATTACAAAAGCTATAAACAATTAAGAAAACAAAAAAAGGTGGTTAAGTTTTTTGCAAATATTTCAAAAACTATTTGAGACATCCGAAATCTCAGGAAATCGAGAATTTGAGGAACCCATGAGTTTGGAGAACCCAAATTAGCGGAAAATCTGAAATCTCAGAGAAACTCTAAGACCATAAGGACCTTGAAAATTTAAACAATTTGAGATTTTGAAAAATCTGCAATTTCAGGGAACTTAAAGAACTTGAGAAGAGTGTGAAGCTGAGATCTTAGAAAACCTGATTTTGCCAACCAAGCGAACCTTAGACCTTCAGAAACGTAAGAACCTGACCAACCAAATATTTTGAAGAGCCTGAGAACATAAGGAATTGAGAATTTGGACAGTTTGAGATTGTGAAAAATCTGTAATTAGAGGGACCTTGAAACTGGAGAAACAAAAATTGAGACCCGGAGCATCCTGAGACCTTAGAGAACCTCAAAATTTCAGGAACCTTAGAATTTGGAGAATTCGGGATCTTGGGAAACCTGTTATCTTCGAGAACCCGAGAATTTGAAGAACCTGAGAGTTTGTAGAACCCGAAATAGCGGAAAACCTGAAATCTTAGAGAAACTCTGAGAACATAAGGATCTTAAAAATTTGAGACCTTTAACTTGAAATTTTAACTTGAGACCTTGAGAAGAGTGGGAAACTGAGATCTTAGCAAACCTACGATTTTGGTAACCAAGCGAAACATAGACCTTCAGAAACCTAAGGACGTGAGAACTGGAAAAACGACATTTGAACCCTGGGCGACCTGATATCTTGGAGAACCTGAGAACATAAGGCATTTGAGAATTTGGACAATTTGAGGAAAATCTGCCTTCTGAATCTGAAACCTAAAACTTGCAATTGAAAATCTGCATTCTATAAGGTGAAATTAAGAATGTAGAATCCGGAATGTGAGATTTAAAATCTAGAATTTGACGGAATCCGAAATCTGGAATGTGACATTCATAACACGCAATTTGGAGTTGAGTTGTCAGTTCTGAATCTGAAATTCAGAATATTATGGCATCAACAACTCGCAATTTAAATCTGCATTCTAAATTTGGAATCTAAAACTAAAAAATCGGCAATCTAGAATGTGGGTGGGATATGTAATCTAAAATCTAGAACTTAAACTCTAAAATTTGAAATTTAACAATGAAATCTGGAATGTGACATCTACAACTCGAAATTTGGAAACTAACCTAAAATCTGAAATTGGAATTCTGCAATCTGAAATGTCAAATCTGAAATTTAATATCTAATTCCTGATGGATTAAATCCAAAATCTGGAATGTGAAATCTGCATTCTATAATCTAAAACTGAAACTCGCATAAATCTTAAGTTTGAAATTGGAAATCCGCAATCTGAAATGTGGAATTTGGAATGTGAAATCTGAAATTTACAATTTGATTGCGTTGTTTGTGATAAAAATTTACATACATATATATGTGGAAATAAATATAGACATTGTTAGCAGCAGTGTGTTCCACACTCTATATTAATAAAATTCCGAAAACCGAACTGACTGTCTCATCGAATTTGACAAGATAACACGCCCCGATTTCTTCCAACAAATTTAGCAATTTATCAACATAACCAGCGACCCACATGGTTTCACCCAATAATCCCTCAACCATTTTTAACGTCCCGGATGTATTAATCTTGCTTTGATTGAGGATAATAAATTATTCGTCGATGGTGACACCACCGCGTCGCCGTCACATGCTAAGAATAAAGTCATAAATTACTCCGACGTCGAAACTAAACAAGAATGAATTCCGAGGGCGAAATTATTCCGTTTTTACTATAGATCCGGTAGCATCTCAAGTTGTAGTGCGTAAATGTTAATTTTTCATCCCCGAACATCTATTTGTTTTCTTCCATGTTTCTTCCAAAACCCCATACGTCTTGATCCCCTAATTGTTACAACCCCGGCCGACGTCCGCACATAAATCATCCCTCCTCGTTGTCGCGAATACTTTTCCAACGAGACGTTTTGAGCTCGCCGCCCGAATCGATAGAGCGCCTCAGTAACTTTCGCCGACGCGGCTCGTTCTTTTTGCAAATCAAAAGTAAAGCAGAAGAGAGTCGCGAGAAAAAATAGCAGCACGTCCGGAGGGAGCGACTGCATCGTTTGAAGATTTCTCGACGGGACGCCGACCGTTTTCGGCTCGCTCATCGTAACGAGAAAAGTCTAGAAAAATGACCCCTTACAATTACGGGTGCGACTTTCGAAATTAGATAAAGATAAGGTTGTCTGGAAAGTTGGAGGAGTTTTATAATTTTGTGTTTAATGCGGCGAAAGTTGGTGAAAGCACGTATAAATCTGGTTTAAGAGGTGAAATGTAGTAAAACAAGTCCGGTGATGGTTCAAATATGCAAAAGTAAGTTTGCTTGGGTGTAAAAAATGTAAAACTAACAAAAATTATTGGAGTTTCAATTAATTCTTAATTATGGTTGTCTAGATGACAAGTATAATTCAACGATCAAAGGAACTTATCCGAAGTTCGGGAGTAATTATACTATACGTCTTGTCATCTAGACAAGCATCCCCCAGCCATCTCCCTTCTTTTATTCTTCTTAAGATTCTTTAAACTTCATGAAGGATATTTGACAGCCTGTACGCAGTACCAACATGGAAATAGACAGGACGTATCGTATAATTACGTTTGAACTTCAGATAAGTTTGTTTGTTCGTGTGTAAAGAAAAACTCCGGTTCAAATGCGTCACTCATAGATGCTAAATTATTAAAGATACAACAGAAGAACAATAAAAGTGTCATACAAAAAAATGGTAAACTAAAAAACTATTAATGGTGAGAAGAAAACAAAAGGTATGGTAGGATTAAAAATAAAATAATAAATAAACAAATAAAAAGTAAAAAAGAAAAATTCTTCCATAATATAGAAGAGCAATATAAATATTGATTTAAATAAAACACAGTTTCTTAATTTTAATATTAGACAACAAAAAAATAAAAAAAAAATTGAAATTATATTAAACAATGCATTTGTTTTAAAAATATTTTAAACAATAGGAGTTAAAAATTAAAAAAAAAATGTTGCTTTCAACAATGTTCTCCAAGATATCAGGTTGCCCCAGGTCTCAAATTTTGCTTTGCAGTTGTCAGGTTTCTGAAGGTCTAAGGTTCGCTTGGTTGCCAAAATCTTAGGTTTTCTAAGATCTGTTTCCCACGCTTCTCAAAGTCTCAAGTTTCCTAAAATTGCAGATTTTTCAAAATCTCAAATTGTCCAAATTTTCAAGATCCTTATCGTCTCAGGTTTTCCGCTCTTTCGGGTTCTCCAAACATTCAGGTTCCTCAAATTCTCGGGTTCTCGAAGATAACGATTTTCCAAGATCTCAAATTCTCCAAATTCTAAGGTTCCTGAAGTTCTCAGGTTCCCTAAGGTCTTAAGATACTCCGGATCTCAATTCTTGTTTCTCCAGTTTTCAAGTTTCAAGTTCCCTCTATTTGCAGATTTTTCACAATCTCAAATTGTCCAAATGCTCAAATTCTTATGTTCTCTGGTTCTCCAAGGTATCAGGTTTCAAAGGTCTCAAATTTCGTTTTTCCAGTTCTCACGTCCTTAGGTTTCAAAATCTCAAATTGTCCAAATTCTCAAGGTCCTCATGGTCTCAGAGTTTCTCTAAGATTTCAGGTTTTTCGCTATTTCGGGTTCTCCAAACTCTCAGGTTTTTCAAATTCTCCAAATTCTAAGGTTCCTGAAGTTCTCAGGTTTCCTAAGGTCTCAGGATACTCCGGGTCTCAATTCTTGTTTCTACAGTTGTCAAGTTTCAAGTTCCCTCTAATTGCAGATTTTTCACAATCTCAAATTGTCAAAATTCTCAAATTCCTTATGTTCTCAGGTTCTTCAAGATATCAAGTTGCCCAGGTTTCAAAATTTGTTTTTCCAGTTCTCTGGTTATATTTTGGATTAGAGGTTTGAAATTCCATATTCTAGATTACAGATTTCCAAATTTCAAGTTTTAGATTTCAGATTCAGAACATAGATTTCCACATTCCATGTTTCACATTCCAGATTTCACATTCTAGATTACACATCCAAGTTTCAGACTCAAAATTGTGGATTATGAATCCCGGATTCCGTATTTTAGGTTTCAGATTCCAGATTTCAGGCTTGACATATTGGATTCGAGATCTCCTAATTTCACATTCTAGAATGCAGATTATCGAATGCAAGTTTTAGGTTTCAGATTCAGAAAGCAAATTTAGAAATTTGGAGTTGTGGATGCCGTATTAGAAATTTCCAACTTTATAATTTAGATTACAGATTTCACAATCTAGATTACAGATGTCTTATTTCAAAGCTTATATTTTCGACCATACAGCTTGCAGCTTTCACATTCTAGATTGCAAATTTCCTATTTCAATTTATAGATTTCAGATTCAGAACGCAGATTTCCAGATTCCAGATTTCACATTTCAGGTTTCACATTCCAGATTTCACATTCTAGGTTACATATTTCCAATATCTGGTTTCAATATCAGAATGCAGTGTTGTAGTTTCAGATTCCAAATTGCGGATTATGGATCGCAGATTCCGTATCTTCAAATTCTAGATTTCATACCTGAGATATTGGATTCGAAATCTCACATTCCAAATTTCACATTATAGATTACAGATTTTCAACTTCAAGTTTTATATTGCTTATTCAGAATGCAAATTTCAGTCTTTCAGTTTCAAATTTTAGATTGCATATTTCACATTCCACATTCGAGAATTCCAATTTCAGATTTTCAGTTTTTGTTTCCAAATTTCGTTGTTATGCACGTCACATTCCAGATTTCGGATTTCATTTGTTAAATTTCGGAGCTTAAGTTTTAGATTCTAGAATGCAGATTCTAGATTTATTTTCTCATTTCACATTCTCATTCCGGATTGCAAATTTCGAATTTTAAATTTAGATTTTACATATTCCAAATTTCACATTCTAGATTACAGATTTCCAATTTCTAGTTTGAGATTTGAAATTCGAGTGCAGTTTTTCAAATTTCGGGTTATTGGTACCATAATAATTATGTCAGATTTTAAATACGATATTCTAAATTAAAGATACTGATTCCAGAGCTCAAGGTTTAGATTTTCGATTGCAGTATCCAAAATATTTTGTATTCTAAATTATAGATTTGCAAATTTAAGTTTTAGAATTCACATTCAGAATGCAGTTTCAGAATTAAAATTTGCGTACAGATTCCAGATTTCACATTCCAGATTTGACATTTCAGATTCTATATTCTAGATTACAGATTTACAATTTCAAGTTGTAGGTTTGAGAATCAACATTTAACGTGAATTAACCGAATTTTGGATTTTACATGGCAGATTCCAGATTTCACATTCCAGATGACACATTCCAGATTCCACAAACTAGATTTCAAATCTCAAATTTTAAGTTTTAGGTTTCACATTTAGAATGTGGATTACAAAATTACTGTTAGTGGCTGTTTTTTTAGATTTTTCAATTACAGATTCCAGATTTCACATACTTAGATTTCAGATTCAGAGATCAAGTTTCAGATTTAAAATTGCAGGTTGTGGATCTTACATTCGATATTTCAAATTCCTTACTCTAGATTTCAGATTCTAGACTTCAAGCTTCGGGCTTTAGATAATAGATTTGAGATCTGACATTTCGGGTATCACATTCCTTATTTTACATTCCAGATTGCAAATTTCCACATTAGATTTTAGATTCAGAATGCAGATTTCAAATGTCGATTACCAATTACAAATTTCATATTAAAGATTTCGCATTCTAGAGTGCAGATTTCCAATTAAAAATATTATTCATTCGATATAATATTATTTATTATTTCAGATTCTGAACGCAGATTTCAAAATTCGGGGTTGTGGCTGTCATCTTCCAGATTTTCAACTGAATCTTTTAGATTTCAGGACTCAAATTCGAGTTCGAATTTAAGATTCTCGATTATTTATAAATTCTAGATTTCACATTCTAGATTACAGTTTTCAAACTTCGGGTAATGGTCGTCACATTCTGATTCCGGATTGCAAATTTCGAATTTTAAATTTAGATTTTACAGATTCCAAATTTCACATTCTAGATTACAGATTTCCAATTTCTAGAATTCATATTTTCAATTTTAAGTTTTACATTTCTCATTTTAGATTTTCGATTGCAGATTATAGATTTCACATTGCAGCCTGCACATTCTAGATTGTGGGTTGAAGATGTCATATCCAACTTGATTTTTAACTTCATACTTTAGGTTTCAGAATACAGATTTCAGGGTTTTAGTTTTCCACATTCCAAATTCCACATTTCAGATTCGACAGTTCAGATGTCACATTCTAGATTACATCTTTCAATTTCAGGTTTTGTATTTTATATTTAGAATAGAGATTAAGAAATTGTGGATTTTAGTTCTATATTTCCGATTACTGATTACAGATTTCACATTCTAGATTCCACATTCCAGATTACAGATTTGCAATTTCAATTTTAGGTTTGAGAATCGACATTTAACCGAAATTTGGATCTTACATAGCAGATTCCAGATTTCACATTCCAGATGACATTCCAAATTCCACATACCAGATTCTACAAACTAGATTACAAATCTCAAATTTTAGGTTTTAGGTTTCACATTTAGAATGTAGATTTCAAATTTGCTGTTTGTGTCTGTTACATTCTAGATTTACAATTTAATATTATAAATTCTAGAGTACAAGTTTTAGATTATCAATTACAGATTCCAGATACATACTAGATTTCAGATTAAAAATTGCGGGTTGTGGATCTCACGTTCCAGATTTCAAATTCCTTATTTTGGATTTCAGATTCTAGACTTCAAGCTTCAGGTTTAGATATTAAATTTAAAATTTCACATTCTAGATTGTAGATTTCCAAATTAGATTTTAGATTCAGAATGGAGATTCCAACACAACACAAAATTTTATTTTGTTCAAGTTTTAGATTTTCGATTACAAATTCTTTATTTCACATTCCAGATTCCACAGTCTAGATTTCAATTGTGGATGTCATATTCAGGATTTTCAGCTAGATATTTCAGATTTCACATTCCAGATTCTACATTTCACATTCTAGATTACATATTTAAATTTCAGGTTTTATATTTTTGATTACAAATTCCAAATTTCACATTTCAGATTTCACATTCTACATTATAGATTTTCAATTGCAAGTTTTAGATTTCAAATTCAGAATGCAGATTTTCAAATTGCGGGTCATTGGTGTCATTATAATGTCAGATTTTAAATACGATATTCTAGAATAAAAATACTGATTTCAGAACTCAAGTATTAAATTTTCGATTACAGTTTTCAAAATATTCTACATTCTAAATTATGGCTTTGCAAATTTAAATTTTGAAATTCATATGCATTCAAAATGCAGATTTTCAGAATTAAAATTTGCGTACGTACTCCAGATTTCACATTCCGGATTTGACATTTCAGATTCCACATTCCAGATTACAGATTTACAATTTCAAGGTTTAGGTTTGAGAATCAACATTTAACGAATTTTGAATCTTACATAGCAGATTGCAGATTTCACATTCCAGATGACACATTCCAAATTAGATTTTAGATTCAGAATGCAGATTTAAAATTTCGATTACTAATTACAAATTTCATATTCCAAATTCCGGGTTGTGGCTGCCATATTCCAAATTTTCAACTGAATGTTTTAGATTTCAACACAAAATTTTAGAATTCAAGTTTTAGATTTTCAATCACAAATTCTTTATTTCACATTCCAGATTCCACAGATTTCACATTCTAGAGTTCATATTTTCAATTTTAAGTTTTACATTTCTCATTTTAGATTTTCGATTACAGATTATAGATTTCACATTGCAGCCTCCACATTCTAGATTATGGGTTGTAGATGTCATATTCAACTTCATACTTTAGATTTCAGAATACAGATTTCAGGATTCTAGTTTTCCACATTCCAGATTCCACATTATAGATTATAGATTTTCAATTACAGATCCCAGATTTCACATTCTAGATTACATATTTCAAGATTTAGATTTCCTATTTTAATTGTTCGTTTACACAGTCTTTCACATTCTATATTCTACATTCTATATTCTACATTCTAGACTGCGGGTTCAAATTCCAAATTTTGATGTCTCATTTCAGATTTCGGATTTTATTTTTTAGAAATCAGATTACAAATTTCAGAGTTAAGATTGCAGACTCTAGATTTCTAATTTCAGATTCTACATTCCAGATTCCACTTTCTCGATTACAGATTTTCAAATTGCGGGTTGTGATTAAAAGTCGTAGATAAAATATCAAAAATATTTTGCGGGAGTTACCGTTTTCAAAATAAACCACAGAAACTAATTCTAATTACAGTTTTATTTTCGAGAAGGCGCCTAACGGCAGCGCCCCCAAACCCCGAAAACTCAAATTTAAGTTAAGTTTATTAGATAATTACAATTAATTCGTGTGCTTTTTAAGACGTTAAGCCAGTAATCCGCTGTTTGGTTCAAGGAGGGCGTCATCCTGCCCATGACCGACCTGAAGAAGTCCCCCATCACGTACGACGTGGACACTTAGCGGCGAGCGTTCGCTGGAGGGACGTCCACGTTCGCGTGCACCTCCAGCGCGATCCGCGACTGCTGCGGCGGCCCCTCCGGCGCCCGTCCCCAGCGCGCCGCCACCCTCAACTACCGCGCCGCCCCCCAGTGCCCCGACGCCGCCAAGAAGAGCGCCACGTTGGGGCGGACGGCCTGCGACGTCGTCCAGAGCGGGCTGCCCCCCGACGTCCCCGACGAGATCCTCTGGAAGTTCGATTGTGATATCGGTAGTCCGAACAACCCGGACGTAGTGACGAGGACGCTGCCGGACGCCGTCCTCGGCAGGACCACCACTTTGTGATACGTAGCTAGGATTTGTAAATTATTATCGTTCGTCAAATCGATGGACTGATGTTTGTACCGATTTCGGGACGGTTTTGGTTTCGTTGGGAATTTGTTCCGACTCGGAGGCTGACGGTATAGATTTCCTGCGTGAATTGCTGGTTGCATCCATTTTTGTAAATGTTTTGGGCGTCTAACACCCACGTGAAAAAATAAATCGCTACCACAAAAACCAATCTACGCCCCGACATCCTATTTGCTCCTTGTCTCCACATTTTTAACTTCGAACGCAAAATTGCTCCGGATGTCTCCCACCCGGATCACGTACAAGCAAACTCGCTGTTCCCGGATCGAGGCAAATGATCCGTGAAGATTTTCCCGCGAGGCTTTAATTTTTATACCTCGTCTCATATTCGCACGGATTTAAAAGTTAAAATCGGAGAGTTGTCAGCCTCCAAGTCTTTATTTTTCTATTCGAGTCACTTTCATTTTTAAATTATTTCCGTCCACGTCACTTACCTACTTTTCAATCAATCAAAAATCTCGTTAATCGTTTAATTACGGATATAGCTTATCAGTGTTGGTCAGTATAACCTAAGGTTCACTCGTTACTTCTTAATTGTTTTCCGATATTGTTATTCGTATTATGTACTGGTACACAAGTCCGTTTTTCCGAAATTCGAGTTAAGAGGCACCGAAAATTATGATTCGTTTTGTAATTGCACCAAAAATTTTTTAGTTGAAAACCAATATCCGCAAATAAAAATTACTAAAGTTATAAACAATCCAGTAAACAAAAAAAAATGCAAAATTTCAAAAACTATTTGAGATATCCGAAATTTGAGCAGGAAATTTCTCAAAAAAGGTCCCACTTGCCTGAATTGTCTCGCCAATATTTATAATTTTAATTTAGCGGTGAAAAAATGCGATCGAATTTGATACCCGAACAAAAAAAAAATTATTAACCTAGTAAATATTAACATTCAGGAATAAAAAAATTATTTCTATTAACAATGCATTTGTTAATTACCGTAATTGTTCTTGTTAAATGTTAACATACAAATTCTCATAATGGTTAAACTAAAATCCTGGATTATTTTTCCCTTCTTGGAGCTGTTCCTTAAAGGCTTTAGAAAAGATCCCCCTTGAAAAAAAAAATTGATTTCTCACTTTAACAAAATTGAAAACAAATAAAACAATGAAAGAATTTTTTTTCAATTGTCTCTACTGATATGTTTTGTTATTGCTCAAAGCATTAAATTTTGAACGCCTATTTAAAAAATTGTTATAAACAAATGCATTGTTTGAGAAAAATTGTGAACTACAAGAAACGAAATTGGATGCAATAGGAAAGTGGTTGTCATTCACCACCGAGCTGTCAAGAACCACAATTTTATATCACAACAGTCAAACCGGTTGGGAATGTCAACCACTTTCCTCTTGCATCCACATTTCGTTTCTTGTATTTCACAATTCTTCTTTGTGACTAAAAACCATTTCGTTCATGGCACCACAACTGACTGATTGACTAAGAGTATTGGAATGACAACCATTTTTTGACTTTGACTTTTGAAATTGGTTTGAACACAAGAGTGAGTTTTAGTTTTTAAAGGAAAAAAAAATCAATAAATTTAATGGTTGTCACTTCTTATCTATTTAGTCAGTCGATGAGTATAGCAGACAGGGCGGCCCACCCGCCCACCGCACTCATAAACGGCACCAAAACCATATGCTTTTTAGTCACAAAAGCATCTTATACCAGTCCTGAGAATCAATCCAAATTGAGATTTACATCAAAATATGTACTCAAATTTACATTTTTGAATAAATGGTTGACAAACTGGTTTGGAATGACAACCATTTTCATATTGTCTCCAAATTTCGTTTCTTGTATTTTACAGTTATCTTTGTGACTAAAAACCATATGGTTCATGGCACCACACGTGAATGCGGTGGGCGGGTGGTCCGCCGCATACACAACTGACGGATTGACTTATCGTATTGGAATGACAACCATTTTTTGACTTAAAAATTTTGAAATTGGACTGAACACGAGAGCGAGTTCTAGTTAAAGGAAAAAAAATGTTTGTTCATCATTGTAATGTCACATTTTAACAAATAAAGACACCCAGACGTCTATGGAAGAAGTTTAAAAAAAATGTGAAAAATGGTGGACGCGTCGCTCAAAATGAAAATGTAAAAAATTCAACCTACAATTGAGGGCCAAATTTGTCAAATTTTGTAATTTTTTTCATCATTGCAATGTCACATTTTAACAGATAAAGATACCCGGAAATCTATGGGGGAAGGTTAAGGGAAGTGTGAAAATGGTGGATGCGCCGCTCAAAAAAAAAGTAAAAATTTCAACCTACATTTGACGGCCTAATTTGTCGAATTTGGGCGTTGTCTTCATCGTTACAATGTCACATTTTAACGTATGAAGGCACCCAGACGTCTATGGGAAAAGTTTAAAAAAAATGTGAAAAATGGTGGATGCGTCTCTCGAAATAAAAATGTAAAAAATTCAGCCTGCCTTTAAGGATGTAATTTGTCAAATTTTGTAATTGTTTTCATGATTGCAATGTTACATTTTAACAGATAAAGATACCCGGAAATCTATGGGGAAGGTTAAGGGAAATGTGAAAAATGGTGGATGCGCCGCTCAAAAAAAAAGTAAAAAATTCAACCTACATTTGAGGGCCCAATTTGTCGAATTTCGGCGTTGTCTTTATCGTTACAATGTCACATTTTAACAAATAAAGGCACCCAGACGTCTATGGGAGAAGTTAAAAAAAATGTGAAAAATGGTGGATGCGTCTCTCGAAATAAAAATGTAAAAAATTCAGCCTGCCTTTAAGGGTGTAATTTGTCAAATTTTGTATATGTTTTCATCATTGCAATGTCACATTTTAACAGATAAAGATACCCGGAAATCTATGGGGGAATGTTAAGGGAAATGAAAAAATGGTGGATGCGCAGCTCAAAAAAAAAAGTAAAAAATTTCAATCTACATTTGAGGGCCTAATTTGTCGAATTTGGGCGTTGTCGTCATCGTTACAATGTCACATTTTAACGTATAAAGGCACCCAGACGTCTATGGGAGAAGTTAAAAAAAAATTTGAAAAATGGTGAATGCGTCTCTCGAAATAAAAATGTAAAAAAATCAGCCTGCCTTTAAGGATGTAATTTGTCAAATTTTGTATATGTTTTCATCATTGCAATGTCACATTTTAACAGATAAAGATACCCGGAAATCTATGGGGGAAGGTTAAGGGAAGTGTGAAAAATGGTGGATGCGCCGCTCAAAAAAAAAAAAGTAAAAAATTCAACCTACATTTGAGGCCCTAATTTGTCGAATTTGGGCGTTGTCTTCATCGTTACAATATCACATTTTAACGAATAAAGGCACCCAGACGTCTATGGGAGAAATTTAAGAAAAATGTGAAAAATGGTGGATGCGTCGCTCGAAATAAAAATGTAAAAAAATCAGCCTGCCTTTAAGGATGTAATTTGTCAAATTTTGTATATGTTTTCATCATTGCAATGTCACATTTTAACAGATAAAGATACCCGGAAATCTATGGGGGAATGTTAAGGGAAATGAAAAAATGGTGGATGCGCAGCTCAAAAAAAAAAAGTAAAAAATTTCAACCTACATTTGAGGGCCTAATTTGTCGAATTTGGGCGAGGTCGTCATCGTTACAATGTCACATTTTAACGGATAAAGGCACCCAGACGTCTATGGGAGAAGTTTAAAAAAAAATGTGAAAAATGGTGAATGCGTCTCTCGAAATAAAAATGTAAAAAAATCAGCCTGCCTTTAAGGATGTAATTTGTCAAATTTTGTATATGTTTTCATCATTGCAATGTCACATTTTAACAGATAAAGATACCCGGAAATCTATGGGGGAAGGTTAAGGGAAGTGTGAAAAATGGTGGATGCGCCGCTCAAAAAAAAAAAGTAAAAAATTCAACCTACATTTGAGGCCCTAATTTGTCGAATTTGGGCGTTTTCTTCATCGTTACAATATCACATTTTAACGAATAAAGGCACCCAGACGTCTATGGGAGAAATTTAAGAAAAATGTGAAAAATGGTGGATGCGTCGCTCGAAATAAAAATGTAAAAAAATCAGCCTGCCTTTAAGGATGTAATTTGTCAAATTTTGTATATGTTTTCATCATTGCAATGTCACATTTTAACAGATAAAGATACCCGGAAATCTATGGGGGAAGGTTAAGGGAAGTGTGAAAAATGGTGGATGCGCCGCTCAAAAAAAAAAGTAAAAAATTCAACCTACATTTGAGGCCCTAATTTGTCGAATTTGGGCGTTGTCTTCATCGTTACAATATCACATTTTAACGAATAAAGGCACCCAGACGTCTATGGGAGAAGTTTAAGAAAAATGTGAAAAATGGTGGATGCGTCGCTCGAAATAAAAATGTAAAAAAATCAGCCTGCCTTTAAGGATGTAATTTGTCAAATTTTGTATATGTTTTCATCATTGCAATGTCACATTTTAACAGATAAAGATACCCGGAAATCTATGGGGGAATGTTAAGGGAAATGAAAAAATGGTGGATGCTCCGCTCAAAAAAAAAAAGTAAAAAATTTCAACCTACATTTGAGGGCCTAATTTGTCGAATTTGGGCGAGGTCGTCATCGTTACAATGTCACATTTTAACGGATAAAGGCACCCAGACGTCTATGGGAGAAGTTTAAAAAAAAAATGTGAAAAATGGTGAATGCGTCTCTCGAAATAAAAATGTAAAAAAATCAGCCTGCCTTTAAGGATGTAATTTGTCAAATTTTGTATATGTTTTCATCATTGCAATGTCACATTTTTACAGAAAAGGATACCCGGAAATCTATGGGGGAATGTTAAGGGAAATGAAAAAATGGTGGATGCGCAGCTCAAAAAAAAAAGTAAAAAATTTCAACCTACATTTGAGGGCCTAATTTGTCGAATTTGGGCGAGGTCGTCATCGTTACAATGTCACATTTTAACGGATAAAGGCACCCAGACGTCTATGGGAGAAGTTAAAAAAAAAATGTGAAAAATGGTGAATGCGTCTCTCGAAATAAAAATGTAAAAAAATCAGCCTGCCTTTAAGGGTGTAATTTGTCAAATTTTGTATATGTTTTCATCATTGCAATGTCACATTTTAACAGATAAAGATACCCGGAAATCTATGGGGGAAGGTTAAGGGAAGTGTAAAAAATGGTGGATGCGCCGCTCAAAAAAAAAAAAGTAAAAAATTCAACCTACATTTGAGGCCCTAATTTGTCGAATTTGGGCGTTGTCTTCATCGTTACAATATCACATTTTAACGTCTATGGGAGAAATTTAAGAAAAATGTGAAAAATGGTGGATGCGTCGCTCGAAATAAAAATGTAAAAAAATCAGCCTGCCTTTAAGGATGTAATTTGTCAAATTTTGTATATGTTTTCATCATTGCAATGTCACATTTTAACAGATAAAGATACCCGGAAATCTATGGGGGAAGGTTAAGGGAAGTGTGAAAAATGGTGGATGCGCCGCTCAAAAAAAAAAAGTAAAAAATTCAACCTACATTTGAGGCCCTAATTTGTCGAATTTGGGCGTTGTCTTCATCGTTACAATATCACATTTTAACGAATAAAGGCACCCAGACGTCTATGGGAGAAGTTTAAAAAAAATGTGAAAAATGGTGGATGCGTCGCTCGAAATAAAAATGTAAAAAAAATCAGCCTGCCTTTAAGGATGTAATTTGTCAAATTTTGTATATGTTTTCATCATTGCAATGTCACATTTTTACAGAAAAGTATACCCGGAAATCTATGGGGGAATTTTAAGGGAAATGAAAAAATGGTGGATGCTCCGCTCAAAAAAAAAAAAGTAAAAAATTTCAACCTACATTTGAGGGCCTAATTTGTCGAATTTGGGCGTTGTCGTCATCGTTACAATGTCACATTTTAACGGATAAAGGCACCCAGACGTCTATGGGAGAAGTTTAAAAAAAAATTGAAAAATGGTGGATGCGTCGCTCAAAATAAAAATGTAAAAAATTCAGCCTGCCTTTAAGGATGTAATTTGTCAAATTTTGTATTTATTTTCATCATTACAATGCCACATTTTAACAGATAAAGACACCCGGAAATTTATGGGGGAAGTTTAAAGAAAATGTGCAAAATGGTGGATGCGTCGCTCAAAAAAAAAAAAAAAAAAATTCAACCTACATTTGAGGGCCTAATTTGAAGAATTTGGGCGTTGTCTTCATCGTTACAATGTCACATTCTAGCGTATAAAGGCACCCAGACGTCTATGGGAGAACTTTAAAAAAATATGAAAAATGGTGAATGCGTCGCTCAAAATAAAAATCTAAAAACTTCAGCCTGCTTTTAAGAATGTAATTTGTAAAATTTTGTAGTAGTTTTCATCATTACAATGTCACATTTTAACAGATAAAGTTACCCGGAAATCTATGGGGGAAGGTTAAGGGAAGTGTGAAAAATGGTGGATGCGCTCAAAAAAAAAGTAAAAATTCAACCTACATTTGACGGCCTAATTTGTCGAATTTGGGCGTTGTCTTCATCGTTGCAATGTCACATTTTAACGTATAAAGGCACCCAGACGTCTATGGGAGAACTTAAAAAAAATGTGAAAAATGGTGAATGCGTCGCTCAAAATAAAAATCTAAAAACTTCAGCCTGCTTTTAAGAATGTAATTTGTAAAATTTTGTAGTAGTTTTCATCATTACAATGTCACATTTTAACAGATAAAGATACCCGGAAATCTATGGGGGAAGGTTAAGGGAAGTGTGAAAAATGGTGGATGCGCTCAAAAAAAAAGTAAAAATTCAACCTACATTTGACGGCCTAATTTGTCGAATTTGGGCGTTGTCTTCATCGTTGCAATGTCACATTTTAACGTATAAAGGCACCCAGACGTCTATGGGAGAACTTAAAAAAAATGTGAAAAATGGTGAATGCGTCGCTCAAAATAAAAATCTAAAAACTTCAGCCTGCTTTTAAGAATGTAATTTGTAAAATTTTGTAGTAGTTTTCATCATTACAATGTCACATTTTAACAGATAAAGATACCCGGAAATCTATGGGGGAAGGTTAAGGGAAGTGTGAAAAATGGTGGATGCGCTCAAAAAAAAAGTAAAAATTCAACCTACATTTGACGGCCTAATTTGTCGAATTTGGGCGTTGTCTTCATCGTTGCAATGTCACATTTTAACGTATAAAGGCACCCAGACGTCTATGGGAGAACTTAAAAAAAATGTGAAAAATGGTGAATGCGTCGCTCAAAATAAAAATCTAAAAACTTCAGCCTGCTTTTAAGAATGTAATTTGTAAAATTTTGTAGTAGTTTTCATCATTACAATGTCACATTTTAACAGATAAAGATACCCGGAAATCTATGGGGGAAGGTTAAGGGAAGTGTGAAAAATGGTGGATGCGCTCAAAAAAAAAGTAAAAATTCAACCTACATTTGACGGCCTAATTTGTCGAATTTGGGCGTTGTCTTCATCGTTGCAATGTCACATTTTAACGTATAAAGGCACCCAGACGTCTATGGGAGAACTTAAAAAAAATGTGAAAAATGGTGAATGCGTCGCTCAAAATAAAAATCTAAAAACTTCAGCCTGCTTTTAAGAATGTAATTTGTAAAATTTTGTAGTAGTTTTCATCATTACAATGTCACATTTTAACAGATAAAGATACCCGGAAATCTATGGGGGAAGGTTAAGGGAAGTGTGAAAAATGGTGGATGCGCTCAAAAAAAAAGTAAAAATTCAACCTACATTTGACGGCCTAATTTGTCGAATTTGGGCGTTGTCTTCATCGTTGCAATGTCACATTTTAACGTATAAAGGCACCCAGACGTCTATGGGAGAACTTAAAAAAAATGTGAAAAATGGTGGATGCGTCTCTTGAAATAAAAATGTAAAAAATTCGGCCTGCCTTTAAGGATGTAATTTGTCAAATTTTGTAATTGTTTTCATGATTGCAATGTCACATTTTAACAGATAAAGATAGCCGGAAATCTATGGGATAAGGTTAAGGGAAGTGCGAAAAATGGTGGATGCGCCGCTCAAAAAGAAAAAGTAAAAAATTCAATTTTGTTGCCTTTTTTCGCTGCTAAGTTAAAATTATAAATATTGCCTGTACAATTCCGGGAGGTATGACTTTTTTTTTGGGAAATTTCCTGCTCTTTAAGGATCTTTTTTCAAATTTCGGATATCTCAAATAGTGTTTGAAATATTTGCAAAAAACGTAACCACCTTTTTTTTGTTTATACTTAATTGTTTATAACTTTTGTAATTTTTATTTGCGGACATTGATTTTCAACTAAAAAATTCTTGGTGCAATTACGAAACGAATGACACCTCAATCGTAATTTTTGGTGCCTCTTAGCTCGACTTGTGAACCGGACTAATTCAGACAGATGCTGTATTGGTTTCGTTGAGATTAAGATATTATATTGTACTATTTTACTGTAACCTAAGGATCGTTTCTTGAGATGATTAGTACTTGAATAAATTTTGAGACTACTTGTTCACCCGTGTTTTATTTACGCCAAACCGGAATGTTTTATTATAATTTTGGAATTTTTGAAACAACAAAAATTCTATTGTATTACAACTACAATGCCTATATCGAAAACCGACCAAATTAAATTTTATTTCGCCGAACTAATCAGTCCAGCGCAAAACACAACATTTTCAAACAACGCCCGTACAAATAGACAAAGTTGTAGCTTTGAATAGGAGCCTGCAAATATTTTATATGCTGATTTATTTTATAGTGCGCGGCTCCGCGCGGTCCCGTAATTAATTACTGCTGAAGTTGAGTCTGCTAAATTATGGTGGAGGCGAAATATTATTTCCGTGGAGTCGACGGGGATGGTTTATTGTTTTAAGAGTTTGGCGAAAAAAAAAGATCGGACCGAAGTTGAAATATGAAATATGCTAACGATTGTCAGGTTTCCCCATTATTCCTTATGTATTTCCTGCGACCACCGCCGGCGGCATAAATCCTCCTTCTCCCCGACTTCTGTTTAGTCCGCTATTAGCAAACGTAAAAAACGGAAAACCTCTGTCTCTGACGTCCGATAAGTAATAGTTCCGCAACCGGCCGGTTTTTCCTCCAGCGGAAAATTCGAATCCGTCGAGCGCACGACAGATTAAACTTCTTTTTCAGCAGTGGTTGTGCTTAGATGCGCGAACGTCTCCATTGTGTGTGCGACTTTTACAATTGGAGTTTTTCTTTGAGAAGTCGCCAAGAAAATAGTTGTCAATTGACTTTCGGGGGTCAGCGGAAGAGAAAAAGTTGTCGGTCGGCATGCAAACTCAAACAATGGAAATGCGTTTGTCTTCTTTGTAGCGACGGGGTAAATGTTGCGGAAAGGATCTGTTGTCGAAGTTGTTAAGTCGGCGAGCTGACGAAACGGCGTTTAATATTTTAGTTGGATGTCTTGTTGAGTCAGGGGTTTGTGGAACAATGGCCGTTGTAATTGGCTGGAAGTCAGAAAACAGCTAACAGATAAATTAGCTCAGTGAAAAATACTTTGACGGCTTGTACAATTCATCAAAATATTTTTAGAAAGTGTCCTCAATGATGAATGATGTCACACTTTACCTACACCTTTTAATTATCAACATATATCTGGAATTTCTAATTTTAAAATTAGATTTTACAATATTTCCAAATTCCACATTCCAGATTACAGATTTCCAATTTAAAATTATAGATTTCGGATTCAGAACAACCATTTCCAGAATCCATATTTCACATTCCAGGTTTCACATTCTATATTATATATTTTCAATAATTTCTAGTTCCAGATTCCAAAGTGCGGGTTAAGGATCTCACATTCCAGATTTCGGATTTGGTATTTTAGGTCTCAGATTCTATATTTCAAGCTCGAGATATTTGATTCGAGATCTCAGATTCCGGATTCCACGTTCTTAATCTCACATTCTAGAATGCAGATTTTCAACTGCAAGTTTCAGATTTCAAAGTCAGAAAGCAAATTTAGAAATTTCGGGTTGAGAATGTCATATTACAAATCTACAACTTTATAATTCAGATACCAGATTTTATATTCTAGATTACAGATGTCTTGTTTCAAGGCTTAGAACCCTCAGATTTTCGACTGTACACCTTGTAGCTTTAGCATTCTAGATTGCAGATTTCCTATTTAAAATTATAGATTTTTGATTCAGAACGCAGATTTCCAGATTCTATATTTCACATTCCAGATTTCACATTTTATATTACAGATTTCCAACTTCAAATTATAGATTTCGGACTCAGAACGCACATTTCCATATTCCATATTTCACATTCCAGATTTCACATTCTAGATTAGATATTTCCAATTTCTAGTTTCAGATTCCAAATTGCGGGTTATCATTCTAGATTGCAGATTTTCTATTTAAAATTATAGATTTCAGACTCAGAACGCAGATTTCCAGATTCCACATTTCACATTCCAGTTTTCACATTCTAGATTACAGATTTCCAATTTCAAATTATAGATCTCGGACTCATAACTCACATTTCCAGATTCCATATTTCACATTCCCGATTTCGCATTGTAGATTACATATTTGCAATTTCTAGTTTCAGATTCCAAATTGCGAGTTATCACTCTAGATTGCAGATTTTCTATTTAAAATTATAGATTTCAGACTCGGAACGCAGATTTACAAATTCCATATTTCACATTCCAGTTTTCACATTCTAGATTACAGATTTCCAATTTCAAATTATAGATTTCGGACTCAGAACTCACATTTCCAGATTCCATATTTCACATTCCAGATTTCACATTCTAGATTACATATTTGCAATTTCTAGTTTCAGATTCCAAATTGCGGGTTATCATTCTAGATTGCAGATTTTCTATTCAAAATTATAGATTTCAGACTCAGAACGCATATTACCAGATTCCAGTTTTCACATTCTAGAATACCGATTTCCAATTTCAAATTATAGATGTCTGACGCAGAACTCACATTTCCAGATTCCATATTTCACATTCCAGATTTCACATTCTAGAGTACAGATTTCCAACTTCAAATTATAGATTTCGGGCTTAGAACGCACATTTCCAGATTCCATATTTCACATTCCAGATTTCACATTCTAGATTACAGATTTCCAATTTCAAATTATAGATTTTGGACTCATAACTCACATTTCCAGATTCCATATTTCACATTCTAGATTAGATATTTCCAATTTCTAGTTTCAGATTCCAAATTGCGAGTTATCACTCTAGATTGCAGATTTTCTATTTAAAATTATAGATTTCAGACTCGGAAGGCAGATTTCCAAATTCCATATTTCACATTCCAGTTTTCACATTCTAGATTACAGATTTCCAATTTCAAATTATAGATTTCGGACTCAGAACTCACATTTCCAGATTCCATATTTCACATTCCAGATTTCACATTCTAGATTACAGATTTCCAATTTCAAATTATAGATTTTGGACTCATAACTCACATTTCCAGATTCCATATTTCACATTCCAGATTTCACATTCTAGATTAGATATTTCCAATTTCTAGTTTCAGATTCCAAATTGCGGGTTATCATTCTAGATTGCAGATTTTCTATTTAAAATTATAGATTTCAGACTCAGAACGCAGATTTCCAGATTCCACATTTCACATTCCAGATTTCACATTCTAGATTACAGATTTCCAACTTCAAAATATCGATTTCGGACTCAGAACGCACATTTCCATATTCCATATTTTACATGCCAGATTTCACATTCTAGATTACATATTTCCAATTTCTAGTTTCAGATTCCAAATTGCGGATTATCATTCTAGATTGCAGATTTTCTATTAAAAATTATAGATTTCAGACTCAGAACGCAGATTACCAGATTCCAGTTTTCACATTCTAGATTACAGATTTCCAATTTCAAATTATAGATGTCTGACGCAGAACTCACATTTCCAGATTCCATATTTCACATTCCAGATTTCACATTCTAGAGTACAGATTTCCAACTTCAAATTATAGATTTCGGGCTTAGAACGCACATTTCCAGATTCCATATTTCACATTCTAGATTACAGATTTCCAATTTCAAATTATAGATTTTGGACTCATAACTCACATTTCCAGATTCCAGATTTCACATTCCAGATTTCGCATTCTAGATTACATATTTCCAATTTGTAATTTCAGATTCCAAATTGCGGGTTATCATTCTAGATTGCAGATTTTCTATTCAAAATTATAGATTTCAGACTCAGAACGCAGATTTCCAGATTCCATATTTAACATTCCAGATTTCACATTCTATATTACAGATTTCCAACTTCAAATTATAGATTTCGGACTCAGAACGCACATTTCCATATTCCATATTTCACATGCCAGATTTCACATTCTAGATTACATATTTCCAATTTCTAGTTTCAGATTCCAAATTGCGGATAATCATTCTAGATTGCAGATTTTCTATTAAAAATTATAGATTTCAGACTCAGAACGCAGATTACCAGATTCCAGTTTTCACATTCTAGATTACATATTTCCAATTTCTAGTTTCAGATTCCAAATTGCAGGTTATGGATCTCACATTCCAGATTTCGGATTTCCTATTTTAGGTTTTAGATTCTATATTTCAAACTCGAGATATTGGATTTGAGATCTCACATTCCGGATTTCACATTCCTAATTTTACATTCTAGAATGCAGATTTTCAACTGCAAGTCTCAAATTTCAAATACAGAAAGCAAATTTAGAAATTTCGAGTTGTGGATCTCATTACAAATTTACAGCTTTATAATTCAGATTCCAGATTTCACAATCTAGATTACAGATGTCTTGTTTCAAAGCTTAGATTCTCGACTATACACCTTGCAGCTTTCACATTCTAGATTGCAGATTTTTTATTTACAATTATAGATTTCAGACTCAAATCGCAGATTTCTAGATTTTAGATTTCACATTCTAGATTATAGATTTCCAATTTCAAATTATAGAATTCGGATTCCAGATTCCAGACGGATTTCTTATTTTAGCTTTTAGATTATATATTTCAAACTGGAGATATTTGATTCGATATCTCACATTCCGGATTCCACATTCCTAATTCTACATTCTAGAATGCAGATTTTCAACTGCAAATCTCAGATTTCAAATTCAGAAAGCAAATTTAGAAATTTCGAGTTGTGGATGTCATTGAACTCACATTTCCATATTCCATATTTCACAGTCCATAATTCACATTCTAGATTACATATTTCCAATTTCTAGCTCCAGGTTATGAATCTCACATTCCAGATTTCTGATTTCAATTGTTAAATTTCGGATGCAAAATTCAATTGATTTTAGAATGCAGATTTCTTTTTTCATTTCACATTCAACATTCGAGATTGCAAAATTTCGAATTTTAAATTTAGGTTTTACAGATTCGAAATTCCACATTCCAGATTTTACATTCTAAATTATAGATTTTCAAATTCAAGTTTTAGATTTCAAATTTAGACAGATTTTTAAATTCCGGGGTACATTTTAAATTTAATATTCTAGATAAGATTTACCTCAGTGAAAAATACTTTGACAGCTTGCACGATTTATCAAAATATTTTTAGAAAGTGTCCTCAATGAGGAATGATGTCACACTTTATCTGCACCTTTTAATTATCAACATATATCTCTCTACATCTCCATACCTCTATTCCTCTCCATCCGCCCTTACGTTTATTATTTCTAATTCTACTTCACTCTATCTTTCCATATCTCTATCTATCTATCACTCTATATTACTATATCCCAATGATATATCTCAATAGATCTAACTATGTATGTATCTATTTCTGTCTTTTTCTCTACTTGTCTATCCCTATGTTTAGATTTCTGCATATTTTCCAATTTTTCTACTTTATATCGTCATAATCCTATATCTCTATATCTACATATCTTATATCTCTTTACATCTCTCTATTTCTTTATATCACTTTATATTTCGCAATATTTTCTTTAGCTATCTATATTTCTCTATTTTTCTCTATCTTTCTACCATTCTATCTCTCAATCTCTGTTTCGCTCCCACTCTATTTATACTCTCTATATCACGACATTCCTCCCTTTGTATTCTCTCTGTTCATTTTACATGTCCTAATTCTTCTATCTTTCAAATTCAGTATATCTGTCTATCTATATTTTTTTATGGATTTATCCCTCTTTATCTATCTATCTATCTAGCTATGTATCTTTCTCTCTATGTCTCCACCTCTATTTATGTTCCTGTAGTGTCTCCTTATATTTCTATCTACCTCTCGTATAAGGCTTCAGATATTGCTATATCTCTTTGTCTCTATATATCTATCTCTCGTCTTTTTACCTCCATATCCAGATGTTTCGCTACTTCGTTAATTATATTCTGCTCTCTCTTTCTCTTTCTCACTATATTTCTCCATCTCTACTTATCTATATCTCTCGATATTTCGCTCTATGCTTTTATCTGTCTACTTACCTCTCTCTTCTTCTGTGAGTCCCGCTATGCTTGTGTAATATATTTTCCTATATACACCTCTCTATGCACCTTTCTATCTTTATATTCCTGTACATATCCTTCTTTATATTTGCCAAATTTGCAATTCCTGTGGGTTCAGATTTATGTATATTTTCTCTTGTTTCTAGTTTTTATCGTTCTAATTTTAGATCTCTATATCTATGATTATATCTGTTAATGTGTCTCTATATTTCTGTCTGTTTCTCTTTCTTTCTATCTCACTTTACTTCTTTAAATGTCTTTGTATCAGTTTATCTTTCTTTATATTATATTTCTCTTTCTTTCTATCTCACTTTACTTCTTTAAATGTCTTTGTATCAGTTTATCTTTCTTTATATTCTATATATTTGTATACCTCTCTATTTTTCTATCTTTCTTTCTACCACTAAATCTCTTATGTTTCGCTCCCTAATATCGCTATAGTTTCCTTTCTTTCTAGATTTAGATTTTTTAGATTTATATTTTTGTATGTATCTCATTATTTCTACTTTTCAATGTTTCTGTCTATTCACTCTGTCCCTCTCTTTCTCTTTCTCAGTTTACCTCTTTATCATTTTAGTTTTGTCTATATTCCTTTATCTGTCTATATATCCGCTTCTTTTATTATATTTATATATTTTCCTAGATCCCTCTATATATCCTTCTCTATATCCGCTTATTTTTGTAATTTGCAATTTTTCCATGCAACTTTTTCTTGCCTCATCTGTTAGTCGCTGTTTTTCTATTCCTATCTATCCTCTTGTTCGTTATTTCTCTTCTCTGTCTGTCTACAGATTTGTTTATCCCTGTAAGTTTGGATTTATGTATATTTTCACCTGTCTCTCTATATATCTTTCTTTCTATGTCTTCACCTCATTTGTGTCCTTATGTTTATGTATATCTCCGTATGTTTATCTCTCCATTTTTTTTTTTAATTTTTGTGTGTCTATATATTTGTCTATCTCTCGTCTCCTATCTATCTCTTTATGATGATTCTCTACTTTACTATCTATCCGTATGTAAATTTGTGATTCTCGATCTCTCTGTATCTCAATATATCCCTATATGTTTCTATGTACCTATATCTAATTTTCTCATCACTCTCTGTAGTTACATCTTTATCTAAGTATTATCAGCATCATTTAGGCTAGCGTATAATGTGTTACAACAATGTATGACTAGCAATGAGACCCAATAACAACCAAAACTTGTCTTCGCCGATAACTCGGCGCAGCTCTCCCGCCTCATCGAAAAGAAAGGAAATGCGAATTTAAAAATAATAACATTATAAAAGTTGGAGCGCTCCTCTGAATAAATAACAAGATTCCGACCGCTGAAACTTTTAAACGGGACTCGCACTAAGACCTGCTTTTCCCGTCTTTCCAGGGAAAAACTTCGGGGTGTCTTTCCGCTCGGCTTGAGTATAAATGTTTATAACTCCTATTAACGTTTTGTACCTAGCGGTCCGTGGGTGTGTACTTCTGGGAACATGTTCGTCGGTGCGGGGACGATGAGACTTTCGGTACAGGTAACGGTATGCTAATGCGGAGAGAAGTAGCCGTTTTCCACGCCCTTTATGGTGGCTTTCGAGTGTCGGTACCTCGACCTTTATGACAGGTCGAATACGCACACATTTTTTTTTAATCCTTGATGTCAAATTCCAGTAAGTTATACTTAAATAATGACAGTTTAATGCATTTTTAGTTTTCTGAATAATTTTTCATCTGCTTTACATACTTTGCTCTCAATTTTGAAATTTTATTTACATTTCCGCAAGTGTCGTTCAAAAGCATTTTTATATTATAATTAGATATTGCATTTATCGACATTGCAAATAAATATTTGTTTGGAAAGAGAAATTACCGCAAAACAGAACTGATCTCGCCAAAGTAAAGTCCAACACACTCGTGTGACCATAAAGCAAAATTGAGCCCGTCATAAATAAATGAAATTGGAAAAACGCGTACCCAGTCTGCGTGACTACCGGCAGGGTTAATACTTTTGTTAGAGATAAGCCCGGCAGGAAGGGTGGAAGCAGGTAAAATTTTAATGCAGGTGAAAATATACAAATATATTTTGCAATTACAATTAGGCGCCTTTATAAATGAAAGGGATCTCGTGTAAATTTTTCACTGTATTTTTTGCGTGCATTATGCAGAGCCACTATAAAGTACAGACCAACACAAAGCCTAATCGTTCATACCGCAGAAATAGAGACATTTTTTGTAGAGAAGGATATATACAGATAGACGCATATATCAAAATATAAAGAAATATGTAAAGCGATATACAAATAGATAGGTCGACAAATTGATAAAGACAGTAAAACGGGAACGATATATGTAGATGTAAAGAGATTATGCAGAGACTGAAATATTGACACGAGGATATATTATGTAGATATTGATATGACCAGTTGTCCATGATTATCTAAATATCTGATCCGCTAAATCAAACAAAATCGTTCAACGATTTTTATGAAAGACACATATATCGACAGAACTAAAAAAATTAAAAAGTAGGGAGAATGATGATAAACATAAATATAGGTAAGTAGAAAAGAGATAAATAGATAGATAGGCAGCTAGATAGCGAAATACAAAAATATTGATAGAGATAGAGACATAGAGAAGCAGATATGGGTGCATATTATAGAGACATATAAAGATAGAGAGATACAGATATATGGAGAGATAGGAAGATATAGAGAAATATAGAAAGATACAGATATATAGAGAGATAAGAAAAGATAGGGTAGAGAGGCAGATATAAGTACACAGATAGATAGACAGAAAGGGAGAACTCAAAATGACTAGAATCGATATATATAGATAGGTAGTGACGAAAAGATGGAAAGATCGATAGAAAATAAAGATAAAAAACAAGCAAACACAATGTCTTTCAAGAAAAACGGACAGAGTTGTATCTTCCTTACTTATTGTTCGATTCTACCGAAACAAAAACCAAAGAAAAGGATATATTTAGGCATATAAAGATAGAGGGATACAGATATATTAAGAGATGGGAAGATATAGAGAAATATATATACAAAGATAGAGAAATATAGAGAGATAAAAAACATAGAGGTAGAGAGATTCGCAATTGGAGACAAACGTAAGTACACAGATATATAGATAAGGAGAACTAAAAATAGAGTGGGAGTAAAACATCGATATATAAGGAAGTGGAAAAATAAAGCGATATAGATAGGTGGCGACGAAAAGATACAGAGATACAGAGATGCAAAAATGCAAAGATACAGAGACATAGAGATATAGAGATATAGAGATATAGAGACATAGAGACATAGGAACATAGAGATACAGACATATCCGTTCATGGCGCATAATTAGAGATATGTATTATAATATGTAGAGAAGGATATAAATAGGATATATCAAAATACAGAGCATATAATAAAGCGATATAAAGAAATATATGTATAGAGACAGACAGGTCAACAGGTAGATAAGACACGTAAAAAATTTAGAGATTTAGAAATAGAGATAAATAGAGAGATAGAGTAAACTAGTGAAATTCATATTAACATTTTGTGTGACTATCTGAATATCTGATCCGATAAATCAAACAAAATCGTTCAACTCTTTCCGATTTTTATGAAAGACGTTATAGATATTTCAACTGACAGACAGATAAAAAAATTGGAAAAATGATAAATAATTATAAACAAAGATATAGGTAAACAAAAAAGATAGATATAAATAAATTGACAGGTGGATAGTAAATAGATATAGAGATATAGAGAAGTAGATATATAGCTACATGGATATATAGAGATTAGGAGACGTAAAGAGATATACATATACAGACTCTGAAAAATAGCGACATAGAAAGACTTAGATATAGAGAAATAGAGGAATATATGGACATACAGAGACATTCATCAGAGAGAGGATCGAGAATTAGAGAGATAAAAAAAAAATTTTTTAAATGTAATATTCATCCGATTTTTAAATAGCTTGCATTCATATGATATACATAAATATAAAAACAGATATAGAGAAGGATATACAGAGGCATATAAAGATAGAAATATATGGATATATTGAGAGATGGGAAGATATAGAGAGATATAGA
Organism: Diaperis boleti; assembly: GCA_963583935.1. Taxonomy (NCBI): domain Eukaryota; kingdom Metazoa; phylum Arthropoda; class Insecta; order Coleoptera; family Tenebrionidae; genus Diaperis; species Diaperis boleti. Next base: position 81,166,814 of record OY757244.1, on the reverse strand, counting down.
AAAATAAAAAACATAGAGTTAGAGAAATTCGCAATCAATTGGAGACAAATGTAAGTACACAGATAGATAGACACGGAGAACTCAATATAGACTGGGAGCAAAACGTCGATATGTAAGGAGATGGAAAAATAAAAAGATATAGATAGGTGGCGACGAAAAGATAGAAAAATATAACACATTGAGAAATATAAAGAAATATTTGGATTTATAGAGATGTAGTGATACAGAGACATAGAGATATAGAGATATAGAGACAAAAGGACATAGAGACATAGAGACATAGAGATATCCGTTCATGCCGCATAAATAGAGATATGTATTATAATATGTAGAGAAGGATATAAATAGGATATATCGAAATACAGAGCATATAATAAAGCGATATAAAGAAATATATGTATAGAGACAGACAGGTCAACAGGTAGATAAAGACACGTAAAAAAAGTAAAAAGAGAACGACATATTGTGTAAATGTGCAGAGACAGAAATATTGAAAGATAAGAGAGACAAGGATATTCTTTGTAAAAGGCAGACTGGATGGAGGTAGAAATATTGACCTAGAGAGATGAATGGATTTAGAGACAAATAGAGAGATAGAGTGAACTAGTGAAATTCATATTTTAAACATTTTGTGGGACTATCTGAATATCTGATCCGCTAAATCAAACAAAATCGTTCAACTGCTTCCGATTTTTATGAAAGATATATAGAGATATAGAGAAGTGGATATATAGCTACAGGAAAAGAGATTCGGAGATTAGGAGACGTAAAGAGATATACATATATACAGACTCTGAAAAATAGCGAAATAGAAACATTTAAATATAGAGAAATAGAGGAATATATGGACATACAGGGACATTCATCAGAGAGAGGATCGAGAATTAGAGAGATAAAAAAAATTTAAATGTAATATTCATCCGATTTTTAAATTGCATTCATATGATATACATAAATCTAAAAACAGATATAGAGAAGAATATATATAAAGATAGAGAGATATGGATATATTGAGAGATTGGAAGATATAGAGAGATATAGAAAAATAGAAAACATAGATGTAGAGAAATTCGCAATTGGAGAGAAATGTAAGTACACAGATAGATAGACAGGGAGAACTCAAAATAGACTGGGAGCAAAACATCGATATGTAAAGAGATGGAAAAATAAAGAGATATAGATAGGTGGCGACGAAAAGATACAACAGATACAGAAGATACAGATTTAAATATATAGAGAAATATCAAGAAAAATTTGAAGATGTGGAAAGATAGGAAGAGATATTTCTCTCTCTTTACTTCTCTTATGTCTTTGTATATTACCTGTTTATAATTATATCCGCTTATCTACCTATTTATTTTTCTATATCTCTCTATTTTTGTTTCTCCAGATATCTATATCTCCTTATCTTTCTACCACTAAATCTCGTTTCGCTGCCTAATTTCGCTAGTTGTCTTTCTTTCTGCTCTGCTTGTCCATCTACATCTATATTAACTTATTTTTTGTATGTATCTATGGATGTCATAATTCTTTCTACTTTTCAATCTTTGTGTCCCTATTTTTCCATATCTCTATTTCTCTTTCTCTGACTTTATGTCTTCATAATTTTCTATCTATCTATCCCTCAATATCCCACTGATATATCTGAGATATCTCTATATGTTTAGACTTCTGTATATTTTCTAATGTTGCTACTCTTTATCTTTCTCTGATATTTCTATCTGTATATGCCTCTGCATAACCTTCTCTTTATATCGTCGCTGTTTATGCCGCTTGCTTATGCTCTGTTGCTCTGTTGGCTTTTGAGCTTTTACTAATTAATTTAGAAATTACAAATTAGCCTTTCGTTATTCCTCTGTTAGAATATCGAAATGAGCTATAGATTAGCATAGTGTGCGCCTAGCAATTCGAATGTCTAATTAAAATAAAATACAAGTTGTGTATCGTGTTGATCTAAATAAAATAGTTTTACTTTGGTCCGTCTATCCCCAATTCCCGTCAGGTTATGGGCCCAGAACTCCCAGAAGTCCCAGAACGCCCAGAAGTCCCAAAACTCCCAGAATTCGAATAACGAAAAACAAAATATGGCTTCAACTACCGGTTTTGCAAATATTGAGAAATTAAATGAAAACAATTTTGAATTATGGAAGGTTCAGATGAAAAGTGTATTAATAATCAATGATTTGTGGGGATACGTTGACGGTATCGAAGTAAAAACGGAAGAAAACAGACAAGAATGGACCAAGAAGGACTCTAAAGCACTGGCGTTAATAAATTTAAGCATCACACAGAGTCAATTGAATCATGTAAAGAAAGCATCGTCTTCAAAGGAAGCGTGGGACGGACTCAAAGAAGTTTTCGAATCAAAAGGTCCGGTTAGAAAGGCTGTTTTGTACAAACAGTTGCTTCGTATGGAGAAGAAGTCCAATGTTACCATGGCGCAGTATGTAATAGAATTTAAACGGAAAGCGGAACAACTTGAAGAAGCTGGAATTGTAATTCCTGAAGATTTATTATCAATAATGTTGCTAGGTTCTTTACCGGCCGAATTCGAAAATTTCAGCGTAGCAATTGAGACCCGTGATGAAATACCTTCGTTCGAAAATTTGAAATTAAAATTAATTGAAGAAGAAGCACGGCTGAACGAAAAGAACGCCATGATCAAAGATAACGAAGATACAAACGACGCGTTACTGACGAAAAGACCATTTGCAAATTCAAAAACAAACACGCAAAAATGGAAACTAAAATGTTACAATTGTGGAAAATCAGGACACAAAAGTCGATTTTGCAGATCGAAGCGTAGTGAATTCAAGAAATCAACCGACGACGCTATGACAGTAGTTGCATGCAATACGGAATTAAGAAGTTTCGGGAAGAGAACGTGGTACCTTGACAGTGGTGCAACTAGACACATGTGCAACAATAAAAGTAATTTTGCAAGTTTAGATGAAAATGAACAATCGAAAGTGTATATGGCAGCAGAACATTTTGTAGGATCAATCGGCGTTGGTGATATTTATTTAGATGCGAAATTAAATGGACATCACGCAGTAAACACTGTAAAACTAAAAGATACATTGTGTGTTCCAGATCTTCGTAACAATCTTTTGTCTGTATCAAGCGTTACTGATAACGGCTACACTGTTACATTTGACAAAAATCGGGCAACAATCAATCGGAAAGACGGTACGGTAGTTCTCACAGCGATAAAACGTGATCAGCTGTACGTTGTCAACGAAAAAGAAGAATATGCAGCTTTGGCAGGTAGAAATGGAGATGAAGAATTACGAAAATGGCATCAGAGGTATGGACACTTAAATGTAAGTGATTTGAAGAAAATGAAGAAAGAACATATGGTGTCGGGTATTAAGTTTTGTGACAATGGCAATGACATAAAGTGTGAAATATGTGCGAAATGTAAAATCACTGTTCAACCATTTAAAAAATCTGACAATCGTGCAAGCGAACTTTTAGGGTTGGTACATTCGGACATTTGTGGACCAATGAGCACCCAATCGCTCGGTGGTGCAAGATATTTTGTAACCTTTATAGACGACTGTTCTAGGTATACAGAAACTGTTATGCTACGACATCGTTCTGACGTTCTTCAGGCTTTCAAAGATTACAAACGAAGAGTAGAAAAACAGACTGGTCAACAAATCAAAAAACTACGTACAGACAACGGGACAGAGTATCTGTCAAGTGAATTCAACAATTTCATCAGAGAAGAAGGCATTTCGCGACAGCTGACTGTTGAATACACACCTCAACAAAACGGAGTGGCAGAACGAGCCAATCGTACGCTCGTGGAAATGGCACGTTGTATTATGGTACAAGCAAATCTTCCTGCTTCGTTGTGGGCCGAAGCAATTAATACGGCGACATATTTAAGAAATAGATGTGCAACAAAATGTCTAAATGAAATTACTCCTTATGAAGTATGGTCAAAACGTAAACCTTACGTTGGTTTCTTCAGAACAATAGGCAGCAAGACCATCGCTTTGAATAAAAGACAAAGAAGAGGTAAATTTCAACCGAAAGGAGATGAATATGTGCTGGTGGGTTACTCGGATGAATCGAAAGCGTATCGACTATGGAAACCAGGAACAAAAACAGTAATTAAAGCTCGAGATGTAAAATTTTTTGAAAGAATTGAAAAACCCCAAAAACTATCGGAAGGAATTTTTGAATTGTCAAATCCCGATATTGATAGATCACAAAATCAACACCAAGAAGACAGAAATCTCGAACATGGTCAAGAAGTTGTACATTTCGAAGACGACCAAGATCAGCAAATTGAAGAAGAAAAACAATTTAATGAGCCACAACGAGGACCGGGTCGTCCAAGAATTGAGAGAACGGGTAGACCTGGACGTCCAAAGAAAGTTTATCAAACCAAAGAGGAAAGTTCCGATCCAGAATCTATTTCTGAGATGTTGAAGAGCAATGAAAAACAAGCATGGCTAGCGGCCATGAAAAAAGAATATGACACCCTTTTGGAAAACGGTACATGGATTCTTGTACCTAAACCATCCAACAAGAAAATATTAACAAATCGGTGGGTGTTTAGAACAAAAGTGAATCAAAATGGTGAAATCGAAAAGTACAAAGCGAGATTAGTTGCCAGAGGGCATACACAAGAATTTGGGATCGATTATGAAGAAGTGTTCGCACCAGTGGCAAGATACGAAACAATTCGTGCGTTACTCGCTGCATCTGTAAATGAAGAAATGCATGTGCATCAAATGGATGTGATTTCCGCATATGTTCAAGGTGAATTGCACGATGAAGTTTACATGAAACAACCCGAGATGTTCATTAAAGATGGGCATGAAGAAAAGGTCTGTAAGCTACTTAAACCATTGTATGGTTTAAAACAATCTGGCCGCGAATGGTATAAAAAACTAGACAGTTATATTAGAGAAATTGATGGTAAGCGTACTTCTGCAGATCCCTGCGTCTACGTATTTGGTCAAAAAGAAGATAGAGTTATTATGATAATCTACGTGGATGACTTGCTTTTAGCATCGAAAAAAATCGAAAAATTGGAATCTGTAAAGCTGAAAATGCAATCGAAGTTCAAGATGGTAGATTTAGGGCAGATAAACAACATTCTTGGCATTAAGATTCAGCGAGATGGAGCGACAGGAAACATGCGTCTATCGCAGAAGAAATATGTGCAACAATTAATAGAAAAATTCAATATGGATTATGCAAAGGTAACATCAACCCCAATCGAATCTTCTGTGAAACTTACAAATGAAATGAGTCCAACAACAGAAGAAGAAATACGCGAAATGAAGAATCGACCTTATAGGGAATTGGTGGGTGCTTTAATTTACTTAGCAAACGCAACTCGTCCAGATATAGCATTTGCGGCAAGCACATTGAGTCGTTTCTCTGCGAACCCTGGTAAAGAACATTGGTCGAATGCGAAGCGAGTACTACGATATTTGAAAGGAACAATTAATTATGGCATAACATACGTCAAGAATGGAGAACATATCAAAGCATATACCGATTCAGATTGGGCTGGTGATATTGACAATCGTAAATCGTGTTCAGGTATGGTTTTGACATTAGCAGCAGGACCAATTAGTTGGAAATCAAAGAAACAATCATCGGTGACGTTATCAACGATGGAAGCAGAGTACACAGCACTTTCTGAAGTTTCTCGTGAAATAGTTTACATCAAACGACTTTTGTCACATATGGGTTTTGAAAAATATGTATCATCGCCAATTCATGTATATTGTGACAACCAAAGCGCGATTAAACTTTCTAATAATGCTGTATTTCACAAGCGTAGCAAACATATAGATGTTAGATATCACTTTACTCGCGAATTAGTAGAAGATAAAGAAATTGTTATTAATTATTTACAAACAGATGCGATGCCTGCTGATATCTTTACAAAATCATTGTCAAAGTATAAACACAATCGATGTGTAGAAATGTTATGTTTAGATAATGTTAAAAACTTATTTAGAAGAGCGCATTTCGATAGAGGGGGTGTTAGAATATCGAAATGAGCTATAGATTAGCATAGTGTGCGCCTAGCAATTCGAATGTCTAATTAAAATAAAATACAAGTTGTGTATCGTGTTGATCTAAATAAAATAGTTTTACTTTGGTCCGTCTATCCCCAATTCCCGTCATCCTCAAAAAGCTCGGATGTTTAAAATGGTTTCACAATTCGATTTAGGAGGTTCAAAAATGTGCAGAAATGACATCAACATGTTTTTGAGCTTTTACTAATTTAGATTTTTTTTCACCCTCTAGGATTTCAAAATTGGTAAAATATTCATCAGTCCTTCTAGATCTCTGTAATTTAGGACACATATTCAAAATCGATGGCCAACTCGGATACCTTAAACTGAACCAAAATGTTTTGGTTAGTTCTTGAGTTACGAGCTTTCAAAATCACAAATTAACTTTTCGTTATTACTGGCCAGGAGCATTAAAATTTTAACTTTTGAACGAAAGCTCGGGTGTTTCAAATGGTTCCAGAATTCGATTAAGGAGGTTCCTAAATGTGCAGAAATGACTGACAGTTGGCGGAAAAGCTCCCGAAAGCAAACTGTCTTTTGAGCTTTTACCAATTTAATTTTTTTTGCACACTTTTGGATCTCAAAAATGTTAAAATATTCATCCGTCCTTCTAGATCCCTGTAATTTGGGACACATATTTAAAATCGATGACCAATTCGGATGCGTTAAACGGAACCAAAATATTTTGTTTCGTTTTTGAGTTACGAGCTTTCAAAGTCACAAATTAACTTCTTGTTAAGGAGTATTAAAATTTTAACTTTTGAACGAAAGCTCTGGTGTTTGAAATGGTTCCAGAATTCGATTAAGAAGGTTCCCACATGTGCAGAAATGACTGACAGTTGGCGGAAAAGCTCCCGAAATCAAACTGTCTTTTGAGCTTTTACTAATTTAATTTTTTTTGCACACTTTAGGATTTCAAAAATGATAAAATATTTATCCGTTCTTCTAGATCCCTGTAATTTGGGACACAAATTTAAAATCGATGGCCAATTCGGATGCCTCAAACTGAACCAAAATATTTTGTTTAATTCTTGAGTTAGAAGCTTTCAAACTCACAAATTGGCTTTTCGTTATTCCTCAAAAAGCTGGGGTGTTTCAAATGGTTCCACAATTCGATTAAGGAGGTTCCTATATGTAGAGGTAGAAACATAAAATAAAGAGAGAACTCAAAAATTGTCGTCTATTAAATTTAATGAGTTAAACAGAGATAAACCTGTATATGTAAAGATTGAGAGATAGATTGTGAGAAACAAGAATTGAAAGTTATAATTTGTAACTAGTATCTAAATCACGTTCTAAATCCATTTCAGAAAGGTAAAATTTTCTGATATCTGAGTTATCTATCACAAAGTCACGGACCAATCAGAGCAAAGCAAAAGTCAAGTATTGAAAAAAATTACTTTCGGAAGAGGTTTAATGTGCAGAAAGCAGTTCTTTCAGTAGTGGTCGTACGAAAAAAAATATTTCCGATTTAGAAAAATTCACAAATATAACGAAGGACAGAAATAAACAAACAAAAGAGAGAGACAGACGAATAAAATATTATAGACACATTGAGATCGAGAGAAATTAAATAGTAAGATTCGAAAGCATGTATGGAGAGATATAATAATAGAAAGAAAAAGGGTGTCGAGATATACAGGAAACTAAAGATTAACAAAAAAAGATAAGGAGACAGAGAAATAGAGATGTAGAAGTAGATATATACAAAACGCCTTTTTTTGTCAGATCGGGACTTTTTACAGCAGACGACAAAGCAGTCATTTAAAAATCCTTTTGCGTCTTTTGGACACTTTCAACAGCCAGTGCTATGTACAAATTTGGTGTTTTAACGTTGAATCGAGACAAGAACAAATCATTTCATGCTGCTATATGTATAACGTTATATTGTTAAAATCTTATTTCATATGATTTACAGAGCAATTTCTGACTTTAGCTGCAGGAGCTCTATTTATGCATAAAACAGCTTCCAAATCGATTCTACCACGTGCAAAATTAATACATGAGTGCTAATTGGGCCGGAACTGGGGTAATTAGACGCTATTCTGCACAAACAGTGTACCTGCGTTCGTTGTTTAGCTAACATGCAAATACATTGCAGTTTTGGTCTCGAGAAGGTACCAATATATCACCGGCTGTAAACAATCTCCTCAAAAGCTAAAAGTATTTGTGCACAAATAAAGAAAACGTGCAGGTACAAAAATGTTTTCTTGCAAAAACTCATCGATGTAAATCGCAACTTGATCAGTTTTTGAAATTTGAAAAAACATTTTTTTAACAAGCACGAACACTGGTACGGGTCTCGTTCTTCGTTTTTGAGTTATGATTTAACTTTTGGACTTTCTTCTAAAAGAAAGAGATAGTCTAGACCAAACAAGAAGAAAACAGAAAGTTGTCGCCATCAAGTAAATAGACAGATAAATACAAAGATAAGAAGTATGTTTATTGAAAAAGTAAAACTGATGGGGTAAATTAAAAGGTAATCTAAACCTGGTAATGAGCATTTAAGTGTTTACCAACTTATAGAGACGTCACTAATCAGTGAAAAAAAAATTCATTCAATTCGCCTCAAACCTACCTGTCGATCCTTTTGTCATCTCGAGGGAGGGGTCAAAGCCGCGTCCCCCACCCTGCGATAACGTCAAAATCTAACCCACCCCCAAAGTACACCTTAACCCGAAAGGTACTTGTCGTTCCTCAGAGTACCACCAACAACCGTACTACAAACCCAATCAACTCATCATGGCAAGTCACTCCAGAACCCGCAAGATCGCCATCGTGGGCCCCACCCTGGTGGGCAAGTCGGCCCTCAGCTACCAACTCGCCGAAAGCGTCTTCTTGGACTACTACAATCCCACGATCGAGGATTGTCACCACTTCACGTTCAAACACAATTCCAAGAAGTACGAGATCGTCATCATAGACACCGCCGGCCAAGACGACTCGATGTTCCAATCGCAGTATCTCATGAACATCCACGGGTACGTGCTGGTTTACGACATACTCAACGAACGGTCCCTGGAGATAGTGTCCAAGCTACGTGACCACTTGCTGAACATCGCGGGGACGTCGAAGGTGCCCCTGGTCCTGGTGGGCAACAAGAACGATAGGGAGAAGGACCGACGGGTTCCGACACAGCTGGGCCAGGAACTGGCCGATAAATGGAACGTCAAATTCTTCGAGACTTCTGCCAAAAATCGGGAGGATGTCGAGGAAGTGTTCAGGACTCTGCTGAACGATATCGAGAAACTCGAGGGCGGTAGCGGCCCTGCGAGAAGTTGTTGTGTGATGTAACTGTTATTTATTATGTGTGCCTGTGCGATTATAGTTTTAATTCCGTATTTCTTAAGCTTTACGTTTACAAAATGTTTATAAATAAATTTTTAACAACATTTATTTATTTATTGAACCAGGTAAAAATCGAATGGATAAGTATGACCACCCTGTAATTACGCTTGCAACAAGCGCCGCCCTTAAAATAAATTCGCCCGCATAAATTGAAAACGCTTTTCATGAAAATGTCACATGAAACGTCCGTTATTAACTTTTGGTCCTTTTGTGGCTAATTTTCCAACCGGGACGTGCACATCGCTGCGACCTCAGAATGCATTTTTGCAGCATTCATGCAAAATTTCCAAAAATAGCCCACTCTATGGATAAAAGAGTTTTCCGTCTGATCGAGCCGAAATTCGATCAATTTAGTGCGGCAAACTGAAAAGTTTAAATCTCATAACGCCGACAAATACACCGACGACCTCTCCTTGTTGATTCATGTCTGAGCCGCAAGATTTCATTTTGGAGTGGAGATGAGGATTCGGGTCACGGAGAGGTCATCAGGGGCGTCTTCATCCGGAGACGTACCTGGAAAAAAATCGGGCGGAAGTCCAGGTTTTAAATAATATCTAATACGTCTTTTCGGGATGGAATCCTGACCTGAATATCGATCGTGTTGACTTACACGACCTCCATACGCATTTATCACAGTTTGGGGGTCGGGGAGGATCGACGCGGAAAGGCTTTCGGACGTAACAAATTTTAATTTTTGATTGAGAAACATTTAGACGTAGAGCGCCTAAAGGGCGTATCACCGGTTTCCATGCACGACATCTCTTCATGATTGATTCCACCAGTGCTCTTCCGTTTCCCGCTAACGTGTCTGCCCGTTCCCGGGATAAATGAGACGGAAATGTAATGCACAAGTACACGACCAATTGAGCAGCCAGTTTTGAATGCGGTTATCTCTTCATTAGCGCCCTTTTATCCAGCGGTGTTCGATTAATGATCGCCGACTTCTATGTGTTGAAAGTCTTGATGAATCGCGGTAATTTACGTCCGATGTTGTTCATTAATGAAACGGAAAACTCCCCGCGGAAACCGGAGACGGTCTTCATAAATCATAAAGCATAAAGCGAGAGAAGAACATGATCCAAGAGTGCCCAAAAAAATTAAAATTTGTGAAAGCTCGAAAAAACAGTTTCCTTATCGGGAGCTTTTTCGCCACTTCTTAATCGAATTCTGGAATCAATTGAAACATCCGAGCTTTCAAAAGTTAAAATTTAACAACTATACAAAATATTTTGGTTCAGTTTAAAGCATCCAAGTTGGCCATCGATTTTGAAAATGTGTCCCAAATTACAGAGAACTAGAAGGACGAATAAATATTTTACCATTTTTTACATCGAAAAGTGTGCAAAAAAGTAGTAGTAACAAAAAGCTAATTTGTGACTTTGAAAGCTCGTAACTCAAAAACTAAACAAAATATTTTGGTTTAATTTAACGTATCCGAATTGGCCATCGATTTTGAATATGTGTCCTAAATTACAGGGATCTTGAAGGACGGATGAATATTTTAACATTTTTGAGATCCAAAAGTGTGCACAAAAAAATAAATTAGTAGAAGCTCAAAAAAAAGTTTGCTTTTGGGAGCTTTTCCGCCAACTGTCAGTCATTTCTGCACATTTAGGAACCTCCTCAATCGAATTCTGGAACCATTTGAAACACCAAAGCTTTCGTTCAAAAGTTAAAATTTTAATACTCCCCACCAAAAAATTAATTTGTGACTTTGAAAGCTCGTAACTCAAAAACTAAACAAAATATTTTGGTTCAGTTTGAGGCATCCGAATTGATCGTCGATTTTAAATATGTGTCCTAAATTACAGGAATCTAGAAGGACGGATGAATATTTTAACATTTTTGAGATCCAAAAGTGTACAAAAAAAAAATTCAATTAGTAAAAGCTTAAAAGACAGTCTGCTTTCGGGAGCTTTCCGTCAACTTTCAATCATTTCTGCAGATTTAGGAACCTTCATAATCGAATTCTGGAACCATTTGAAAGACCAAAGCTTTCGTTGAAAAGTTAAAATTTTAATACTCCCGACCAAAAAATTAATTTGTGACTTTAAAAGCTCGTAACTCAAAAACCAAACAAAATATTTTGGTTCCGTTTAAAGCATCCGATTTGGCAATCGATTTTAAATATACGTCCTAAATTACAGGAATCTAGAAGGACGAATAAATATTTTACCATTTTTTACATCCAAAAGTTTGCAAAAAAATCTAAATTACTTAAAGCTCAAAAGACAGTTTGATTTCGGGAGCTTTTCCGCCAACTGTCAGTCATTTCTGCACATTTAGGAATCTCCTTAATTGAATTCTGGAACCATTAGAAACACCCGAGCTTTCGTTCAAAAGTTAAAATTTTAATACTCCTTACCAAGAGGTTAATTTGTGACTTTGAAAGCTCGTAACTCAAAAACTAAACAAAATATTTTGGTTTTGTTTAAGGCATCCGAATTGGCCATCGATTCTGAATATGTGTCCTAAATTACAGGGATCTAGAAGGACGGATGAATATTTTAACATTTTTGAGATCCAAAAATGTGCAAAAAAAAAAATTCGTAAAAGCTCAAAAGACAGTTTGCTTTCGGGAGCTTTTCTGCCAGATGTCAGTCATTTCTGCAATTTTGGAACCTTCTTAATTGAATTTTGGAACCATTTGAAACACCAGAGCTTTCGTTCAAAAGTTAAAATTTTAATACTCCCGACCAAAAAATTAATTTGTGACTTTGAAAGCTTGTAACTCAAAAACTAAACAAAATATTTTGGTTCCGTTTAAGGCATACGAATTGGTCGTCGATTTTAAATATGTGTCCCAAATTACAGGGATCTAGAAGGACGGATGAATATTTTAACATTTTTGAGATCCAAAAGTGTGCCAAAAAAATCTAAATTAGTTAAAGCTCAAAAGACAGCTTGATTTCGGAAACTTTTTCGCCAACTGTCAATCATTTCTGCACATTTAGGAACCTCTTTAATTGAATTCTAAAACCATTTGAAAGAGCAGAGCTTTCGTTCAAAAATTAAAATTTTAATGCTCCCGACCAAAAAATTAATTTGTGACTTTGAAAGCTTGTAACTCAAAAACTAAACAAAATATTTTGGTTCCGTTTAAGGCATCCGAATTGCTCGTACATTTTGAATACGTGTCCTAAATTACAGGGATCTAGAAGGACGGATGAATATTTTAACATTTTTGAGATCCAAAAGTTTGCAAAAAAATCTGAATTACTTAAAGCTCAAAAGACAGTTTGATTTCGGGAGCTTTTCCGCCAACTGTCAGTCATTTCTACACATTTAGGAACCTCCTTAATCGAATTCTGGAACCATTTGAAACACCAGAGCTTTCGTTCAAAAGTTAAAATTTTAATACTCCCGACCAAAAAATTAATTTGTGATTTTGAAAGCTTGTAACTCAAAAACTAAACAAAATATTTTGGTTCCGTTTAAAGCATCCGAATTGGCCATCTATTTTAAATATGTGTCCTAAATTACAGGGATCTAGAAGGACGCATGAATATTTTAACATTTTTGAGATCCAAAAGTGTGCAAAAGTGCTCAAAAGACAGTTTGCTTCTAGGAGCTTTTTCGCCAACTGTCAGTCATTTCTGCACATTTAGGAACCTTCTTAAGAGAATTCTGGAACCATTTGAAACACCAGAGCTTTCGTTCAAAAGTTAAAATTTTAATACTCCAGACCAAAAATTTAATTTGTGACTTTGAAAGCTCGTAACTCAAAAACTAGACAAAATATTTTGGTTCCGTTTAAGCCATCTGAATTGGCCATCGATTTTAAATATGTGTCCCAAATTACAGAGATCTAGAAGGACGGATTAATATTTTAACATTTTAGAGATCCAAAAGTGTGAAAAAAAAATCTAAATTACTAAAAGCTCTAAAGACAGTTTGATTTCGGGAGCTTTTCCGCCAACTGTCAGCCATTTCTGCACATTTAGGAACCTTCTAAATCGAATTCTAGAACCATTTGAAACACCAGAGCTTTCGTTCAAAAGTTAAAATTTTAATACTCCCCACCAAAAAATTAATTTGTGACTTTGAAAGCTCGTAACTCAAAAACTAAACAAAATATTTTGGTTCAGTTTGAGGCATCCGAATTGGTCGTCGATTTTAAATATGTGTTCTAAATTACAGGAATCTAGAAGGACGGATGAATATTTTAACATTTTTGAGATCCAAAAGTGTACAAAAAAAAAATTAAATTAGTAAAAGCTCAAAAGACAGTCTGCTTTCGGGAGCTTTCCGTCAACTTTCAGTCATTTCTGCAGATTTAGGAACCTTCATAATCGAATTCTGGAACCATTTGAAAGACCAAAGCTTTCGTTGAAAAGTTAAAATTTTAATACTCCCGACCAAAAAATTAATTTGTTACTTTGAAAGCTCGTAACTCAAAAACTAAACAAAATCTTTTGGTTCAGTTTAAGGCATCCGAATTGGCCATCTATTCTGAATACGTGTCTTAAATTACAGGGATCTAGAAGGACGGATGGATATTTTAACATTTTTGATATCCAAAAGTGTGCTAACAAAATCTAAATAATTAGTAAAAGCTAAAAAGACAGTTTGATTTCCTGAGCTTTTCCGCCAACTGTCAGTCATTTCTGCACATTTAGGAACCTTCTTAATCGAATTTTGGAACCATTTGAAACACCATAGCTTTCGTTCAAAAGTTAACATTTTAATACTTCTTACCAAGAAGTTAATTTGTGACTTTGCAAGCTCATAACTCAAAAACTAAACAAAATATTTTGGTTCCGTTTAAGGCATCTGAATTGGCCATCGATTTTAAATATGTGTCCTAAATTACAAGGATCTAGAAAGACTGATAAATATTTCAACATTTTTGAGATCCAAAAGTGTGCAAAAAAAAATCTAAATTAGTGAAAGCTCAAAAGACAGTTTGCTTTCGGGAGCTTTTCTGCCATGTGTCAGTCATTTCCGCACATTTAGAAACCTTCTCAAGCGAGTTCTGGAACCATTTTACACACCAGAGCTTTCGTTCAAAAGTTAAAATTTTAATACTCCTTACCAAAAAATTAATTTGTGACTTTGAAAGCTCGTAACTCAAAAACTAAACAAAATATTTTGGTTCCGTTTAAGGCATCCGAATTGGCCATCGATTTTAAATATGTGTCCTAAATTACAGAGATCTAGAATGACGGATGAATATTTTAACATTTTTGATAACCAAAAGTGTGAAAAAAAAATCTAAATTACTAAAAGCTCTAAAGACAGTTTGATTTCGGGAGCTTTTCCGCCAACTGTCAGCCATTTCTGCACATTTAGGAACCTTCTAAATCGAATTCTAGAACCATTTGAAACACCAGAGCTTTCGTTCAAAAGTTAAAATTTTAATACTCCCGACCAAAAAATTAATTTGGACTTTGAAAGCTCGTAACTCAAAAACTAAACAAAATATTTTGGTTCAGTTTGAGGCATCCAAATTGGTCGTCGATTTTAAATATGTGTCCTAAATTACAGGAATCTAGAAGGACGGATGAATATTTTAACATTTTTGATATCCAAAAGTGTGCTAAAAAAATCTAAATAATTAGTAAAAGCTAAAAAGACAGTTTGATTTCCTGAGCTTTTCCGCCAACTGTCAGTCATTTCTGCACATTTAGGAACCTTCTTAATCGAATTTTGGAACCATTTGAAACACCATAGCTTTCGTTCAAAAGTTAACATTTTAATACTTCTTACCAAGAAGTTAATTTGTGACTTTGCAAGCTCATAACTCAAAAACTAAACAAAATATTTTGGTTCCGTTTAAGGCATCTGAATTGGCCATCGATTTTAAGTATGTGTCCTAAATTACAAGGATCTAGAAAGACTGATAAATATTTTAACATTTTTGAGATCCAAAAGTGTGCCAAAAAAATCTAAATTAGTTAAAGCTCAAAAGACAGCTTGATTTCGGGAGCCTTTTCGCCAACTGTCAGTCATTTCTGCACATTTAGGAACCTCTTTAATTGAATTCTAGAACCATTTGAAAGAGCAGAGCTTTCGTTCAAAAATTAAAATTTTAATGCTCCCGACCAAAAAATTAATTTGTGACTTTGAAAGCTCGTAACTCAAAAACTCAACAAAATATTTTGATTCAGATTAAAGCACCCGAATTGGCCATCAATTTTGAATATGTGTCCTAAATTACGGGGATTTAGAAGGACGAATAAATATTTCACCATTTTTTACATCCAAAAGTGTGCAAAAAAGTCTGAATTAGTAAAAGCTCAAAAGACAGTTTAATTTCGGGAGCTTTTCCGCCAACTGTTAGTCATTTCTGTACATTTAGGAATCTCCTTAATTGAATTCTGGAACCATTTGAAACACCAGAGCTTTCGTTCAAAAGTTAAAATTTTAATACTCCCGACCAAAAATTTAATTTGTGAATTTAAAAGCTCGTAACTCAAAAACTAAACAAAGTATTTTGGTTCAGTTTAAGGCATCCGAATTGCCCATCGATTTTGAATATGTGCCCCAAATTCTAGAAGTTCTGGAAGAACGAATGAATATTTTACCATTTTTGAGATCAAAATTAGTAAAAGCTCATAAATAGTTTGTTTCTGGGAGCTTAATATAATTTCCACCCATTAAAATCTAATTTAGGAGTTGAGTCGCTGGATCTTTGACGTAAATAACCGATTCACTCTCTTTTGCTAACCATGAAGTCGGAGCTTTGACAAAAACGTCTTTCATCAAACAACTAGCTCCTCGTTATACGTCCTGTACAAATCCTTTATGTGCCGAACGAGGACGACGCATCCATTGAACACATTCCAGAAGGCAATGGTCATTCAACTTCTATAGAGGAGTTTGTATGGAGCGAACGTCGAAAGCTCGAGGAGTTTTTCAATCAGCATATTTATTGGAGGCGGTCTAATAATATTCGGGAATTATACCGTCGTAGGTACGTCATGAATAATTTCCCGATGCGCCGGCTTCTCGGAAGTAAGAAAATAAGGTTTTTTACACAACTTTTAAAATCGCACGGAAACAAACGGATGATTGACGCCGTAACAACAAGCGGTACAGACAGAGTGGACCAAAAAGACCGCGCTAATGCATATTCCATTGCGAATTTGAATATTTCTGTGTGCGCTAGCTATTAAAGTTTTATTGCTTTCGCTTTTGTATTAAAGCCACTCTGGAGGGAATACGCGATGGACTAATTGATTCAGGGCTTTCGTAATCAAAGAACTTTTTATTCCGACCGGAGCAGTCCACGGGGTGCTGAAGTGAAAAAAAAGTTCGAGGATAGTAAGTAAGTACACCTCAAAACGTACAAACTAAATTGAGTTTTAATTTAACACGGACGAGGTGCGTTCGGCACAAAACACTCATACGTTCGGATGTAATCAACTGTCGGAGCGACGCAGACAAACGATGGGCCGAATTGAGTGGAAAGTCAGTGGCGCGTGCCGGAAAATTGCCCAAGGGGGCTATTCGGAGAATAAAAGTGCGTCTCCGTCGAGGCTGTAATGTTGTAATTAGCCGTTTACCGCTCGGCGCCGAATTGGTCCTGATCAATGGTCGAGGAGTTCGTCGTGGCCTCAACGACCCTAAAGAAAATTTGTTTGAACCAGGACAGAGCCAACGAAAAGCGATGAAGTCATAAACTCCTTGTCCCCATCGCACTCCGTCGATTTTAATGAAGCAACAGCCGTGATAAATCCCGGCCGTGATGCGAGCCCGATCTGAAAGCCCGTATTTTAAGAGATTAACTCGAATTTATTGGACGCTGTTACGACAAAAATCCGAAAAATAAACCGAAAGGACGAGGACTCATTTGCTTTGTAGCTCGTCTCGCGGAACACGTACGCGCGTCCCGGAATCCTCCTCGAGAAGAAATTACGGCGGATTTCCGGATGATAAGTGGCGAGATTTGCATGTCATATTCGCGGTTAAGCGGGGCATTTTTTACGGCACATATATTTATTGTTTATCGGGGCTGAGGGAATTCGTTACTGTATTTTACTAGGATAAATCAACAACAGCTGCTTCTTTTGTTGAATTTGCTCTTTGCACTCGGCGTAATTAATTTGCTGACTGTGTGCAATAAGCCTCTCCGGAGTCGAAAGCCGCTTTTCCTGTGTACAGCTAGTTTGTAAACGTATGTGTGCTAAATGAAGAATAAACGCACGATAACTTACTATGTTTTACTTTTTACTGGCGGCGACTGGAGTGCCGTAAAAAAGCCCTCAAACGAAACGTCCCCAATTAAAGCCTGTTGTAAACAAAGTCTGTTTGTGGCTTCTGATGACCTTTGGGGAAACGTTAAGTTATTTTTATGGACAGACGCGTTCCCGTCAACATCCTTTTTTTACAAACCCAAAACTTACTCTGTATTCAAATCGCAGGCCGTTAATCACGAGGATCCAGATAAGCTATTATGGTGTCCAGCACTCCGTCCGTCCCACAAAGTTCGTCCATAACTTTACCAATTTAACTAACCCCCAACTGTAATAATCGCCGCAAGTATCTCGCTAAAAAATCCTAATTACATCCCGTCCCACTAAATTGAATCAATTAAATCTCCAAGAACGACTCCGACCTTAAACTAATGTTAATTAGTTTTGAAGCGAGCATTTAAAATGTAATCGAGTCCGGAAGCCGGATCCCCAGGCTTATAACTTATTCATTGCATCGCGAGATTCGGTTCGGTTGTAATTGATTTTTACATTCCGGACTCACAAGTCTTAAAGGTTTTGTGCCTGTTGCAGGGATGCAATTGCATGGAAACTGCCTTCTGATCCCTTCAGTCAGGAATGAACAAGATGGGGAGGTATTCATAAATAACTCGTCAGTCTAAATTGGACGAGCGAAGTTCAGAAGTAAAGATATACATACTACAAATTTCGAAAATATATTATTTCGGAAGCCCAAACCGAACAAATCATCTGCTCCCAGCGTCGGAATTAAAACATTTCCGGGATGGCCCCCTTAACGAAAACGTACATAACTGGCTTATCTGCACTCGTGAAAGCTTCCTGCGGAAGTTGGAAGTAATTTTTACACACTGCGGAGTTATTTCACCCCAGCGAATAGAGACCTATCTTTCCACTCGATCTCGCAAATCGGCTATGGAAAATAATGGAGTTGGCGGCTTAGCAAACGAGCACGACGCCCTAGGAAGAGGGCAACAAGAAGCGATTGATTAAGGTCGACAACAATACAATTTGCATCAAAGTTGGTAACGCTGTGATTCGGCTGTCAACCGATGACATAAATGCTTTACCTTACAAATTTCATTTCGCCAACTTAAAGACAAAAATAAATCCAAACTCTCATCTGCCTTTATTATTGAGACGACGGCGCGACGGCATTGATCCAGAATAGTGAACGGACCTTGAGAACGTCTAGGAGTGATTGTTCACATAAGATGCTCTCATCAGCCGAGAACGTCATACTATACGACGCTCGCACAAAGAGGAGAAAGTATGATCTCATCATTCCCGGAATGGAAGGAATCGAGAACACTAGCAGGGGTATAAGAAAGGAACGAACGACTGAACGGGACTGTGTATTGGTAGCATCGTGAACAACGTTAGTTTTTTTAATAAAAGTTAGTAATTACGGTGTGCACCAGAATTTCTTTAAATCCTCGAACCCGCCCGGCTTGGGCTACATTATTTATTTAACTCCTTAAGCACTCGTAGCTACTTAATTGTGCCCCCAAAAAGCAAACACCGACCCTAAACATGATAAACGATCGAAAAATGGGAGAAACGACAAAATTTCTCTCGACGGAGGTCTGAAATATGACGGCGCATTTACATAAACCATTTGTTTTCTTTGAAAGTTCGCGACTATGCACCCGGAATAGTAAATATCCCGATAAAAACGCAGAAATCTGCTATCCATAAACAACCGCATTCTCGGTCCCAAGACTACAGAACTGTTTTTCACCCAACATAAACGAAAATCGGTCGTTCTAATTGTCGGTATCAGTCGGTGTAATTACGTGAACATTTAATCGAGCAAAACTTGGCGTGTAATTGTCGGCGATTATTTTAATTTAACAGTCGCATCGATCTCGCGAAGAGCGGTACCAAAATTGCGCCCTGAGCAACGCCGGAAGTTAGGCAACCAATAAAACCACCAGGATTTACTAGACTCTAGTATCCCAGACAACCAACTGCCAAAACTAGCCTTCAACAATGTTCCGCCGTTTCTTCGCCACCGAAGCCACCTTCAAGACCACCCCCTACCGCCTGCACCGCCTCCAGGACGGCCCCCGCCCCGAAGTCACCCTCACCAAGCCCGACGCTCTCACCTTCTACGATCGCATCGCCTCCATCCGCAGGATGGAAAACGAGGTCAACAAGCTGTACAAGGCGAAGAAAGTGCGAGGCTTCTGCCACCTGTACGCGGGACAGGAGGCCGTGGCCGTCGGCATCTACGCGGTGCTCCGCCCCCAGGACACCGCCATCACCACGTACCGGAACCACGCCTGGACCTACCTGTTCCACGGCCACAACATGGACACGATTTTCGGGGAGCTGCTCGGTGTCGCCTCGGGCAGCGAGAGAGGCAAGGGAGGGTCGATGCACATGTTCGGGAAGAACTTCTACGGGGGGCAGGCCATCGTGGGGGCGCAAGTGCCTCTGGGGACCGGGCTAGCGTTGGCGCACAAGTACAAGAACAGCGATGCCGTTTCGCTGACCATGTACGGGGATGGGGCTTCGAACAGCGGTCAGGTTTTTGAAAGCTTCAACATGGCGAAGCTGTGGAACCTCCCGGTGTTCTTCCTCTGCGAGAACAACCTGTACAGCATGGGTACCAGCGTGCCCAGGTCCACCACCAACCCGGACTTCTACACCAAGGGAGACACCATCCCGGGGGTGTGGGTCGACGGGATGGACGTCCTCACAGTGCGGGAAGCAGCCCGGTTCGTCGTGGACCACATCACGTCCGGAAAAGGACCCGTGGTGATGGAAGCACACACCTACAGATATTTCGGGCACTCTCTTTCGGATCCCGGCACTTCCTACAGGACCAGGGACGAGGTGAAGAACGTCAGGGAGACGCGCGACCCCTTGACTCTCTTCAGGCAGAAGATCCTCGCCGCCGAATTGACAAACGAGGAGGAGCTGAAGGCGATCGACGCCAAAATCAAGAAGACTCTCGACGACAGCTTGAATAGGGCTTTGAAGGACAAACCGGTGAAGGTAGAAGAACTGGTGCAAGATATTTACACTCGAAGCATCGAGAAGGAGGTGCGGGGGGTCGGTCCCTTCAAGAAGTGGACCCATACCAGTTCGGGGAAGGCCCAGAATAAGTAGTAATTGACCTTTTTTCTTGGAGTTACAGAAGCAGTGGTTATATAAGTAAACATGTAATTATATTATAAAGATACTTAACGGAAGCCATGAAAGCGAAGGTGTTTACAACTGATAAGACTTAAGAAGATCTCGGATCCTTCCAAAAGCGGCAGCTTATTTCACATTTCCTCTTCAGATCCGGACGTAATAAAAACCCTGTTTTGTTATTTTTCGTTATTTGCATATTATGCGGCGGCGGCAGCCTACGTCTGACAGATTGTATTATATTATTAAATTATGTAAATTGAGTCTCTGGCCGGCGATGTAGTTTCCTCTAAAAAATAATATGCGCTTCATACATTTTAATCGCGGTTGAAATTAACACTTTGACGATAGCGGACACATAAAACAAACGGTTTTTCGGTGGCGGCGGCAATTTGTCTGAAAAAAAAAAACTTGCGAAATGATGCGTAAGCGAAACTTTGTTCTTTACCGGACGCTGGCGTCTCTTCTCTAATTCGTAAACAACGTTTTCGAGGTCAAAGCTAGGAGAGGAAGGACTGTTTTATTTAATGGATTACAGTAATATGTGGTCATCTGTATAGACACAACACAACTGTTGGCAGTAAAAACTTTATCAGCTAATGATCCTAATATGCTAATTAAATGCTAATGCACTAATGATATCTAATAAAAGCAAAGAGATTGGATAAATCGAAATGACTAAATACACTTAAAGGGCTAAACGGACTAAAGATCCAAAAATACTAAAGATACTGTAACACTGTGTTGCCTACGTCCATCTCCAAGAGCAAGTGTTAGGACACTACGCTCCGCCTCCAACGCTGCGCATCTGCATTCAAAGAACCTGGTTCTGTTTCTGGTAGGTTTGGCTTGAACTTCCCGCCACTGTTTTTGTTTCTAGACGATCACGATTCACTCGCCAACTTTTTCAATTTCGCGGTTTGTTTCAAATTTTCAAATTTGACGTTTGTGACGTCATTGATATTTTATTTCAAATTATTGGCGGGAAGAGCTTAGGCTCATCACAATACCAAAGAATAACTTGTATACTAAATTATATGAAGTCAAAAGACTAAAAAACTTAAAGATGCAACAGAAATCACAGATATTCAAAAGACCCAAGACACAGATTATAGAGTTTAAACTCTATAATCTGTGCCCAAGAGACGCAAAAAACAAAATATTCAACACAAGCGCGACCGGACAATCAGTCCTGCACACGTGACCTGGTTCCCCCCCCACGATTGGTCCATCCTCGGTCCATTTTCCGACCACCCCAGCGCCCGTCGGTGTCGCCCTCTCGCGGCAACCCCAACATCTCACCAGCTGCATTTGAAGCCGTCAAAATTGCTAAAAATCTTTATGAAATGGGAGGACAACAGAGTAGAACCCGAAAATTAACAGTAGAGAATGACGACCCCACCAGCGTTATAAAAGTCTCGGACGATGTGGTCCAACGCATCCGAAACAGCCAAGGTACGATACGTAACCTCACTTTTTCACAGCCCGATTCGACCGTTTAGAGCCCCAAATCGCTAACCGACACCTCCTGTGAACCGTCCGCGCGATGTTGCACCCTTCGCATCCCCCATATCGGCTGTCGATTCGCCATCAAAACAATGATTACATAATGTCTAGAAACGCGCCCGCCGACACCGGAGCCCGTCTTGCATCCCCCGCCGCAACACCCGCTCCCGCAGCAGCCGATGTTCATCTACGAGCCGACGGTGACGTCGGTGCAGCTGCGACAGGCCAACCTGTCTGAGCTGAAGAAGAATGACCACTATTGGGAGAACCGACTGAAGAACCAACAAGCCAACCACCAGAAGATCAACGACATCCTGGAGGGCGAGTTCCGGAAGGCCGTACGGTAGCTGTGAGGTTATCGCACCATTATAACCCTGTGTTGTAGGTGCAGGAGATGGACATTCCTGAAGAGCACAAATCCTCGGCGCGGGCTCTTCCCCCGTGCCAGGAGGCGAAGAAGGCCGTCTTGCAATGCTACAGAGAGCACCAAGGGGAGCCCATGCACTGCTCCAAGATCGTGGAGGCCTTCCAGGCGTGCGTGGACTCCAAAAGGGCCAGCTTGATTGCAAGCAGGGGATGAGTAGGAGATTCGATATTGTTTAGTTGTTTGTAAATACTATTAAAGAAAAGGTCTTGGAGTGTTGGTTTACTGCCGGGGGACCTCGACCAGTCTTACGAGTGAGCTTTGAGTTTAACATTTATTGAAAAATTATCACAATCTGTTGTAACTAAAAATATATACAACCTAACGACTTTTTTGGTTATCTGTTGTCGACGATTTTCAGCTTCTTGATCTTCTTGCCTTTCAACTTGGAGTCTTTTATGGTATCCAAATACTGAAGACACTCTGAAATGAGAGGTCAGCACGGGAGGGTAGGAAAATCTAAAAGTTACCTCCAAGTTTGTGGCGCTTGTTGGCATCGACGTGGTAACTCACGACGTGCTTCAACAGTTTCATGAGTTTCAGGCCGGTGAAGCCTTTGAAGTCCTTGCCCATGTCTTCGGCCACCGAATTCCAGTCTACGCACCTCCAGTCCGTCTCCCCCCTTTCGAGGAGTCTGGAAACCAAGTTGGTCAAGTTGATGGTGTATTTTGGGTTGCCCGACTTACAAACTAATCAACCGTTTCTTTGCCATGACTATTGTTGTATCCTTACTGACGAAGAACTTGGGGTAGATTGTACACATCCAGGTTTGTTTGAGGGACACCCAGGGGATCCCCATCCGTCGCTGCATCTCCTTCCACTCCTCGATACCGACGTGCCGGTCCGCCAACTCTTCCACCTTTCCCACTTTGAGGACTTCGACGAAATGCTTCGTGAACTCCTCGATTTTGCGCGCGGTCCACCTCCCCGCCGGTTCCCTACCTTCCACCTGTTGGACCAGGAGGGAGCATCGCCTCTCGATCGACAACTTGTCCCTGTTGAGTATCTTCCCGAGATCCGAGTACGGAGTCTTGCTTTGGCTACTTCTTATATACTCGACAATCGTTTCGTCCTCCTTCTTTGTGAACCTACAACACCAGCTGTAGCGTGTACAGACGTCCCGATTTACGCACCTTCCGGTTTTGAGTCTGCCCTTCGTAAACAACTTCCGGAACCTCTTGTAGACGGAACAGAGGAGGCGATCGGGCAACTCGTGCGCCAACGACCGGGCGAACTTGACCCGTTCTTCGGTCGGAAGGGGGATCTTACCTTTCTGTCTTTGGAACGACAGAAAGGGCGTTGGATCTCGGGGCAAGTCGTGCAGCTGTAAAAACAAACATTTAGAAGATCGACGACGTTTCGTCGGGACGGACTTTGCAGAAACGCTTCCAGTTCTTCTTGATCTGTCGGTCTTCCTGGCTGGAGAACAAGGTTCCACTTTTGACCGGCACCCCCAAGGCGTCGATTTGCTCTCGTTGTAGCGCAGTGGGGCGGTTGGTAATCCGGGTTTCGATCTGGTGTAACGGGGGCACGTCCCACGAGATTACGACATGGAGATTCGCCAGTTGCTGAAATCTGAAGTGTTTTTAGAGTTCCAGATGTTAAAATCAGTACCTGGTTGACCTCTTCGGGGATCGGATCGTTCTCCTTTATTTCGTGCAAGAGGTCGTCTAGAGAGCGGGATGTCGTATCGGGGCTGTCGGTGGCTTCAAAGTGGCGTTTCATTCGGGAGATCGGCGTTTTTTGACTCGAGACATCCGTGTCTGTTGCGTCAGAATCGTTGTTGCCATGTGTTTTTTTAGGCATGAAGTGAATATCTAACACCTTTTCTTTGTTTATTTCTGCCAACCTGGTATCTGAGACCGACTTTCTATTCTCTTTGATCTTTTTGTGAGGTTTATCTTTATCTTCTTCAAGTTTCTTCTTCTTCTTTCTGGGATAATCTTCTTGCGTGTCCATTATCGTATTTGGGCTTTCGTGGGCTTCATCATTAGAAAGGTCACTGCGTCCGCTACCGGAATGATTCCTCTTCTTCTTTTTCTTCTTCTTTGGGACTTGACTAACTACATCTGTACTGTCTTCACTTCCGGGTTCCTCTTTATTCTTTATATTTCCAAGATTGTCGCCTTCTTTGCTTTTTGTCTTCACTTCATTAGAATAGTCACTAGACATACAGTGTTCAGCATCTGAATCAACTTTCTTCTTCTTCTTCTTCTTCTTTTGACTCAGTGATCCATCTATCTCCGCATCAATGTTCTCTTCACTTTCCTTGCTTATCTTCTTTTGATTTGCAAATTCCTCAGGTCTGTTGACAGTTTCATCCTTGGCGCTTTCACTGAGTGAGTCATCCCGAAACTTCTTCTTTTTCTTCTTCTTCTGACTCGTTGATCCATCTATCTCTGCATCAATGTTATCTTCAGTTCCCTTGGTTATCTTCTTCTCATTTACAGCCTCATATTTGGAAAAACAATCAATGTAGCTTCCACTGACTGAGTCATCCTGAAATTTCTTTTTCTTTTTCTTCTTCTTCTGACTCATTGATCCATCCATCTCTGCATCAACATTATCTTTACATTCCTTGGTCTTTTGATTTACGGACTCCTCAAGTCTGTTGACAATTTCCTCCTTGGAAAAACAATCAGTGCAGCTTTCACTGAGTGAGTCATCCCGAATTTTCTTCTTCTTTTTCTTCTTCTTCTTCTGACTCATTGATCCATCTATCCCTGCATCAATGTTATCTCCACTTTCCTTGGTTATCCTCTTTTGATTTAGAGACTCCTCAGATCTGTTGACAGTTTCAAACTTGGGGCTTTCACTCAGTGAGTCATCCCGAAATTTCTTCTTTTTCTTCTTCTTACTCATTGATCCATTTGTCTCTGCATCAATATTATCTTCACTTCCCTTGGTGATCCTCTCTTGATTGACAGACTCCTCAGGTATGTTGACAGCCTCATCCTTGGAAAAACAATCAGTGCAACTTTCAGTGACCGTGTCATCCCCAAATGTTTTCTTCTTTTTCTTCTTCTTACTCATTGATCCATCAATATTATTTTCACTTCCCATGGTGATCTCTTGATTTACAGACTCCTCAGGTCTGTTGACACTTTCATCAATGAAGCTTTCACTGACTGAGTCCTCCCCAAATTTCTTCTTCTTTTTCTTCTTCTTAGGGGAAGACAGCAAAGAAGTAAATGACTGAACCAGATCTTCCTCCTGTTTATGCACTTCTGGAACTTCATTCACACTACTTGGTTGTCCACTACAAGGAATAGATATTTGGGAAGCATTAGAAGTAGACAAATCACTACCAGTATTATTTGCAAGTTTCTTCTTCTTCTTCCTTTTATCTACAGAGTCCAGCAACTGATTCATCATTTTCTCAAGCTGCACCTCTTCCTCACTCTGCTCGTATCCCCTCACGCTCCTTTTATCCTCACTTTTGACACTACCTCTTTCAATGTGGGAATCAGAACTGTTGAAGGCGTCATCCATGGAAAAGTCAGTGGACATGCAGGTTTCATCTTTGTGTTTCTTCTTTTTCTTCTTGTGACCCTTAAGGCTTCCCACCGGCGAGTAATCACTAAACACCTCATTTTTGACTTCCTGTTCTCCCAAATCTATCGACGAATGGAGGCTGTCCCACAACTCCTCCCTCTTGACTTGAGAGGCTTTGGTCTCGATTCTGTCACTCGAGAAGAGTTTTCGGCGCTTGGGGGTGCTCGCATGCGGCACCCCGTCAAACCTTCCATCGATTTCGATCTCGGAAAAGTGTCTTTTCTTCTTGGGTCGTTCGGGCGACCTGGGGTCTCTTCTGGCGGGGGCCTCCGAGACGTGGAGGTCCATTTCGAACGCAGTACTGTATATAACTCCACATACGCACCTTCTACAACCGCTTCACTCTATACTTCACTAAATAAACGATCCGTGAAAACAACGTGAGAAAAGCTAGGTTAGGTCCTATGATTAGCATGCTAGATCCGGGGAGCATCCACTAAATTCTGAGCTTTAGCAGCGACGTACAGTGTTGAGGCGACGTACTAATTCAAATGGGTGGGGAATTTAAACCTACCTTTGAAATTTTTGCCAAGAATATAGGTAAATGTCGATATTTTTGTCCATTTGAAACCCCATCCGGTGAATTAATTTGTTTTCTGTCGAAACGTGGGTAAAACTCACAACTGACACAGCTGACTTTTGACTTGTCAATATAACCTAATTTTGGTGTTATTGTTTGGTGCTCGAAATTTGAAGATTGTGACTACGCTCACAATCAGTTCCACAAAGCGCGGATAAATAAAAAGTTTAGTCACCATCACTATCACGACCTTTTGACATGTCAACATAACCTAGTTTTATTCACCGGCATTTGGACCATGGAAATCCAAAATATCGACTACAAAGCCACATGGGCCGTCATAATCGAAGCGTTTCCACTTCTAGACGTCCACCCGAGGCTCGAAGACCACTTCGAGAAGGCCCCCTCGGAGGCGGTAAACATAATCAACATGCTGGGCATTGGTGAGCAGATCCAAGACCTGCTGGTCATCAAAATTGAAGAGTGTCTACGAAAAGACGTAGTCCCACACTTCTGGAAGCTTTTTCACAAAGAAAACGTCCCCGTGGGCTATCAAACCTTTCACGGTGCTGTCCAAACTCTCTTCACTAACTACTTGAAGCTGGACCTAGTCATCAACAAACTGATACTGCTGCGGGAGGCCTGTCAAGTCACAAAACCGATATACAACGAGACGTGCATGCACGACGCCCTGAAACTGATTTTAAAAGCAGTGTTATTATCACAGCTACCGGTAGACTACCAGTGGCTCATAGTAGACTTCTACCAGAAAGCGTTAAAAATGCACGATCCCGAGGACGAGGGGGTGAACGAGGAGTGCAGGGTGTGTCCACAGGAATGCCAGTGTGTTGACATGTTCTATGAAGTCAACAAGTAAGTGTACATTTAGTTTGGCTAGTGTGATAAAATTTTGTAGGAAACTGGGCAAAATGGCTCTGTTGGAGCCTCTAATTGGACAGTCCTTGACCAATCTGATCTATAACTACATCCAAGGGCACATCCAGAAGATATGCAAAGACAGCTTTGATACATCACACCTTGAGGCTCTTGAAAAGGTGCAAATTTTAATTAATACAAACTAAAGTTTCAAGGGTTGAAACATTATAGTGGCTGCAATCCGTGGTCATCTCCTGGCTGAAGAAGATCTACTACTACGAACGGCCGAACCGGTCCATCGACGAGTTCGACCAGAAGCTCATCAACTTCTTGTACAACGCCTACACCAAGACCAGGATTGAACAGTTATTCAACATCATAATCGGTATCCAAGCGGCGCTCTACCCCGCAGTATCATCTTTTTTCATCTTTCAGAGTACCCAGACTCGCTCCCAGCCCTCGAGGATTTGAGACTCTGTCTCCCTAAGACCGATTTGAAGCCCCATTTGACCAAGACGTTGCAGAAAGCCATGGAGACCCGGCTGCTACACCCGGGGGTTAGCACGTCCGATGTGCTGACCGCCTACGTTGCCACGATTCGCTCGTTGAGAATCCTCGACCCATGCGGGTTGCTGTTAGAGACCATCACCCAGCCCATTCACCAGTATTTGAGGAGCAGAGAGGACACCATCAGGTGCGTGGTGAGCAGTCTGACCGAGGAAGGCCCCAACGACCTCGCCGAGGAGCTGGTGCGCGGCGAGGCCGTCCAGGTGGACGAGAACACCCCCGTGGACGACGGCGTCGAGGACTGGGACACCTGGACGCCCGACCCGGTGGACGTCGTCTCGAGTAAATCCTCCGGTGTTCCCCGCACGTCCGACATCATCTCCATGCTGGTCAATGTCTACGGCAGCAAGGAGCTCTTCGTCAACGAGTACCGGACGCTTTTGGCGGACCGGTTGCTTTCGCAGTACTCCTGCGACACCGAGAAGGAGATCCGATACCTGGAGCTGTTGAAGCTGCGATTCGGTGACTCGCAGCTGCACTACTGCGAGGTGATGCTCAAGGACATCGGCGACTCCAAGAGGATCAACCAGCATATCAAGCAGGACCTGGAATACTCGGAGGAGGACGTGCCGATGTCGGCGATGATCGTCTCGGCGCAGTTTTGGCCGGCGTTCAAGGACGAGAAGCTGGAGCTGCACACGAGGTTGCTGCAACAAATGGAGAAATACACACGGGCGTTCGAGACACTGAAGGGGAGTCGGACGTTGAGTTGGAAGAACCACCTGGGTATGGTGGACCTGGAGGTGGAACTGGCCGATCGGACGTTAAGTCTCTCAGTATCGCCGGTGCATGCGACGATATTGATGCACTTCCAGGATCACAGTAAGTCACTGTTATCCAATCAGCAACCTTTTGACCTTCTTCTTAGAGTCTTGGTCTTTGGACGCGCTCAGCAAAGTCATGCTGGTGCCCTCCACCATCTTAAGGCGGAAGTTAAGCTTCTGGCAATCGCACGGTGTCATCACAGAGGTAGAACCTGATGTGTTCCACCTCCAGGAGGAACAGGAACACAAAGAGAACAACCTCCAGGACGACATCGTCGTGGAGGACTTCGAGTCCGAGTCTGCCATGGCCAGCGCGCAGGACCAACGTGAAGAGGAGCTACAGGTATAAAAGTCTGACCTCCAATTTGGTCATTACTCTCATTCTTACAGACCTTCTGGTCGTACATCGTGGGCATGCTCATGAACCTAGACACCCTGCCCCTGGAGAGGATCCACCAGATGCTCAAGATGTTCGCGTTTCAAGGACCCACAATCGAGTGTAATTTGCAGGAGCTGAAGGTGTTCCTGGACAGGAAAGTGAGGGAGCACCAGCTAATTTATTCCAACGGGTTGTACAGATTACCGAAATAAAAAAATAATTTAAAAAATTATTATTGATGACCTTGAAACCACCTAGTGGGTGTTTTGTGAACCACACATAACCTAACATTTTTAAAAACAATTATTTTCTTAATAAAACAGTTTGTAACAGCAATGTCAAGCCAGGACCTGGACAACTTCCTCGTCAGCGGCTTCTCGGACGACGACGAGGGCGTCGACCCCACCAGAAACCCCACGGGTGAGTCCTAACTATCCTCCGCACATAACCTCAAACTTCCCCTGCCACAGAGGAAGCCCCCAAACAGCTGCTATGCGCCGCCGAGAACGGAGATTTGGCCACTGTGAAGTCCCTCCTCGACCAGGACCCCACTATCGTCAACTCCACGGACCAGGAGGGCTACACGGCCCTCCACCGGGCCTGCTACAGTAACCACGTAGATGTAGTCAAGCACCTGCTGCAAAAGGGGGCCGGTACAGGGGCCAAGACGGAGATGATGTGGCAGCCTTTGCACTCGTGTTGCCAGTGGAACAGTTTGCAGTGCGCTCAGGTGTTGATCGCCGAGGGGGCTGACGTGAATGCCGTAACGGAAGGAGGTACAGTTTTTGTCTGAGGAGGACCCATGGTGGAGATTAATTGTAGGTCAGACGCCGTTACATATTGCGGCCACCCATGGAGCCTGTTATGATATGGTGCAGTTGCTCTTGATGCATCCTTATATTAAGCCTAGGATGAAGAATGTGGGGGGTGAGACGGCAGAGGATATTGCGAGGAGGAGCTCCAAGTATAGGAATGTGTTTGAAATGGCGGATCCGTTGTTGGATGTTGAGAATGTGGAGATAGATTAAGTTGGAATATTTTGCTAGATTTACTACATGACATTTTTTTACCAAACTTATAATTTTACAACATAATTATTATTACCTGTATTTTCAAAATGGGAGATCAAACTGATCTAAATGTATTGCATAAGTTTATTCTGCATACTTAATGTGTATTACAATAAAAATGTTAAAATTTATAATAAATAAAAATATAAAGTAAAATTAATACTTCAGATCAACTGAATGTAAAATCTTGACGAATCTTTGCATGAGCGAAAAAATTGACACAGCTATCACATAAATAAAACTTGTACAACCATTGTAAAAAAAAATAAAACCTACAACCATTATGAGGATCTACAAAGCTCTACTCGTACCGCTAACCACATGTCCCCACGTAACGAACACTATCACAGTCGACCACTGATGCTGTATCATCGGGTACCCCTCCCTCGGCTTCTTGGACCTGTGACCTTCAACCTCTGCAACAAAACGTTTACACACCGATCACACTCCAACAACCACCACCTTCGGAATTGTCCGCCAGATCGAAGCTGTTCCACCCGATCTCCCCCTCGGCCTCCAGCCCCAACAGGGGGGTGTCGGGGAACACGCTGCTGAACACCTTGCTCTCGTGGTTCTTGCGCATCTTCGCCGAACAACATATCCTGAACGCCAAACTGTTGCCCCTGATCACGATCTTGTTCTTGAACTGAAACCACACAGTCAGATCAAAGCTCTCACGAGACCCCGAAGAGCACTTTCTGCAGCTCCTGCTCGAAGTCGTCGGAGGAGAGGTCGTTGCCGCTGATGACCACCGAGGAGGCGTTGAAGACGCTGTCGGCGTACTGGTCCTCGGTGAAGGTGATGCAGAGGTTGCTGCACTTGCGGATCTTCGAGTGCTCCTCCGGGGGGTAGGTCAGGGTGCGGCGGACTATGCCGCCGCCGACGGCGACGTTCTGGAACTCGTGTCTGGAAATAGAGAACTCAATAAAAAAGATATCATACACTTTATTCAAAAATCTCTTGCGGATTCCAAGATCTATCCCCAACAAATCAAAAATTAGAGGACTCACTCAGGCAGCAGCTGGTCCAAAATATCATAAATGTGGTCCTCAAGGTCCATTTTGCAGAACAAGAGCAGACACTTCAGCTTCTCGTTAGGCCTGATGTGCTTATCTTTCCCATGGAGGAGATTGTGGTAAAACATAGACACCCTCACATTGGGAATGGGCGGAATGAAGCACCCGTCAAACAGGGGGACGCTGCGGCAGTTCTGCGCCAGCGGCTTAGAGAACGTGTTGGCGACTCCGGGACACCCGATCACGCAGTACGGGGCCCCCGGAGGCATCACCTGCTCGGCTAGGAAATCTGAAACTGCTCAGCCCTTACATGTGAACCCCAGTTGTTTGCACTTACACTTGATCTTTCTCGAGGATATATTCTCATGACAACAGAAACAGTCGCTCAGAGACACCGCCCTGTAGTTGAACAAAATAATGCCAAGACTGATATTGTGGTACAGGTAGTTCTTGCTGTAGTGCACGTGACTCTGTCGTCGCTTTCGGAACACCGTGATCCAGCTGACTTCGTTCCGCTTGTCTAGTATTCTGTCGGCCGTGATTTGCCACGACTTTTTGACTAGTGCCGCGTTTTTAAGGTCGGTGAGGTCCAGATAGCTGAAGACTATCTCCAGAAGGGGGTACACTGACTCCAGGGCTTCTGCGAAGTCGAAGTCTTCCGTGGGGGTTACGTCCACGTCTGATTTGAGCTGGCTTGTCTTCTTGAGGGTGATGCAGACGCGGCCCTTGCCGCAGTAGGCCTGAAATTTTTAAATTGTGGAACTCCTAGCATGAGATGATGGTGTTACCATGGTTGTAAATTCGGCTACTTTTCCGCTAAAAAACCGCCTATAACCCCCCTTTGTTTATTGTTTTCGCAATTATAGATCTGTCATTTCGGCTGTCACCGTCAGGGGCGACTCGTGGGTGTTGTCTTTCTCAATACTATTGTCGGTCCGTGGCAGCACTGTTCATTGTATTCATCTCAGTAAAGGGTCCGGCGACATTTTGTCTGGAATTAATACGTCAACATTGAAAAGGACAATTTATCCGAGTGCAAAACTCGCGGTTGATCCCTATAGACGAGTCACCACTGATCTGGATCAGCTTGTGGGAGCTGCCCACAGAAGGGGCCCCGTGTCTCATAGTTGCGTCAGTCGGGACAATAAGCGGTATACACAGAAATGCTTAGAGGTGCTAACAGCAAAAACAAGAAAAAATACAGGTTATGTGGACGGCGACACGGTCGGTATTACAGTGTTGTACACACTTCCAGTGATTCAAAAATCAAGTGGCTGTAGACAATTATTTTCGGGTGAAAATTTTGTGCAAGTTCTTTATTATAATATACTCTATCGGCCTCCCCACTCGCTTGAGACTCCATCCCCCAGAGATGTCCCCAAAATCAAGGTCAGTTTCTACCCCATTATCAAATAACACACCTTGAAAAGCTAAATTTTTAATGTCTTTACTCTTCAACGAGAAAGTATCACATAAACAACGACCTACGTACTCTAGTAATACATTTTCTGTTCTACCTAAACTAACTCCAAAGTAAAAGGCTCCCTGATGTTAACACCGGGCTTACGAACGGTGAGGGAGCGGTTCTCCCCGTCGTAGTGGGTCTCCAAGCTGACAGTACCCAAATCTGCAACACCACAATTTAGTATTTCCCATAATCATGAAGTCCAGACCTACTTTTACTGGTAAGACGCGCTTTGTTTATCTTGGATGGGGGCGCCAGGATCACCACCTTCTCGATCCAGGCTTTGGTGGGGAAGTCCGTTTTGTCAATCAGCCTAAAAACAGCCATGTATGGAGTGTTTGGGGGCTCACTTTAACTGAGTTACCTGCTGGTAAGAGTGTTGTCTTTGAATTCAAAATGCAGGTATAAATACTTCTTGTTGCGGTAGCCGAAGCTCTCCCCGTCGTCGACGTACAGAGTTCCAGAAGCAGATTTCTGTAAGGTTAGTAATTAATTTATTAAATAAAAATTGTGGCTGACCTACATTGCCGTCCAAGGCTACGTAGAGAGTGTAGGGGTCGTTGTGGGTGAGCGCGGAGGACCTCCTCGGTCTATCCTTCCTGGGGATGATGGTACCACCCCTGTAGAACGCCGGGTTCTGTAAAATCACAGCATAGAAGCGACTAACAACATCAATCAGTACCAACCTTATCCAAAGTCACTGGTACATTCACCACCCCAGTTCCTTGGTACTGCTTGAACTCCTCGATGTCGTACCACAACTCGGTCTCTCCCCCCGGTAGGTAGACGTTAACGGAAGACGCCCCAGATTCGGTGACAGGTCGGGCCAAAATTCTATCGCCTAAAGGTCCCCCATTTATTATCTCAAGCACCGAATTACATGTCGGACTTACCGACTAGAAGTTGGTTGTCGATATCGACCACATTGGGGTCGCTGGGGTAGTGGTAGAACAAGGGGCGGATGACCGGCTCGCCGGTGGTTTCGTGCTCTCGGAACAGAGTGTACCACAGTGGCAGCAGGGCGTAGCGCAACCTGAGGGCGTTGCGGATGCGTGTGCGCACGTCGTCGTTGAAGAGGTAGGGCTCGCGACGGCGGGTGTCTATGTGGGCGTGGGCGCGGTAGAAGGGCAGCCACACACCGGTCTGGAAGTAATTCGTTACTTGTACCACTGAATTAAGTACTGAAAATAAGTTATTTTGGGCTTGTTTCATACAACATTCTTTCCACGACAGCTGGGTTAAGTAATTTTGCTGTGGCGAAAATTGGTGTTTTCTTGTAAAAATTATGGGTTGAAAACAGGTCCATTTTTTAATTCTGCGAATTTTCCATGCAAACCATACACCGGTTTCGGTCTTATTAGACCTCATCGGTAAGCACAGTCAATGCCGACCACCACCTTATCGTCAGAACCTACCTGGTACCACCTCTGCAGCAACTCCGTGTCCGGATTGTGGAAGAACCCGCCGACGTCGGCCCCGCAAAAACTGATGCCCCCCAACGCTTCAGACAAACACATGGGAAAACTGGCTTGCAAATGGGACCATTCCGCGTCGTTGTCTCCGGTCCAAACGGCAGCGTATCGCTGGGACCCGGCGAAGTGGGACCTGGTTAGGATGAAGGGTCTCCTGTCGGGCGACCGCTGAGTGAGCCCCTCGTACGTTATCATGGTCTAGGAATTAAAATTAAATTGGTATTATTATTATTATTATTATTAAAAAGGTCGTTTCTAACATGCTACTTACATAGAAGAACCCATAGAGATTATGAACGTGCCTGTGCTCCCACCCCCCGTAGTGTTTACAGTCCTTGGGCATCGTGACCTCGGGGCCGTTGAAGACGGATGGTTCGTTCATGTCGTTCCAGATGTGGACGTCGGATGTGGTTCCTTGAAACTTGTCCAGACTGTAAAGCTCCCTGTAGTAGGCCTGGACCTTGGGGTCCAAGACGTCGATGTAGCTGCTCGATCCGGGCCAACACCAGCCTTCGTAGACGTTGCCGTCCTTGTTCTTTACGTAGTAATCGTTGGCCAGACAATCCTCGTGCAAGAAATAGCCGCCTTCCCTCTTGATGTGGGGATCTATGATGACTACCAGTTTCCGTCCCACGGAGGTCAAGTTGGAGATCATCGCCGTCGGATGGGCGAACTTAACGGGGTCCCAGGTGAAGTACTTTTTCCCGTCCGTGTATTCAATATCCAGCCACATCACGTCGACTGGTAAGTCGTTGCCGTCGAAGTTATCGACGACGGTGACGACGTCGTCTTCGTCGTTGTAGTTCCAACGACACTGGTGGTACGCTAGGGCAAAGTACTACAGGGTAGCTAGAGTTAGCACGAGTCAAAGCAACAAATCGAAGTGTTTACTTGTGGTAGTGGAGCGACACCGGTCAAAGACGCGTATTGTCGTACGGCGTCCTTTGGAGTCGGTCCCAATAGGATGAAGAGGTCGAAGACTCCGCTCTCGCTCATAAAGTGGGCGTCGACTGTGTTTTCGGGTTTATGGCCTGAGACCAAGTTCACGATGGACGAGACGACGTTGGTGTCCTTGCTGTTGCCGATGTCCACCCAAGTCTCGGCGGCGTTGTGCCAGAAGGCCCCCACTGTGGTCTTGTCTCTGCAAATTTTAATTGTTTGTCATTGTAAAGACAAATTTTTCAGCAGTACTTACGAATGGGCGTAGACCACCGGCACGGCCCCATACAGCGCCATGGTCGAGTCCACCTCATACTCAAAAACGTCCAAATTGTACAGCCTGTAGGGCTCCACCCCGCCCGGCCCCGTGCTCCTCAACGCCAACCTATCCGCATGTTCCGGTAGTCCGTAAATCCGCAGGGCCCCTGGGAACGTAATATCGACCCCCACAGCTTCGGGCCCCCTTGGTTTGCTGTCATGGTGAGACTTGTAGTTCTCTTCCCATGCTCCTGGGTCTTCCGTCACGGCATTAGCGTCTTCACCCTCGCCTTCAGCAGCCTTGACCCGGAGGTGCTCCATGTTAAAGAGGTTCCTGCCATTGACCACGGCGACTAGAACGTCGTTTTGATAGAACTCAACTTTAATCGGGTTGGCAACGACGACGGCTTTGCTCTGACCGGATCGAACGACAACCTGCTCGTTGTTGCGTTCAAGCACTTCTAACCTATAAAAAAATGTGTCACCAAATGGTACCAAATAAAACAGGTTTGTTACTTTGCCACTTGTGGCTCGCCGTTGAGGGCCCCCTGCACCTGGTATCGGGGGTGCAGCGGCTTCTCTTCGTCGATGAAGATGCGGAAGATGTTGCCATGAATGGCTGTGAGGGTGAACTTGAAGGTGGCATCAGCATGTTCGTTCTTCAGTTGGGCTTCGATGGAGTTGTCAGAGACGTTGAGAGTGTCTAGATTTAAAACGTAGGATGTTTCTTCCGGTTTGGTGTTCCGTAAACGCCTGTGGACACGTTTTAGCGACGAGAATTAAGGGGGTGATGTACATACCTGCAAAAACTACTTTGTTCGCATGTCTTGAAGTTGTTTTTGTCCACTGCTGAGGTGAGAGAGAATGCTAAAAGGGTTAAAAAGGTGTATCTGAAACGGAAGGGGGCGATGAGTAGATGCCGGTAGGCCCCAATGGCTGACTTAACCTAAGTTGTTAAATTATCACTTAAAGTGGTTAAGCGAAGTGCCTAATTTGTAATTTAATTATAAGAAGTCGCTTTTTATGTTTAAATTTACGCAGAAATTGGAAATACTTACCTAAAATTTAACGCCATGTTGGCGAATTTGACAGCTCAGCTGGATACCGTTCTTTTGTTATGATAAGGTATCTGCACCAATCCGATGTGAGTATCGATAAGTGTCAGACGAGGGCTCACGCCATTGGTTGTAGATTTTTGGCGGCAATTTTTCGGATTTGAATCTGGTAACTTTTATTGTTAATTCTTCGAACTTTTAGGTTATGTTTGGTGTGAATTTATTCTTTAAAACAATTTAGTCACTTGTACAATGGCTCTAAGGTCCCGAGTGATCCCTTTACTTCGAACAGTGACCAAACAGTTTGTCACAAAAGTGGGGCCCCCAAAGCGGCCACTCACCCACCCATTACCCCTGTACGCTCCAAGGGTAAGCTGCAGCACCAATACAATCAGTGACGTCCAAAAACAGTCCCAAGCCAGTATACCCTTGGCCAAATTAGAAGGAAAGTTGCTTTTGAGTTTCACATGTAAAGTGTGTAGCTCCAAGAACTCCAAATTTATCAGCAAGGTGGCCTATCAGAAGGGGGTAGTGATAGTGAAGTGTTCAGGCTGTGATAACAATCATTTGATTGCTGACAACCTGAACTGGTTTACTGATCTCAATGGTAAACGCAACATCGAGGAGATCCTAGCCGAGAAGGGCGAAACCGTGAAGAAGGTAGTCGTGGATGGATGTCTAGAAGCAGTGGAACCACACAAAGAAGTTACATAACACTAAATATTTATTGTCAACTTGTTACACAAATAAACAACTACTCCTCTGACTTCATTAGAATATCGGCATAGGCCTCCGCCTCCTTCATCCGGCTCCTGGTGCGATACGGTACATAGAAGTTCCTATAGGCTGTCCAACAGAACACAACCGCGCAAAGGGACCCCAAAATCGCGTAAGTGCTGGATCCTCCTTTTCGGGGGGCGCGCCATTTGTCCACAATCATGTCTTCACCGGTGCTTCTTCCGAAGTAGAGCTTGGTTCTTGGACTGCTCTCCTCTGATCGATGAGCAGTGGCTTCCAAATGTAGGTTCCGGCTAGGACTCCCAGGACCGTCGCAAAACCCAGTTGAGTTCCAGTCAGGTGTTTGGGCCTCCTGATTCTCATAACATGGGGGTTCGTGGGCTTAAGGCCGAAAATTGAGAGGAATAATTTTTGAGGTTAAGTGATGAATGCTTGCTTGTTAAGGGGAAAGATGGCGCTGGAGTTCGGAAGGATCGCAGCCACTGGCGGCTCGTGAATTTCGTTTTCGTATTCAGTTTTTTAAAAGTTAATGTTACACGGTTGCGACTTGCATATTTACTGAAAAAATGTGCAATGCACGATACACCCATAATTGCATTGTTAATAAAAGTTTTACGAACCGCCACTGACGTGTGGCAGTGAAATGACAGAACATTTAAATTAGTTGACGAATTGTCTAGGTATTATCACTATCTGCTTTTAAATTTCCATTTTAGTTACAAATTGTCTTATTATAAAAAGGGAAAGTGTTCTCTACTGTATTGTTTCTCGATTGGCCGACAAATTGGTCCACCGCGACGCACCCTTCGCAAAGATACCCAATTAAACCCCACCGTTCGCACAAACCCAATTAAAAACCCACCGCGAAACGAAAAAATCTCCACACGTGGCCCCAGACATCCTGCGCACGGTACACAGATAAAATATCCGCCACGGCCTCCCCTGATTGAGTTACCCGGCCCTGATTTTCACTTGTTCGCTCCCTCGACCCGCCTACGCTGATCTGCCGGCTCAGCATTTACACCCCTGATGTTATCAGAGCGCGCGGGGCGGAAAAGCCGCCCTTTCGTCCGCGGAGAACAGGGGCGGTTTTCCCGTGAAGCGACGCCGCCTGCGAAGGTGCCTCGTGTCGCAGACAAGAGGTAGCGATGTTGGACATAACTCCATTACGAACTGTAACATTGTTTTTTCAGACACGTTCGTCCCGGGGAGGTTTGATTTGTTTGTTTTTGAACTGCAAATACTGGAAATGGAGTTAGCGACGAGCGGAGCTTGTATTGATTCGGACAAAGGGCACGTAGGGCTTTTTGCCGGTCGGTGCGGGCGGATATGTGTTTTGGGCTCGGAAGGGCGGGATTTTGTTACATTTTTACTGATGGAATTGTTAACCGACTTCAAAAAAGGAGGAGGTTCTCCATTCGTTTGTATAACAACTACTTTAATTTTAACCAGTAGTAGTACTCGTCGAGAGCAACAACATTTTTATCTACCAATTTTTCTAAATGTAAATTTTTTTTAGCATTTTTGGAACCCTTCAAATTCACCAACCGGCAACTAACACCCCCCCTAGAAAGTGTCATTTTTACTGTTGCTTTGACAACTCTCACTTGGAAAGTATATTTCTTTCCTTTCGCTTTGACAACACCCCCCTTGAAAATGTCTGTTTTACTATTGCTTTGACAACACCCCCTTAGAAAGTGTTTTTTTATTGTTGATTTGACAATTCTCGCTTAGAAAGTTTCTTTTATAATGCTGCTTTGGCAACACCCTCCTAGAAAGTCTCTTTCTGTTTGTTTGCTTTGACAACGTCTCCTTATTAAAAAGTGTCTATTTTAATGTTGCTTTGACAACAGCCTTCTAGGAAATGTCTCTCTTTTTGTTTGCTTTGAGAACGTCTCCTTAGAAAGTGTCTATTTTAATGTTGCTTTGACAACAGCTTCCTAGAAAGTGTCTCTCTTTTTGTTTGCTTTGAGAACGTCCCCTTAGAAAGTGTCTTTTTTCTTATTTGTTTTGACAACACTCTCATAGAAACTGTTTTTGTTACTGCTTGCTTTGACAACTCTCTCTTGAAAAGTATATTTCTTTTCTTTTGCTTTGACAACACCCCTTTTGAAGATATCTGTTTTACTATTGCTTTGACAACACCCCTTTAGAAAGTGTTTTTTATTGTTGCTTTGACAATTCTCGCTTAGAAAGTATCTTTTATTATAATGCTGCTTTAGCAACACCCTCCTAGAAAGTGTCTTTCTGTCTCTTTGCTTTGACAACGTCTCCTTAGAAAGTGACTATTTTAATGTTGCTTTGACAACAGTCTCCTAGAAAGTGTCTCTCTTTTTGTTTGCTTTGAGAACGTCCCCTTAGAAAGTGTCTTTTTTCTTATTTGTTTTGACAACACTCTCATAGAAACTGTTTTTGTTACTGCTTGCTTTGACAACTCTCTCTTGAAAAGTATATTTCTTTTCTTTTGCTTTGACAACACCCCTTTTAAAAATATCTGTTTTACTATTGCTTTGACAACACCCCTTTAGAAAGTGTTTTTTATTGTTGCTTTGACAACAGCCTCCT
The DNA here is from genome assembly GCA_963583935.1 of Diaperis boleti. Taxonomy (NCBI): domain Eukaryota; kingdom Metazoa; phylum Arthropoda; class Insecta; order Coleoptera; family Tenebrionidae; genus Diaperis; species Diaperis boleti. The sequence continues at coordinate 81,126,929 of OY757244.1, read as the reverse complement.
AGAAATTGTATTTCTTTTTGTTTGCTTTGAGAACGTTCCCTTAGAAAGTGTCTTTTTTCTTATTTGTTTTGACAACACTCTCATAGAAACTGTCTTTGTTACTGCTTGCTTTGACAACTCTCTCTTGGAAAGTATATTTCTTTTCTTTTGCTTTGACAACACCCCTTTTGAAAATATCTGTTTTACTATTGCTTTGACAACACCCCTTTAGAAAGTGTTTTTTATTGTTGCTTTGACAATTCTCGCTTAGAAAGTGTCTCCTATAATGCTGCTTTTGCAACACCTCCCTAGAAAGTGTCTTTCTGTCTGTTTGCTTTGACAACTTCTCTTTAGAAATTCTCTATTTTAATGTTCCTCCTAGAAAGTGTCTCCCTTTTTGTTTGCTTTGAGAACGTGGTCTTAGAAAGTGTCTTTCTTCTTATTTGTATTGACAACACTTTCATATTAACTGTCTTTATACTGTGGCTTTGACAACTCTCTCTTGGAAAGTATATTTCTTTCGTTTTGCTTTGACAACACCCCCTTAGAAAGTTGCACTTTTACTGTTGCTTTGACAACTCTCTGTTGGAAAGTGTATTTCTTTTTTTTTCTTTGACAACACACCCTATGAAAATGTCTTTTCTACTGTTGCTTTGAGAACACCCCCTTAGAAAGTGTTTTTTTCATTGTTGATTTGACAATTCCCGCTTAGAAAGTGGCTCCTATAATGCTGCTTTTGCAACACCCTCCTAGAAAGTGTCTTTCTGTCTGTTTGCTTTGACAACGTTTCCTTAGAAAGTGACTATTTTAATGTTGCTTTGACAACAGCCTCCTAGAAAGTGTATTTCTTTTTGTTTGCTTTGAGAACGTTCCCTTAGAAAGTGTCTTTTCTTATTTGTTTTGACAACACTCTCATAGAAACTGTCTTTGTTACTGCTTGCTTTGACAACTCTCTCTTGGAAAGTATATTTCTTTTCTTTTGCTTTGACAACACCCCTTTTGAAGATATCTGTTTTACTATTGCTTTGACAACACCCCTTTAGAAAGTGTTTTTTATTGTTGCTTTGACAATTCTCGCTTAGAAAGTATCTTTTATTATAATGCTGCTTTGGCAACACCCTCCTAGAAAGTGTCTTTCTGTCTGTTTGCTTTGACAACGTCTCCTTAAAAAGTGTCTATTTTAATGTTGCTTTGACAACAGCCTCCTAGAAAGTGTCTCTCTTTTTGTTTGCTTTGAGAACGTCCCCTTAGAAAGTGTCTTTCTTTTTATTTGTTTTGACAACACTCTCATAGAAACTGTCTTTTTTTACTGTTTGCTTTTACAACTCTCTCTTGGAAAGTATATTTCTTTCGTTTTGCTTTGACAACACCCCCTTTGAAAATGTCTGTTTTACTATTGCTTTGACAACACCCCCTTAGAAAGTGTTTTTTTATTGTTGCTTTGACAATTCTCGCTTAGAAAGTTTCTTATATAATGCTGCTTTGGCAACACCCTCCTAGAAAGTGTCTTTTTTACTGTTTGCTTTGACAACTCTTTCTTGGAAAGTATATTTCTTTCTTTTTGCTTTGACAACACCCCCTTAGAAAGTTGCACTTTTACTGTTGCTTTGACAATTCTCTCTTGGAAAGTATATTTCTTTCGTTTTGCTTCGACAACACCCCCTTAGAAAGTTGCACTTTTACTGTTGCTTTGACAACTCTTTGTTGGAAAGTGTATTTCTTTTTTTTTTTTCTTTGACAACACACCCTATGAAAATGTCTTTTCTACTGTTGCTTTGACAACACCCCCTTAGAAAGTGTTTTTTTTTTATTGTTGATTTGACAATTCCCGCTTAGAAAGTGTCTCCTATAATGCTGCTTTTGCAACACCCTCCTAGAAAGTGTCTTTCTGTCTGTTTGCTTTGACAACTTCTCCTTAGAAATTCTCTATTTTAATGTTCCTCCTAGAAAGTGTGTCCCTTTTTGTTTGCTTTGAGAACGTGGTCTTAGAAAGTGTCTTTCTTCTTATTTGTATTGACAACACTTTCATATTAACTGTCTTTATACTGTGGCTTTGACAACTCTCTCTTGGAAAGTATATTTCTTTCGTTTTGCTTTGACAACACCCCCTTAGAAAGTTGCACTTTTACTGTTGCTTTGACAACTCTCTGCTGGAAAGTGTATTTCTTTTTCTTTTCTTTGACAACACACCCTTTGAAAATGTTTTTTCTACTGTTGCTTTGACAACACCCGCTTAGAAAGTGTTTGTTTTTATTGTTGCTTTGACAATTCCCGCTTAGAAAGTGTCTCTTATAATTCTGCTTTTGCAACACTTTCCTAGAAAGTGTCTTTCTGTCTGTTTCCTTTGAGAACGCCCCCTTAGAAAGTGTCTTTTTTTTATTTGTTTTGACAACACTCTCATAGAAACTGTCTTTTTTACTGTTTGCTTTGACCACACCCCCCTTGAAAATGTATATTTTACTATTGTTTTGACAACACTCTCATAGAAACTGTCTTTTTTACTGTTGCTTTGACAATTCTCGCTTAGAAAGTTTCTTTTATAATGCTGCTTTGGCAACACCCTCCTAGAAAGTCTCTTTCTGTCTGTTTACTTTGACAACGTCTCCTTATTAGAAAGTGTCTATTTTAATGTTGATTTGACAACTGCCTCTTAGAAAGTGTCTCTCTTTTTGTTTGCTTTGAGAACGTCCCCTTAGAAAGTGTCTTTCTTTTTATTTGTTTTGACAACACTCTCATAGAAACTGTCTTTTTTTACTGTTTGCTTTTACAACTCTCTCTTGGAAAGTATATTTCTTTCGTTTTGCTTTGACAACACCCCCTTTGAAAATGTCTGTTTTACTATTGCTTTGACAACACCCCCTTAGAAAGTGTTTTTTTATTGTTGCTTTGACAATTCTCGCTTAGAAAGTTTCTTATATAATGCTGCTTTGGCAACACCCTCCTAGAAAGTGTCTTTTTTACTGTTTGCTTTGACAACTCTTTCTTGGAAAGTATATTTCTTTCTTTTTGCTTTGACAACACCCCCTTAGAAAGTTGCACTTTTACTGTTGCTTTGACAATTCTCTCTTGGAAAGTATATTTCTTTCGTTTTGCTTCGACAACACCCCCTTAGAAAGTTGCACTTTTACTGTTGCTTTGACAACTCTTTGTTGGAAAGTGTATTTCTTTTTTTTTTTCTTTGACAACACACCCTATGAAAATGTCTTTTCTACTGTTGCTTTGACAACACCCCCTTAGAAAGTGTTTTTTTTTATTGTTGATTTGACAATTCCCGCTTAGAAAGTGTCTCCTATAATGCTGCTTTTGCAACACCCTCCTAGAAAGTGTCTTTCTGTCTGTTTGCTTTGACAACTTCTCCTTAGAAATTCTCTATTTTAATGTTCCTCCTAGAAAGTGTGTCCCTTTTTGTTTGCTTTGAGAACGTGGTCTTAGAAAGTGTCTTTCTTCTTATTTGTATTGACAACACTTTCATATTAACTGTCTTTATACTGTGGCTTTGACAACTCTCTCTTGGAAAGTATATTTCTTTCGTTTTGCTTTGACAACACCCCCTTAGAAAGTTGCACTTTTACTGTTGCTTTGACAACTCTCTGCTGGAAAGTGTATTTCTTTTTCTTTTCTTTGACAACACACCCTTTGAAAATGTTTTTTCTACTGTTGCTTTGACAACACCCGCTTAGAAAGTGTTTGTTTTTATTGTTGCTTTGACAATTCCCGCTTAGAAAGTGTCTCTTATAATTCTGCTTTTGCAACACTTTCCTAGAAAGTGTCTTTCTGTCTGTTTCCTTTGAGAACGCCCCCTTAGAAAGTGTCTTTCTTTTTATTTGTTTTGACAACACTCTCATAGAAACTGTCTTTTTTACTGTTTGCTTTGACCACACCCCCCTTGAAAATGTATATTTTACTATTGTTTTGACAACACTCTCATAGAAACTGTCTTTTTTACTGTTGCTTTGACAATTCTCGCTTAGAAAGTTTCTTTTATAATGCTGCTTTGGCAACACCCTCCTAGAAAGTCTCTTTCTGTCTGTTTACTTTGACAACGTCTCCTTATTAGAAAGTGTCTATTTTAATGTTGATTTGACAACTGCCTCTTAGAAAGTGTCTCTCTTTTTGTTTGCTTTGAGAACGTCCCCTTAGAAAGTGTCTTTCTTTTTATTTGTTTTGACAACACTTTCATAGAAACTGTCTTTTTTACTGTTTGCTTTGACAACTCTCTCTTGGAAAGTATATTTCTTTCGTTTTGCTTTGACAACACCCCCTTAGAAAGTTGCACTTTTACTGTTGCTTTGACAACTCTCTGTTGGAAAGTGTATTTCTTTTTTTTTTCTTTGACAACATACCCTATGAAAATGTCTTTTCTACTGTTGCTTTGACAACACTCCCTTAGAAAGTGTTTTTTTTTATTGTTGCTTTGACAATTCCCGCTTAGAAAGTGTCTCCTATAATGCTGCTTTTAAAGTTATTATCGTAAAAGATGCCTGCTTTTTCTCGCGTGCCTAATTTCCATTAACGTTATGCATTGTGTTTTGCAAAAAACCGCCAGTACCCAAAGGTTAGCAAATTGAATTTGGAGAAGTTTGAAAGAGCAGCAATTAAATCCATATGGTATTTTCAACTTAAATAATACGTATCGACAGACGAAAATCCGCATGTTATTTATTAGGCCCCACAATTTTCAATAGCATCGGATGTTGAAGTAAACACTTTTAGTAGGTCAGTTTTAAGATTTTTTGTTATATAAAAATAGTATCTGCTAAGAGCAATAGTATGAAACATATTTTTAAAGAGAATAAGAGAGGAAACGCGACAGCCTGTGACACGTAGAAGCACTTGGAAGTAAGAAGACAAACCAGAATGAGAATTCTACACCACGGCCGGCTTTGCCTGTTTTTGGCCAACTTTGACTAGTTTCGTTTTCGATCTCCCTGGTGTATATTTGGTTGCAGCATCTTTTACAAATATTTTTGTCAACCAATAAAGTTTCCCAAAAATGAACAAGTGCGTTCACAGGGCCAACCTGACCCGGTACAAATCACCTTTTTGTCTCGCTCTAATTTCGAGACACGAACGTATAAAATTATACCTCGACCATAAAACGGAAACATGTAATTTTGAGGCCATAAAACTGTACTTGCGATTAAATCTTTGAAACGGAGTCGTAAAGTTTGAATCGTCTACAACAATCAAATATAGTCACAGACTCGCAATTTCGCCCTTTATTCATACAAAGTAAGGTTTATTAGTTTCTAATTGTGGGCAATTTACGATTTCAGATGGCGTTTTTTTTTTTTCGGAAATAAAACCAATTGTAGATTTACGTGTGAACTAACGGTTGTGTGAAAGTCAACTTTTTCGTTGTGGTGTTCGAAGCCGAAACCTCCGACAAACTCGCCCAATTAAAAACGTTCGTATAGTACTAACCGAATTACGCAATAAATAAATAACAGGAATTATGAATGTCACAACACGGACCTCCCTCGCAGTTGCGATTGTCGAAACTGGCGATGATGCAAAGGAGGGTGTAATTTGGTGCATGCACCGAGCACAATGACGGGGAACAATAGTCGATCAAAGTCCCCGGCTAAGGTTTATCATTACACGAGCTCCCCACACTCGAGGATGTTATTAGGCATCAATTGATATGGTTATGTGATTACCGACGAGCGGTCGCCTGTGCGTAATTATATTATTACACATTCGTCGAAGGTCTAAACATCGCGTCGGAGCCAAAATAAGGGTTGATGACACTTTCGGTGGACGCAAGTCGCTTCCGTTAAGTGGGAGATTTATTACTGGCGTGTTTTTGAGACTGTGGATGAAAATGGTAAACAATGTAGTGTCTGCAAAAGTTTACCGACAATGACTAGGCTTTTTAAGGAATGACTCATTTCACCCATAGCATACGGCATACACAACGGTAAAGACGGAATTCATTAATTCAGACATTCTTTACACGTGCTGCATACAACATTTTTTCTACGATCGTATCAAGTTGTTAGTATAGTATGCATAAAACAATAGGAAGAAATCCAAGGAGTTAACATGAAACTTCTACTGTTAAACACATTGTCCGCCCGCAGTAACAAAGCCTCCGATCCACAAACATCTTTCGCAGGCCCGAGTGGGTGGAAAACACAAAACGAATCCCATTAACGTCCATTTCGAGCAATATATATTTGCACTCGCGATGGAAATAATAATAAAACAAAAACTGATAAAGAGTGGGGAAGCATCGAAGGTAGGATGTAAGCTCGCCACGCCTACACCAGCGCCAATCGACGATGAGAAAGCGGTCAGAACAAACGATTGATCAAATGATCTGGACTGGCAGGAAAAATTCACAAAGGACGGATAATATTGGAAATGTAATGCTCAATTCTTGTTTGTACTTGGGATTGGACATAAAACTTTAATGGCTGTACACACCTTGAGGTATTATAGTCGTTTTACGTTTCTACCATTGGAAATAAAGAGTTACGCAATCGATACGTACAGTTGTATAACATTGGGTAATGATGTTAAAAAATATGCATAAAATAAATAATTAAGTGCTACTAAATTGGCTCTGAGTCATGCATGTTGTTAATGTTTAGAAATTAAATGTCCATTATTGTTTACACTATTTTTATTATCCATTATCTTTTGTACTTATTTCTTGTACAGTAAGTTGTTCTAAACGCATCGTATCTCTTCTAAATATCTGCACATCATAATTTTTTTAAATTTTCGTTAAGTATTATTTCTGTGTTTTTCTCTTGACATTCAACTTCATTGTTGTGGAAATATTTTTATTCTTAGTCCTATTACTTATATAATTTTTTTAAGTTATTAAGAGTTTTTTAATTCATTTAATACCTTCATAAACTCTTCTCTTGATATTGATTTTGATCCCCTCCTGATTCTTTCTGATCGTATACCTACAATGATTATTTTTTGATAAATATTTTAATACAAAAAAATTTTTCGTTCCTAGATCATCTAAATGTCGTTATCTAACTAATCAGAAAAGTCCAAGTTTGAAGAAAATCTGTTTCATAACTAAAAATACTTATAAATAAAATAATAGTAAACGTAACCGTAAAGGTCAATGTGGTGAAGGTCAACAAAGGAGGAACGGGGCAAAATTAAGGAATAAATCAAGGTCAAGGAATATCGAAAGTACAAAGTATCGAAAATACAAATTATCAAACGTACATTTCAATGATCCACAGAAAAGCAAATTTTAACTCAATCTCCCCTGTCCACATTTCAAGTTTTACGTACAGGGAAATATGACCTGCTTGGAGTCAAATTTTCAGGGATCGAATCTCTTCGTAAGAATGTGTAGAATATTTTGGAATAATTTTTACATAAAAAATTTTTTTTTCGATATTTTGTTTTTCGACAAATTGTGTTCGATATTTTGCCTTCGACAGTTTGTAATTCGATTAAATTTCCGTCTCCCCTCAATCACTTTTAATTTTTATACCTTTAGATCTTTTTGCTCTTTTTATACATACTTTTTATCTCTATAGAGCTGGAAGCAAAATGAATTGCATTATACAGACTGATCAATAATATAATTAATGTTTCAGTTGTAAATTCAGTTTTGTCTTTAAGTGGACGGAATGGCATGTGCAAATGTAGGGTTATGTTTGTTTGATGCAAATTTAAATGTAGCTGTCAACCATCTGTCATCCGAGGACCACCAAATTAGAGGCTTACCAATTTTGATGTAAATTGTATTGTTGCCAACCCAAAATTTTGATCTTGATCACTCACTCGTAATTTACCTAGATATTAAACCGATATATGCAAATGAAATGATTAAAATAAAAACAAATAAAACAAGAGGAATTAAGAAGAATTAGGAGGAATGGAGACTGAAAAGGAATTCGGAATCGAGGAGCCGAAATCAAAAACAAAAATTTGGATATTTAGAAAAATCACACAAGAAACTTATGATGGAATCGAAAATCAGAAATGAGGATCTGGCGGAATTAGGAATATGAATTGGGCAGAATCGATAGAAATTATGGATAGTCAAAAGGAATGATAAATGAAATAAGAATCACGGGCAAAAAATCTGGAGGAATAGGAAACGAGAAATGATAAATGCGAATAACTAAATAATAAATGAGAAATCGGGCAGAATCGGGAGAAATTGGGAGAAATGAGCAGAGGAACGAGAAATCTGCAATCAAAAGGAATCAACAGAAATAGGGAGTATTAGTTAAGAGGAATTAAGAATGTGGCAAACAGTTAAAAACAAAATTTCTATTTTGAATATTTAAATCTGAAGTCTAAAATAGAAAACAAATTACAATATAGAATTTAAATTTTGGAACCAGGAATCGGATCTTTAGAATTGCAGAATTGTACAATAAGAATTAAAGTTAAGAAAAAATTAAACTTGGGAATCAAAAATCACATCAAATAGTAAGACAGTTGGATTCGACTTCGTCTCGGCGTTTAGGAACATCGCGCACGCGAGGGCATCCCCTAGCCGAAAGTCGGTCCTCCCGGGCGCTTTTGTGGCCTGCGCGCATTTTTACAAAACCGAAGCGAAGCCGAGCGTGCGGAAATCTAAGGGAATTTCGGGATATAATGGATTTACAGAATTTCGATTGAAAACAACAATTTAGATAACAGGTAGGATGAAATGTAGAGGGTGCACGATCTATTTCCATCCATCTATACCCGAGCACACCTTCCCAAATCAATCATCACCATTAATCGACTACTCCCAAAATGCAAATAGCCCTTCCCTGTTTGTATATGAACCCAATTATAAAATAAAATTTAAACCCGAGCCGACCCGAAGGCGGCTCCAAATAAATCAGCAGCAGCGAGTCGATCTTCGGAAATTGGCCTTTGGCCAGTTCCGTCTGCTACTTGCCCGGGCCCGTCACCGGTAATTTATGCGGCTTTGCATTTCATTATAAGAAATTAACCCCGTCCAACCGCCCAGAGGACTGTCCGGCACGCCGTCTTCGGCACGACGACGACGACTCTTTTCGGTCCGCGTGCGGCGTATCGGTCAAAGAGCCCCGGTATGATTTAAGCGCCGTATAGGTATAGTCGATTATTTATTTCCGATGTTTAATGAGTCCGCAGCCACCGATCGTTTTAATTGTTATTGTTTATTCTTCGATACGGAACGGTGGCTGAGGCTAACTCGACGGTATTACTTAACGAGTAAGTCGGGCCTAGGGCTGAAATAAATTAATTGCACGTTAGTTGGGAGCATGTTTATGTGATGGAGTCGGAGATTTATGCGGGACGGCGGGGCGTGGGCGCGCCGGTATGATCTGCGAGGGACGTCGAAAAGTCGAAAAGTCTATTTTCCCGAGTGGTTTACGATAATACCTACAATGGCTTGTCTAGGAATTATAATTGGTTCTGAAAGTGGAAAAAATAAACCTTTCGATTATTTTGCATTCATCGTGTGGGCTTTGAACGTCAAAATTCTCCATCTGACTGCATGTAAATTTTGTTTTTCACAGGCAACATGATGTACGAATCATTTATGAAAATCCGATAGAATAATGCGATGCCAAAGGAGCCTGGTTCACAAGAACCTTACAGAAAGAAAATTACAGAATAAAAACGAATATAGATAGTCACTTCGTTGCTAATCTAGGTAATCCCATCTAAGTTGAAATATAATATCATTGAACTAAAACCACAATAAAAAGAACGAACGAACTCTCAAGCTCAAGATAATCGGCGTGCGTCCTCTTTGTGACGCGATTAATCAGCCGCGAGAGGCACGCGCCTTCAGGAAATGTTACATTAACTACGAATTAATAAACCCCATAGTATTTACTTTACGGTTGATTTATTGCTCAGTGGATGGGCGATCGCTGGGCATTAACACTGTCCTAGTTTACCTCCTACAAAGCGGACACACTGTGCTCAACAGGGCGAAACTCATGCGGCACACGACTCGGTCTTTGTGGGAAAATCCTGACGGCAAAGGCATTTTCAACGTCACTCGTGTACACGGTTGTCACAAATTAATTTTATTTTCATTAATCATAAAGTTCCGCACAAAATTCATAATTTAGTTATGTAATGTTTTTGCGAAAAACGATCGAACAGGTCGATTTTTGTTTTAAATTGCCATCTTTTGACATAAAAATTTTGTTGTTGACTTCATCTGTTTTTCAACTAAGACACTGTTATCAATTTTTTTAAATGACAACCCCCAACTTTTTTTTGGGTTTTACATAATACACTTTTCAATTCTCTATTCAATATTTCAAAATATTTTATTTCTACTTTGGTGTTGAGTTTTTGTGAAACTAAAAGTAGTGTCACAAAGGAACTTTTTGTGAAACTGTTTTTGGTGTTTTTCTTTATACGTATTACGTTGGTATTGCCAACTCCTGTCGAGGTCAACTTTTCAGATAAAAATATAACCACAACACAACCTGTACTATCTAATCCTAAAAATCCCTAGAATATTTAAAAAGCAGTATTTTAACATTTCCATAAAGCGAAAAGCTCCAAAGTAGAAAAAGTAGTAGGTTCTCGGTTTTCAGTTTTTTTGACTCCGATTTTCTCTCTTAGGTTCTCAGGTTCTTCAACTCTCTGGTGTGTTACGGTTTTCAGGTTTCCGGGTTCTTACGTTATCCCATTTTCAGGTTTTCCACATCTTTCAAGTTATTATACATTTTCGCATACTTCTTAACATTCTAATAGTTTTTATTGTCCATCCACAACTTTACTAATCCTACTTTTCTTGCCTTTCATTCCTTAATTATGCATTCTTCACTCTTCATCTTTTTAATACTAACCTTTCTGCACACTTTATTTTTCGCGACCTTTCTTATTCTTTATTTTTATCTTATTATTATACAGGATGTCATGGAAATGCCTGTGAAAATTTTAACTACAAGTAGATCAAATTATGAAAGTAAATAAAAATTTCAAATTTACCTTGGACCAAAATCCCTCACAAATAAAATAGAAACCTTTCGTTTAGCCAGGGAAACGGAAGGAAATAAAAAAAGAAGGAAAGGAACAGGGTATGGGGCGAAATAGGAAGAAAATAAGAAGAAGAGAGATATTTAAAATAAGCAGAATAACAGCAAAGTCGCCAGAATCATAAGAAAATTGACAGTGAAATAACGAGAATCATGGACAAGTTGGAAGACATAAAAAGGGAACTAAAAGAAGAAATAAAGGAAATACGAAAAGAGATTTAAAGGCAAAGAGAAGAATTTAAGGAGAAAGAGAAGAGATGGGTTGAAAAAGAGAGTGACAACAGCTGGAAGGGAAAGTGGAATTTGAGGAAAAGAGAAAGAGGAAGAACAATATTTTGATAACAGGATGGAGTGGGAAAAGCAACAGTAAACAGCAGGTCAAAGAGGGGATAGAGGATTTTCTGAGAAAAAAATTTGGAGAGGTCAAAGTCAAAGACTGTTACAGTATAAATAGAGATCAAGTACTAATTTAGAAGGAGAGGAAATGTGATGAAGCAAAAAAGAAAACTAAGGGAAAAGACAGAGCAGGAAAGAGAATTACAGAAGAAGAAGCTGGGAAGGCAGAAAGAGTGGGATACAGGAAATTAACAATAAACGGGGTTAAACGGTTAAACTTGTGATGTGGCGGGAGCGGACAGCCTATCTATCTACTACCTATATATTTGGCTTCGCACCGACTTCAAACAGCTAAGTAGGTAGCACAAGTAATAATACATGTACTCATTTATTTTTCGTTTTTTTTTTTACAATTTTAAGTGATGGGTATTAGGGAAGGCGGAAATATTATCGAATTACAAAATATTGAACACAATTTGTCGAAAAACAAAATATTGAAGGTATGTACAAAATATAGAAAGTGCAAAATATCGAAAATACAAATTATCGAAAGGACAAAATGTCGCAGGTAAAAACTTCATAAATTTGTTTTTCCGTGGATCATTGAAATTGATGCCTCGCGCTTCGCGCTCGACCCCTTAAAGAAGCCTACTCCAAGAAGTACTGAAATGTGGACAGGCCAGATGGAGTGAAAATTAGTTTTTCCGTGGATCATTGAAATTGTGTATTTCGATATTTTATTGTTCAATATTTTGTACTTTCTATTATATTTTGTATTCGATAATATTTCCGCCTACCTCGGTCCACAATTGACGAAGAAATCGGTGAACATACATAAAAGGAAAAATTTGAGAATTTACCTCGATTTCCTTGAGATTCCCTCATCAGATTTGGTGACAATGGGACAACCTGGCATTTTTTCTTTTCTATATAAAATATGTAGCTATATATGTCTATGTTAAATTGTTTTAAATTTCTCTTGTTAAGACACATTCTGAAGGTTATTTATCGCTTATTTTTGTATTCTCCAATTATTGACGACTTTTTATGCTTTTGTTTAACTGTTTTTAAACGTTTATTTTTTAGTGTAATTACCTATTTATACAGGATGTTCCCGAAATAACTACTTTAATCTTAGCCAGTAGTAGAACTCGCCGAGAGCAACAAATTTTTATCTACCACTTTTTCGAAATCTAATTTTTTTAGCATTTTTGGAACCCTTCAAATTCACGAACCGCCTATGGATATTTATTTTAACTTGACCTACAGACAATCAATTTTATTGTTTTTGTCCGGAAAAGCCAACGTTCTAAATTTTTTGCACTCTCGGGTGCACCAGTTACCGCCAGTACCTACCCGAAGGGTAGCAAATCGAATTTGGAGAATTTTTAAAGAGCAACAATTAAATCCCTATCACGTACGAAAGTCTAATTTTTACAGCCGAAGGATTCAATGATACATAATCATCGGAGAAGGTATTTTCAACTTAAATAATACGTAGGGGCAGACAAAAATCCGCATGTTATTTATTAGGCCCCACAATTGCCAATCATTGGATGTTGAAGTAAACACGTTTAGTAGGTCAGTTTTCATTCCGAGTGTATTTCGACGTTTTTTGCCGTGTGTCGTTATCACAGCTACGGGGTTTAGGGCAAAATTTTATTAAGAAAAATTGTTGACACTGATGAGTTCTACTACTGGGTAAAATTAATGTAGTTATTTTTGGAACACCCGGTATATACTTTATTTTTTTGAATTTTTACCCGCCGAACTCTCCTTTCTTCCTTCCCACCTTTAATTTTTTTTTTTTTTCAAATCTTCAATTGCTCAGGATTTTAAGTCTCCATCAGATCCTCAGATGCGAAAATTTTTAGGCATTTTAGGTCTTCCACGATTGCTCAGAATCACCCTTGAGATGTTTTTAATAGTCATCATAGTTCTGGACCATTAAATAGGACATTTTAGGATTCTTTAGTATTTTTCTGGATTTTTAAGGATTCCTCGTAATGATTGAACACGTTTTCAAATTCCTGATAATCGTTCAAAACTTTTTAAAATTTATCAAGACTCCCCAGGGACGCCTGGATTATTTACAACCTCTCAGGACATTTAAGAGCTCCTTAGGATTTTCAAAACATTTGTAAATCTCGTTACATCTGTTTAAGACCTTTTAGAATTCTTCACTGCCTTCCCGATTCCTCAGAATTCAGTAGAACTGCTCATTCTTGCCCAGGGCCATCCTAACTCTTAAGAACTCTTCAGACCTTTCTTCTACTTCATTGTCCATGTGTCGCATTTCATTGAAAGTTATTTCATTAACAGAACCTGTAGAGCATTTTGATTCCGAGGCTAGCCTTTATTTCTCCTTATTTGACTGGTGTAAAAGGACTCCTCAGGGCTCTTTAGGATTTTTCAGATTCGTTCAAAATTATTTTGGATTGTTCAGGAATTTTGAATGACTCCTTAGGACTCTTTAAGATTGTTTGGAACTCAGCACTACTCTTTAGGATGTTGCAGAACTTTTTAGGACTTTTCGGAAAATTTATGATTCGTTAATATTGTAACGTAGCCTGCGCCGGGCGGGTTCGAGGATTTAAAGAAATTCTGGTGCACACCGTAGTTACTAACTTTTATTAAAAAGCCAAACTTTTCACTATGTACAAACTTTCACGATAACACGCTGACTACTTGTTCACGATGCTACCAATCCACTGTCCTGCTCCGTCGTTTGTTCCCTTCTTATACCCCTCCTGGCGTTCTCGATTCCTTCTATTCCGGGAATAATGAGATCATCCTTTCGGCGCGATCGATTATGAGATCATCCTCTTTGTACGAGCGTCGTATAGTATGAGATCACCGCGACAGAATCTTCTAGGCTCATGACAGCATCTTATGTGAACAATTATTCCCAGACGTTCTCATGACCTGTGGACGGTTCTAGATTAATCACGTTACCATACGTGGTGACATCATCCGCTTCCGGTGCCGTCGCGCCGTCGTGTCAATATTAGGGTTGCACCAAAAGGGAAATAATTAGAGAATATTTTCGCTTTAGCCCAGTGAGCCCAATCTTTCGTCAAAGGGATTCAAAACAACCAAATGAATAAATGGATCTGAAGGATTCAAAAGAGTTAAGAAGAATCAAAGGAATGAAAACATCTAGAGATCGAAAAATGTTACAGAATGGAGAAAACGGAAGAAGTGAAAGAATCGCAAAGATCAAAGAAATACTAAGAATTCCAAGAATAAGAATAGTCAAAAGAATTCATTTAGTAAATTGAAGAATCGTAGAAACTGCAAAAACCGGCGAAAATCCAAATAGTCTTAAAGAGTCAGACGAATTGAAAGGATCTTAAAAATCGAGACAGTTGGAAGAGTCGTTAGAATTAAAAATAACCGAAAAAACGAAAGTATAAAAAGATTGTAAAGATCAAAAGAACGCGAAGAATCAGAAGAATTTCAACAGCAAAATAATTTAAAAAAATACACATTCGGAAATATTCAAAAGGATAGGAAGACCGAAAATATGTAAAGAATGGAAGGAAGGGGGAAAGAACCGTAAGAATTTAAATAATCTACATAGTCAAAAGAAACAAAAGGATTGAGAGGAATAAAAGGAACGAAAATATCTAAAGATCGAAAGGATGAAAAAAGAGCGAAAGAATAAGAGGAATAGAAGTCACACTAAACAAAAAAACTAAAAAATCAGAAAAGTTAAGAGACACCAAAGGACAGGAATCAACAAATTTTGTAAGGTCTCAAAATCGAGAGAATCGAAGAAATCGCAAGAATCAAAACAGACGTAAGAGTAAAAGGATTAAAAAACTACTACAGGAACAATGTAATTGAAAGTATCTACAGACTGAAGGAATAGCAAGAAAAAGAATAGTCGAAAGAATTCAAAAAGATTTAAATGGAACTGAAAGGATAAAAATTGAAAGAATCGAGGTAATGTTAAAAAAGTGAAAATCAAAAGAATTAAATTAAATAGAAAAGAGTAAAATAAATCGAGGAGGAATTGCAAGAATCCAAAGAACGTAAAGAATAAAAAAAGATTAATGAAAAGAATTTGAACAATAAAATTGCAAAAAATTTCAAAAGTCTAAAGAGTCAAAAGGATTGAAAGGAACAAAAAGGAAGAAATCGCAAGAAAAAAATAAAAGGGAACCTCAAGGATGTAAAGAATTTAAATATATGTAAAAGTGGATGGAATAAAAATTATAGAACAACATCTAGAGAATCACAATATACGTAAGAGTTAAAAGTATTAGAAGACTGATAAAGGAACAAAAAATTTAAAAAATCTAAAAATTCAAAGAATATCAAGAAAAGAAGAAACTGTAATTATTATGAAAAGAATCGAATACAATTAATCGAAAGAGTCGAAAGGGTCAAAGCAAAACAACATAAGGATCCAAAAATCGAAAAAGTCCAACGAATTCCAAGAATTGATATATGTAGTTGCAAGAACCATGAAAGAAACCGAAAGAACAAAAGGATGTAAAGGATAGAATGGAACTAAAAAACAAGAATCAGAAGAATTTCAAAAAGATAATAGAAATATTCGGAAGATTTAAAAGGATAGAAAGGTATAGAAATCAAAAAAATTCAAAAGACAGAGTTGAAACGGTCAAAAGAATCGAAAGGCAAGTGATCCAAAAAACAGAAAGAATACAAAAAAAAAACAACACCTAGTGGTTGGTATACAAGTTTCGTTTATTTCTTTTCTTGTGGTATTCTATCTTTCGTTAATCTTTTTATTAAATAAGAGACTATAAAATTAAAAAACTACGGAAATGAAATGTTTTGAAAGATAAACAAGAAAAAAATAGAAAAGAAGAGAAAAATCCTAAAATATGGAGAAAAAGAAAGAAGAACTGCATTGTTAACATTTCGAGATGTCGTCTCTTTGTTGTTACTTTCCAATTGTTCAAACAATCGAAACTCCGTTCGTTTCGTAAAAATCGCAGTTCCCATCAACGCGTATCTATATAAATCTATATAAATAATTCATATCTCTTCCCCGTCGCTCCATCAGGTCACGTGTCAATCTAACCATCCACACACTTATCCATAGCTTCTCCCAGGACATTTCCGCCGTGTTAGTTCGCATTCATCCCGCGTGAGTCCTGCAGCGCTGCGGTCGGCCTCGATGTCTATTGTTACCAATCACCGAATCCGTCGCATTAGCATCACTGGCGGCGGCGTTTTTTCACCCTCTTTCTGCCACTGCAACCGGAAGACCAATTTGCTGCAATTTTTCCGATATGCAAATATCGCGCCGAAAGCTACTTACTGTACGCGCCATAATTTACCGAGTTTCGTACAGTATATTTTGTTGAAAAAGCCTCGTCTCAAACCACGTGCTATAAATTACTCGTAAACGAAACGAGAATAAAACAGAAGTCTTTATAACTCATCAAGTCTTCAGCGGTGATTTACGACGCGAGTCCGACCTCTCTTTTAGACGCTGGCGCCATTTTCAGTCCCGTCGAAAAATCGTTCGGTTTATGCAAAAGGCATCAGCTATATAGTCCGTCGGTCGAATAAATTTATTCGGGTATCTGTGATAATTGGATCGCATTTTAAGCAGGAGGACCATCTCGAGCATGTGGTGTGAACGGAATAAACGAACGAAATCCATGAATATGCAACGTGTATTTTACTGATCACATAAAACAGCCCCGTAAAAGTGGGCTGAATGTAACAGGATTACGGTTCGCATTCGTATTCAGGAGCCAGACTCGAAATCAGACCGAAATATTCTATATTCGTAGATCCTGCTGCTGCTGCTGCTGCTGCTGCTGCCGCCGCTATACCACGTCCGATTTTCCGCAGACTGCTTTATTTACTTGCGACGATGAACGCAACAAATAACGCGAGGTCCTCGAAGTGCCGACTCACACTCGGTGAAAGTCAATTTTGGTCGAACAAAGGCGAGCGTTCTCCGGGCCGAATTAATGAATATGTCAATCCCGACGTTCGTCTTGACACGCATTTTGTCAAGGACCTCGAACCGCGAAGCCGAGGAATCCGAGAGCGCGTTTTTATCGACATTTAATTGGCTGCAGGTAGAAACGATACGACGGCCGCTCCACAAATATAATAGATAATAAATATGAAGGAAAGCACGATAAAGGAAACCGAAAAGACAATTATGGATGATTTGCATCGTCGGCCGGGACCTCTGGGCGGATCGTGTCTGCTCTGCATCAGTTCTAACGTCACCTGGAAATTTACGACACGAGAGCAATTAAAACGTTACGGACGGATAACCGTTTCGTGAGGTTTTTTTCTCGTTTCGTTCACAAAAAACACGTCTGTTCGCAAGCTTATTTTTGCGTGAAGCACGAAGCCGAAGGACTGACTCTATAATTCGGAATCGGTTAAATTACGTATCCTTCTAGCGCCTCGTCTGTACCTACAAACGGATAAATTTCCGTTTAAATTAACACGAAAATTTAATTTGTTCTCCCATTAGATCAAACAACCACCGTAATTTATTACTCCGATAAATGTAAAGACGAAATTGTTCTAGGCACATTACCATTTAGAAGAGATTTGTCGGACGTCCACATAATGAGTTAATAAAAATGCATAAGTTTACAAACGAGCGTTTAAAACAAACAGGAAGATACAAATATTAGCTTTTGACTTTTTAATAAAGCGGACTGCCCGTCCTGTCCATTTAGACAAGAGTTATGTGAAGGATCGCCGATTAAACTATTTCTTCCTTAAATAGCGTGAGTCGGTTTGATGCCCACAATGGCTCGTGGGAAGCCGTATGTTTCAATTAAGTCTTGACGAAATGGAAAATTTTCGGCCGTATTTAGGAGATTTTGATGTAAATCGGTAATTGAATTTTTACAGGTGGTCTAGAGATAAAATCGATCCCGAGCGGAAGAAGTCTGCTGTAATTAAGCTTTCATGTAAGTGATTTACAACTTTTTGCATTTCACTAGTGGCTCGGGTTATCAAGTTTCTCAGATTATTTGGGGTCTTCATAAATGATACATCATGTTGCCTATGGATAACAAAATCTATATATAATGTTCAACCTCTACTTGAGCGTAGACCGCGTAGATATAAATAAAGAGGTATAAAAACAAGAGCAACGAAACAGCAACTGTAAATAAACAATAAGAAAAAAGGTGAGAATCATTATTATTATTAAGCATTT
Organism: Diaperis boleti; assembly: GCA_963583935.1. Classification (NCBI taxonomy): domain Eukaryota; kingdom Metazoa; phylum Arthropoda; class Insecta; order Coleoptera; family Tenebrionidae; genus Diaperis; species Diaperis boleti. Next base: position 81,108,461 of record OY757244.1, on the reverse strand, counting down.
TATTTCTTCGTATAAACGGCGCGATGTCGTCGGAAAGTTGCATTCGAAGCGCTCTATTTTTCTAATTACCGGAGTGAAAGAATCATCACGCTCCGACGTCAGAAAGTATTTTATTCGAGATATAAACGGTACGATTTAGGGCGTGGTGTGCTCGGCTTCGTTAGACTTTTAATTACTAACAATTAGTTTTAGTTTTCATGTACTAAATAATTGAGCATCATAAGCATATTTAGTTTAATGTGTAAAAATTTACGTATCTCAAATGTTTACATTTTGATTATTTAGATCTACCCCCGCTACACCACGAATGCATGTCGGTTATGTATCACACGATTTTTGTAGAAATACCCTAATAAACGACATGAGTTGATGACGCACTAGAAGACTAGTAAAAAAAAACTGTTTACAAAGCTACAAAATATTTTTTTCATCCAAAGCTCACCCTCCGCACATACACAAAAATCCGAATTGACAAGAAAATCTGTAAAAAATGAAATTTGCCAACAAAAAATGTCGACAAAAAATGAAATTAGACCAAAAATTGTCAGCAAAGAATGAAATTTGCCACCAAAAATTGTCTGAAAAAAATCAAATTAGACACCAAAAATTGTCTGCAAAGAATTTGGCTTTACAACTTTTCAGGTTTTAAGATCCTCAATGTTTCAGATTTTCTAAGATTTCAGGTTCTTCGAATTCTCAGGTTCCTCAAGTTGGTTGTCCCAGTTCTTAAATTATGTTTTTCAAAACCTAAGGTTTACTAGTTTTCAGATATTACAAAATTTCAAATGTCAGCCTCTCAATTTAACAAGTTTTAATATCCTCGTTGCCTAAGTTGCCTAAGATCTCAAATTTTCAATTTTTCAGGTTTTTCAAATTCTCAGGTTCCTCAAGACCGCAAGTTGGCCCACTTTTTAAATTATGTTTCTCAAAACTTAAGGTTTTCTAGTTTTCAGATATTTCAAAATTTCAAATGCCTCCATTTTTCAAATTAAGTTTCTCAATTTTTAGGCTTTTAGGTTCCTCAATGTTTCAAGTTGCCTTACATCTCAAATTTTTGAGATTTCAGGTTCTTCAAATTTTCAGGTTGCTGCAGTCGTCAATTATGTTTCTCAAAATTTAAGGTTCAATTGTTCCCATATATTCAAAATCTCAAATGTCTCCATTTCTCAAATTAAGCTTCTCAAGTTTTCAAGTTTTAAGATCCTCAAGGTTTCAGGTTGTCTAAGATTTCAGGTTTTTCGAATTCTCAGGTTCCCCAAGTTCGAGGGTTGTTCCAGTTCTTAAATTATGTTTCTCAAAGTCTAAGGTTTACTAGATTTCAGATATGTATTCCAAAATATTAAATGTCTCCATTTCTCAAATTTGGTTTCTCAACTTAACAGGTTTTAAGATCTTCAAAAGTTGCCTAAGATATCAGGTTTTCGAGATTTCAAGTTCTTTGAATTCTCAGGTTCCTCACGCTCCGCTCTCAGGATGCTTCAGTTCTCAAATTATGTTTCTCAAAGTTTAAGGTTAATTCTAGTTTTCAGATATTTCAAAATTTCAAATTAATGTCTCCATTTTTCAAATGAGCCTTCTCAAATTTTAAGGTTCCCAGTTTTCGGAAATTCCAAATCTAAAACGTCTACTTTTCTCAAACTTGGTTTCACAACTTTTCAGGTTTTAAGATCCTCAATGTTTCAGATTTTCTAAGATGTCAGGTTCTTCGAATTCTCAGGTTCCTCACGTTATCAGGGTGCTCCAGTTCTTAAATTATTATGTTTCTCAAAATCTAAGGTTTACTAGTTTTCAGATATTACAAAATTTCAAATGTCTCCATTTCTCAAATTTGGCTTCTTAACTTAACAAGTTTTAAAATCCTGAAAAGTTGCCTAAAATCTCAAATTTTCAATTTTTCAGGTATTTCAAGATCGCAAGTTGGCCCAGGTTTTAAATTATGTTTCTCAAAGCTTAAGGCTTTCTAGTTTTCAGTTATTTCAAAATTTCAAATGCCTCCATTTTTCAAATTAAGTTTCTCAATTTTTAGGCTTTTAGGTTTCTCAATGTTTCAAGTTGCCTTACATCTCAAATTTTCGAGATTTCAGGTTCTTCAAATTTTCAGGTTGCTGCAGTCGTCAATTATGTTTCTCAAAATTTAAGGTTCAATTGTTCCCATATATTCAAAATCTCAAATGTCCCCATTTCTCAAATTAAACTTCTGAAGTTTTCAAGTTTTAAGATCCTCAAAGTTTCAGGTTGTCTAAGATTTCAGGTTTTTCAAATTCTCAGGTTCCCCAAGTCCGAGGGTTGTCCCAGTTCTTAAATTATGTTTCTCAAAGTCTAAGGTTTACTAGATTTCAGATATTCCAAAATATTAAATGTCTCCATTTCTCAAATTTGGTTTCTCAACTTAACAGGTTTTAAGATCTTCAAAAGCTGCCTAAAATCTCAGGTTTTCGAGATTTCAAGTTCTTTGAATTCTCAGGTTCCTCACGTTCTCAGGGTGCTTCAGTTCTCAAATTATGTTTTTCAAAGTTAGTTAGGTTAATTCTAGTTTACAGATATTTCAAAATTTCAAATTAATGTCTCCATTTCTCAAATGAGGCTTCTCAAATTTTAAGGTTCTCTAGTTTTCGGAAATTCCAAATCTAAAACGTCTCCTTTTCTCAAACTTGGTTTCACAACTTTTCAGGTTTTAAGATCCTGAATGTTTCAGATTTTCTAAGATTTCAGGTTCTTCGAATTCTCAGGTTGCTCAAGTTCGATGGTTGTCCCAGTTCTTAAATTATTATGTTTCTCAAAACCTAAGGTTTACTAGTTTTCAGATATTACATAATTTCAAATGTCTCAAATTTTCAATTTTTCAGGTTTTTCAAAATTGCAGGTTGGCTTAGGTTTTAAATTATGTTTCTCAAAGCTTAAGGCTTTCTAGTTTTCAGTTATTTCAAAATTTCAGATGCCTCCATTTTTCAAATTAGGTTTCTCAATTTGCAGGCTTTTAGGTTCCTCAATGTTTCAGGTTGCCTTGCATCTCAAATTTTTGAGATTTCAGGTTCTTCAAATTCTCATGTTCCTCACGTTCTCAGGTTGCTCTAGTCCTCAAATTATGTTTCTCAAAGGTTCTCTGTTTCTCAGATATTCCAAATCTTAAATGTCTCCATTTCTCAAATTAGGCTTCTCAACTTTTCAGGTTTTAAGATCCTCAATGTTTCAGGTTGCCTAAGATCTCAGATTGCGCCAGTCCTCAAATTATGTTATTCAAAATTCTAGTCGTGTGTGTCTAGTTTTCAGATATTCCAAATCTCAAATATCTCCATTTCTCAAATTTGGTTTCACAACTTTTCAGGTTTTCGATATTTCAAGTTCCTCGAACCCTCAGGTTCCTCAAGATTGCAGGTTGTCTCAGTTCTCAAATTATGTTTCTCAAAGCCTAAGGTTTTCTAGTGTTCAAATATTTATTACCAAAAATTGTGAGCAAAAATGAAATTAGACACCAAAAATTGTCAGCAAAAAATTAATTTTGCCACCAAAAATTCTCTACAAAAAATGAAATTTGCGTCCAAACATTGTCTGAAAAAAACGAAATTACACACCAAAATTGTCAGTAAAAAAATGAAATTTGACACCAAAAATTGTCAGCAAAAATAAAATTTGCCACCGAAAATTGTCAGCAAAAATGAAATTTGCCATCACCAATTGTCAGCAAAGAATGAAATTTGGTACCAAAAATTGTCGGCAAAAATGAATTTTGCAACCAAAAATTGTCAGCAAAGAATGAAATTTTCCACTAAAAATTGTCTGCAAAGAATGAAATTTGCCAACAAAAATTGTCAGCAAAGATCCAAATTTGACACCTAAAAATTGTGAGCAAAAATTAAATTTGACACCGAAAATTGTCAGCAAAAATAAAATTTCACACCGAAAATTGTCAGCAAAAATGAAATTTGTCAGCAAAGAATAAAATTTGGTTCCAAAAATTGTCGGCAAATAATGGAATTTGACACCAAAAATTGTCAGCAAAGAATGAAATTTGAAACCAAAAATTGTCTACAAAAAATGAAATTTGCCTCCAAACATTGTCTGAAAAAAATGAAATTAGACACCAAAAGTTGTCGGCAAAGAATGAAATTTGCCAGCAAAAATTGTCAAGAGAAAGGGTAAAAAAATTAAAAGATCAGTTTAGTCAGAGCAAATCGGCAAATTAGTAAAATCAAAGGAATCAATAAATCAGGGGAATAAAGAGAACCGCGGGAGTAAATACAGTGAGGAATGTCAGAGGAGCCAAAGGATTTAAGAAAACGAGAGGAATCAAGAGAGTAAGATCGCGAAAACAATGGAAATCAAGTAGTCCAAGTAGTCAGAGGAGTCAAAAGAATGAAAGAAGTCAAGAGAATTAGGAGAGTAAATAAATGAGAAGAATTAACAGAAGATAAAAAATCGAAAGAATTTATATCAATCAAATGATTCAGAATAATCAAGCGAATCATGGGAATGGAAGGAATTAAGAGATCAGATTAATCAGAGGAATCAAAGAGATCAAGAGAATCGTGGAGAGACTCGGGGGAAACGAGAAAATCAGAAATGTCACAGGAGCTAGGGATCAGATTAATTAGAAGAATCAAGATAATGAGAAAAATGAAGAAGGAATCAATCAGGGGTCAGATTATTCAGAAGAATTAATAGAATTGGGGAAATTAAGAGAATAAGAGAGATCGAATGAATCGGTAGAATCAATGGAAATAGGGAAAACAAAATAATTGGATGACTCAAAGGAATCAAGACAATCGGCGAATAAAAAGAACAAGTAGAGTAAAATATAATAAAAGAAATCAGGAGAATGTGAGGAATAAGTCAAAGGAATTTGATTAATCAGAACAATAACGTCTCCAAGACTCAATAGATTGGGAGAAATCACGAACATCAGAAGAATAAATAAAGAGAATAAGGAGGAGAATTATGGATAAGATTAATCAGAAGAATTAATAGAATTGAACAAATCAAGAGATGTAGAAGGATCAGATGAATCAAAATAATGAGTGATCAGCAGGATCAATAGAAATTAAGAGAAGGAATCAGAGAATGAAAAGATCAGACTTACGAGAGCAATCACATTAATCAAGAGAATTAAGGAAGTCAAGAGAATGAGGGGAATCAATAGAGCAAAAATAATCTCGAGAATATTGGGAACCAAGAGAAAGAGAGAGAATAAATGATATGAATCAAAAGAATCAGATTAATCAGAGCGATCAAATTTACTAAAAAACGGAGAAATTTCGGCGAAATCAAGAAAATGAACGAAATCAAGAGTTGGATGAAAAAGTATAGTTCGAGGCAGGGAAAAAGAATCAGAGAAATGAGATCAATCAATAAAATCAACAGAATGAGAAGAATCAAGAGAATTAAAGGAATAACATGAATCGAAATAATAAAGAGAATGGAAGGAATAAAGAGAAACAGTCGAGGAATCAAAAAATCAGGAAGTCAGAAGAATTAGAGAAATCAAGGAAATCGTAGGAATCGAGACTATCGAAGGAATCAAGAAACTCCGAGGAATCCAAGGAATCAAAAAAGAATCACTACATCAGAATCAGGAGAATGGCAGGAATCAAGAGAAGGAATAATAGAATCAAAAGATCAAATTAATAAGAGCAATGTAATGAATCAGAAGGATCAAAGAAATAGAAAAGAAAGACGAAAGAGATATGAATAAAACACCAGAGGAATAAAGAAATCCAGGAAAGTAAATATAATCAGATGTCGTTAGAGGAATGTGATTAATCAATAGAATGAGAGGAAATAAGAGAATTTAGAGGGATCAATCAGGAGAATAGGCGGAATCAAGGAATCAAAAGATTAAATTACTCATGAACCATGAAAAGCAGAGTCAAATGAATAAAGAAAATCAGAAGAATCAAGAGAACCAGGAGAGTAAATACAATCGGGGATGTCAGAATGAATCAAGAGAATTAGAAGAATACGTAAGTTTTAAGTCAGAAGAATCAGAGGAATTAGACCAATCAACAGAATCAATAGAATGGAAGAAATTAAGAGACTATAGATTAATCAGACAAACGGAAACAATTAGGAGAACAGGAGAAATCAGAGTCAGATGAATTAATAAATTCTAAGGAATATAGAGAACCAGGAGATCCAGTCGGGAATGTGAGAGAATTGAATGTTGTCGTTTTAACAATGATTTTCTTTTATTGTTTTCGATTCAGTATACGTAATTCGTGAACCGCAAAAAGTTCTTTATCTGCCACGTAATAATTTTCGTACAGGTGCATCGAAAACCGATCCCAATCAGTTGGACACGTGTCCGGCCGTACCCTCGCATTCATCTTGTGCACGATGAGTGCGGTTATCACGAAAAAAATAATCTCTTAATGATAGCAATCTATAACTGTAAAGAGGGCGATTTATAGAACAAAAGGAACACTTCGGGCGGAAACCGACGAAACCCTTTTGCGGCTTAGTCCGGGGCCCATTATTTAAGATCCGAATAATATAATCTATAGCAATTTATTGGGTCGAAGCGCCGAGCGGACGTGTTAAATACGGCTGTAAGTATGTTTAACGATATAATAATCGCGACGGCATAATCCGGAAGCGTTCCTCCTTTGTAAGCAAGTCCGTGATTGCTGACTTCGGGCGTCTCAGACGCTTGTTTCCGGAGCTGATTGTAAACTCAAAGCTTAAAGCACAAGGTCCCCCGGAGCGAAAGCTCCCACCCTCCCGGACCACCTCCCGGAGTATCTGTTTGGCGTCGCCATGGCGACGCTCCCGTGCTGCAAACATCGTCGATCCGCGCGCCTGCAGACTTTCCGCGCTTCGGTGTGTCGATTTATTCGACGGATCCGAGGAAAAAATCACGCGTGACCAGTAGTGGATCAAGTTCTGAATTAATCAAATTATTTTTGTATAAATGTTGCGATAATCGACGACATGCATTCGTAACGAAACATCAGTCTGCTAGATAAAAATTGACAGAAATAAAAAATCAAAAGATCGCACTTATTGCTTATTATAATACATACAGGGTGTATGTGTGTTTCTTTTAGAGGAACCGTGCTCCCACAATCCTTGCATTATTCTTTTAAAAACATTAGATTCCGGAAATCGCGCACTGTATACAACTCCCGAGCCGCAAGAGCGCTCCCACGGGTTTCACCGTGGGTCATAATCATATCGGTCATTTCACTATTTGAAAATAAAGGCATTTCAAGTAGTCAAGTGGTTAAACTAAAACTGAAGTAATTAATTGGCGCTCAATACAGCAAAAAAGTCCTTTAGGCCAAGAGCTAAGGGTTTATTTACTTCAATCATGCCATCGATTCTGTAAGACTGTAGAATGTAGTTCAAATTCTCAGTTTCCCCAACTTAAGATCCTCAGTGTTTCACGTTGACTTATTATCTCAAATTTTCAGTTTTTCAAAATTTAGGGTACTCTAGTTTTCAGATATTCGACATCTCAAATGTCTCCATTTCCCAAATTAGGCTTTTTAAGTTTTCAGGTATTAATATCGTCAATATTTCAGGTTGCCTAAGATCTCAGGTTCTTTGAATTCTTAAATTCCTCAAGTACGAAAGTTTTCCCATTTCGCCTAAGGTTTTCTAATTTTCAGATATAACAAAATTTCAAATGTCTGCATTTTTCAAATTAGGTTTCTCAATTTTCAGAGTTTCAGGTTCCTCAATGTTTCAGGTTGCCTTATGTCTCAAATTTTAGATTTTTCAGTTTCTTCGAATTCTCAGGTTGCTCCAGTCCAATTTAAGGTTCTCTTGTTCTCAGATATTCCAAATCTCAAATGTCTACATTTCTCAAATTTGGTTTCCAGGCTTTTAGGTTCCTCAATGTTTCAAATTGCTTTATATCTCAAATTCTCAGGTTCTCATGTTGCTCCGGTCCTCAAATTATGTTTCCAAAATTTAAGGTTCTCTAGTTCTCAGATATTCCGAATCTCAAATGTCTCCATTCCTGAAATAATGTTTCCCAAATTTTAAGGTTCTCTAGTTCTCGGATCTTCCAAACCTAAAACGTCTTCTTTTCTCAAACTTGGTTTCACAACCTTTCAGGTTTTAAAATCCTCAATGTTTCAGATTGTCTAAGATTTCAGGTTTTTTGAATTCTCAGGTTCCTCAAGTTCGATGGTTGTTCTAGTTCTCAAATTATGTTTCAAAAATCCTATGGTTTTCTAATTTCTAGATATTTCAAAATTTCAAATGTCTCCATTTTTCAAATTTCAAGTTTTTAGGTTCCTCAATGTGTCAAGTTGCCTTATGTCTCAAATTTTCAAATTCTCAGGTTCCTCAAGATCGCAGGTTGGCCCAGTTTTCAAATTATGTTTCTCAAAGCTTAAGGTTTATTAGTTTTCAGATATTCCAAAATTTCAAATGTCTCCATTTCCCAAATTAGGCTTTTTAAGTTTTCAGGTATTAATATCGTCAATATTTCAGGTTGCCTAAGATCTCAAGTTCTTTGAATCCTTAAATTCCTCAAGTACAAAAGTGGTCCCAGTTCGTCTAAGGTTTTCTAGTTTTCAGATATAACAAAATTTCAAATGTCCGCATTTTTCAAATTAGGTTTCTCAATTTTCAGACTTTCAGGTTCCTCAATGTTTCAGGTTGCCTTATGTCTCAAATTTTAGATTTTTCAGTTTCTTCGAATTCTCATGTTCCTCACGTTCCCAGGTTGCTCCAATCCAATTTAAGGTTCTCTAGTTCTCAGATATTCCAAATTTCAAATGTCTACATTTCTCAAATTTGGTTTCTCAATTTCCAGGCTTTTAGGTTCCTCAATGTTTCAAATTGCCTTATATCTCAAAGTTTCGAGATTTCAGGTTCTTCAAATTCTCAGTTTCTCACGTTCTCATGTTGCTCCGGTCCTCAAATTGTGTTTCCAACATTTAAGGTTTTCTAGTTCTCCGATATTTCGAATCTCAAATGTCTCCGTGTCTCAAATTTGGCTTCACAACTTTTCAAGTTTTAAGAACCTCAGCGTTTCAGGTTGTCTAAGATCTCAGGTTTTAGATATTTCAGGTTCTTCAAATTCTCATGCTCCTCACGTTCTCAGGTTGCTCCATTCCTCAAATTATGTTCCTCAAATTTTAAGGTTCTCTAGTTCTCGGATCGTCCAAATCTAAAACGTCTCCTTTTCTCAAACTTGGTTTCACAACTTTTCAGGTTTTAAAATCCTCAATGTTTCAGATTGTCTAAGATTTCAGGTTTTTTGAATTCTCAGGTTCCTCAAGTTCGATGGTTGTTCCAGTTCTCAAATTATGTTTCTCAAAGCTTAAAGTTTTCTAGTTTTCAGATATTCCAAAATTTCAAATGTCTCCATTTCTAAAATTAGGCTTCTCCATTTTCAGGTTTTAAGATCCTCAATGTTTCAGGTCTTCTAAGATCTCAAATTTTTGAGATTCAGGTTCATCAAATTTTCAGGTTCTTCACGTTCTCAGGTTGCTCCAGTCCTCAAATTATTTTTCTCAAAGCTTATGGTTCTCTATTTCTCAGATATTCCAAATCTCAAATGTCTCCATTTCTCAAATTAGGCTTCTCAACTTTTCAGGTTTTAAGATTCTCAATCTTTCAGGTTGCCTAAGACGACAGGTTTTCGAGATTTCATAGGTTCTTCGAATTTTCAGGTTGCTCGAGTTCACAGGTTGGTCCAGTTCTCAATTTATGTTTCAAAATTCCTATGGGTTTCTAATTTCTAGATATTTCAAAATTTCAAATGTCTCCATTTTTCAAATTTCAAGTTTTTAGGTTCCTCAATGTGTCAAGTTGCCTTATGTCTCAAATTTTCAAATTCTCAGGTTCCTCAAGATCGCAGGTTGGCCCAGTTCTCAAATTATGTTTCTCAAAGCTTAAGGTTTATTAGTTTTCAGATATTCCAAAATTTCAAATGTCTCCATTTCCCAAATTAGGCTTTTTAAATTTTCAGGTATTAATATCGTCAATATTTCAGGTTGCCTAAGATCTCAGGTTCTTTGAATTCTTAAATTCCTCAAGTACGAAAGTTGTCCCAGTTGGTCTAAGGTTTTCTATTTTTCAGATATAACAAAATTTCAAATGTCCGCATTTTTCAAATTAGGTTTCTCAATTTTCAGACTTTCAGGTTCCTCAATGTTTCAGGTTGCCTTATGTCTCAAATTTTAGATTTTTCAGTTTCTTCGAATTCTCATGTTCCTCACGTTCCCAGGTTGCTCCAGTCCAATTTAAGGTTCTCTAGTTCTCAGATATTCCAAATTTCAAATGTCTACATTTCTCAAATTTGGTTTCTCAATTTCCAGGCTTTTAGGTTCCTCAATGTTTCAAATTGCCTTATATCGCAAAGTTTCGAGATTTCAGGTTCTTCAAATTCTCACGTTCTCATGTTGCTCCGGTCCTCAAATTGTGTTTCCAACATTTAAGGTTCTCTAGTTCTCCGATATTTTGAATCTCAAATGTCTCCGTGTCCCAAATTTGGCTTCACAACTTTTCAAGTTTTAAGAACCTCAGCGTTTCAGGTTGTCTAAGATCTCAGGTTTTCGATATTTCAGGTTCTTCAGATTCTCATGCTCCTCACGTTCTCAGGTTGCTCCATTCCTCAAATTATGTTCCTCAAATTTTAAGGTTCTCTAGTTCTCGGATCGTCCAAATCTAAAACGTCTCCTCTTCTCAAACTTGGTTTCACAACTTTTCAGGTTTTAAAATCCTCAATTTTTCAGATTGTCTAAGATTTCAGGTTTTTTGAATTCTCAGGTTCCTCAAGTTCGATGGTTGTTCCAGTTCTCAAATTATGTTTCTCAAAGCTTAAAGTTTTCTAGTTTTCAGATATTCCAAAATTTCAAATTTCTCCATTTCTAAAATTAGGCTTCTCCATTTTCAGGTTTTAAGATCCTCAATGTTTCAGGTCTTCTAAGATCTCAAATTTTTGAGGTTCAGGTTCATCAAATTCTCAGGTTCTTCACGTTATTAGGTTGCTCCAGTCCTCAAATTATGTTTCTCAAAGCTTAAGGTTCTCTATTTCTCAGATATTCTAAACCTCAAATATCTCCATTTCTCAAAATAGGCTTCTCAACTTTTCAGGTTTTAAGATTCTCAATCTTTCAGGTTGCCTAAGATGACAGGTTTTCGAGATTTCATAGGTTTTTCCAAATCTCAGGTTCCTCGAGTTCGCAGGTTGGTCCAGTTCTCAAATTATGTTTCAAAAATCCTATGGTTTTCTAATTTCGAGATATTTCAAAATTTCAAATGTCTCCATTTCTCAAATTTCAAGTTTTTAGGTTCCTTAATGTTTCAAGTTGTCTTATGTCACAAATTTTCAAGTTTTCAGGTTCCTCAAGATCGCAGGTTGGCCCAGTTCTCAAATTATGTTTCTCAAAGCCTAAGGTTTATTAGTTTTTAGATATTCCAAAATTTCAAATGTCTCCATTTCTCAAATTAGGCTTCTCAATTTTCAGGTTTTAAGATCCTCAATGTTTCAGGTCTTCTAAGATCTCAAATTTTTCAGGATTTTCAAATTCTCAGGTCCTCAAGGTCGCAGGTTGGCCCAGTTCTCACATTATGTTTCTCGAAGCATAAGGTTTTCTTGTTTTCAAATATTTCAGAATGTGAAATGTTTGCATTTCTCAAATTAGGCTTCTCAATTTTCAGGTTTTTAGGTTCCTCAATGTTTCAGGTTGCCTGTCTCAAATTTTCGATTTTTCAGGATTTTCAAATTCTTATGTCGGCAAGATCGCACGTTGGCCCAGTTCTCACATTTTGTTTCTCAAAGCCTAAGGTTTACTGGTTTTCAGATATTCCAAAATTTCAAATGTCCACCAGGTTTTAAGATCCTCAATGTTTCAGGTTTTCTAAGATTTTCAAATTTTCGATGTTGCAGGTTTTTCAAATTCTTGAGTCCTCACCTTCTCAGGTTGCTCCAGTTCTCAGATTATGTTTCTCAAAGCTTAAGGTTCTCTATTTCTAAGATATTCTAAATCTCAAATATCTCCATTTCTCAAATTAGGCTTCTCAACTTTTCAGGTTTTAAGATTCTCAATCTTTCAGGTTGCCTAAGAGGACAGGTTTTCGAGATTTCATAGGTTCTTCGAATTTTCAGGTTCCTCGAGTTCACAGGTTGGTCCAGTTCTCAATTTATGTTTCAAAATTCCTATGGTTTTCTCATTTCGAGATATTTCAAAATTTCAAATGTCTATTTCTCAAATTAGGTTTGTCAATTTTTAGGTTTTAAGATGCTCAATGTTTCAGGTCTTCTAAGATCTCAAATTTTCGAGATTTCAGATTCATCAAATTCTCAGGTTCTTCGCGTTCTCAGGTTGTTCCAGTCTTCAAATTATGTTTCTCAAAGCTTAAGGTTTTCTATTTCTCAGATATTCTAAATCTCATGCTCAGATGTCTCCATTTCTCAAATTAGGCCTCTCAGTTTTCAGGTTTTAAGATCCTTAATGTTTCAGGTTTTTTAAGATCTCATATTTTCGAGTTTTCAGGTTCTTCTAATTCTCAGGTTCGTAGGTTGGCCCAGTTCTTAAATTATGTTTCTCAAAGCCTAAGGTTTATTAGTTTTCAGATATTCCAAAATTTCAAGTGTTTCCATTTCTCAAATTAGGCTTCTCAACTTTTCAGGTTTTTAAGTTCCTCAATGTTTCAAGTTGCCTTATGTTGCAATTTTTTGATTTTTCAGGTTTTTCAAATACTCAGTTTCCTCAAGTTTGCATTTTGCTCCAGTTCTCAAAATATGTTTCTCAAAACCTATGATTTTCTAGTTTTCAGATATTTCAAAATTTCAAATGTCTCTATTTCTCAAATTAGGCTTCTTAATTTTCAGGTTTTAAGATCCTCAATGTTTCAAGCTTCCTAAGATTTCAGGTTTTTCAAATTCTCATGTGCCTCACGTTCTCAGATTGCTCCAGTCCCATTATATTTCCCAAAATTTACGATTCTCTGTTTCTCAGATATTCCAAATCTCAAATGTTTCCATTTCTCTAATCAAGCTTTTCAACTTTTCAGGTTTTAAAATCTTTATTGTTTCAGGTTGCCTGTCTCAAATTATAAATTTTTCAGGATTTTCAAATTCTCAGGTCCTCAAGTTCACAGGTTGGCCCAGTTCTCACATTATGTTTCTCGAAGCATAAGGTTTTCTTGTTTTCAAATATTTCAAAATGTGAAATGTTTGCATTTCTCAAATTAGGCTTCTCAATTTTCAGGTTTTTAGGTTCCTCAATGTTTCAGGTTGCCTGTCTCAAATTTTCGATTTTTCAGGATTTTCAAATTCTTATGTCCGCAAGATCGCACGTTGGCCCAGTTCTCACATTATGTTTCTCAAAGCCTAAGGTTTACTAGTTTTCAGATATTCCAAAATTTCAAATGTCCACCAGGTTTTAAGATCCTCAATGTTTCAGGTTTTCTAAGATTTTCAAATTTTCGATGTGTCAGGTTCTTCAAATTTTTGAGTCCTCACCTTCTCAGGTTGGGCTAGTCCTCAAATTATGTTTCTCAAAGTTTAAGGTTCTCTATTTCTCAGATATTCCAAATCTCAAGTGTCAATGCTGTCTAAGTCTCAGGTTTTCGAGATTTAAAATTTTTGGAATTCTCAAGTTCCTGAAGTTCGCAGGTTGGTCCAGTTCTCAAATTATGTTTCTCAAAGCCTATGTTTTTCTAGTTTTCAGATATTTCAAGATTTCAAATGTCTCCATTTCTCAAATTAGAGTTCTCAATTTTTAGGTTTCTCAATGTTTCAAGTTTTTTTTTATTTTTCTAGGTCTATAGGGACTATCACTATGAAGTTTAAATATTTGCGTAACTTAGTGAATCACCCTGTATACAACAAAACTACCGTAAATGTTCAAAACACCATCCACCAACTCTTTGACATGTAAAAGCACGTGTGTAAAAATTTTGTGTTTTCCGTCCAATGGTATCTGGGGTGATATTTCATTTCTATTCGAATGCGATTTTTTCGATCGTCCAAATTGGTACGCCTATTAATGTAGACCTTATAGATTTTAAATACCCCCAAAAATAATCAAGGGGCGTGAAATCTGGCGAACAAGCCAGCCATTCAAATGGTCCACGTCGCCCTATCCATCTTCCCTCGAAAATCGGAGGTGCTCCATCTTGTTGGAACCAAATTCGTTCATTGAACTCATTTTCGAGGTTTGGAAACGTAGCTGCAAGAGCGGGAACACATTCAAAGGGTAAGACCTCTACATAGCTGCTGCTGCTGCTGCCGTTGAGTTCATTCACTAGTTTCTTCAAAAAATGGACTTTACGAAATTTTACGTAAAATGTATTTAAATAATAATAATAATAAATAAAAAATAAATGGAAATTAATGGTCTTCACGCAACTGATACGGATTCAAAAATTGAAAGCAAAACAAAAGTTCCTGGCACTCTGCCATTCTAATCGTATATTTTATTATCAGCCATCGTTAACACACATTATTTATTCTTGTGTTTTTATGCGAACTATAGACTTTTCCAACACCTACCTTCGCAACTTTGATCCCTTCACCCAGGTTGATTACAATAAAACAGTGAGCGCGGAAAATAAGAAGACTTAATAAAAAGCGAGTAGAATCAAACGAGGCGTAATTCGAACGAGAATTATAAAAAGAGCAGGGCAAAGCGCGATTTCACAAAAGGCCGGAACTTTCCAACCGGATAAACTGATCAGCAATTTAAATTTAGACCAGTTATTTTCATATTTTATCTCTTTGCTCGACGACGGGGGAATTACAGAACCGAAGGAGACGTCGATGCTCGCACGTTAATTAAGAGTGAGGGACGGTCGGCAACAATGCAATCGGGTTAATTGGTGAGTGGCCATTGTCGAATTTTGTAATATCAACCGTTTCGTGATTAGAAAAGTGTGTGAAATCCTTTCTTCTCACGACCGTCCGTTAGATCGTCTTTGCGGAATTTACGATGCGGCGCGGACACCGTAAACGGCAGAAAAGGTCATCAATATATCGTCAACATCACCTGATTTGTCAAGGGCCGGTCCGTTGAAAACGCGCACGTCGTTATCGATCATCCACGGATTTGGCGACATCGATCAAAGTCAAATTTCCGGCCGGCCGGTGGCACGCTTTCCCGCAACATACTGATACAAAGAACCAAGTGTTAAATTCAAATGATCCAATAAGGCAAAGCTAGAACCTGCCGAAAAAACAATGCCATCATTAAGCGGCAAATTGGCGAACATTAAGAGCATCTTAATGATAATTGCATGTGCGGTCAGGTTCGGGATTTTATGGAGCTTCAAAATTGATAGTTTCTGAGAAGTATTAAACTGCACTAATTATGCTCATGTTATTAATCACGATGGGACGTGCACTCCTGATTTATGTTTATTGCCTCACAATGCAAGATTTATATTAATATTATACCAAATCCACGGAGGTGGGCAACGGTAAGAGTCTCTAGCCCACTTTTATTATCATTTAAGAGGGACATTAACGACACCGAGATGAAATACGGTTTTGTGGAAAGACGGTTCTGCAAAAATCTAGTTGCCCTAAAAAAAATTGTCATCGTATAGCGCTCAGTGTCGAAGAGGTGAACCCACAGAGCCTCATTGAGGAGTTTCTTTTTTTTAATACTTCAGAATTAATTTCGATTTCTGTTCCTTCTAATTTACTCGATTTTATTTTCCTGTTGCTCGTTTTCAATCAATTTAGAATTTACAATCTCAAAATCTTGAGATATGTCAAAATAGACGTCAAAAATTGATTGCTGGGACTCAAAGACGTATATTTTCAGTTCGACCGCTACCTCAAAGTCATGAGAACCTGATAAGCTGAAAACCTGACTCAAAATACCCTAAGAATTATGCTAAAATTTTCTATTGAGGATCTGAAATAACTTCAAAATCTGAAAATTTTTAAATCTGAGTGGGTTCCTGAAAAACCTGAGATTTGAAAATTAAAACAACCCGAATGTCTAAAACACAGAGATCTTGAATTCTTGAAAATGAACTTACAAATCTGAAAACCTATTGAAGCTTGAAAACATGGAAATCTAAGGCTTGGGAACCTGACAACCTAATACCTGAAAACGTAAACTTTGACATTCTAAGAACCCGAAAACCTAAAAAAAAAGAAAAAAATATTTAAAAATATAAAAATATGAGGAATGAGAACCTGACAACCTGAAAACCTGACACAAAATCCCTTAAGAATTATCCTGAAATTTGTTATTGAGAGTGTGAAATAACTTAAAAATCTGAAAATTTGTGAATTTCAGTGGGATCCTGAAAAACCTGAGATTCTAGAATTAAAACATCAGAACCTGAATGTCTAAAACACAGAGATCTTGAACTCCTGAAAATGAACTTGGAAACCTGAAAACCTATCGAAGCTTGAAAACATGGAAATCTAAGTCTTGGGAACCTGACAACCTAATACCTGAAGACGTAAACTTTGACATTCTGAGAACCCGAAAACCTAAAAGAAAGAAAAAAGACCTTAAAGATCTAAAAATAGGAGGAGTGAAAACCTGACTGAAAATCCCCTAAGAATTATCCTGAAATTTATTTTTGAGAATGTGAAATTACTTGAAAAATAGAAATAGAAATATTTGTAAATATGAGACATCCTGAAAACCTGAACTGAAGATGTAAAACAGAGATTTTGAATTCTTGAAAATGAACTTGACAACCTGAAAACCTTAAAGCCTGAAAACGAAAAAATATTATATACTGAGAACGCGAAAATATAAAAACCTAAGGCTCGCAAACCTGACAACCTATAAAATCTGAAGACGTAAACTTTGACATTCTGAGAACCCGAAAACCTAAAAGAAAGAAAGAAGAACTTAAAAATGTAAAAATATGAGAAATGAGAACCTGACAACCTGAAAACCTGACATAAGATCCCGTAAGAATTATCCTGAAATTTGTTATTGAGGATGTGAAATAACTTAAAAATCTGATTTTTTTTAAATCAGAGTGGGTTCTTGAAAAACCTGAGATTTGAGAATTAAAACCCGAAAACCTGAAAGAAAGAAAATAGAACTGAAAGATCTAAAAAATGTAAGGAATGAGAACCTGATAACCTGAAAACCTGACTAAAAATCTTTTAAGAATTATCTTGAAATTTGTTTTTGAGAATGTTAAATAAACTTAAAAATCTAAACAATACATGTATAATGTGAATTTTTACGATTCCATTTTTTTTAAATCTCAACTGAAAATAAATATTCAAAAGCAATTGTCAAATTTGGTTTTCTGAGACTTTATATCGTATAAATGGAGTCCCAACACAATAATTCAAAAAAAAAATTAATTGAAATGTAAATTGTCCAACAGACCGAGTTGGACGACAAGTACCTTAAGACTTTTCTCCCGTGTTGCACACAATATTCTTTCTACGATCGTTTGTGACTGCGTAATTACAAATTGAAACTGAAACTTCCTTTGCTTCATTAGACCCAATACCCGACGTTCTGACGGGCCGAACGAATAAATTGTCCGTCCGCATCATAACTTATTACTAAGTAGAATCATTCACAATAAGCATGCACAACAACAATCCCTTTACCGCCCGTCCATCCCTTCGCGGCCCGCGTTAGAATGGACGTATAAATTTCACATTATTAAAAATTATTGGCGCGGCGGCGTTCGTGTTTTATTTGTTCACTCTGACGTTAATAATTTCCATTTTGTGTCAACCACTTTCACACCTACACGGTTGGCAACCTTATAAAATATAAATAACCAGAAATCCAGGCGCATTATTCACAGACGACGACAACAGTTGAAGCACAAAACATCTTTTCACCTAGTAAAAAAAATATTAACCGAAAATATAATAAAGGCCATAGATCAAGGCGGTGAATACATCATATAAAGTGTCACGGGGCCGCCGACAAAGATTTTATACGCTACGTTTAAAGGGTGATAACTTATACGCTGACTCGCACCGGATTCTTCTCTTAACATATATCGAGTAGTCTTCTTATTAATTTCGGATAATAAATTGACCGGTGGAATTCCGCGCGGTAAAAATGACGAGGTGTTTATTGTTCCTTGAAATGTTACATAAATTTACCGGTGCTGGAGGCGCGTAGGAAGGTCGTAAGACTTACCGGATAGTTGCGGTTATAGGAGTCCTCATTAGCGCGCGGATATACGTTCGAGGCGTAATGGGAAAAGTCTTTTAATAAATACGTAAAAAGCGAGAAACACTCCGAAGAGTTGCAAAAATCGCCGACGAATCAATAGTCGTAATTTAATTACCATAATGAGTCGGGGGCGTAGGGTGGCGCAGCGGAGCGTGAAGAGGGTCCCACTACCCCAACTAACACCATTGTCCGAGCGAATGAACTCGGCATCGTCGCGTAATCCGTTTACACGGACCTTTACAAGCCTCACTGATTTTGCGGGTCAGAAATTTGCGTGGAAATCAACCTGACGCTTATGAAGTTATGAGATGACGACATCGGAAGAAGATATAAGAAGTGGGATCGATTGGATTTTCATCCGGCATCGAGTCATCTCGATTGGTGACGTAACGGCTTGCCGGATAAAAAATTCAGTTGATGGCAGTGTTTGGTTTGGGAAATGCTGCACCATTATCATATCAAAAGGATGAAAGGGTGGCGATTTCTACCACTGTGTAACGAATCGATGATTGAGCTGCAAAATCCAATACAACATGTGTAATGCCATGTAATGTTAATCCTGTTTGGTCTTAAATCCTTTACGCATCTGTTGGGGTCGCATGTGTTGTGCGGTTGTCAACGTGAAGAAGGATTGCTCATTTTTCTTAGTATCTGTATTACGTGTTGTTGACAACACAGAATTTACTAAAAATAAATTTAGTTTTTGAAGTAAAACTTCTTTACGGACACTTGACTTGGGCAGTAAGCTGGTGAATGCGTGACGAGAGCGTTACGAAAAGTGTGATCGGGCGAAGAGAACGGAAGTTTTCTTTAATGCACAGTTTTACAATAATTAATTCATAGAATTTTTTTTGCCTTAACGGGATTCGAACCCGCGTCTTATCCGTTGTGAATTTTCAATTTTCACAATACACCTATTTGCGTGTGTCAGCTTTGTATGCAATTGCGCTACTTATCTTAATCGCTACACATGATTGCCGACTTTTCGCTGACGACAAACATGCATTATCCAATACTGCAGACGGTACCTATTAATTCAGGATTCTCTAGCTCCATTTATAAACTTACATAAATTAAGAGCACTTTCACCATGGCGAACTGAAGTTTTACTTCAGTCGTGTGGTCTAAAGCACACTCGTATTTTTTTTTAAATATTGTCGGTAACCGAAAAGTCTTTGGATGCAGCTTAAATATTAATACTAATCAAGAAGATCAGAATTCAATAAATACACTTTAGAAATCCGGAACTAAGAATCAAAAAGACGAAATGAGAAGCAGGAACGTGGAGGAATCAATCGGGATGAGAAAACCAGAACTAAAGATCAAAAGTTTCAAAGAACAGAATCTGGAGGCATACGCAATCTGGAGCATTTAGGAAAAAATATCGGGAACGAGAATCTATACTAAATATTATACATACAGGGTGTTATGGAAGTCCTAGCAGAAAATTTAACCCCAAGTAGAACTTGTCAAAATAAACATTTTTTTATCTATAATTTTTTTCGCAAACGCTCCCTTACGGAGTTAAAATTAAGAATAGTTTAACCCCTAAAACCAAAACCCACCTATAGTCCCACGTTGATTGATTGTGAGGAATCCACAAAAACTTTACTCGATAAACGAATCGCAATAAAAACTGTTTAAATGGAAACATGTACTAACCTACCATAATATGCATAATATTGAAGTAGGTTCGAATGAAATAATAAACTCTCTAACTTACATCAGGGATAACTGTACGTGTGGTAAGCGATACATTTAACGTTAACACACCGACACTACATATCTTCGAATACCTCAGGTTCAATTTCCAAAACGCGATTACATCTGGGACGTCCGAGACACGCGGCGGACTTCATTTGCATTACCTAACACTAACACCATAGAAAAACCATTTTCGTGGTGATTACAATGAATAAATTCTTAGTATTTGCTTAAGAATCGAACACAGTTTATAGCGACATAGCGGCCGGCGCGACACAACTGATAACTAAAATTTACTATCAACGACAATTTTTTTGTCCCAAAAAAGTTAGAAGATGTTTACCTCGTTCGGCAAAAACTCTCTGATGCGTTCAACGTTGGTTCAAGTTCACTTAGTCATAGGCGGAGGGTAAAAAAGGGGTCAGAAAAATGTTCAAAAAAATTGCGGATTTCAGCAAAGTGGTAAATAGAAAAAAATACATTTTGACGAGTTCTACTTGTGGTTAAATTTTCTGCAAGGACTTCCATAACACCCTGTATAAAGAAGTAAAGTTTGTAAGTTTGGATGTAGGAGGTTATCTCCGAAACTACTCGTCCGATTTCAAAAATTCTTTCAGCAATATTTCATACATCTATATAATGTTAAGATTAATTCCTATGTCCACGCGCGACAGTTGTGAAACTCTTTATTGAAAACTATATAACATCATGCCATTGGTACACCCTCCATGCACTCAACACAAATTAAATTAATCCATCTGTCATTTACAGTCTGAATCTACCTACTTGATCAATTTAAAATGAACAAAAGTCCGAGTCTACTTTGCGAAAATACCGTCGAAATCAGCACCATAAAATGCGTTTAAAATTTAATTAATCCAAAAAACCGCTTGCGCTCCCCTCCCGGTCTAAAATTTTCTCGCCACTGTCCGACTTGCGTGTTTGTGTCAGACGCGAATTAGGCTTACACCGTGCCAACTGCCAACGGAGACAAGCGTCACGGTGGTGGAGCAAGTGGCTGAAGTGTCCCTGAAGACGAATTGACAACATCTTCTTAGAAAGTGTCTTTTCTAATGTTGAAGACATTAATTTAGAAAGTGCCTTTTATAATGTTAAATTTAACATCTTTTTAGAAAGTGTCTATTTTAATGTTAATTTGACATCTTCTTAGAAAGTGTCTTTTTAATGTTGGGGTAGACGACATAATTTAGAAAGTTCCTTTTTTAATTTTTAATTTAGCATCTCTTTAGAAAGTGTCTATTTTAATATTGGGTTTGACAACATCCCCTTGGAAAGTGTCTTTTTTAATGTTAGATTTGAGAACATTTTCTTGGAAAGTGTCTTTCTTAATGTTGGATTTGACAACGCCCCTTTTGAAAGTGTATTTTTTAATGTTGGAGTTAACGACATTAATTTAGAAAGTGTCTTTTATAATGTTTAATTTAACATCTCTTTAGAAAGTGTTTTTCTTAATGTTGGATTTGACAACGTCGATTTGAAAGTATCTTTTTCAAGGTTGCATTTGACAACATGTCCTTCTATAATCGCTTTTTCAATTTTGGGTCTGAAAGCACACTTTTGAAAGTGTATTTTTTGATGTTGGATTTAACATCTTCTTAGAAAGTGTCGTTCTTAATGTTGGAGTTGACGACATTAATGTAGAAAGTGCCCTTTATAATATTTAATTTAAAAGTGTCTTTTTTAATTTTGGGTTTGACAACATCCCCTTAGAAAGTGTTTTTTTTTAATGTTAGATTTGACAATATCTTTTTGGAAAGTGTCTTTCTTAAAGTTGGATTTGACAACATCCCCTTAGAAAGTGTCTTTTTAATGATGGAGTTGACGACATCAATTTTGAAAGTTTTATATATAATGTTTGCTTTAACATCTCTTTAAAAAGTGGCTCTTTAAATTTGAGTTTGACAACATCTTCTTAGAAAGTGTCTCTCTTAATGTTGGATTTGACAACGTCCCTTTTGAAAATGTTTTTTTACTGTTTGCGTTTACATCTCTTTGGACTATGCCTTCTTTAATTTTGGATTTGACAACGTCCCCTTTGAAAGTCTCTTTTTCAATATTGCATTTGACAAGATTTTCTTCCAAAATGTCTTTTTGAATTTTAGGTATGTCAAGATCCCCTTTGAAAGTGTATTTTTTGATGTTATATTAGACATCTTGTTAGAAAGTGTCTTTCTTTATGTTGGAGTTGACGACATTAATTTAGAAAATGTCTTATATAATGTTTGCTTTAACATCTCTTTAGAAAGTGTTTTTTTTTTAAATTTGAGTTTGACGACATCTTTCTAAAAAGTGTCTTTATTAATGTTAGATTTGACAACGTCCCTTTGGAAAGTGTCTTTTTTAATTTTGGGTTTGACAACATCTTTTTAGAAAGTGTCTATTAATATTGGATTTGACAACATCATCTTGGAAAGTGTCTTTTTTAATGTTGGATTTGACAACATGTTCTTCTAAAATCCCTTTTTCCATTTTGGGTTTGATAGCATTTGCTTTGAAAGTGTATTTTTTTATGTTGGGTTTGCCAACATCTTCTTAGAAAGTGCCTTTTTTATTGTTGGAAATGACGACGTTAATTTAGAAAACGCCTTTTAGAATGTTTACTTTAACATCTCTTTATAGAAAGTGTTTTCTTTAATTTTGGTTTTGACAACATCCCCTTAGAAAGTGTTTTTTTAATGTTAGTTTTGCCAACATCTTTTTGGAAAGTGTCATTCTTCATGTTGGATTTGACAAAGTCCCTTTTAAAAGTGTCTTTTTTAATGTTTGCTTTTACATCTCTTTGAACAGTGTTCTTTTAATTTTGGATTTGACAACGTCCCCTTTGAAAGTGCGTTTTTCAATATTGCATTTGACAACATTTCTTTCGAAAATGTCTTTTTTAATTTTAGATTTGACAATATCTTTTTTGAAAGTGTATTTTTTGATATTAGATTTGGAAACTTAGAAAGTGTCCTTTTAATGATGAAGTTGACGACATCAATTTAGAAAGTTTCATGTATAATGTTTGCTTTAACATCTCTTTAGAAAGTGTCTTTTTTAAATTTGAGTTTGACAACATCTTCTTAGAAAGTGTCTCTTTTAATGTTGGATTTGACAACGTCCCTTTCGAAAATGTCTTTTTCAATGTTTGCTTTTGCATCTCTTTGGACAGTGCTTTTTTTAATTTTGGATTTGACAACGTCCCCTTTGAAAGTCTGTTTTTCAATATTGCATTTGACAAGATCTTCTTCGAAAATGTCTTTTTGAATTTTAGGTATGACAACATCCCCTTTGAAAGTGTATTTTTTGATGTTATATTAGACATCTTGTTAGAAAGTGTCTTTCTTTATGTTGGAGTTGACGACATTAATTTAGAAAGTGCCTTATATAATGTTTGCTTTAACATCTCTTTAGAAAATGACTTTTTTAAAATTGAGTTTGACGACATCTTTCTAAAAAGTGTCTCTATTAATGTTAGATTTGACAACGTCCCTTTGGAAAGTGTCTTTTTTAATTTTGGGTTTGACAACATCTTTTTAGAAAGTGTCTATTAATAATGGATTTAACAACGTTCCTTTTGAAAGTGTCTTTTTTAATGTTAGATTTGACAACATCATCTTGGAAAGTGTCTTTTTTAATGTTGGATTTGACAACGTCCCTTTTGAAAGTGTCTTTCTCAATGTTTGCTTTTGCATCTCTTTGGACAGTGCCTTTTTTAATTTTGGATTTGACAACGTCCCCTTTGAAAGTCTGTTTTTCAATATTGCATTTGACAAGATCTTCTTCGAAAATGTCTTTTTGAATTTTAGGTATTGCAACATCCCCTTTGAAAGTGTATTTTTTGATGTTATATTAGACATCTTGTTAGAAAGTGTCTTTCTTTATGTTGGAGTTGACGACATTAATTTAGAAAGTGTCTTATATAATGTTTGCTTTAACATCTCTTTAGAAAATGACTTTTTTAAATTTGAGTTTGACGACATCTTTCTAAAAAGTGTCTCTATTAATGTTAGATTTGACAACGTCCCTTTGGAAAGTGTCTTTTTTAATTTTGGGTTTGACAACATCTTTTTAGAAAGTGTCTATTACTATTGGATTTAACAACGTTCCTTTTGAAAGTGTCTTTTTTAATGTTAGATTTGACAACATCATCTTGGAAATTGTCTTTTTTAATGTTGGATTTGACAACATATTTTTCTAAAATCCCTTTTTCCATTTTGGGTTTGATAGCATTTGCTTTGAAAGTTTATTTTTTTACGTTGGGTTTGCCAACATCTTCTTAGAAAGTGCCTTTTTTATTGTTGGAATTGACGACATTAATTTAGAAAGCGCCTTTTAGAATGTTTACTTTAACATCTCTTTATAGAAAGTGTTTTCTTTAATTTTGGTTTTGACAACATCCCATTAGAAAGTGTTTTTTTTTAATGTTAGTTTTGCCAACATCTTTTTGGAAAGTGTCATTCTTCATGTTGGATTTGACAAAGTCCCTTTTAAAAGTGTCTTTTTTAATGTTTGCTTTTACATCTCTTTGAACAGTGTGTCTTTTAATTTTGGATTTCGTGCCCTTTGAAAGTGCGTTTTTCAATATTGCATTTGACAACATTTCTTTAGAAAATGTCTTTTTTAATTTTAGATTTGACAATATCTTTTTTGAAAGTGTCTATTACTATTGGATTTAACAACGTTCCTTTTGAAAGTGTCTTTTTTAATGTTAGATTTGACAACATCATCTTGGAAATTGTCTTTTTTAATGTTGGATTTGACAACATGTTTTTCTAAAATCCCTTTTTCCATTTTGGGTTTGATAGCATTTGCTTTGAAAGTTTATTTTTTTACGTTGGGTTTGCCAACATCTTCTTACAAAGTGCCTTTTTTATTGTTGGAATTGACGACATTAATTTAGAAAGCGCCTTTTAGAATGTTTACTTTAACATCTCTTTATAGAAAGTGTTTTCTTTAATTCTGGTTTTGACAACATCCCCTTAGAAAGTGTTTTTTTTTAATGTTAGCTTTGCCAACATCTTTTTGGAAAGTGTCATTCTTCATGTTGGATTTGACAAAGTCCCTTTTAAAAGTGTCTTTTTTAATGTTTGCTTTTACATCTCTTTGAACAGTGTGTCTTTTAATTTTGGATTTGACAACGTCCCCTTTGAAAGTGCGTTTTTCAATATTGCATTTGACAACATTTCTTTCGAAAATGTCTTTTTTAATTTTAGATTTGACAATATCTTTTTTGAAAGTGTATTTTTTGATGCTAGATTTGGCAACTTGTTAGAAAGTGTCCTTTTAATGATGGAGTTGACAACATCAATTTAGAAAGTTTCATATATAATATTTGCTTTAACATCTCTTTAGAAAGTGTCTTTTTTAAATTTGAGTTTGACATCTTCTTAGAAAGTGTCTCTTTTAATGTTGGATTTGCAACGTCCCTTTTGAAAGTGTCTTTTTCAATGTTTGCTTTTGCATCTCTTTGGACAGTGCCTTTTCTAATTTTGGATTTGACAACGTCCCCTTTGAAAGTCTGTTTTTCAATATTGCATTTGACAAGATCTTTTTCGAAAATGTCTTTTTGAATTTTAGGTATGACAACATCCCCTTTGAAAGTGTATTTTTTGATGTTATATTAGACATCTTGTTAGAAAGTGTCTTTCTTTATGTTGGAGTTGACGACATTAATTTAGAAAGTGTCTTATATAATGTTTGCTTTAACATCTCTTTAGAAAATGACTTTTTTAAATTTGAGTTTGACGACATCTTTCTAAAAAGTGTTTCTATTAATGTTAGATTTGACAACGTCCCTTTGGAAAGTGTCTTTTTTAATTTTGGGTTTGACAACATCTTTTAAGAAAGTGTCTATTAATATTGGATTTAACAACGTTCCTTTTGAAAGTGTCTTTTTTAATGTTAGATTTGACAACATCATCTTGGAAAGTGTATTTTTTTATGTTGGGTTTGCCAACATCTTCTTAGAAAGTGCCTTTTTTATTGTTGGAATTGACGACATTAATTTAGAAAGCGCCTTTTAGAATGTTTACTTTAACATCTCTTTATAGAAAGTGTTTTCTTTAATTTTGGTTTTGACAACATCCCCTTAGAAAGTGTTTTTTTTAATGTTAGTTTTGCCAACATCTTTTTGGAAAGTGTCATTCTTCATGTTGGATTTGACAAAGTCCCTTTTAAAAGTGTCTTTTTTAATGTTTGCTTTTACATCTCTTTGAACAGTGTGTCTTTTAATTTTGGATTTGACAACGTCCCCTTTGAAAGTGCGTTTTTCAATATTGCATTTGACAACATTTCTTTAGAAAATGTCTTTTTTAATTTTAGATTTGACAATATCTTTTTTGAAAGTGTATTTTTTGATGTTAGATTTGGCAACTTGTTAGAAAGTGTCCTTTTAATGATTGAGTTGACGACATCAATTTAGAAAGTTTCATATATAATATTTGCTTTAACATTTCTTTAGAAAGTGTCTTTTTTAAATTTGAGTTTGACAACATCTTCTTAGAAAGTGTCTCTTTTAATGTTGGATTTGACAACGTCCCTTTTGAAAGTGTCTTTTTTAATGTTTGCTTTTGCATCTCTTTGGACAGTGGCTTTTTTAATTTTGGATTTGACAACGTCCCCTTTAAAAGTCTGTTTTTCAATATTGCATTTGACAAGATTTTCTTCGAAAATATCTTTTTGAATTTTAGGTATGACAACATCCCCTTTGAAAGTTATATTAGACATTTTCTTAGAAAGTGTCTTTCTTTATGTTGGAGTTGACGACATTAATTTAGAAAGTGTCTTATATAATGTTTGCTTTAACATCTTTTTAGAAAGTGTCTTTTTTAAATTTGAGTTTGACGATATCTTCTTAGAAAGTGCCTTTTTTATTGTTGGAGTTGACGACATTAATTTAGAAAGCGCCTTTTATAATGTTTACTTTAACATCTCTTTAGAAAGTGTTTTCTTTAATTTTGGGTTTGACAACATCCCCTTCGAAACTGTTGTTAGATTTGACAACGTCCCCTTACAAAGTGTCATTTTAAATGTTGGATTTGACAGCATTTTCGAAAATGTCTTTTTGAATTTTAGATAAATGATAGCATCGCCTTTGAAAATGTATTTTTTGATGTTAGATTTGACATCATCTTAGAAAGTGTCTTTTTTGAACGGTTTTATTTAGCTTGCCTTGTTTGTGACTTTTGTCTTGTGTGGTTCAAAACTATTAATTGAAATTTTACCCCCTTCCTTTTGACCGATTGATCTGAAATTTGGAACACATTTTTAGTTCTGACGACAATACAATTAGGTATGTATATTCAGGGTCATTGTAAATCAAAAATGGAAGCCACTACAAAACGGCGGATTGCATTTTTTTTCAAACCCTTCAATATGGGTATCAAGTGAAAGGGCTTAACTACTATAATACAGCACGCCATGAAAAATTTCAAAATCCAAGATGGCCACCACCACAAAATTGCGAATTACATTTTTTTTAATCCCCTCAATATGATTATCAAATGAAAGTGCTTAACTAGTAGAATACAGTACACCATAAATAAATTTCAAATACAAGATGGCCGCCACTACAAAAGGCGGATTACTTTTTTTTTAGTTTTCAATTCCCTCAATATGGGTATCAAATGAAAGGGCTTGACAAGTAGAACACAGTACACTTTAGCTAAAAACATTTTTAAGTTAAACGGTTTTATTGTAAAAAACATCATAGTGATAATGTACTAAAAGCTAAAATCCAAATGGATGTTATTTGATTTTGACTAAACAATTCTAAGTTGTTATTTGAATTTACAAGTCATGGAACTGCCGGCCCGCTGCTATAGGCTTTTGCCTCTTCAGCAGAAGGTGTGCAGGAAGTTGTGGACTGGCGCGATTTTGTGCTACAGACGGCTGCGGCCTATGTCTTAATCCCCACGGAAATCCAGAAAAATTAGGAGAAATGTAGGTAATTTTTTTTTCTTTTTCATTTTCTGATTTCCTCCTCACTCTCACTCCTCTGGCAGATTCCTTCTCATTTTTATGTCTAATTATTTATTTCTGCAAATTCTTCTTGGCATGAATTTTATTTCTTTTGATTTACAATGTCTATTCCTAATTTTTGTTTCCTTGTCTCAGGTCACTTGATTCGACATGCATTCTTTCTAATTGTCCTTTCTATTTTTCATTTTTGCTGATTCTTCTTCATTTTTCTTCGATGTATGCGAAGCGCTAAATTTTCTTTAATTATACCTAAAATAAATTAGCTGCAACATTCCAGGATATCGAATATCTTTATAACATTTTATTATACTGGAAGCAGCTGTCAGATTTATAATGACCCAATAATCCCTGTTGGTTTCAGTCCATCTACCTGCTTCCCTGGAGGCGCATTCATTCATAAAAATTTTGTTACATTGTATTTTTATTTTGGGATTATTAAAATTAATTGTAAAGAAATATACGGATATAAATAATACAGACTGATCATGGTCGAAAGTGTAGATTTATTTTTGTACCATCTGTCATCGGTTGACAACCGAACACAGGCCTACCAATTTTGAAGTAAATTAAAGGTCACTCACTACATCTAATTAAGGTAGATTGTAGTAGGCCACGATTTCTTTTGTTTTCAGCCAAAACAATTGCGCGCTTAAAACAAAATCGCTCGCTAGCTAACTAAAAAAGACTCTTGTGACATCTCATTAAAATATTTAAATATTTCTTTCTTTAAGTAAATTTAACGTCGAACACCTCAAAGCGCAAACAAAAAATCCCTTTCACCTTCAACAACAGTCACCATTGTTTTTCCACCCCATATCGGCCGCAATACCACCGTGTCGCGCCGACAAAAAGACCCACCAAACCATCATATTGAATATTTCATGGCGGGGCGGAGCCGCGACCCGTCGCTCCGCCCCCTTTCGGCCTGCAGTTCCTTCGCCGGACCAATAGCGGCACTCCCTCGGGCGTCAGATATCTGGCTGCCAGTTCCGGACGGATTGGGCAGTCTCTTGCGCACATCTGCGTCGCCAACATCGCGGACGACAGACATGTTGATACTTTCGAAAGTTGGGAGTCACAGCCGTCTCGTTGGTGGTTTTGTATTCGGACGATAAGTTGTGATCTGTGGACTGTTTCGGGGATTCGGACTTGGGCTGATGCTGTTTTGTTAGTGCAATATTGACGATTTGTGTGTGGAAGTTGCGGCGGTCGAAGATGAAGGTAAGAAAATTTTGGGTTGGATGAGTCCGAATGTGAGAAAAATTTTGCCGTTAGTTTCAAGTCGGAAAAGTACCTTCTATAGGAGCCTTTATCTATAGTTTTGCATTTCTAGATCGTAAAACTCAATAATTTAAACCAAGTGGATACGTGGATGAGAGAGGACATACAAATTAGATAAGATTTAATCTCTTGATAGTCTGCACTCGTTAATAGATGCTGATGTCTTTTTGATCAAGTTGTCTGGACGTAACGTTCATAAACTGCATGATTGAAGAAAAAACTATTTCTATTTTTTATTTTCTAACAAACAAAAGTAAAAATACTTAATTAACTTAAAAAAAAACGACTTCAAAAACGCAAAAGTAAAAAATAAAATTTTTCAATTTCATACTTATTTATTTTTTTGTTTAATGAAATTATTGTTTATTATCTAATTATTAGTTCTTTTATAATTTTGAAGTCGGTGCCAAGTAAAACATAATATGTATTAGCATTTTGACGGCAAAGTATACCGGATGTTTATAACCCCTTATTTTCCCATCAAGTTGTGCACAACGCAAACTTTCTGTGTAATTAATTAATATTTTGACATTCAAAGAATTGGATTTCCGAGAGACAGAAACAACACCAAATTGTGTTGTTGCAAGTTGTGCACAATACTTTTTCTACAGTATTTTTTAATGTTTAACCTACCATCATAATAATGAAAAAAAATGGCTTCAATATGTGAAATATATACTACTTGTCGCCAGCTGCGAAATCAACATTCAAAAAATATTCTAAACTCTAAATTATTTATCCAAAACTATTTTATTATTTATTTGCTACATACAATATTTTTTTGAAAACTAAAAATCACTCGTTTTTCTAATTAAGTTGCAATCTTCCTTTTATAAATATGTATATAGTATTAGGGTATACTTACATCAAATTACATGCGTTAAATTGGGCAAGTAAAATGCATTCAGTTAAGCAATAAATCTAATTAAACTGTTGAACATTTCCTGCTTACAGAAATTACTAATTAAGTTGAATACGATTACATTTTAGATCTGGGCTCTAATTGGCCGAATTAGAATTTCCATGAGCTAATGTGATTATACCCAGGCCGTGAAACTTTTCGAAAATAATCACACATCCATAGAGTGGGACCCAGAACGGATCCCTGCGGCACTCCAAACATAAATACAGTTCCGATGATACGATTTCGTTATACGTCCTAAATCCGCCGGCCGCATTAATAACCGTTTATTATGCGAGGAGCAGTATTTTAGGGAGCAAAAGCCGCGATCTGCCGACGCATTTTTCACGCTTTTTGCTGTCGCGGTTATTCCAGTAATTTATGGACGCGCGGTGCGATAGTGGACTCTCGAATAGCGGGGGGCCTCCCGGCGGGTGTTCGCGCCGAGGAGTAGCCTCCACGAACGCCCCACGGGACTCATCTCGTCACCCCGACGCTATTAATGGGTTCATCAGAGAGCCGAGGTTTGATCATTAAATTCGTATAGGCGATATACCGACCTATAGGGTAACGGATTCAAAATCTCGTCGGTGCAAATACTAAAGTCCGAAAATGCATGTAAATAGTGCGAAAGACGAAAAAGAAAGAAACAAAGAGATGTGACTGATGTAATAAGTAGTCAAAAACACCTAGATTAGGTACATTATAAGAAGCGACGGAGAAATAAAAACATGAAAGGATATTCAGCAGAAAATAACAAATGCCAAAACAAAAACAAAACTATCAACAAATTAATCATTATAAAATCAAATTGGAATTATTGTAAATCCAAATTCCGTCAGATATCTGCTTCTGTGTGACGAGTGCACATGTTTTTTTAATGGCAATGTGAATTTGAATACTAGAGCGACGAAAACCCTCATATTTTTCGAGAAGGTCATACACAACTTCCTCAGAAACTAAATATATGGGCTGGAATACTTGGCGACGCAATTATGGGTCCAGTTTTCATGGCAGAGTTTAGTAGAACATGCCAGAAAACATAATTGCGATCCTCGATCCGCGACGTTGAGGAAAATCAAATGCTAGACGCGTATTATATATTTTTCCAACAGGATGGAGCCCCACCACATTATGCCGTCAATATGCGAAATTGGCTAAATAATCGAATTTCTTTCTGTGGGATCATTTAAAATCGGTGGTTAAGGAATAAAATTAATAATTACTGTATGGAAAGGGATGAGGGACATTTTCAGAATTTGTTGTAACTTTATGACCTATGCGTACGCTTTTTGCATAGTTACGATTAAAATGTTTTTGTTTTCTAACGAGAATTTAATTTGTTCAATTGTTGTAATACCGTAAAAAAATCAAATTATTTTGGGTGCCTCTTTGGACTGTCACATTTTAGACGACAATGTATTTTTTATTTTGTTATTTTTAAATTTATTGAAAGATAAACCAACACAATCAGTATACAGGGGTAGTCAAAAGTATGGAATGGGCGTAAATATGAATTTTATGACAAAATGTCTTTAATAAAAGTTTTTTTACTAATTATTCTCTATTTCTTAACCTGCTCGTTGTTTTTATATGTCAACGCATTTCCATGGAAACGTAACTGATTTTTGTTTTTTGAATGGCAATCTAGTAATTTTTTGCTGATTTTTGATTCTTTTATCAGACATTTTGTCATAAAATTCTCTTTGTCGGAGATAAACCGCCCATTCCTTACATTTGACTAACTCTGTCGTATAATTCTCAATAATCGTCAAAATTTGAGATCAAAACTTTGATCCAAATTAGCCGACTAGTCAGATTAAAGATTGGATCACGGGGTGGGTAAATTGGACTTTGATACAAATAAAACAAAAAATTTAACAGGAAATAAATGCTTCTCACAAAGAAAATCTTTTGAATGAAGTTAGTTCCTAATCGTATGACGGTGTGCCAATTAAAAAAAAAACTTTCCCCTACCTGAAATTCTGTTCAATAGAAGGGATTACATTTATATAGTTAGATGGAGACTTTTGACGTCCAACGCCCACTGGATCTATGAATCATTTATGAACTCTTCTTAGCTGACTTGTTTTTTATTCTCTTCTCCCCCTTTCACAATCTTCTTAATATATTCTCCAAATTTTACCCCTCTACATAATAAAAACTGAGAAGAGAAAAAAGTGTATGGAGAACAATAAAAGTAACTGACAAACTGAGGAACCTGGAAATTTGAAAAGCTTGAAAACCTGAACTATTAGAAAGTCTGGGAACATGAAGAACCTAAGAACCTGAGAATTTGATTAATCTGAAATCTTGAGGAGCCTGAGAATTTAAAGTGCCTGAAATCTTGGAAAACCTTTAGAGAGTCTGGGAAACTGAGGATCCTGACATTTGGGAAAATCTGAAGGCTTAGAGAGCTCGGGAACATGAGGAATCTAAGAACCTGAAAATTTGAGACTGAGAAACCGAGAAATTTTAAAACTTGGGGAACCTGAGACTGAGGAACCCGAGAATTTAAAGAACCTGAAATCTTGGAAAACCTGAGATATAAGAGAGAATGGGAAAATGATAAACCTGAAAACTTGAAGAATCTGAATTCTTGAGGAACTTGAGAATCTGAAAAAACTGAAATCTTGAAAACTGAGGTATTAGAAATCGTGGGAAAATGAAGAACCTTTGACAAACCTGAAAACTTGAGAACCTGAGAATTTGATAAATCTGAAAAACAGATCAACCTGAAAACTAGAGGAACCTGAAGATTTGAAGGAAAACTTAAAATTTTAGAAACCTTTAATATTGGGAAACCTGAGATACATATAAGCAAAAGAGCTTGGAAACATGAGGAACATAAGAACCTGAGAGAATTTGCGAAATCTGAAAAATATAACAATACAATTGGCAGGGAATGCTAAACCTAGACGTAGAAATATTTTAATAATAAAAAAAAAAATTGGGAGAAAGTAAGACGATAGTGAATAAAAACTAAAAAAAAATTTGGAGAACAATAAATGTAACTGACACACTGAGGAAGCTAAAACCTTGAGGAACCTTGAAATTTGAAAAACTTGAAAACTTGAAATATTAGAAAGCCTGGGAGCATGAAGAATCTAAGAAACTGAGAATTTGAATTAATCTGAAATCTTGAGGAACCTGAGAATTTAAAGTCCCTACCTGAAATCTTGGAAAACCTGAGATATTAGAGAGTCAGAGAAACTGAGGAATCTGAAATCTTGAGAAACCTGAGAATTTGAAGAACCTCAAATTTCAGAAAATCTGATAGCTTAGAGAGCTTGGGAACAAGAGGGATCTGGAACCTGAAAATTTGAGAGATTGAGGAATTTATTTTATTTTAAAAACCTAAAACTTTGGAAGAGCTGAGTTATTTAGAAAACCTGGGAACATAACAGAACCTAAGAATTTCATAAATCTGAAAAACAGATTAACCTGGAAACTGGAGGAATCTGAAAATTTGAAGAACCTTAAAATTTTAGAAACCTGAAATCTTGGGAAACCTGAGATATAAGCAAAAGAGCTTGGAAATATGAGGAACATAAGAACCTGAGAATTTGAGAAATTTAACAAACTCAGAACCTTATAAATCAGAATTTGATAAATCTGAGAAACTGAGAAACCTGAGAAACTGAAGAACCTGAAATCTTGAGGAACTTTGAAAAATTTGAAAAAAAACAGGGAACCAAAAACTCGAGGAACCTGACAATTTGAAGAACCTGAAATCCTGGAAAACATGAGATATCTGACAGCCTGGGAACATGAGAAACCAAAGAAATTGAGAATTTAAGAAATCTAAAAAATTGAGGAACCTGAAAACTTGAAGAACCTGACACATATTTTAAAAACCTAAAATTTTGGGAGAACTGAGTAATTTAGAAAGCCTGGGAACATAAAGAAACTAAGAACCTGAGAAATTAATTAATCTGAAATATTGACAAGCCTGAGAATTTAAAGTACCTGAAATCTTGGAAAATCTGAGATATTAGAAAATCTGGAAAACCGGGGAACCTGAAATGTTGAGAACCTGAAATTACAAAAAATCTGATAACTTAGAGAGCTTGGGAAAATGAGGAATCTAAGAACCTGAAAATTTGAGAGATTGAGAAATCGAGAAATTTGAAAACTTGAGGAACCTGAGACTGAGAAACTGAGGAACCTGAGAATTTAAAGAACTTGAGATATAAGATAGCTTGGAAACATGAGGAACCTAGAAACCTGAGAATTAGAGAAATCTGCGAAACTGAGGGATCCGAAAACTTGAAGAACTTGAAAATTCGAGAAAATCAGGGACCCAAAAACTTGAGGAACCTGATATTTTAAAAACCTAAAATTTTGGAAGAGTTGAGTAATTTAGAGAACCTGGGAACATAATAGAATAACCTAAGAACTTGAGAATTTGATAAATCTGAAAAACAGATTAACTTGAAAACTGGAGGAACCCGAAAATTTGAAGAACCTTAAAATTTTAGAAACCTGAAATCTTGGGAAACCTGAGATATAAGCAAAAGAGCTTGGAAATATGAAGAACATAAGAACCTGAGAATTTGAGAAATTTGACAAACAGAACCTTATAAATCACAATTTGATAAATCTGAGAAACTGAGAAACCTGAGAAACTGAAGAACTTGAAAATTTGAAAAAATCAGGGACCCAAAAACTTGAGGAACCTGAGAATTTGAAGAACCTGAGATCTTTAAAAACATGACATATTTGAGAACCTGGGAGGATGGGGAACCAAAGAATATGAAAATTTAAAAAACCTGAAAAATTGAGGAACCTCAAAACTTGAAGAAATTGACATTTTAAAAACCTAAAATCTTGGAAGAACTGAGTTATTTAGAGAGCCTGGGAACATAAAGAACCTAAGAACCCGAGAAATTAATTAATCTGTAATTTTGAGGAACCTGAGAATTTGAAGAACCTGAAATCTTGGAAAACCTGAGATATAAGAGAGCCTG
This sequence comes from Diaperis boleti, assembly GCA_963583935.1. Taxonomy (NCBI): domain Eukaryota; kingdom Metazoa; phylum Arthropoda; class Insecta; order Coleoptera; family Tenebrionidae; genus Diaperis; species Diaperis boleti. Next base: position 81,073,533 of record OY757244.1, on the reverse strand, counting down.
GGAAAATGAGAATTTGATAAATCTGAGAAACTTGAGAAACTGAGGAACCTGAAATCTTGAGGAACTTGAGAATTTTAAGAATCTGAAATCTTGGAAAACATCAGATATTTGAGAACCTAGGAACATGGTGAACCAAAGAACATGAAAATTTAAGAAAACCTAAGAACCTGAGGATTTCATTAATCTGAAATATGTATTGAGGAACCTGAGAATTTGAAGAACCTGAAATTTCCGAAGGCCTGGGAATTTGAAGAAGCTGGAAACCAAAGAACATAACAATTTAAGAAACCTGAAAAATTGAGGAACCTGAAAACTTGAAGAACCTGATATTTTAAAAACCTAAAATTTTGGAAGAACTGATTTATTTAGAGAGCCTGGGAACATAGAAAACCTAAGAACCTGAGAAAATAATTAATCTAAAATACTGAGAAACCTGATAATTTGATTAATCTGAAATCTTGAGGAACCTGAGAATTTAAAGAACCTGAAATCCTGGAAAACTTAAAATATATGTAAGACAGCCTGGGAACATGAGGAACCTAGGAAACTGAAAATTAGAGAAATCTGCAAAACTGAGGGATCCGAAAACTTGAAGAACTTGAGAATTCTAGAAAATCAAGGACCCAAAAACTTGAGGAACCTGAGAATTTGAAAAACCTGAAATCTTGGAAAACACGAGATATTTGAGAACCTGGGAACATGGGGAACCAAAGAACATGAGAATTTAAGAAACCCGAAAAATTGAGGAACCTGAAAACTTTAAGAACCTGACATTTTAAAAAAATAAATTATTGGAAGAACTGAGTTATTTGGAGAGTCTGGGAACATAAAGAACCTAAGAACCTGATGATTTGATTCATCTGAAATAATGAGGAACCTGAGAATTTGAAGTATGTATACCTGAAATCTTAGAAAACATGAGAATTCAAAGAACCTGAAATCTTGGAAAACTTGAGATATAAGAAAGCGTGGGAACATGAGGAACCTAGAAACCTGAGAATTAGAGAAATCTGCAAAACTGAGGGATCCGAAAACTTGAGAAGAACTTGAGAATTCGAGAAAATGCGGAATCCAAAAAATTGAGGTACCTGAGAATTTGAAGAACCTGAAATCTTGGAAAACATGAGATATTTGAGAACCTGGGAACATAAAAACCCTAAGAACCTGAAAATTTGATTAATCTGAAATATTGAGGTACCTGAGAACTTGAAGAACCTGAAATGTTGGAAAACCTGAGATAGAGAGTCTGGAAAACTGGGGAACCTGAAATCTTGAGAAACCTGGAAATTTGAAAAACTTGAAAATCTCAAATATTAGAAAGCTGAAAACATGAAGAACCTAAGAACCTGAGAATTTGAACACTTGAGGAACCTGAAACAGAGAAACTGAGGAACCTGAGAATTTAAAGAACAAGAAAGCTTGAGATGTAAGAGAACGTGAGAACATGATGAACCTATTAACCTGAGAACTGAGTTATTTACAGAGCTTGGGAAAATAAGAAACCCAAGAACCTGAGAATTTTACTAATCTGAAATTTTGAGGAACCTGAGAACTTGAAGAACCTGAAAACTTGGGAAACCTGAGATATAACAAAGCCTGGGAAAATGAAAATCTGAGAAACTGAGGAACCTGAAATCTTGAGGAACTTGAGAATTTGAAGAACCTGAAATCTTGGAAAACATGAGATATTTGAGAACCTGGGAACATGGGGAACCAAAGAACATGAAAATTTAAGAAATCTGAAAAATTGAGGAACCTGAAAACTTGAAGAACCTGACATTTTAAAAACCTAAAATTTTTGAAGAGCTGAGTTAATTAGAGAGCTTGGGAACATAAGGAACCCAAGAACCTGAGAATTTGAGGAACCTGAAATCTTGGGAAACTGAGGAACCTGAAAACTTGAGAAACTGAGGTACCTGAAATTTTGAGGAACTTGAGAATTCGAAAAAACTTAAATCTTGAAAAGTCTGGGAAAATGAAGAACTTTTGAGAAACAAAAAACTGGGAAACCTGAAAACCTGAGAATTTGATAAATCTGAAAAACATTAACCTGAAAACTAGAGGAACCTGAAAATTTGAAAAAACCTTAAAATTTTAAAAACCTAAGATCTTGGGAAACTTGAGATATAAGCAAAAGAGTTTGGAAACATGAGGAACATAAGAACCTGAGAATTTGAAAAATTTGACAAACTGAGGACCCGATAAATTTAAGAACCTAAAATCTTTTAAAACCTGGTAACCTGAAAATTTGAGAAATGTTAGAAATCGAGTTACCTGAAAACTTGAAGAACCTGAAATCTTGAAAAACCTGGGAAATCAGAAAGCCTGGGAATATGAGGGAATATGAAAAAATTGAGGAACTTGAAAATTTCAGGAGAAGAAAATAAAAAATTTGAGGCTTGAGAGATTGAGGAACCAGATAAATTTATATACCTAACATCAAATGATGCTGAATGGAGAAGGACCAAGAAGAGATTGACATGTAATTAAAAAAAAGGGAGACTAATAAGGAATTAACTAAAAGACGATAGTGAATAAGAACTGAGAAGAGAAAAAAATGTGAAGAACAATAAAAGTAACTGACAAAAGAAAAAGTAAATGTAACTGTGTGAAGGGAACACTGTGAACATGAACTATGAGATAAAACCAAATAAGATACACAAGTAGAGGTCGTAGCTCACGAAGACAATAAATTTATTTATAAAGATCTTCCTCGGCATGTTTACTCAATTTTTGCGTCGTAGTTGTTTTTAATAGCGCCCCTCTCTCTTCTCGCGTAAGAATGTGATTGTTGTGAGGGTCTAATACTTAATACAGACGCAGCAACAATCTTCACATGTCACCTTCGGGAGAATAAACGGATCCGAGGAATCTCCATTCATCTCTTCCATTGTCGTCGAGAGGTCATGTGGTGGTGGTTTTTGAATCGAGATTGATTGAGTTTGTTTTCTTTGGATTTGAGAAACGTCTCATCCCGGTTCATCGTGGTGCATACCTTCGGTTTTGGTGCAGTAGCATCAGTTGAGACATCCTTTTTGTCAACGGCTGGGAATGTGCCAGAACACGTGTAAGTTGGCCCGCTTATAAATTAATTATGAGATTGTACAACTTATTATATGCAAATTGTAGTAACGTCTGATATGTTATTTATATATACGAAATTGTGACGCAACGGTGCGGGCTTAGATTCGAAACAAACGTCTTATGCTAATTGCTATAGACAAATCAGGTCAGTGTCATGAGGTGGTTGCGCGCGAGGGGTGGAAGTACCTCGCGGTAGCGGAAGGCTGTATGTCCTAAAAAAGTTCTTTCGCATTATTGATGAACTGGGAGCGCGTAGGTACATACCTTGACGCGGAACGCCTGGAATAAATCTGATTGAAAGCGATGGTGAGGTGTCTGAGCCGGACCCGTTTCATTTGCATACGTCGGACTTCGGAGCCGATACGTGTATTTATGTATTATTGATTGATCCTTTTCATCTCGTAAACCTATTACAGGGGCGCGCCTTTTCCCTCGTCCGCTCCGACTTTTCCAATGTCCGCTTTTCACACGCATAAATTAAAAGGCAAATATATTTATATGCATATCGGCGATCTCGTCGGGGATCTCATAGGTAGCCGCGCGCTCATGAAAAATGCCGTCGATACGTTAAAAAGGTTTTCGAAATGCGTGTAACAGAACGCACACAACGCCGCATAAATAAAGTTATTAATCTCGACTATTATCAGGAACATCTCCGGTAATTGGTTGTGTGATAGTTACAAATCGACGCCATACGTCTTCTTGGGTAACGGGAGGTACGGCGGTGCTTATGGTGCAGCGGTCAGAAATTAAAATAGTCGTTTCGACTTCTTTCCTCTCCGTATAAAAGAAAAATGATGGCATGCATCATCCAAGAATATTGGGAACAGTGAAGGCGTCAGCACGGAGCTTTGTTGCACACCCATTCCTTTTCTTAACTATACAGGATCTTCTCCACGAACCCAAAAATTTGAGAACCATCAGTAAAATTACCGAAGTACCAGGAGGAGAAGGATTTAAGACCGAAAGAACCCGTAGAACCACACTTTAGTATTTTCACTATTTCAAGCTCCTCAGACACAACATTTTGATAGTCGCTGCATTGATTTTGGGCAAAAAACTGTTCACTTATACGGTACAAACTATTGTAAACATCTCGGTCTTTATTGATGAATCCTTTCCGACTGACAAAATCCACTTTTGCTTTCAATTGAAAAACAAGACTCAGCTAGGCCAACGTAGCATTTATAAAAATTGTTCGAAATGACGACAGCCCTGGGCATTTCGCAGATGCATACCCCACTATCTTTTGCTGTTAATGGCATAAACAAAAACGAAAAAATTTCTTCTTCCGATCCACCTTTCGTGTAAATTTCACCGCACCGGTTCCAGCAAAAAAGTCCTTTTTTGTTTAGGCCAAGAGGTAAGAGTTTATTTACGACTACAATTCCCGGTTATCGCACTGTTCTACACTCTATTTTCTGTTAGTCCATTTTTACTTTTGTTTTTAAATATCCCTTTCATTTTATTTTCCCTTTCCGTCGCTTCTTGGCTTATAATCTGATGAGTGTTGAAAATTCTAAATTAATCCCTTGTATGTACTTTTCTTTCCAAATCCTTCAATTTTCTTAACAAAACAATTATTATAGAAGACTGCAAAGCCCGCCCCCGTTTTATTGCACAAAAAAACTTTCAGACGTTGAGAATATTTTTTTGTCAAAGCTTCATAAATATCAATGCCATCGCGACTCCAAGAACGAAAACCACACCGCTTCAATTACTCGCTCTTTATTCTCCACCTCACCTATCAATCACCCTGTGCGAAAAAACACAACGTAACACTATATCAATGTTCGAAGCCTTCTCGAATATCCTACTCATTACACGAACGGTGGGTCGAAAAACAGTGTAGGTATATAATATGCACAATATAAATACGAGAAGAAAAGTGTGAACAGTCAGCTGGCGCAGCGCCGGCCCTGACTGATTGTGAGATTGGCCGGAGGGGGTCCTTTTGTGTGTTAACTGCAGGGGCCGAGCCCTAGGGCGGGACGTTACATATGTACATATGTTATCTAGCCTCATTGTCATGTAGGGATTCGCGTTTCGGGCTTGGGTCCGCCGAAAATTGTTCAGACCTGCGACAAATCCTTGCAGTCAATCTGAAATCGATGCTCGCCGATCTAACACCTTATCTCTGCCGGGAGCCACTTAAAATCCGATTAACGCCAAAGTGTGGGCACGAGGGCATTTCAAAGACGTCAAAAGAACAAGAGCAGTGCACAATCGGCTTTCACGGCCCGTCGAAGCGTGGCCTCAAACCTCGTGAATTTGTGAAAAATATACAAGCGGCATTTGTGTTTCGAGTGCCACTGACCATTGTCGACGGCTATTGTGAAGAAAGAGCGGTTTTGTGGACGAGAGGCGATTGTGCGGATGAAAGAAATTGGCTTTAGTAGGTACTTATTTGTTTTCGAGAAAGCGCCGGCTCGGAGGGCCGCGCCGGTGGTAGAAACTGTTTTATATTCACAAAGGTGCGGGAGGTTCGGAGATTGCCGCGACAGCCTGTTTTGATGTGGAGAAATATTTCCAAGATTTATTCTTTGAAGTTGACGAGGCGGGAACCGAATTCTTTATCAAATATTTTAAACGCATTAACAATTTAGTTGTATTTCTGGAAGAAAAGAAAAAAACGGAGGTTGGAACAGGAAGACAAGAAGATGAAGAAGAGCGGAAATAAAAAAGGAACTAGATATACGAAGAGAGACACAAGAAATTAAGAGAGAGAAAAGAATTTAAGGGGAAAGAGAAGAGAGGGACAGAGCTGGATTGTAACACTATTTTGGAATAATGTAACGAAAGTAAGAAAAAAGAAGAAGGGTAAATAAGGAGGGTAAAAAAGCAATAAAGAAGAAAAATCAAAAGAAGGGAGAAGAGGAAGGACGCATGGAAAAATGTACATATAGGCAATAAATGGTGGAAAATAGCGACAGTATATAGCAAAGAGATGAAGCCAACAATAAGTAAAAGAAGAAAGGCGGATTCAGAGAAAGAGGAGTAAAGTATTGGGAAGAAGAGTGAGGGGGATGGAATGAGAAAATACAAAGACAAGGTAAAAAATGCGGAGGGAAAGCTCTGGGAGGTGTCGAATCCAATCAAACAAGGGGACAAAGAAGAAGAATGAACGTACATAGGCAGCAGAGAAGAAACGGAATAGTAAACGAAGAAAGATGAGAAGAAGTAGAAGAATTCAGCGCAGTGGTAGGACTGTTCCTATCGAGATAAGTGTAGGAAGAGAGAGACAATAAAAAAGAGGAGAAGAGAGAACAGAGGAAACGCAGAAAAACAACAAGTGGATAAGTACAAGAGAAGACTAAAAGAGGCAAGATTCGAAGAACCAGAAGTTGAGAAGGTGGAGAAAGAATTGAAAGAAATACTAGCAGAAGCAGCGACGAAAAGAGAAATAACAATAAGAAGTGAAGAAGCAAGAAAAAAATGAATGGTGATGGGACAAATAATATGAACAAAGGAATGAGAGAATGGAAAAAGTCGAAAGCAAACAGAAGCGGCGTTCTAAACGGGAAAAGAAGAGATACATAGAGCAAAAAAAAAAGATATACGGGGTGGTAAAATTTTAACAGGTGCATCTCATAAGGAGCTGTAAAAATTTTAATAGCGCATAATCTTTTTAAACTATCCTAGTTTCGGCGTTCATGGAGTCGACATGACAAAAACAGGCATCGGTCGAGTACGAGCGATAACGTTTAAATGGGCAGTTGACCTGCCTCAATAACAATATCTCAAAATATCCCTTATTTTGTTTAAAATTTTTTTCCTAGTTTGATTGAATTTATAACATTAACTGACATTAAATTTAATAAATAATTCTATCGAATCTGCATAAATGACTATAAATATTGTATTTAATTTGACTGGTGTCAAACCTAACCTAAACGTTTGATGTAAATTCATTTTGCGTGAACGCTAATACAAAAAACGCTGTTCAATACTCATGCGCTGGCACTTTTCACGGGCCTCGGGCTCATTGCAACACTCGGCTGCCACCTCGTGCTTTAAAAATTCTACCTCGCCTCTGAAAAGCGCATTGACATCGCATGACTTTTATCAAAATATACTACTAAAAAGACCGAAAGGTCTGAAGAAGAAGAAGTGAAAAAAACAATTGAAATAAAGAATCTGAATTAGTATAAGAACACAAAAGAATCGAGAAAATAGGCTGTATAGGAAGAATTTTTTCTCCTTTGTCACTTATACAAAATAATCAAATTTCACAATCTAGAGGATTTATAATCGCGGCCGTTGGGTACGTTTGCGAGGTGCATTAAAGGCGGCTATGAAAAAGAATTAATTTGAAACGTCGGGCCTTCAGACGAGGTATATGAAAAAACATACGATATAGGTATCTACTCCCTGCATAAAGCACGAAGTAGGTTAAGATAGCCAATATTTAAAAATATATATATACTATTTTCAGTACGAACGCAAAGTAGAAAAAATGTATTATATACTTACATAATATAAACGAGCCGAAGGCGAGTATTGTAAATCATTCGAACGAGTCATTACATTTATTTGCGAATTGAATACTATACTTCTACCAAAATATGGAAATAACGAAGGCATTCAATTGGGCACCTGACATTGAAGTTCATTTGATTTACCTGCCTCAATAACGATATCTCAAAATGACGCCCTTATTTTGTTTCGAAAATCACCCACGACACGGCACTTCATACGGTGATACGAAACTCCTGTTTTGCACACGTTCATGTAAAACACGCTTCGTCAGTCAACAACACAATGTTTAAAAAGTTTCGCATATATCTTGACTTAACGCGGCGGGATGAGAATCTGTACCTTTCGTACAATTTTCGGAAAAAGACGCGTGATACGTATTAGGTCTCGAGACTCTTTCAGAACTGAGGTGGATCAAAGAAGGATGACAGTTTATGTCTATTATTTATGAACTAAAGATATGTCGCAAAAAATCCTTCTGGGTGCAGTGGCGTGCTCCCTTTCCGTATTTGTTTGAACGTATTACCAATTGAACATTGATCAGTCTACAGTCGCTGACCGAAAATATTGGACCTCAATGTCACAAAGTGTAAAACACTCTTTAAATAATGTAACCTTATTAGTTTTGTCAATCTTCACACTTGTCGAACTGATCATGAACTTCAAACGTCAAAGTGACAAAAACGCATAGGCAGAAATTTTATTATTTCACTACTAAATTAGCCAAAGTTGGCCATGCGCGGAAAACCTCTTTTCGTAGTTTTTCGCACTCCACTCATCCGAAGGTGTTGCTAGATATTTTATTTTTTATTATAGTTCGGACCTGCATATGATTCGTTGAAGTATATTATTCAAGAACTAACTCGGGCTTTTTCGAGGCGACTTCGATGCGTCGTGAGTTTACATTAACAACAATTTTTCAACAGTTGCAAATACAGACAACCCCGTGTGATTCCCATCTTTGTTTATATTTAGTTTGTATTTTCGAATCCTTTTCAAAAACTTTCTTCTTTACTACCTGCTGGTCTGCCACCACATATTTCGTAGCTCGACTCGCCTTCTCATGATTAACTCTTTGGACCATTTTGTCGAATAGGGCTTGACAACAATTGATCTTTTCTTCACTTTCTTGTTATTATTGAACGTCCCATTCGGCACCTGAATGGACTTGGACTTTTCATTGAAAATAAAGAGGTACTTTTTCCGTTTTCACCCAACGAAAATTATGGACCCATAATTAACTTTTTTGTGACACATGATCAAAATCACCCTGCATACAGTGAAAAAGCACGGCCAACACGTTTTCCACACTCGCTCGTCAAAAACCGTACAATGAAGAATCGACAACTTTCCCACCAAAAAAAAAAGCGGAGCCTCGAAACGTCGAGGAGCGTGAGCGTCTCCCGCAGCGTGAAGATGTTATTCCACACCGGGCTCAATTTGTAAGCCGCCGCCGCATTTAGTGTTGGTGAGCCCTAATCCGATTATATTTCAAATCGCACACTCCCTGAATTATAAATCCGTCATTAAAAAACTTAACTCTAACATACTACACAAATAAATAATGACAAATATTTTAGAATACAATGGCCGCCTTATCAAGAAACAATAATTCTGCCTCTTCAAGGCCGCCGTTTCTTCGGACGACGAGATTTACGAGCACGAGGGACGTGCAGGTCGATTTATCGTTTATTAAGTATTAGAGCTCTCGATTGAAACAATCGCTCATCGTTAAGTTGGAAATCCGGCCGGAGCTAAATAAATAAATAAAGGCCGCGCGGAGGAGCGTTTATTTAGTATTCGGGGGCCTTTTGAAAAGAGGCTTTGATTCGTGTCAGAATGAGGTATGCATGTTTTGACCCGGTCTTCACGATAAACGGTCAATCCCGGGCTGCCGCGGTCGATAATAAACTCCGTCTCGTAAGTCACTGCAGCTGAATGACAGGTGTTGTGTGTTAGATTATTATACAAATACATAACAAATATATTTTGATAAATGATCGGAACGACAAGATGCGATATCTCTTGGATCCTTCTGTCAGCCGTCTTCCGACCCTCCATCGCTGACGGCGATTTATTGACGCGATTAATCAATTACCCGCCAGAAGGAGGTGAAGCTTTGGGATTGAACATTTTTTTCAGTTATTCTCGAAGAAGAAACGTGATTGAATCGCGTCGGTCATCGATGCTGATGGAATTTCTGTATTTTTTATGTTTTATTTTCATATTAGCTTATCTTCACTTTCTCTTATCCCTCTTTGTGTTATTGTTTGCTCTTCTTAAGAATATCTTCTCGATCCCCATTTGACAGACACTATATTTTAGAGCTAGTTAACAAAATTAACAAGTTTGTTTTTCATATTCTCCGGATTCGATATTAGCAGGCTTTCAGGTGTTTGGGTCTGATGAGTCACTCAGGTTTTCAGGTTCCAAGATTTGATCAAGATATCAATGTCACTTTAGGGTAGTGAAGTGAGGTCTGGGACGATCGTACAAAAATGCAACACGTTGTGCAAAAAGTGGTATAGAAATTGACGTCTTGTCCAACTCGAACTTCGGCCTCGTAGGACAATTTTCACGTCGCGTGCAATGAACAGTCGCCTTTTACACTTGTTGGATAAATAGCTGTAAGTATTCTCTCCATTCTTCTGTCGTTATGTTCTCATCATCTGCCCTCTTTTTCACCTTTCGTTCTATGTTTATGCATTTCCAGATTTCTTCTTCTGTGCGTTTGTATTTTTTTAGTTGCGCCCGGAATTCCCCATTTCCCATTCCTCCGTTTCCCCATTTTCTTTACGGATAGTTTCTTAATTTTCATTTTTTCTTTGTCTCACTATATTTTTCTTTACATTCTTTCTCCTACTTGTACTTCTGTTTTCTTTGTTGGAGTTCTTATGCTTTTTACTTTACTACTACAAATTCTGTTTCACTATTTTATTATTATTATTTACCGTTTTATTATTACAGTTCCATTTTTTTTATTATTTCTGTATTACGTTATTTTATTGATAAAGATTAAATACATAGAGATCAAGAAGGAAAGTAATCAAAGTTGGGCGTACACGAAAAACCGCTTGACATTTCGCAAATAATTACACATATTCTTCAATTCATCAAACTTTCCTTCAATTTCAAATCAGACTTCTCACGTTCTCAATATCCATAAGATCTCAGGTTTTCGAGGATTACAGGTTCTTCCAATTTTCAGGTTTCTCAAATTCTCATATTCTTTCAACTCAGAATCAGACTTCTCAAGACCTCAGGGTCCCAAAGAACTCGGGTTTTCCAAGATTTCAGGTTCTTCCAATTCTCAGGATTCTCAAATTCTCAGGTTTCTCAAGACCCGAGGTTTCTCAAATTCTCAGGTTTCTCAAGGACAGAAGTTTGTCAAATTCTCAAGTTTTTCAAGGCCCGAGGTTTCTCAAATTCTCAGGTTTCTCAAGGACCGAGGTGTCTTAAATTCTCAGATTCTTTCAATTCCAAATCAGAATTCTCACGTTCTCAAGGTCCATAAGATCTCAGGTTTTCCCGAATTACAGGTTCCTCCAATTTTTAAGATTCTCAAGGTTCCATGTTTCTCAAATTTTCATATTCTTTCAACTCAGAATCAGACTTTTCAAGACCTCGGGGTTTCCAAAAACTCAGGTTTTCCAAGATTTCATGTTCTTCCAATTCTCAGGATTTTCAAATTCTCAGGTTTCTCAAGGCCCGAGGCTTCTCAAATTCTCATATTCTTTCAACTCAGAATCGGACTTATCAAGACCTCAGAGTCCCCAAGAACTCAGGTTTTCCAAAATTTCTGATTCTTCCAATTCTCAGGATTCTCAAATTCTCAGGTTTCTTAAGACCCGAGATTTATCAAATTCCCAGGTTACTCAAGACCCGAGGTTTCTCAAGGACCGAGGTCTCTCAAATTTTCAGATTCTTTCAATTCCAAATCAGACTTCTCACGTTCTCAAGGTGCATAAGATCTCAGGGTTTCCAGGATTACAGGTTCTTCCAATTTTCAGGTTTCTCAAGGCCCCATGTTTCTCAATTTATCATATTCTTTCAATTCAGACTTCTCAAGACCTCACAGTCCCCAAGAACTCATGTTTTCCAAGATTTCAGGTTCTTCCAATTCTCAGGATTCTCAAATTCTCAGGTTTCTCAAGACCAGCGGTTTCTGAAATTCTCAGATTCTTTCAACTCCAATTCAGACTTGACTTCTCAAGTCCTCAGAGTCCCCAAGAACTCAGGTTTTCCAAAATTTCAGGTTCTTCCAATTCTCAGGTTCCTTAAAATCTCAGCTTTCTTAGGATTCTCAAATTCTCAGGCTTTTTAAGACTTAAGGTTTCACAGGTTTCTCAGGGACTGAGGTCTCTCAAATTCTCAGATTCTTTCAATTCCAAATCACACTTCTCAAGTTCTCAATTTTCATAAGATCTCAAATTTTCCAAGATTACAGGTTCTTCCACTTCTCAGGTTACTCAAGGCCCGAGGTTTCTCAAATTCTCAGGTTTTTCGAGGACCGAGGTTTTTTCAAATTCTCAGATTCTTTCAATTCCACATCAAACCTCTCACATTCTCAAGGTCCATAAGATCTCAGGTTTTCCAGAATTACATGTTCCTCCAATTTTTAAGTTTCTCAAGGTCCCATGTTTCACAAATTCTCATATTCTTTCAACTCAGAATCAGACTTCTCAAGACCTCGGGGTTCCCAAGAACTCAGGTTTTCCAAGATTTCAGGTTCTTTTAATTCTCAGGATTCTCAAATTCTCAGGTTTCTCAAGACCCGAGGTTTATCAAAATCTCAAAAAAAAAAAATCAGGTTCTTCCAATTCTCAGGTTCCTTAAAATCTCAGCTTTCTCAGGATTCTCAAATTCTCAGGTTTCTCAAGACCCGAGGTTTCTCAAATTCTCAGGTTTCTTAGGGACTGAGGTCTCTTCAATTCTCAGATTCTTTCAATTCCAAATCACACTTCTCAAGTTCTCAATTTGCATAAGATCTCAAGTTTTCCAATATTACAGGTTCTTCTAGTTCTCAGGTTACTCAAGGCCCGAGGTTTTTCAAATTATCAGGTTTTTCGAGGACCGAGGTTTTTTCAAATTCTCAGATTCTTTCAATTCCAATACACACCAGGGTCCATAAGATCTCAGATTTTCAAAGATTATAGGTTCTTCCAATTTTCAGGTTTCTCAAGACCCGATGTTTCTCAAATTCTCAGGTTTCTCAAGGACCGAGGTCTCTCAAATTCTCAGATTTTTTAAATTCTAAATCAGACTTCTCACGTTCTCAAGGTCCATAAGATCTCAGGGTTTCCAGGATTACAGGTTCTTCCAATTTTCAGGTTTCTCAAGGCCAGAGGTTTCTCAAATTCTCATAATTCTTCAACTCAGAATCAGACTTCTCAAGACCTCAGAGTGCCCAAGAACTCGGGTTTTCCAAGATTTCAGGTTTTTCTAATTCTCAGGATTCTCAAATTCTCAAGTCTCTCAAGGCCCGAGGTTTCTCAAATTCTCAAGTTTCTCAAGGACCGAGGTCTCTCAAATTCTCAGATTCTTTCAATTCCAATACACACCAGGGTCCATAAGATCTCAGGTTTTCAAAGATTATAGGTTCTTCCAATTTTCAGGTTTCCCAATACCGAGGTTTCTCAAATTCTCAGGTTTCTCAAGGACCGAGGTCTCTCAAATTCTCAGATTTTTTCAATTTTAAATCAGACTTCTCACGTTCTCAAGGTCCATAAGATCTCAGGGTTTCCAGGATTACAGGTTCTTCCAATTTTCAGGTTTCTCAAGGCCAGAGGTTTCTCAAATTCTCATATTTCTTCAACTCAGAATCAGACTTCTCAAGACCTCAGAGTGCCCAATAACTCGGGTTTTCCAAGATTTCAGGTTTTTCTAATTCTCAGGATTCTCAAATTCTCAACAAGTCTCTCAAGGCCCGAGGTTTCTCAAATTCTCAAGTTTCTCAAGGACCGAGGTCTCTCAAATTCTCAGATTCTTTCAATTCCAATACACACCAGGGTCCATAAGATCTCAGGTTTTCAAAGATTATAGGTTCTTCCAATTTTCAGGTTTCCCAATACCGAGGTTTCTCAAATTCTCAGGTTTCTCAAGGACCGAGGTCTCTTAAATTCTCAGATTTTTTCAATTTTAAATCAGACTTCTCACGTTCTCAAGGTCCATAAGATCTCAGGGTTTCCAGGATTACAGGTTCTTCCAATTTTCAGGTTTCTCAAGACCAGAGGTTTCTCAAATTCTCATATTTCTTCAACTCAGAATCAGACTTCTCAAGACCTCAGAGTGCCCAAGAACTCGGGTTTTCCAAGATTTCAGGTTTTTCTAATTCTCAGGATTCTCAAATTCTCAAGTCTCTCAAGGCCCGAGGTTTCTCAAATTCTCAAGTTTCTCAAGGACCGAGGTCTCTCAAATTCTCAGATTCTTTCAATTCCAATACACACCAGGGTCCATAAGATCTCAGGTTTTCAAATATTATAGGTTCTTCCAATTTTCAGGTTTCTCAATAGCGAGGTTTCTCAAATTCTCAGGTTTCTCAAGGACCGAGGTCTCTCAAATTCTCAGATTTTTTCAATTCTAAATCAGACTTCTCACGTTCTCAAGGTCCATAAGATCTCAGGGTTTCCATTATTACAGGTTCTTCCAATTTTTAGGTTTCTCAAGGCCAGAGGTTTCTCAAATTCTCATAATTTCTCAAGAACCGAGGTCTCTCAATTTCTCAGATTCTTTCAATTCCAAAGCAGAATTCTCACGTTCTCAAGGTCCATAAGATCTCTCTTCTCTTTAAATTCTCATATTCTTTCACCTCAGAATCAGACTTTTCAAAACCTCGGGGTTCCCAAGAACTCATGTTTCCCAAGATTTTAGGTTCTTCCAATTCTCAGGATTCTCAAATTTTCAGGTTTCTCAAGACCAGCGGTTTCTGAAATTCTCAGATTCTTTCAACTCCAATTCAGACTTCTCAAGACCTCAGAGTCCCCAAGAACTCAGGTTTTCCAAAATTTCAGGTTCTTCCAATTCTCAGGTTCCTCAAAATCTCAGCTTTCTCAGGATTCTCAAATTCTCAAGGACCGAGGTCTCTCAAGTTCTCAGATTTTTTCAATTCCAAATCAGACCAAGGTCCATAAGATCTCAGGTTTTCCAAGATTACCGGTTCTTCCAATTCTCAGGTGTCTCAAGGCCCGAGGTTTCTCAAATCTCATATTCTTTCAATTCAAAATCAAACTTCTCGAAACTTCGGAGTCCCCAAGAACTCAGGTTGACTAATTTCGTTTTCGAGCTTTCTTTATTTGTTTGAATATTTTACCAAGTAATATTTTAAACATTGATCAGTCTATACAGTGGCGGGCCGAAAATATTGGACCTCAATGTCACAAAGTATAAAACACTCTTTAACTGATGTAATCTTATATGTAATCATTCTTCAAAGTGGACAAATCATGAACTTCAAACGTCAAAGTGACAATAACGCATAGGCAGAAATTTTATTATTTCACTACTAAATTATTCAAAGTTGGCCATGCGCGGAAAAACTTTTTTCGTAACTTGATTGAATTTATATAGATATAGATATAGATCATGTTGCCCATGGAAAACAAAATTTACATGTAGTTAGATTTTTAAGTCGTTCAAAGTCTACTTTGAACATCGCCAACTTGGACTAACTTCGTTTTATTATATCTCGTTATTTTGAGTTCGATATCTTGATATATTTCATATATTCATATGTCTATGTGATCACTTGATTCATTCATTCATTCATTCATAAAATGGTTTTTGATTTTCTCCGAAACTCATAAAAACGACCGAAATATATTTTTTGTATTCCTTTTGTGAAAGACATAACTTATTGTATAAATATTACGAAATATTGTATTTAATTTGACAGCTGTCAAACCTAACCTAAAAATTTGATGTAAATTTGTGTCTTTTTTTCTCATTTTGCGTAAACGCGAATACAAAAGGCGCTGGTCTCAGGCTCATTGCAACACTCCGCTGCCACCTCGTGCTTCAAAAATTCTCCCTCCTCTCTGAAAAATGCGTTGAAGAAGAAGTTGAAAAAACACTTGGAATAAAGAATCTGAATTAATATAATATAACACAAAAGAATCGAAAGCATAGGCTGTATAGGAAGAATCATCAGTTAATAGTATATTATGATACGAGTTTTATACGGTATTTTTCCTACTTTGTCACCTTTCATACAAAATAATCAAATTTCACAATCTAGAGAATTTATTCGGTGCGAGGTGCATTAAAGGCGGCTATGAAAAAGAATTAATTTGAAATTTACATAATATAAAATTCAATTTGAACACGAGCCGAAGGCGAATATTGTAAATCATTGGAACAAGTAATGGTTATCATATTACATTTATTTGCGAATTGAATAGTATAATACTTCTACCAAAATATGGAAATACGAAGTATCAAAAGAATTTTTGTTAATATATTCTTTAACTAAGTAAATACAACAAAAAAAAAACTGAAATACGAACTACGTAAATAATTCGAAGAATCCAAAATTAGAGAACTTAAAGAACCCAAAAAAAATTTTCAGTTTATGTATTCAATTTGACAGCTGTCCAACCTAACCTCAAAAATTGATGTTAATTCTAGTTTTTTTTTTTTCATTTTATGTGAACGAATACAAAAAATGTTCAATACCCGTCACTTTTCATTGAAAGGTGTATTGACTGTACATTTGTATCGAAAATAGTAGGTTGTTTTATTAGGAGTAAAATTGGGACTTTACAAATACAGACGAGTCACAAAAAGGCACTTTTCTCCGAATGAAAGATTATATTTTTTCTTCAAACACCGAAAATCGCCCACGGAATACAAATTTGACAGTTTACTGACCTCAGTGACATAAAATTAAGGGACATGAAATTTTTTTCAAAGCACACGCAGACAGAGTATTTTTTTTTGCCATGGTAGGAGAAAAGGCCACTGTCATTGCCTATTGACGTAAACAATGTCACGTTTTTCTGACGTTTGAAAAAATAATTATTTTTATACGGTTTTATTTAGCTTGCCTTGTTTGTATATTGTGTGGTTTAAATCTAGTAATTGAAATTTTACCCCCTTCCTGAATTTGTCATTGTAAACCAAAGATGGCCGCCGCCACAAGATGGCGAATACTTTTTTTTTCAATCCCATCAAAATGGGTATCAATTGAAAGAGATTAACTACTAGAATACAGTACACCATAAAAAGATTTAAAATACAAGATGGCCGCCACCACAAAATGGAGGAATACATATTTTTTTCAATCCCCTCAATAAGGGTATCAAATGAAATGGTTTAACTAGTAGAATACAGCACACCATGAATAAATTCCAGATCCAAGATGGCCACCACCAAAACATGGCGGATTATTTTTTTTAGTTTTCAATCCCCTCGATATGGGTATCAAATGAAAGGTCTTGACAAGTAGAACACAGTACACTTTGGAAAAACTAAAAACTTGAAAATTAAATGAATAAAAAACATTTTTCAGTCAAACGGTTTTATTGTAAAGAAACATAAAAATGATGCATATAATGTACTAAAAGCTAAAAAATAATTAGGTAGGTGCCAGGTACCATTCATCACACGACTCTCCCCATGAATCTAGAGTATTGATCAGACTAAAATAAAATCGTGGGTCGTAGCGTAACCTGAGTAAATTTATATAAATGATCGTTCTGCGATGTGTTTTACAGGTTCTTCAAATTCTTTTTTGGTTCTTCGGATTCCTCAGGTTCTCTAAGACTATCAGTGTTTTCACGTTCTTCAGGTTTGGAGTTTTTTGCAGGTCGTTTTGATTTTTCGGTTTCTTCAGTTGGCAATTTGGATTTTGAACTTTTAGTATCCGAAAAGTGACTTCAACCACTGCTTCTGATAACGCCCAATCTCCTCCGACCATCGCCCCGTCGGTTACGCCACTGGAATTTGACGCTGGAATGAAAAGAAGGATCGAGTGGAGCGAAAAGGTGAAAGGTTACGTCGTGGGTGGTTAGTGGTCCACAGCGTACGCTTTGTACAAGTGCCGAGCGCGTTTTTACGTCATCTACACTTGATCAAACAACTATTGTTCTGTTTTGATTGATTTCTTCGGCCGCTCTCACAACATTTAAATTCGGACCGAGGAGATATCATCGCCGGAATGGAAAATAAAACCGACGGCCATCAATAGCTTATTAACGCCGAGCGAGACGTATGTAAAGGAATCGCGACTCACCAAATATACTTACTCCGGAAGACCCGAAAACGGCCGTAGCGAAAAGTGCACGTCAAAGACACATAAATCACTCATTAGAGATCAATAGTCGATAAAACATCTCCGGCGTCCTTTGATTCGAGAGTGGATAGCGCATGAATGGAATTAACGGTCCTTTTTTTAATTTCTGCTTGTAATGGGTTAACAGAACGCAGCGTTACCTTTGAGAACCCGTTTGGTTCGTTAATTTTCCTGCGACTATTTACATAACTATGGGCGCACAAAAACTATTTAACCCGTTTTGGAAGCAAATCACATTACGGCGATTGAAACACACCTCCGCGACTCAAGTGTTTCCAGAGGGGATTATCGTCGATATTTCACACGAGCGACTATTGTTTACCGGTCGGCGAAAAAGTCCGCCGTCTCGGATGTCAGCGAATGGAGGTAAACAGCGATGGACTCGTGGTCGAGGAAATTATTGGTCTGGGACAGAGGCTGACGCTAAATGTGCTTTATTGACTCCGACTGCGTTTAAGTCTGCTGTAAATATGCAGATTATCACCGTCTAATAGTGTCGGCGCGAAATACGACCTGCACTATTTCTTGGCTTTTAACGCGGAATCGCGGGCTCGGGTGATAAGGGCGGATTTATAAGTGTGGAAGTAAAGTGCTGGAGTTGCTTAATGGGAGCTGCTTGGGTGGAAATATATATACAGTGTAGTATGAAGATCGTCAACGACTTCGTCAAAATCAAGAGACGAATAAATTTATTCCAAAATGAGTTCAAAAAATGGAGCTAATTGGTTCCCTTATGTCATGATCGAAGAAAATCTCGCCGTCAAGATATTCGAGTTCTTCAGTTTTTTCAGGTTGTTCGACTTTTCGGGTTCTCCAGGATCTCCAAGAACCCAAGAATTTGAGAACCATCAGTAAGATAAACAATATTGAAGAAGAAGTCAGAACCTAAAGGAGGTCCCGAAGTACCAAAAGGAGAAAAATTTAAGACCGAAAGGACCCGTAGAACCACACTTTAGTATTTTCGCACTCTTTCAAGCTCCGAGTTTTTCAAGTCCTGTAAATCCTCCGGATACTTAGGATATCGCAATAGTATATTGAAACACTAGTTTTGTAAAACTTATATTAAGACACGAGTTCAGGTTTGCAGCACGACTGTCGTAGATCTTACAAAACGAGTTTTTCATGTTATTTTTTCTAATTTGCATATTAATTTATTTTTTTACAAATAAAATCAATTTTGGTAATTTAGAGAATTTTGTTAATTTTTCCGTACCTGACGTAAACTGACATGGAACCATAACCTCAAAATCACACTGACATTTCGTTCAGTGCAGAGTTCAGTGTGAGTTACCAATAAAAAAAATCTAGAATTTGGGTGCGTTAATGCTTCAAATCCTCTTGTTACAGATAATTTATTCTGTTTCGATGTCTCGCACGTTGGAATGCTTTGATGCTATTTTAATTTTTTTGCCATCTAGTGACTTTTGGATGATAGATCGAATAAAATAATGTATATGGTATATAATATATTACATATAAATATTCTAATAGATAATTCTTCTTGCGGCCAATTTTTGAGAGATATAGCAGTCAATTTCGACAATCTCCACGAAAGCATGGAAGCACTTTTGGAATTAGAATAAATATTTTATGTTCTTAGGTTGACCTAAATTTGCAATTTGACGATCATGTATCGAAAATTAAAAGTCAACAAAACGGTACAATTTTATTTGATGGACATTTTTCAAATTGATTTTAATTATTATCAAGATATCTTGAATTTATGGAATATTTAAGAATGGAAAAAAAGATAAATCTCAATCTTGGATATTTTACTTTTAATTTTCAGTTTTCGAGATATGTATTAGGTTTTGAGTTTGAAACTTAAATGTTTTCTGGAATCTAAATCTACGCTTTATGTCGCAACTTCTATAATTCTAAATTCACATGATTCTTTTTTGTGTTTTACTCATTTTATTTTTGACGTGAAAACTATCGAAATATCGTCAGATTTGAATTGCTGATAACTACGAGACTAACAATGCGTTAACGACGGTTGAGCCCACAACGGGTAGGGCATGTTTATTATCGTGCTGCATTTATTTTGTCATCGGAGTAGTGCGGATGCATGTTTGCGATTGATGGAAATTAGTGTTGTATAAAGTTATAAATTGGTGTAGCGTGAAAACGCGTTTAGCTAGGACGTTAATTCGGGACAAGCCCCCAAAATGAGATTTTATTCCAATGGTTGCCTCTTTGACGAATTATTATTTATTATAAAAGCGGGGGAAGCGAATGGTGATCGCCTAATTGAAAATTTAAAAATCATTTCTGCTTCGTCACAAAACAAACAGCCCGAAGTAACGTGGACAAGATAAATGTCTATTTATTAAAACAAGAAGATTACATAAATAAATTATGCAAAATGTTGCTTTCAACAATGTGCATAAAGTGATTGATTCGCGTTTGCTATTATAAACACGGCGCATTAAAATAGTTATGGTATAATAAATATTAATAATGGGTGTCTGTTATTTTATCGTAGGATAATTTCCACCCTCTAGCCCCTTCTAGGGAAAAAGTTCTCGGCACTCGGAAAAACGTTTCCGTCCGCAACAATGGTCGAAGAAGACAGTAAAGAACGACCCACCGTGCAAGCCATTATGCGATAAATATCCGCAGGCTCACACCCTTGTAAAGTCAATATGTTTAAAAGTGGGATATAATAGAGTGGGCTGCAACAATGGGTGCCGTGTCAAGCTGGGGGATAACCTCTTATATACAAACATATTGCGGCTGCCGATGCCGGTTCCATCGCACACAACCACCAAGCCGTGAAACCTGCACGCATCATTACACATTAACGAATTTTCGGATTTCATTGTCCGACTCCCGTGACACCTATAGGCTGGGGAAGGCGGTGGTGCTACGGAGTTTGAATTCCGGGGCCCGGAGTCGTTTAAAATTCCGCGTTAATGAAACGTCAACGGCCACGGCGAGAAGGGACGACGGACGTGGCCTGTGTTGGCAATATATTGCATTAACCTGTCGGCAGGGGCGCTACACAGAGGTTACGGTGTTAATTAACTAATTTATAACAACACCGCCGATCGCTTACTGCCGGTACTAAACCCATGAGATTCCTCGAGCGCGCGATGATGGACTTCCGTAAATCCCATCCAGCTAAATTATTTTAACCAGTGGGATGCTTTTCATCTTATCCACCATTAAATGAATACGACTCTTTTTGTTTCTTGCTTATCGCCCGTTAAAGGTTCTTTCGATTCGGATCATTAACGCCGCTCCGCGCCGGCTTTTGTTTCTTCGCCGTTTATTAATAACGGCGGCGCGGACGTTGTCCGTCGCTGGGAATTTTCGCTCTTTCGGGAGTCTGGGTGGCCGATATTTTGGTGCTAATTCCATGCAGGTGCCACTAAAAGTTTCGTCCTTATGGAAAACGTGCTCGTCGTTATTCGGGGTGCAGAAAAATTCATGAGGTTCTCTAGTTTTCTAGATTCATAATGCCACTTGATGCTTTTTCCCATTTTGTTCCATTTACTCAGTTTTACAAGATTTCTTATTGTAGAAGTAAATTTAACACTTAACAATAAATGGTTGTCATTTCTCATCCATTTAGTCAGACGATAGTATAGTGGACAGGGCGGCCCACCCACCCACCGCACTCATAAACGGTGCCAAAACAAAACTATACGCTTTTTAGTCACAAAGAAACCTATACCAGTAATGACAAGAAATCCAAATTGAGATTTACACAAAAATATTATACTCAAATTTACATTTTCGACTGAATGGTTGACAAACTGGTTCTGAATGACAACCATTTTCATATTGTATCCAAATTTCGCTTCTTGTATTTCACAGTTGTCTTTGTGACTAAAAACCATATGGTGTTGACTTAGAGAATTGAAATGACAACCATTTTTTGACTTAAAAATTTGGAAATTGGATTGAACGTGAGAGTGAGTTCCAGTTTTTAAAGGAAAAAAAAATCAATAAATGGTTGTCATTTCTCATCCATTTAGTCAGTCGATAAGTATAGTCGACAGGGCGCATCTACAACTGACCGATTGACTAAGGGTATTGGAATGACAACCATCTTTTGACTTAAGAATTTTGAAGTTCGATTGAACACGAGAGTGAGTTTTAGTTTTTAAAGAAATTTATAAAATTTAAACTATCTTTGATATGCAACTGAGACTACACTCTACTGTAGACAAGGTTCTACTCTATGACTGTATCAATTCTTATGGTGCCATCTTTGACATCTTTTGAAATACAAAGTCGTAAAGCAGTGAAAGAAAACACAAATTTTCTGGAAACTGTAGAAGAAAATTTGACACTTCGGAATTTATAAAAGGTAAACTGTCTTAGATATACAACTGAGATTACAGTCTACTGTAGACAAGGTTCTAGTTTATGACTGTGTCAAATCTTACGGTGCCATCTTTGACACTTTTTGAAATACAAAGTTGTAAAACAGTGAGAGAAAAAACAAATTCGCTGGAAACTGTAGAGGTAAATTTGACACTTCGGAATTTATAAAATGTAAACTGTCTTTGATATGCAACTGAGATTACAGTCTACAGTAGACAAGGTTCTACTTTATGAGTGTGTCAAATATTACGGTGCCATCTTTGACACTTTTTGAAATACAGAGTCGTAAAGCAGTGAGAAAAAAAAACAAATTCGTTGCAAATTGTTCAAGTAAATTTGACACTTCGGAATTCATAAAATGTAAACTGTCTTTGATATGCAACTGAGATTACAGTCTACTGTAGACAAGGTTCTACTTTATGACTGTGTCCAATCTTACAGTGTCATCTTTGACACTTTTCGAAATACAGAGCCGTAAAGCAGTGAGAAAAAAAAAACAAATTCGCTGCAAACTATTAAAGTAAATTTGACACTTCGGAATTTATAAAATGTAAACTGTCTTTGATATGCAACTGAGATTACAGTCTACTGTAGACAAGATTCTGCTTTATGAGTGTGTCAAATATTACGGTGCCATCTTTGACACTTTTTGAAATACAGAGCCGTAAAGCAATGAAAAAAAAACTAATTTGCTGGAAACTGTTGAAGTAAATTTGACACTTGGGAATTTATAAAATGTAAACTGTCTTTGATATGCAACTGAGATTACAGTCTACAGTAGACAAGGTTCTACTTTATGAGTGTGTCAAATATTACGGTGCCATCTTTGACACTTTTTGAAATGCAGAGTCGTAAAGCAGTGAAAAAAAAACTAATTTGCTGGAAACTGTAGAAGTAAATTTGACACTTCGGAATTCATAAAATGTAAACTGTCTTTGATATGCAACTGAGATTACAGTCTACTGTAGACAAGGTTCTACTTTATGACTGTGTCAAATCTTACAGTGTCATCTTTGACACTTTTCGAAATACAGAGCCGTAAAGCAGTGACAAAAAAAAACAAATTCGCTGCAAACTATTAAAGTAAATTTGACACTTCGGAATTTATAAAATGTAAACTGTCTTTGATATGCAACTGAGATTACAGTCTACTGTAGACAAGATTCTGCTTTATGAGTGTGTCAAATATTACGGTGCCATCTTTGACACTTTTTGAAATACAGAGCCGTAAAGCAATGAAAAAAAAAAACTAATTTGCTGGAAACTGTTGAAGTAAATTTGACACTTCGGAATTTATAAAATGTAAACTGTCTTTGATATGCAACTGAGATTACAGTCTACTGTAGACAAGGTTCTACTTTATGAGTGTGTCAAATATTACGGTGCCATCTTTGACACTTTTTGAAATGCAGAGTCGTAAGGCAGTGAGAAAAAAAAAACAAATTTGCTGCAAACTATAGAAGTAAATTTGACACTTCGGAATTCATAAAATGTAAACTGTCTTCGATATGCAACTGAGATTACAGTCTACTGTAGACAAGGTTCTACTTTATGAGTGTGTCAAATATTACGGTGCCATCTTTGACACTTTTTGAAATGCAGAGTCGTAAGGCAGTGAGAAAAAAAAAACAAATTTGCTGCAAACTATAGAAGTAAATTTGACACTTCGGAATTCATAAAATGTAAACTGTCTTCGATATGCAACTGAGATTACAGTCTACTGTAGACAAGGTTCTACTTTATGAGTGTGTCAAATATTACGGTGCCATCTTTGACACTTTTTGAAATACAGAGTCGTAAAGCAGTGAGAAAAAAAAAACAAATTCGTTGCAAATTGTTCAAGTAAATTTGACACTTCGGAATTCATAAAATGTAAACTGTCTTCGATATGCAACTGAGATTACAGTCTACTGTAGACAAGGTTCTACGTTATGAGTGTGTCAAATATTACGGTGCCATCTTTGACACTTTTTGAAATACAAAGTCGTAAAACAGTGAGAGAAACTGTCTTTGATATATAACTGAACTGCAGCTACAAAGAACAACTGTGAAAAAAACGAAATGTGGATGCAGTGGGAAAATGGCTGTCATTCAAACCAGGTTGTCAACCATTCAGTCAAAAATGCAAATTTGAGTATAATGTATTTTGGTGTAAATCTCAATTTGGATTGATTCTCATTACTGGTATAAGATGTCTTTGTGACTAAAAAGCGTATGGTTCTGACATCGTTTGTGAGTGCGGTGGGTGGGTGGGCCGCCCTGTCCACTATACTCATCGACTGACTAAATGGATAAGAGGTAACAACCATATATTAAACATTTTTTTTTTTAAGAACTAGAACTCACTTTCGTGTTCAATCCAATTTCAAAATTTTTTACTCAAAAATGGTTGTCATTCTAATACCATTAGTCAATCAGTCAGTTGTAGATGGGGCGGCCCACCCGCCCACCGCATTCACATGGAGTGCCATGAACGAAATGGTTTTTAGTAACAAAGAACAACTGTGGAATAGATGAATCGAAATTTGGATACAATATGAAAATGGTTGTCATTCCGAACCAGTTTGTCAACCATTGAGTCAAAAATGTAAATTTGACCTAACAACCCGAAGACTTGAGAAGCAAAACCTAATACTTTTGCAAACCTAACATTCCAAGAGCTTGAGAAACACAACTCGATACCTGGAGAAATATGAGATCTTTGAAAACCTGAGAACTTTAAGAAACTTGAGACCTAGACCAATCAAAGAAACTGAGAACCTGAGAAACCAAATTTGAAAAGAAGTGAAGGAACCTGCCTGCCATTTTGAAAAACCCAAGGTCTTACGGAACCTGACAACTTGGGAAACTTAAAACTTTGAGATCTTGAAGAACCTGGGGTTCTAGGAACCTTGAGACTGTGTAATCCAAGAAACTGAGAACTTGAGAAATTAAACTTAAGACCTAAAAGAACCTGAAATTTTCGAAAACCTGAGAACTAAAACAACCTTGAGGAATCAAAGAAGCTGAGAACTTGAGAAACACAAATTGAGAATTGGAGGAACCTGAGGATTTGAAGAACCTGAAATCTTAAGAGAACCTGAATATTTGAACCATTCGAAATCTAGGCGAAGCTGAATTTTAGGTAACATGAGACCTTGAGAAACCAAATTTGGTCTTACGGAACCTGACAACTTGAAACTAGGAGATTCTAGAAACCTTTAGTCTTGGGGTACCTGAACCTTAAATTTTAGAGAACCTGAGAACTAAGCGAAAATTAAAATTTGAGGAACCTAACAACCTGAAGACCTGAGAACTAAAACCTGAGAAGTGGAGGAACCTGAGATTTTGGAAAACCCAAGGTCTTACGGAACCTGACAACTTGGGAAACTTAAAACTTTGAGATCTTGAACAACCTGAGGTTCTAGGAAGCTTGAGACTGTGTAATCTAATAAACTGAGAACTTGAGAAACCAAACTTAAGAACCAAGGGAACTTGAAATTTGAGAATTATTATAAGAGTGTATTTTATTTCTGTTTCGATACTCTTTTTGACGCCGAGCAGATGATTTCACATTGTCTCTTTGAAATGTATATAAATTGTAAATAGTAAACACTTGAATCACATGTACATTAAACGTATGTAAACAGTCAGTAAATAATTGTATACAATTTTATTAACTCAATTTGATTTACATAATTCACACATTAATTACTAAAATAATTATGTAAGAGAAACAGATAGAAAAGAGAAAGAAACAGACAGACACTGGCTTTGGGTATTTTAATGTCTGGAGCACACATGCGACCGCGAGAACGTGACGCCAGCGCTAAGAACGCTCTTTCTATATACTTATAGACCAAAACAAAATGTAGAGAAATGTAATTCCGAAAAATGGTTTTGTAAATACTGAATGATGCAATTATTGATTCTATAGGTGTGGAGGAAAAACTTTGTACATTTTGGTAATTAAAAATTTTCGATAATCATCTGCAGGATACTTTACATCTCTGACTTTGCACCGCTCGGCTCACAGATACCTATCGCGCATCGACGAACCATTAAACCCGGCAATTGTTTAGCTTCTCCTCATCGCCATAAACAAATTTCAATAAAAAACGAAACGGACGCAACAACTCGTACATGTATAGCTTCTGAATACAATGTAGAGAATCCGAGTGGAATTTCGAAGTCCATTTATCATACGAATCCAGGACGGCGGCTCTCGCGTTTGCTCCTTATCCTCCGCGGACTTAAGTCCGAAAGTCGGACGGACGCCTCGGCCGAACGTGTAAACCAAGTCCGATTTATACCCACTCGTCCGTCGACGTTTTGATCTATGCCCCGGGACATTTTTCATTCGCGAAAGGAACTCGGTGGGAACGGAAGAGATCGGTGTAGAGATGATTCTGTTATTTCCAAAGATTGTGTGTTCCACACAGGTAACACAAACGCAAAGAGTTGCAACAATGCCCAATACACAATGAAAAGTCTCTATTTTTTACGAGTGCGCCGGCGGACCCCCTGCGACTTTGCCCACTATAAAATGACCTTCTTTTTCAGACGGAGTATAGACTGTGCTCAGCATGCGGCGAACCGATAAGTGACAAATTCCTCTTGGAAGTCTCCGGCCGGAGTTGGCACGCGAGGTGTCTCAGGTGCTGCGTCTGCCAGTTGCAACTGGACCGACAGCCGTCCTGCTTCATCCGGGACAGGGCGATCTACTGCAAAGCCGACTACGCGAAGTAAGTACCCCCGAAGATTTTCCGTCCACGGGTTATCGCGCGCCAGATCAGCAGCCTCCGCTCAGGCAAAACAAGTCGTTCCCTCCGAAGATTTAATACGGCCATCTCCGCCGACATCCCCGAGATGAATATTCATCCGTCCGTCCCACGCGAATCCGGTAACAATCTCCGCGTGTATCTTTTAATGAGAGTTCTAATTCCTTCTAATTTAGTAATTTTTATTCGGAACGCGGGCGACACGACACGCGAACGGCTTTACACCGAACTTCAATTTGGAAGTGTTTTAAATGCGTGTCCCCGACCGCCGACCGGTCGTAAAGAATGTCGCGAGCTTCATCTCGGTATTCGGTAATTGTTTCATTAACATTTTACAATTTTCGGTAGGTGTCGGTCCGGGTAGCTGATTATAATATCGGTGGGCGAGGTGTCGCAACCCAAAATACACTTTCCGGCGAACACTCTGTATGTCGCGTTCCACTATCATGCTCCGTCGGATGTTGACTTAAATTCCGTCAAATATTTGCTGATTCAGGACGTACTTGCAGTCAGAAACAATACGAGATTATCATCGGACGAGCGTCTAATCTCTTCGGTCTCTGAGACCGATACTGCACACCGCGATGACTCGGACATTTTTGGGGCCAGGGGTGCGCTCGACCGATTCGGAATTTTTGTAATTTGTCCCGAGCCCACACACTAATTTAAAGAAATGTCCAAAAACGGCTTAAAACTTGAGGATTTACGATATCGCGTCCAATAATTTTCGGAAATTACGACCGTGGGATGGTTATGTTAATCGACGGAAATTAAAAATTATACAGTTCCTGAAATATCGATCGATGGAATTACGGCTGTTTTGAAATTTAAATGAATGGCTGCGGCGGTAGACCTTTTAAAGGTGATGAAGACAAAAAAAAAACATAAAAAAGTTATTCAAACAAACAGTTCTTGAAATTGAATTTGGGGTCTTCATAAATCCAGTAGGCTGTGAACGTCAAAATTCTCCATCTAACTAGATGTAAAATATTGTTTTCCACAGACAACGTGATGTATGAATCATTTATGAATATTTAGGCTTTCAGGCTTGCAATTTTATAGGTTTTCAAGTTCACATTTTCAGATTTTTACGCTTTCAGGTTCTGGGTTTAAAGGTTTTCAGATATTCAGGTTCTAAAATCTTAACCTTTCCGACTATTACAGGTTTTCAGATTCTGATGTCCTTCATAGATTCAGATTCAGTTTTCAGAAACCTTGTTTTTATATTTTTAGATTCTCAGACGTTTCAGGTTCTAATATTTTTAAAATGGATTCTATGTCTTTCAGATATGTATTTCATATTTCTATCTTTGGTTTCTCACATTTTAAGGTTCTGAGACCTCATGTCATGTCATGTCTCAATTTTTTTAGTTTCTCTCAATTTCTCCAATTCACAGAATTTTATTTTCTATGTTTCTTAATATTTAGTTCGATTTTAGTTTTTGTAATTCTCATTTATGTTTCTCAAATTTCTTCCCAGGTTTTCCGTTCCTCGGGTTCCCAATTTTACAATTTCCTATGATCTCAAGTTTCTTAATTTCTGAAATTCTAAGGATCTCAATCACCGAGGTTGTTATTCAATTTCTCAAATTCTCAACTTCTCAGTCTCTCAATTTTCAACCTTTGCAGTTCCTTTCTTGAGGTACTCAATTTCCAATTTCAGTCAGTCTGAATTTTCCTGTTCTTCAGTTTCTCAATTGTCACTTCTCAGAATCTAAGGCTTTTGGTTTCTCAAATCTCCGGCCGTAGTTCTCAGGTTCTCGGGTGTCTTAATTTCTCAGAATTTTAGTTACTCAAATCTTAGTCGCTTAATTTTCTGTTCTTCGGGTTCTCAATTTTCCAATTTTTCATGTTCTCAAGTTCTCAAGTTTTTAATTTCTCAAATCCTTATTTTATCATGTTCTCAGATAAAATTCTCAAGATTTTAGTTTCTCATCTTCTCAGCCTCTCAATTTTTCAATATTCCTTGATTTTCAGTTTCTCGTGTTCTCAGATTCTCAAATCCGCAGCATCTCAAATTTTTCAAATTGTCAGGATTTCTCAGATGCTCAACTTCTCAATTTCACGCATTATCATTTTACCAGGTTTACATATTACTTAATTTCTCAATAATGCTCGGGATTATATCATGTGTTCATTTAAAAAAGTCATGTATTGCTGGTTGCAGACTTTTAACTTGTAGATGCACCAATAAATCACAGGCGTTTTTCAATTCGTCTTCGTCACTCAAAAAATCACAAGCAACTTGATGACTTTTTTAAATGAACACCTTATAGTTTCGCAGCTTCCCACCCTCAATTTTCCAATTTCTCATGTTCTCAAGTTCTTAGTCTCTCAATTTTCTCAGTCTCTCAGATTCTCAATTTCTTTTTTCTCAAATTCCTACCCAGTTTTCGAATTGTGTGGTTTTCAGTTCCTCAGGTGCTCAATTTCCAATTTCTCATGTTCTCACATTCTCAAGTTTCTTAATTTCTCAAATGTTATTTTATCAAATTCAAAGATTTCTTAGTCTCTCAATTTTCCTGTTTCTCAAGTTCTCCATTTTTCCATTTTCGTTTCTGAAATTCCTTCTTACGTTTTTGACTTTAAGTTTTATAGCTTCTCAACTTTCCAATTTTTGCATGTTCTCAAGTCTTTAATTTCCCATATTTTCAAAATTCAAGTCTCTGAATTTTCCGGTTCTTCAGTTTCTCGATTGTCATTTCTCATGTTTTGAAATTTCTCAGAATATAAGGATTTTGGTTTCTCAGATCTCCGGCCGTAGTTCTCAGGTTCTCTGGTGTCTTAATTTTTCCGATTCTCAGAATTTTAGTTTCTCAAATCTTAATCCCTTAATTTTCTGTTCTTCAGGTTTACAATTTTCCAATTCTTCATGTTCTCAAGTTCTCAAGTTTTTAATTTCTCAAATCGTCATTTTATCATGTTCTCAGATAAAATTCTCAAGATTTTAGTTTCTCAACTTCTCAGTCTCTCAATTTTTCAATATTCCTTGATATTCAGTTTCTCAGTTTCCCAAGTTCTCAAATCCGCAGCATCTCAATTTTTTAGTTTCTCAAATTTTTCAAATTGTCCTGATTTCTCAGATGCTCAACCTCCCAATTTAACACAATATCATTTTACCAGATTTATATATTGCTTAATTTATCAATAGTTTTCAGGATTCTAGCTTCGCAGCTCCTCAACGTCAATTTTCCAATTTCTCATGTTCTCGAGTTCTCAATTTATCGTGTCTTCAATTTTTAAAATTCTCAAGTTCTCAGTCTCTCGATTTTCCAGCTTTGCCGTTTCTCAATTTCTTGTTTCTCAAATTCCTTTTCAGTTTTCAGTTCCTCAGGTGATAAATTTCCAATTTCTTAGTCTCTCAATTTTACTGTTTCTCAGATCTCCGGAGTTAGTTCTCAGATTCTCAGAATTTTAGTTTCTCAAATCCTTAGTCGCTTAATTTTCTGTTCTTTAGGTTCTCAATTTTCCAATTCTTCATGTTCTCAAGTTCTCAAGTTTTTAATTTCTCAAATCCTCATTTTATCATGCCCTCAGATAAAATTCTCAAGATTTTAGTGTCTCAGCTTCTCAGTCTCTCAATTTTTCAATATTCCTTGATATTCAGTTTCTCAGTTTCCCAAGTTCTCAGATCCGCAGCATCTCAATTTTTTAGTTTCTCAAATTTTTCAAATTGTCCGGATTTCTCGAACCTCTCAATTTCACGCATTATTATTTTACCAGGTTTTCATATTGTTTTATTTCTTAATAATTCTCAGGATTCTAGTTTCGCAGCTCCTCAATCTCAGTTTTCCAATTTCTCATGTTCTCAATTTATCGTGTCTTCAATTTTTAAAATTCTCAAGTTCTCAGTTTCTCAATTTTCCAGCTTTGCAGTTTCTGAATTTCTTGTTCCTCAAATTCCTACCCATTTTTCGAATTTTCTGGTTTTCAGTTCCTCGGGTGCTCGATTTCAAATTTCTCAAGTTTCTTAGTTTCTCAAATTTTATTTTATCAGATTTGAGATTTCCGGTTCTCACAATTTTCTTCTTTCTCGGGTTTTCCATTATGCCATTTTCGTCTCTAAAATTCCTTCTTACATTTTTGACTTTCAGTTTTATCGGTTCTCAATTTTCCAAATTTTCATGTTCCCAAGTTTTTAATTTCCCATATTTTCAGCATTTCAATCTCTGAATTTTCCCGTTCTTCAGTTTCTTAATTGTCGTTCCTCATGTTTTAAAATTTCTCAGAATCTAAGGATTTTGGTTTCTCAGATCTCCGGCCGTAGTTCTGAGGTTCTCGGGTGTCTTAATTTCTCACATTCTCAGAATTTTAGTTTCTCAAATCTTAGATGCTTAATTTTCTGTTCCTCAGGTTCTCAATTTTCCAATTTTTCACGTTCTCAAGTTCTCAAGTTTTGAATTTCTCAAATCCTCATTTTATCATGTTCTCTGATAAAATTCTCAAGATTGTAGTTTCTCAGTTTCCCATTTTCTCAGATTCTCAGAACCGCAGCATCTCAATTTTTTAGTTTCTCAAATTTTTAAATTGTCAGGATTTCTCAAATGCTCAACCTCTCAATTGCAGGCATTATCATTTTACCAGGTTTTCATATTGTTTAATTTCTCAATAATTCTCAGGATTCTAGTGCCGCAGCTCCTCAACCTCAATTTTCCAGTTTCTCATGTTCTCAAGTTCTCAATTTATCGTGTGTTCAATTTTTAAAATCCTCAACTTCTCAGTCTCTCAATTTTCGAGCTTTGCAGTTTCTCAATTTCTTGTTTTCCAAATTCCTTCCAAGTTTTCGAATTTTCTGGTTTTCGGTTCCTCAGGTGCTCAATTTCCAATTTCTCATGTTCTCACATTCCCAAGTTTCTTAATTTCTCAAATTTTATTTTATCAGATTCAAAGATTTCTTAGTATCTCAATTTTACTGTTTCTCAGATCTCCGGCCGTAGTTCTCAGATTCTGGGGTGTCTTCAGAATTTTAGTTTCTCAAATCCTTTGTCGCTTAATTTTCTGTTCTTCATGTTCTTAATTTTCCTATTTTTCATGTTCTCAAGTTCTCAAGTTTTTATTTTCTCAAATCCTCATTTTATTATGTTCTCTAAAAGAATTCTCAAGATTTTAGTTTCTCAGCTTCTCAGTCTCTCAATTTTTCAATATTCTTTGATATTAAGTTTCTCTGTTTCCCAGGTTCTCAGACTCTCAGATCCGCAGCATCTCAATTTCTGGTTTCTCAAATTTTTCAAATTGTCAGGATTTCTCAGATGCCCAACCTCTCAATTTTACAGATTGTCATTTTACCAGGTTTTTATATTGTATAGTTTCTCAATAATTCTGAGGATTCTAGTTTCACAGCTCCTCAAACTCAATTTTCCAATTTCTCATGTTCTGAAGTTCTCAATTTATCGTGTCTTCAATTTTTAAAATTCTCAAGTTCTCAGCCTCTCGATTTTCCAGCTTTGCAGTTTCTCAATTTCTTGTTTCTCAAATTCCTTCCTAGTTTTCGAATTTTCCACTTTCTGCAGGTGCTCAATTTCAAATTTCTCAAATTCTCAAGTTTCTTAATTTCTCAAATTTTATTTTATCAGATTCAAAGATTTTTTATTCTCTCAATTTTCCTGTTTCTTAGATTGTCCATTTTTCCATTTTCGTTTCTGAAATTCCCTTTTACAGTTTTGACTTTCAGTTTTATAGGTTCTCAATTTTCCAATCTTTCATGTTCTCAAGCTTTTAATTTCCCATATTTTCAGAATTTTAGTCTCTGAATTTTCCTGTTCTTCAGTTTCTCAATTATCATTTCTCATGTTTTCAAATTTCTCAGAATCTAAGAATTTTGGTTTCTCAGATCTCCGGCCGTAGTTCTCAGGTTCTCGGGTGTCTTAATTTCTCAGATTCTCAGAATTTTAGTTTCTCAAATCTTTGTCGCTTAATTTTCTGTTCCTCAGGTTGTCAACTCTTCGATTTTTCATGTTCTCAAGTTCTTAATTTCTCAAATACTTATTTTTTTATGTTCTCAGATAATATTCTCAAAATTTTAGTTTCTCAGCTGTTTAGTCTCAATTTTTCAATATTCCTTGATATTCAGTTTCTCAGTTTCCCATGTTCTCGCGTTCTCAGATCCGCAGTATCTCAATTTTTTAGTTTTTCAAATTATCAGGATTTCTCATATGCTCAACCTCTCAATTTCACGCATTATCATTTTACCAGGTTTTCATATTGTTTAATTTCTCAATAATTCTCGGGATTCTAGTTTCGCATCTCCTCAACCTCAATTTTCCAATTTCTCATGTTCTCAAGTTCTCAATTTATCGTGTCTTAAATTTTTAAAATTCTCAAGTTCTCAGGCTCTCATTTTTCCAGCTTTGCAGTTTCTCAATTTCTTGTTTCTCAAATTCCTATCCAGTTTTCAGTTCCTCAGGTGCTCAATTTCCAATTTCTCAAGTTTCTTAGTTTCTCAAGTTTTATTTTATAAGATTTGAAATTTTTGATTCTCCCAATTTTCTTGTTTCTCGGGTTCTCCATTTTGCCATTTTCGTCTCTAAAATTCCTTCTTACGTTTTTGAGTTTCAGATTTATAGGTTCTCAATTTTCCAATTTTTCATGTTCTCAAGTTTTTAATTTCCCATAGTTTCAGCATTTCAATCTCTGAATTTTCCTGTTCTCCAGTTTCTCAATTGTCATTTCTCGAGTTTTCAAATTTCTCAGAATCTAAGGATTTTGGTTTCTCAGATCTCCGGCCGTAGTTCTCAGGTTCTCGGGTGTCTTAATTTCTCAGATTCTCAGAATTTTAGTTTCTCAAATCTTAGTCGCTTAGTTTTCTGTTCTTCAGGTTCTCAATTTTCCAATTTCTCATGTTCTGAAGTTTATAATTTCTTAAATCCTCATTTTATCATGTTCTCAGATTTATTAATTTCTAAAATTCTTAAGATTTTAGTTTCTCAGCTTCTCAGTCTCTCAGCTTTTCAATATTCCTTGATATTTAGTTTCACAGTTTCCCATGTGCTCAGATTCTCAGATCCGCAGCATCTCAAATTTTTAAAATTGTCAGGATTTCTCAGATGCTCAACGTCTCAATTTCACGCATTATCATTTTACCAGGTTTTCATATTGTTTTATTTCTTAATAATTCTCAGGATTCTAGTTTCGCAGCTCCTCAACCTCAGTTTTCCAATTTCTCATGTTCTCAAGTTCTCAATTTATCGTGTTTTCAATTTTTAAAATTCTCAAGTTCTCAGTCTCTCAATTTTCGAGCTTTGCAGTTTCCCAATTTCTTGTTTCTCAAATTCCTACTCAGTTTTCGAATTTACTGGTTTTCAGTTGCTGAGTGCTCAATTTTCAATTTCTCAAATTCTCAAGTTTCTTAATTTCTCAAATTTCATTTTATCAGATCCAAAGATTTCTTAGTCTCTCAATTTTCCTGTTTCTCAGGTTCTCCATTTTTCCATTTTCGTTTCTAAAATTCCTTCTTACGTTTTTGTTTGACTGTCAGTTTTAATTTTCGAATTTCAGTCTCTGAATTTTGGTGTTCTTCAGTTTCTCAATAAAATTATCATTTCTCAGAATCTAAGGATTTTGATTTCTCAGATCTCCGCGGCCGTAGTTTTCAGGTTTGTAGGTGTCTTAATTTTTCAGATTCTCGAAATTTTTGTCTCAAATCAAAAATTTTCCTGTTCTGCAAGTTCTCAATTTTCCAATTCTCATTTCTAAAATTGTCAGAATTTAAGATTTTCGATTTTTTTTTCAGGAGCCATGTAATTGCACCATTCTAATCTAACCAACTATACTAAATTTTGGTCAAGCCACTAGAAATTTTCTACAGAAATACTTTCTCTGTACTATCAGTTTTTTGTGAAATATAAGAGGAGAACGCTTCAGGTTCAGATCATGGGCGTGTCCGGTAAACAGGGTTATATTTAGAGTCTCTTTTTTCGAATTGCTACATAAAGAATGCGGGAATGGGCACGACATATCCGTGCCACCCTGTACATCACAGATCGCGATTATCGAAATTAATTTGTGCTGACAACTTATTCCGACAACAAATCAGCAATCCCCGCAAAAGAGCACAATTTACGTCTTTCATCGTCGCCAACGGACAAACAGTTTTAATCAATTTGTCTCCTCGGCCGCCAATCTTCCCCAAGAATGAGAGACCGTTTGACGCGGCACCGCACAATGCGTTGATTGGTACCGCGAAGCGGCTGGAAATCCAAGAATCTCAATAATAACAAATCCGTGCATATTGAATTAGACATCTGCGGCCGGAGCGCTCACTAATATAATCATAAATCTTGAATAAACTGTGGAGCGTTTGTTTATAAGATGGGCAGATAAAGAGAGGGAATATCTGAATACTCGAAGAATCTACCACACACACACACACGAACAATAAACCGTGAGCATATTGTGTCCGAGTGACTCGCACTTCTTGCCTTTTCATTTGTCATCCGAAGGAGACGGCAGTGACATCTGACCAGCTCATCTCGCGCATTATGACGACCGGGTTCCCAACATTCCCATGATAATACCCATTATCTTCGCTTGCGTTCCCTTCGAGCTTTTTTATCAATAAATCACAGTCCATAATGATACGAGGATCAATTAAGTGGCATTGAGGCTCATCGAGCATTCTGGGACAAAAAATTTCGAGGAGGCGGAGACGGGCGAAGTGAGTGATGGCCGGCGGCTTTCTAACTCTTCTGTGCGCCAGAAACACCGTGAACTGTAATGATTAAAAAATGGTGGAGGAGCCGGTACAAATGGCAACGATAACAGGTCTTTGTGTTCCAGAAGCTTCGGCGCCAAGTGCTCCGTCTGCTCCAGGGGCATCTCCTCCAGCGACTGGGTGCGCAAGGCGCGCGACCACGTCTACCACCTCGCCTGCTTCGCGTGCGCCGCCTGCCACAGGCAGCTGTCCACCGGCGAGGAGTTCGCCCTCCACGAGGAGCGCGTCCTCTGCAAAGCCCACTACCTGGAGACCCTCGACGGCGGAACCACCTCGTCAGACGGTAACCCCGCGCCCCCTCCTCCCCCTCCCCAACCAAATATGAATCTCAGATTTTCCAGACGGTTGCGACGTCGAAGGCTACCACAAGAACAAAGCGAAAAGGGTTCGAACGACTTTTACGGAGGAACAGTTACAGGTGTTACAGGCTAATTTTCAGTTGGACTCGAATCCGGACGGTCAGGATCTGGAGCGAATAGCGCAGATCACCGGCCTGAGCAAGCGGGTGACTCAGGTGTGGTTCCAGAACTCGCGGGCGCGCCAGAAGAAGCACATGCACACGGGGAAGATCAAGACGCAGAGTAAGTGGACGAGGAGTGGTGGCGGTGCGAGCGGTTAATGCAGCGTCGAAATTTTTGCAGTGCACAGCGGGAGGGAAGACGGGGGGGGCTTCGGGAGGCACATCAACCTGCACCTGACGTACTCGTTCCAGCAGCAGAGCAACTCCAAGGCGGCGCTGTTTGGACAACCTGGTGAGGCCGCTCTCTCCCTCCGCTTCTTTTATAGGAGTGTGCTAAATACCTGCTCTCTTCCAGAATCGTCTTTAGACGACCTCTCGCAGGAGTCCACGATGCACTGCATGCAGGGGGAGGTGTGAACGGCGGAGTTTGCGGAGCTTCCTTCATAGATTGACGTATTTCGTGATTTTATAAATGTACTATAAATATTTAGTTTTATTATATTGTTAATTAGTCTTATTTATTTCGTTATTGTATAAAAGTAAAATTTGCTATACAACTAGCGGTATGTGTTACTCAAAGTTATTCACTGTTGTAAGCGTAAAATAAGTTGAATAAAAATTTAAAAATTACACGTTTTCGGGCTTGCATATCTATGGATCAATAAGCGTAATTAAAGCGTTGACGTGACGATTTAGTAATATTACCGTGCAGCATTGCAAGATTTTTACCGTACAAATCACGTCATGACGTGGCGTAGTCAGTCATTGGAATTTGAAACCGCGTGCTAAGTAGGCAACCAACAATACGATAAAAATTAACGAGACACACCTGAGTTACTTCTATGCAACCAACACTGCAGAAATGGACATCCAAAATCTAATTCAAAACCAGAGGGACCTAAATTCTTTAATCACGTTTGCATTTGTCTTAACTTAAAAATTAATATAAAGAACCATACTTGAGAGCAGCAGAAACTTGAAATCTTTGAGAAAACAAAACTGTAATAATTGGGCCTTAAATAAATGGAGGAACCTGAAATCTTGGAAAGTCAGGGCTTTGAGAACCTGAGAATTGTAGGAACCTAAGAACTGAAAAATATAAGGAACCATACTTGAGAACAGGACGAACCTCATCCTTTCAAAAAACTGTGATCTTTGGGAAACTGAAACCTAGGAACCCGAAAACTTGAGAAACTGGAGGAACCTTTTTTTGGAAAAGACAGATTTTGTGAACTTGAAACTGAAACTTTGACAAGTAAGAACTTTGAGAACCTGAAAATTGTAGGAATCTAAGAACTGAAAAATATAAAGAACCATTCTTGAAAACAGGAGGAACCTTATCCTTTCAAAAAACTGCGATCTTTGGGAAACTCAAACTTAAGAACCCGAAAACTTGAGGAACCTTATATTTTGGAAAAGACAGATTTTGAGAACTTGAAACTGAAACTTTGGGAAGTCAGAACTCTGAGAACCTGAAAATTGTAGGAACCTAAGAACTGAAAAATATAAAGAACCATTCTTGAGAACAGAAGGACACTTATATTTTGAAAAAAAAAACTGAGATTTTTGGAAACGTGAGACTTTCAGGAAAATAAGAACACGACGAAAATTTGAGAACTAAAAGGACTAAAAAGCGTATGGTTTTGGCACCGTTTGTGACTGCGGTGGGCGGGTGGGCCGCCCTGTCTACTGTACTCATCGACCGACAAAATGGATGAGAAATAACAACCATTTATTTTTTTTTTCTTTAAAAAACCACAAATTCACTCTCGTGTTCAATCTAATTTCAAAATTTTTAAGTCAAAAAATGGTTGTCATTCCAAACCATTAGTCAGTCAATCAGTTGTAGATGCGGCGGCCCACCCGCCCACCGCATTCGCATGTGGTGCCAAGAACCATATGCTTTTTAGTCACAAAGGAACAACTGTGAGATACCAGAAACGGAGTGTGGATACAATAGGAAAATGGTTGTCATTCCGAGCCGGTTTGTCAACCATTCATCAAAAATATAAATCTGAGTATGCATGTATATATCATGTCTTCATTTAAAAAAGTCATCAAGTCGTCTATGAATTTGACATAACATTTTAAAGTGAGTCTGTTGCAAAAATAATAATAAAGTATGTATTGTTGGTTGCGGAATTTCAACTTGTAGATGAAGCAAAAAATCACATGCGTTTTTCGTCTTCGTCACTCAAAAAATCATAAGCAACTTGATGACTTTTTTTAATGAACACCTTATATTTTCGTGTAAATCTCAATTTGGATTTATTCTCATTACTGGTATAATGTTTCTTTGTGACTAAAAAACGTATGGTTCTGGCATCGTTTTGAATGCGGTGGGTGGGTGGGCCACCCTGTCCCCACTATAGTCATCGACTGACTAAATGGATGAGAAATAACAACGATTTTTTGAGTTTTTTTTTCTTTTAAAAATCAGAACTCACTCTCGTGTTCAATCCAATTTCAAAATTTTTAAAGAGGAAGAAGGAATTTTTAAGGAAAGTGAAACTTCGGAAAGTCCCAACTTTTAGAACCTGAAAATTGTAGGAATCTAAGAACTGAAAAATATAAAGAACCATTCTTGAGAACAGGAGTTATATTTTGAAAAAAAAAACTGAGATCTTTGGAAACGTGAGACTTTCAGGAACCTAAAAACACATTTGAGAACTAGAGAAGCTAGAAATTTAACTTAAGAACTGGAGGAACCTTATATTCTGGAAAATGATGAGATTTTTGAGAACTTGAAAATGTGGTAATTCGACGTTAAATAAATTGAGGAACCTGAAATCTTGGAAAGTCGGGGCTTCGAGAACCTGAGAATTGTAGGAACCCAAGAACTGAAAAATATAAGTAAGCATACTTGAGAACAGGAGGAACCTTATCCTTTCAAAAAACTGCGATCTATGGGAAACTGAAACCTAAGAACCCGAAAACTTGAGAAACTGGAGGAACCTTATATTTTGGAAAAGACAGATTTTTGAGAACTTGAAACTTTGGGAAGTCAGAAGTTTGAGATCCTGAAAATTGTAAGAACCTAAGAACTGAAAAATATAAAGAATCATTCTTGAGAACAGGAGGTTACTTATATTTTGAAAAAAACTGAGATTTTTGGAAACGTGAGACTTTCACGAACCCAAGAACACGACGAAAATCTTAGAACTAGAAAAGCTAGAGATTTTGGAAAAGAGATTTTTGAGAACCTGAAAGTGTGGTAATTAGACGTTAAATAAATTGTCGTTATAACCGCTCAGGGGTTCAGTGACGGTACCGAAATTAACGTCAAAACTTCCACTAATTATAACTCTGTAACTACGGGGTATAGGGCAAAATTTTATTAAGAAAAATTGTTGACACTGACGAGTACTACTGGTGAAAATTAATGTAATTTCTGGGACACCCGGTATATCGTGGAAACAAACACGCCAACTAGATTTACCTGCAAATTTCGTAACCACGATCCCCGACGACGTGACAAAACGGCGATGAGAAATCTAAACGCCAACTAGAAATATATTTAAAGTTTATTGATAAATACACAATACAGAACGAATCTTTTCATATATTGCATGGAATTGGAAACACTTAGTTACAATAAAACTCACAAATAACCACGGACAAAACAAAGGCTCTACAAATCTAATAATGAATCAATTCTAGTAATACCAATCAGATTATTTAGGTCCTTAGCTAAAACACGGCTTCAGAAGCCTCGAAACTTCGTTTCATACACTCGTTTATAAAATATTTTATTACAGCTTCAACCTTAACATCCGTGATATTCATAACAATTGCTGTCAATATTATTGCATTAGTAACAATTTGGCTTCACTAACAACAATTTATTGATTTCACTCATCATAAAATGATAAATTTAGAATATCCTATATGAACGTCCTAGAAAGTCGGGGTATCGGCTAGTTGAAACCTTGATGTCCAGATTTTATCAAAAATAGTCTAGATATACCGTTCCGTGATTTCTCCGCGCTTATACGATAGGTCCTTACGCTAATTTAATTTACTTCATCTCGACAATAAGTTAAAATTTGACAAACAAAAACAGGGCAGCCAAATATACATATTACGTGATCTAAATAAACAAACCCTACGGTACGAATATACATAATCATAATACTTGTCAACTAAAGAATGTACACACTTCACAACTGAGATCCACTTTGATTGTATCTACACTTTTTTACAGCTTACAGCCCAGTGATGTAAAAAAATATAGAGCTTTGTATTCATGGCAGTCACTTATATAAGTAAATATAATATTTCTCTGTCTTGCAAACGAATAATGCCAATAGCGGAATCGACAAACTCAATACGAGATTCGGTAAAATTGCAATTGCAGTTACACACCATACAAAAAGGACTAGGCTTGCAGTCTATAGGCAATTCTTAAAGCATACTTACTATACCCTCTATCATACAAACTAGAAAAATTATATTCAAATAAATAAAGTAGCATATAAAATCTTCAATTAATCCAACATAATAATTTCTGTATAAAATCAATGTCTCTATATGCACATCTCAACGTATTGCTGCCATCAAACGATAGAAACACCCGAAACAAACTATAATTTTACTCTAATACTTATCATAGCTTGTGTTAGAAGAGGAACACTTGTGTGTCATAACTTTAGTATTTGGCAGTAATTCAAGACACCACAATATTACGATATGATCGGGTTCTAAACAATACACGTATTGCTTCGGATAACAGAATTGCACAAACACAGAAATAGAATCACAATTTACATCTAGTCAGTCGTGTCGTCAAGGCAGTATCGGCCGAGTCAGCAATTTACTAAAATCTCAATCAACAGATCGGAAAATCGGAAGTAATAAGTTACGCGGTTGAATCGGTTGAAGAGGCGAATTTTATTTCTGTGTTCACTAACAATAGTTTTGATTGGATTGTTGATGCGACGGTGTCGACGATTGGACCCAACCGTGGTTGATTCAAGTCGGACAGCATAACTTCGAATATTCCACCCGGTGACTGGTCGAGCGGGATAAAAATATTAGAAATTAACGATTCTCTAGAATTTGTACTGTCGCAATGAGAAGCGATTTATGCGTTTCTTCAGACGACTACACCTATTTGTACATCCTACTGTTTGTGCAACGTCAAATAAATTAAGTACTAAAGATATACAAGTTTATTCAATATCAACTGGTAATATGATGCGCACCACCACGAGTTGACCGACTTTCGTCCGCAAGAAAGGCATAAATCTTTACAAACACAACGATAACGTGACAATAAATTAAACGATCTAAAGAGAGCATACATTAATTGGCTTTCAGAATCTGACTGTTTATTTCCTCTATACTAATTTGTTCTTTCTTGAAGGCACTGTCTCCCGTCACCGTGCCTTGATTCGAGGACTCGTCGTAGCCCGAGTCCGAACTGCTGTCGCTGAACATCTTCGTCGCGCCGGTCTCGACCGCCTCGCCGCCTTCCGCCTTCGGCTCGTTCGGGATCTTGCACTTTTCCAGACGAGACGTGCACGCTTTCAGGAACCTCCGGTCGACTATTATCTCGCCGCAGAGGCCCTTGAAGATCGTGCCGCAGCAGATGGTCTCTCTGAAATCAATCGTGCACGTGCAAAAAGGGCTCAAAAATACGCATCAAAATTTCAAAAATTGCTTAGAAAAAAAAAGTAAGATCAAGTATGTTAATAATTTTTAAGACGTCTTGACTTGAAAACAGTTCTTAATGGTGGGACCATTATAGAGGTTATGTATACAAAGTGATCATAAATGTAATGTTTTTGCGGAAAACGCTCGAACTGGTCGATTTTTGTTTTCAAATTTCCATCAAAATTTTGTGGATGATGTCATCTGTTTTTGTACTAAATGGCAACCTTTTCCTTGGGTTTTAGATACACTTTTCAATTCTCTATTCAACAAACTTTTTTTGAAAACTTACTTATTTTTTTTTATTTCTGTTTTTTTTTTTTTAAATAACAGGTCAGTATTAGATAACCTTCCAAATGTGTCAACTATAGTTGGAGGGTGACAATTTGAGCACTTGCGTTAAATTTTATTAAATACTTTTTTTTTTCAATAAAAATTATATCTTTGAAGTAAAACAAATTATTTATCACTTTTTTTACTATTGTTGAATAGGGTTAAAGAAAGAATAAAGTTGAGGATTGCCATGTAAAAAAATTGATGACGCTGTCATAGTTTAAACTTTATGATCACTCTGTATATTAGAAACTAAACATGGTATCCCAAATTTGGTAGCGAAATGTTGTTTTCCAGAGACGAAAACAAGATTAAACTCCATGTATTAAAAAAAAAAAATTAATCTGAACTCAAAATTCTGAAATTTGTTGCCAAGTAGGCGAGAAAAATATACATCCGTAGGTATGTTGAGGGTATCCCCAAATTCATAGTGGAATCTTGTTTCCCAGATTTAAAAACATATTGTACATAAAATGAATCCAAACTCGACGTATGAAAGATATTTTTTTTCAAACTCAAAATTTTTAAATTTTCAAAAATCGCTTTAATTTTCTGTCGTGATCATTTTTAGGTTATATTTTCCTGTACCAAGATCGAGAAATGAAGATCAATAGAATGAGGAAAACAAATTGTGAAATGAAAATTAGAAATAGAAAACAAAAATTCTGA
Organism: Diaperis boleti; assembly: GCA_963583935.1. Taxonomy (NCBI): domain Eukaryota; kingdom Metazoa; phylum Arthropoda; class Insecta; order Coleoptera; family Tenebrionidae; genus Diaperis; species Diaperis boleti. The sequence goes on along the minus strand of OY757244.1, from coordinate 81,030,766 downwards.
AAATAATGAATGATTAAAAATAGAAACGGGGAAATAAATGAAAAATAAAAAGCAAATAATAAATGAAAAACAAAGTAAAAAACGAAATATGAGAAATAAAAAATGTTAAAAAATAGCGGAAATGTGGAATAAACAATTAACGGAGGAAGTACGAAAAAGGACGTGAGAAATATAAAAACCGAAAGGAAACAAGAAAATGAGAAAGTAAAAAAGGGTGAATGGAAAATAAAAAAATGAAAAAGCAAGGAGAAAAAAATAACACGAGGTAAGAAAATAAAAAAGACAACAATCTTAAGAATGAGGTGAAAGAACAAATGAAGCATAGTAAACATATTGTACATAAAATAAATCCAAACTCGACGTATGAAAGATATTTTTTTTCAAACTCAAAATTTTTAAATTTTCAAAAATCGCTTTAATTTTCTGTCGTGATCATTTTAGGTTATATTTTCCTGTTCCAAGATCGAGAAATGAAGATCAATAAAATGAGGAAAACAAATTGTGAAATGAAAATTAGAAATATAAAACAACAATTCTGAAAATAATGAATAATTAAAAATATAAACGGGGAAATAAATGAAAAATAAAAAGCAAATAATAAATGAAAAATAAAGTAAAAAACGAAATATGAGAAATGAAAAATGTTAAAAAATAGCAGAAATGTGGAATAAACAATTAACGGAGGAAGTACGGAAAAGGACGTGAGAAATATAAAAACCGAAAGAAAACATAAAAATGAGAAAGTAAAAAGCAAGGAGAAAAAAATAAAATGAGGCGAGAAAATGTAAAGAAGAACAGTAATTGCGAAATGAAGAAATTTAAATACAAGAAGTTTGAAGTACATAAACAAAAAGAAGAAAGAACAAAAATGTGTAAATAGAAATATAAAATAAGAGAATGTGAAACCAATAGCGCAAGGAATCAAAGAAAAAAGAAGGGGCACAAAAAGACACTGTGAAAAACCAAACAAAAAAGGAAAACCGCACCGCATCTTTATAAGACGTGGTATTAGAATTAGAAATTTAAAAAATTACTGCAACTTTTCATTATTTACCCCGTTTTTTTCTTTAATTTATGTAAATTTTCGAAGAAAAAAAAAGCGCCCAACGTGGGGCTCGAACCCACGACCCTGAGATTAAGAGTCTCATGCTCTACCGACTGAGCTAGCCGGGCTTGTTACAAATTTACGGTCTAATAATAATAGTCCGTTTAACAGGACAATGATGTCCACAAAAGAACTTTGCAGCTGCATGTAAGAAAGTAGGCAACCAAATATACGACCACACCAAATAGTGGGTAGTTAAATGTTACCGGGTATAGATCGACAAGTTTGAAATATTTAAAAAACTCACCTCTTCCAATAATCCGAACAGATGAAATCGCTGACCTCCAGGAGACTTCCGTCCCTCTTCTTCGCCTGTCCCTTGTGCCTCCTGCTTTTGATCGCGACGCTCTCCTCGCAGTCGCTCTCCCGGGGGCTGGCGGCCCCGCTGGACCCACCGCTGCGTCCGTCCTCGCACAGGAAGTCCACGTCGGCCATGTCCACGTCCTCGTTGACGTCGCTCTTGTCGGACAGTCCGGGACTGTACTCCCGCTCGAAGTGCTTCTTCTTCTTCAGCTTCTCCCCGATCTCGTCGACCTTCTTGCTCTTGCTCTTGAACTTCGACATCGACTTCATGCCGGGACCGGCGCGGGCGTCCACCACCTGGTTGGGGTACCAGAGTTGCATTTTAGTTTGGGAAAGCATTTCGGTTTTTCGCGTGACAAATGAGCGGCTGTCGTCTAAATAACGACGGACGTCATGGCACGCTTTCCGATTTTTTTTTTGAATTTATTTTGGAGGTCAAAATTTCGACACTCACGTGCTTCCAATTGCGGTCCGACCCGGCGGGCAGCTTCTTCCACCGCTTCACCAGGAGCACGCAAGCGTTGCAGATCTCGCCCTGTCTCGGCTCCGCCAACTTGAAGCATTTCATGAAGTCCTCCTCGTACTTCTTGCTGTCCGTGAACCTGGAACTGTTACCCCCCGTCACTCTCCCGGTTTTCATCCCTCGGGAACAACATACCTGCTCGACTTAGCCTTACAAATACAGCATCCCGTGGATGATCTATACACCTTAGGTCTATGGAAGGAAAACATGGCGGGGCAGGGGGTGTAGCGCCTAGACTAATAAAAATCTGGAAATAAACGAGACGAGCGTCAGAGATGGGGATCTCGCTTTTACAATGGTGTGATTCATTTTCTCAGGCGTAACGTCTGGCACCTACGTCGGTCGCAATTTCTCTTTCTCATGGTGGTTGCGATTTTTGCAGAGCAACTGGAGTAGAACTAAATGGCAAACGTTTCGCTTTCGTGGCGCACAAAGTTATCCCAAACCGATAAATAAAATTTTTTGATCACACGATACACGAAGGCGCAGCCTTGAGATTACAATGAACCCTCAAAATGTGCATAAACAGGTCAACGACCAATAGATACTAGACGCTAGACCGAGACATCACCGGTACATTCAGTCCTTCACAAATTGTCTGACATTCGGAACTGTTAAAAAATTTCCAAGTAAGGAAAAGACTTTCTGCGGCCTCGTCAATCACCTGACATTGACCGGGTTAAAAATGCACGGAAAGGGCACGAAACGCGACCGCTCAAGTCGGCACGAACCACCGGACAACTGATAGTTTATCTGTGTGAATACTTCGGGTATCTGCAAGAAGAACGCTGTTGTTATTATTCCGATAGTGTTGCGATGTGCGTATCGGTTCCAGAAGCCACCTCGAAAAAATGCGGCAGCAGGAATTTTGCCTGTAATTATCTTATCTTATCTAAAATCCAATATCGAAGTAGTTCATAAAATAAAGGATGCATTTGCTGTCAACCAAGTCAATAATAAATGAGTAATCACATTTTGAAACCAAAGCGTACGTGTCTGTTGGGAAATTTACACGTGTTGCTTCATCATGATTGTTATGATAAAAGTTTGCTTCCTAGTTCCATTTCTGCATAAGCAGCAAGAAATGTGACTGCGTAAATCAATTGTAATAAAATTTCTTCGGAATCTAGAGTAGCTACCACCCTCTCCAGATTTGGCCAGCGACGGCATCGGTACATACAGAAAAAGGGAGAGGATTAAACCAAACATGTGGATGAATCTTCCTCAGTGCTACGCCCCTGCGCGCCAAGAGGTCGCTCCGAGGCGCCAGATAAACGTGGTAACGGTCGTGAAGACCAAAATAGACACGCGACGACCCTGATTCGATTCTGCACCATGCTAAACACGAGGGCATCAGCATGAAGACCCAAAAGGCCGTTCAACCACGCGACGTTTTCCCTCTTGCATTTTCGAGAGGAACGAGTTGGACTCGTGAAAGCCGGTATTAATTGGCGTCCGTGTATTAATTGGACTACACATTGAAAAATGAAAGCGGACAATTTGACCTGTGCAAGCAGATAACCTTCATGCAGACGCGTAATGGAAATATTGTTGTTATTGATTCGGTTTTCTTATTTCAATTTGTTGTTATCCTCACTTATCAGGTGTCCTTACAAGTTCAAGAGTTAACACCGACCAGAAATAGATCGGGCGTGGAAAACCATCTGCATAAAAATAATTGATACACGTTATCAGAGTTTACATTCATTAACAAGGTTGGTTGTGGTTTTCAAGAGCTCCGCGATTATAAATAACCCGACACTTTCTTCTGCTATCGGCTGACTTGGTCGCCGGCCCCTCGCGAGATAATAACTGCAGGCAATGAGTATTTGTCGTTCGGGTTCGGATAATTGGAGTAAACATATGATTGTGGAAAGACACCACGCCCACTGGAGGTTCGAGATTTGTTTACCAAGTGGATGTAGAAATGCAGCAACATGTTTACTTTATCGTTCAACTCAACTCACAAGAAATCAAATCTGGGGAGTGTGGTGGCTATTGAGGAAACGAATGAGAAATTCTTGAATGTGACAATAAGTTGCCAAAGTATACAGGATCTCCCAAAAAAAGTATCGGTTTATATAATTACATGTGCCACCTTTATTTCTTGTCTCATTTCAATGAACAAAAAACAGATGCAATGATCTTTCAGTGGCACGTAGCAACAACTTGGTAAGAATATCCAAAAGAAGTTACATAATCTAGATGTGCTTGAGACGAAACGAGAACAACTGTACAAAAAGTCTCAGACTAACTTTACACATTAGGACAAGGATTGCTTTTGTCGGACTGGAGCAATAAAAATGTAGTTTTTGCTCTAGTGAAAAAATTAATTACATCGATAGCTACAATAATTTTAAAAATACACTATTTAACAACAAATATTCACATATTTCGACTCCGTATTATATCGGGTGTCCCAACTAAAATCTGTACCCCCCAACAATTCCAATTTCGAAAGACTCAGGAGAAAACGCTCGAACAGGTCAATTTTGTTATCAAGGGAGACCAAACTCTATCAAACTTTCAAGTTTTAGATCCCACCCCTTGAGCCAGGGGAGCCACCCCCTTAAAAAATTTAAATGGCATGGGGGGTCATGTGATACATCATTTTAAAGCTTATTCAATTCTTTATCGAAACCTGTATTTATCGATTCCTTTCTACAAAAAAATTCATGAATTAGATATTTTCCAAATCGACATACAATACTCAACTAAAATTTGTACTCCCCAACAATTCCAATTTCGAAAGACTCAGAAGAAAACGCTCGAACAGGTCAATTTTGTTATCAAGGGGGACCCAATTGTACCAAATTTTCAACTCTTAGATCTCACCCCTTTAGCCAGGGGAGCCACCCAGTTAAAAAATTTAAATGGCATGGGGGGTCGCGTGATACATCATTTTAATGCTTATTCAATTCTCTATCCAGATCTACTTTTATCGATTTGTTTCTACAAAAAAAAACATGAATTTGTTATTTTCCAAATCAAGAGTATTTTATGCAGATTTGGAAAATAACAAATTCTTATGCTCTTTTTTGCAGAAGCGAATAGATAAAAGTAGGTTTGGATAGAGAATTGAATAAGCTTTAAAATGATGTATCACACGACCCCCATGCTATTTAAATTTTTTAAGGGGGTGGCTCCCCTGGCCAAAGGGGTGAGATCTAAGACATGAAAGTGTGGTACAATTTGGCCCCCCTTGATAACAAAATTGACCTGTTCGAGCGCTTTCTTCTGAGTATTTCGAAATTGGAATTGTTGGGGGGGTACAAATTTTAGTTGGGACACCCTGTATGTAGCAAACCACAACTGATATTTAAAACTTGATAGTGAAAATCGAAAAATGATGTTTTTCCAACTCAAAATAAAATTGTGTGATTCCTTATTAATTTTCACTTTTTTTTAAGGTTATACATATCTCGATAATCACCACAGTTATTTAAAAATTGGCAGCGAAATTCGATTTTCGAGGTTCGAAAACATATAAAACGAGTCCAAGCTCGATATGTCAAAAATAATGTTTTGCCAACACAAAATTTTGAAAATTTCAAAATTCGCGTATAATTTGGTAAGTTGTTGAAGAAAATGAACAAGATTTGGTATTTTGATAAAGTTTAAGGAGTCTTGACTATACAATTTCCGAAAATCGCGTGATTCCTTATTTTCACTTTTTCTAAGGTTATATCTCGGTAACCTCAACCGATACTTAAAAATTGGTAACAAAATTGGACTTTTCAGGTTAGAAAACATATAAAACGAGTCCAAACTCGATATGTCAAAAATGGTGTTTTGCCAACTCAAAATTTTGAAAATTTCAAAATTCGCGGATAATTGGGTAAGTTGTGGAAGAAAATGAACAAGATTTAGTATTTTGATAAAGTTTTAAGGAGTCTTGACTATACAATTTCCGAAAATTGCGTGATTCCTTATTTTCACTTTTTCTAAGGTTATATCTCGGTAACCTCAACCGATACTTAAAAATTGGTAACGAAATTGGACTTTTCAGGTTAGAAAACATATAAAACGAGTCCAAACTCGATATGTCAAAAATGGTGTTTTGCCAACTCAAAATTTTGAAAATTTCAAAATTCGCGGATAATTTGGTAAGTTGTTGAAGAAAATAAACAAGATTTGGTGTTTTGATAAAGTTGAAGGAGTCTTGACTATACAATTTCCGAAAAGTGCGCGATTCCTTATTTTAACTTTTTTTTAGGTTATATCTCGGTAACCATAATCGATATCTAACATTTGACAGTAGAAATAGACATTCCTGACCCAAAAACGTATAAGTCCAAATTCGGTATGTCAAAAATTATGTTTGTCAACTCCAAATTTTGAAAATTTCAAAATTCGCGTATAATTCGGTAAGTGCTTGAAGAAAATTAACAAGATTTCGTGTGTTGATAAGTTTTAAGATCTCCCCACACTGTGTAAGTCCCTAAAACTGTGATTCCGTGTTTTCAGTTTTTTAAATTATTTTCGAGGTTATATGTCGGAAACCGCAACCAATATTCAAAAATATGGAGTTTTAACGTTGCACAAAATGAGAGACGAAATGTAAAAGATTATTTTTTATGAACTCAAAATTTAGAAATCTCCAAAAATTACTTAAAAGTGGCGAAGTAATCCAAGAAAATACACAAAATTATGTTTCGTTGATACATCGGAAGCCGTCTTGACTACATTTTCCAAAAACCGGTTGTTTTGACTTTTGATTGAGGTTATATTTGGAAAAAAAAACGCCATTGTTTCAAAATTAACAGTGATAGATTGATTGAGTTAAAAATGCACATTAGAAATGTAAAAATGAACGATGAATAAGAAACAAAAAGTTAATGAAAAATTAGGAAATGAGGCTATGAAAACCAGAATGGAAAATAAATGAGGAAGAAGGAACAAAAAATTAAACAGAAACAGAAATGAGAAAAGAAGAAATGAATAAAATATGGTAGGGAAAAACTATACACAAATAATGACAGCTCCAGATTTAGTCAAAATTAGCCATGCACGAAAAACCGTTCGTTCTAAGTTAATAGAATTATGTTTTTAGGATTAAATTTGACACTTCATAGTACAGCGTGATCAAGAAGGACTGTTCAGTTGGTAATACTGACATTTCAAATTTGAACATGAAATTAGACTGAATTGGCAGCAGTGTATGGGGGCATTTTGAGCATTACCTTTAGTGTGATTATCGTCTGTATTTCAAGTTTCATTTCTGCTTCGTTTATTTTCCTTAAATTAATAGAATTTCTATTCGCCTAACCTACAATTTTTTCTCAGTTGACGTTACGTCAGATATGTGTATCGGGCTGCAGTGTTACAAATTGCCGAACAAAAAAAGTATCTTAAAAGTAATACCAACTCAAACAGTCCTTCTTGATCACTCTGTAGTTTTTCGTGCATGGTCAACTTGTTTTCGATCTCCCTGTGGATGAAAAACGTTCGACAAATGATCGATAAAAAATGAAAGCGAAATGAGAAATGCATAAGGAAAATGAAGAATAAGGAACAAAAAATATCAAATAAAAAATTAGTAGAAAGCAGGAGTTGAACTTTTCTATTGGAAATGTCATCCTCTCTGATTTTTTGCATTTTTGTTACTTTATTTTTCTGATAATTGAACTTGTGTTGTTGTCAACCAATGAGATGTTTCAATTTCAAAATTTGCTTTAAAAAAAAAGAGAACCGACTTCAAAAAGTGAAAAATAATTGAATGCATGTATTATTACATGTACTACCCAATGATCTGTCTGAAGTCGGTGCCAAGCCAAATAGGTTACAAATTTGTAACAATTAAAAAATTTAAATATATCTAAGTCGAACTCCACAAACTTTAATCAGCGTAAAATTATAAATGGTACATGTTTCGGCAGAACACTTCTGCCATCATCAGCCCTTAAAGAATATAAAAAATATATATGACATTGACGTAATTTTGAATTAAATTTGACAAATTTAATTCAAAATTACGTCAATGTCATATTTTTTTATATTCTTTAAGGGCTGATGATGGCAGAAGTGTTCTGCCGAAACATGTACCATTTATAATTTTACGCTGATTAAAGTTTGTGGAGTTCGACTTAGATATATTTAAATTTTTTAATTTAAATTTACTCCACTTGGATTTAAGAACATTCTTCTTGTTTATAAATTTGTAACATATTGTAATTATACAAAAATATCAACAACGTTATAACGCATACAAAAATCGATATCATTCGAGACGACCGTCAACGCAGTCTGCCGTTTGGGATGTTTTGCTCAGCACGAGCCCCCCACACACCCTTACGCATTCCGGTGCGTTCGCCAGGAGACCTTCGATGTGGCTGGGGCAGGCAGCCTATCTATCTACTATCTATTTGGCTTAGCACCGACTTCAGACACATCATTGGGTAGTACATGTAATAATACATGTATTCAATTATTTTTCACTTTTTGAAGTCGGTTCTCTCTTTTTTTTTTAAGCAAATTTTTTTACAATTTTAAGTGATAAGTTAGTGATACCTAATAAAGACGCTTCTCCAATATTGAGGTCCTCAATAAAGTCGACGAAGAAATCGGTATGAACATAATTATATACATAAAATGAAGAAAAAATATGGGGATTTTTCTCGATTTCCATGGGATTCCCTGATCAGATCCTGATTTTTTAACAATGTAATCATCTTTAGAGTATACCCTTTCAAATAAAAGAAGAATTTTGTAAATCGGTCCACAATTGACGAAGAAATCGGTGAACATACATGAAGTCGGTTAATTAAAGGGAGCGAAAATTTGAGGAATGACGGAGTTCTGCGGTAACAAAAAAAAAAAAAAAAAACAAAAAAAAAAAACATACAACCGAATTGATAACCTCCTTTTTTGAAGTCGGTTAAAAATAAAAAGGATCCATTCCTTTACAATAAAAGGTTTACATCGTCTTTTTCGTTTGGAACGATTTTATAATATATGAGCGAGCCAAGCGAGCTACTATTCATAAAAAAGACGAGTCAATAATTTCCCATTACAGCCGAGTTGCATACAAGATTTTATGTTCCTTTTGTGTTGTTTGGAGTCAAACTTTGAAGACTTTCATAATTTTTCATTTCGCTGCATATTTACCAATACTGTAGTCATTGTTTGGTGTTATTTTTGTTCTAATTTCGATCACTTTTTCTAAAATTCTATAAATTCAAAATTTTTATATTCAAAAATTTGCTACCTTAATTTGATATTTTTGCATTTTCAAATGCCAACTTTGAGTTCCAAAATTAAAAAGAATACATTCTTTTGCAATAAAAACGTTGTCCTTTTCGGTTGTAACTATTTTATAATATATGACCGAGCGAAGCGAGCAACTATTCATAAACAAGACATTACTTACATAAACAATACATTACAGCCGAGTTTCATACAAGATTTTATGTTCTTTTTGTATTGTTTGAAATCAAACTTTGAAGTTTTCATTTCGTTAAATATTTTTATCATAAAAACTTTATTTCGTCTTTTTCGTTTGTCACGATTTTATTATGTATAGACGAGCGAAACGAGATACTATTCATAAACAAGACGAGTCAATAATTTCCCATTACAGCCGAGTTTTATACAAGATTTTATGTTCCTTATGTGTTGTTTAAAGTCAAACTTTGATGAGCCTGATGGAACATAAAAGGGAAAAATAATTACATTACAATAAAAATAGACTACCGTTCTGTATTGTTCGTTGAACGATTTTTCAAACTGGCGGGGATTTCCACGAAAAGAGTGGTAAATAAATTATTGTGCGGCAATTTTCTCAATTCGGGGAATCCCATACATAGAAAATATTTAATACTGTTTATATGTTTCCGGACAAAATAGAAAACCTAAAATAAGTAAAATAATAAGTTTAATGTTTTTTTTTATATTCTATGTAATAATAATGTGTATTTTTTTTATTAAAAAGTTGGCGTGAGATTTTCAATGACCCCCTGCTCCCTTTAGATGAGATTTGATGAGATTTTACTGGACCCCTCCTCACCCCCATTTTGAGCTCAAAATTTTTAAAATTTAAAAATTGGCCTATAATTTGGTAAGTTGTTGAAAAAAATTAAGGTATTTTGATAAAACTTAAGGCACCTTGACAGTACAATTTTAGAAAATTTCATGAGTCCTTATTTTCACTTTTTTCAGGTTATATCTCTGTAACCACAACCGATATTTAAAAATTGACAGCGAAATTCGACTTTCCAGGTTCGAAAACATATAAAACGAGTCCAAACTCGATATGTCAAAAATGGTGTTTTGCCAACTCAAAATTTTGACAATTTCCAAATTCGCCTATAATTTGGTAAGTTGTTGAAGAAAATTAAGGTATTTTGATAAAACTTAAGGCGCCTTGACAGTACAATTTCCGAAAATTGCCTGATTCCTTATTTTCACTTTTTTTAAGGTTATCTCTCGGTAACTACAACCGGTATTTAAAAATTGGCAGCGAAATTCGATTTTCCAGGTTCGAAAACATATAAAACGAGTCCAAACTCGATATGTCAAAAATGGTGTTTTGCCAACTCAAAATTTTGAATTTTCAAAATTCGCGTATAATTTGGTAAGTAAATGTCAAGAATGAACAAGATTTGGTATTTTGACAAAGTTTAACGAGTCTTGACTGAACCAACCAATTTCCGAAAATTGTCTGATTCCTTATTTTCACTTTTTTTAAGGTTATATCTCGGTAACCACAACAGAGATTTAAAAATTGGCAGCGAAATTCGACTTTCCAGGTTCCAAAACATATAAAACGAGTCCAAACTCGATATGTCAAAAATGATGTTTTGCCAACTCAAAATTTTGACAATTTCCAAATTCGCCTATAATTTGGTAAGTTGTTGAAAAAAATTAAGGTATTTTGATAAAACTTAAGGCGCCTTGACAGTACAATTTCCGAAAATTGCCTGATTCCTTATTTTCACTTTTTTTTTAAGGTTATCTCTCGGTAACCACAACCGGTATTTAAAAATTGGCAGCGAAATTCGACTTTCCACGTTCCAAAACATATAAAACGAGTCCAAACTCGATATGTCAAAAATGGTGTTTTGCAAACTCAAAATTTTGAAAATTTCAAAATTCGCGTGTAATTTGGTAAGTAGTTGTCAAAAATGAACAAGATTTGGTATTTTGACAAAGTTTAAGGAGTCTTGACTATACAATTTCCGAAAATTGCGTGATTCTTTATTTTCACTTTTTGTAAGGTTACATCTCTGTAACCACAACAGATATTTAAAAATTGGCAGCGAAATTCGACTTTCGAGGTTAGAAAACATATAAAACGATTTCAAACTCGATATGTCAAAAATGATGTTTTGCCAACTCAAAATTTTGAAAATTTCAAAATTCGCGTGTAATTTGGTAAGTTGTTGAAGAAAATCAACAAGATTTGGTACTTTGATAAAGTTTAAGGAGTCGACTATACAATTTCCGAAAATTGCGTGATTCTTTATTTTCACTCTTTTAAGGTTATATCTCGGTAATCACAACCGATATTTTAAAATAAAACGAGCCCAAACTCGATATGTAAAAGATTATTTTTAATGAACTCAAAATTTAGAAATTTCCAAAAATTACTTAAAAGTGGTGAAGTAATCCAAGAAAATACACAAAATTATGTTTCGTTGATACATCGGAAGCCGTCTTGACTACATTTTCCAAAAACCGGTTCTGTTTTGACTTTGATTGAGGTTATATTTGGGAAAAAAACGCCATTGTTTAAAAATTAACAGTGATAGATTGATGAAGTTAAAAATGCACATAAGAAATGTAAAAATGAACGATGCATAAGAAACAAAAGGTTAATGAAAAATTAGGAAATGAGGCAATGAAAATCAGAATCGAAAACAAATGACAAAAAATTAAAAATAGGAATAGAAATAATCATGGAAAAGAACAGCTCCAGATTTAGTCAAAATTGGCCATGCACGAAAAACCGTTCGTTCTAGGTTAATCGACTGATGTTTTTAGGATTAAATTTGACACTTCATAAATACATAATTCTATTAAAATAGAAGGGTTTTTCGTGCATGGCCAACTTGTTTTCGATCTCGCTGTGGATTAAAAACGTTCGAGAAATGATAGATAAAAAATGAAAGTAAAAGGAAAATGAAGAATAAGGAACAAAAAATATCAAATAAAAAGTTGAGGTACAGCTACTAGTAGAAACTTTTTTATTGGAAATGTCATACTTTCTGATTTTTTGCATTTTTGTTACTTTATTCTTCTGACAGTTTAACTTGTGTTTTTGTCAACCAATGAAATGTTTCAATTTCAAAATAAACAACCAATAGGACAATTATTTTAGTGGAAATTTTTCGACAAGCTTTATTCCAGCGACAATTTTTTTTGTAACTATTTGCCATTACAATTTGCAAGTTAAATTGTCAAGCCAAATAGGACTCGAGGTCTAACTATTGCCGCCAATTTTTGCTCTTCAGATTGATTCGTTTCTGTTTCCTAAAGGAATGATTTTGTGGATCATATGGTCTAGTGACATAGCAAACTTCCATAAGAGCATTATGAAGACGAAACAAGGAAGGGGAAAAAGAATCTGTGCAGAGAAAGAATGACGTAGTGACAACGAAAAACACACAAAGAGAAAGAAATGTGGCCACTGATAAATAAACTACATATTTCGTAAACACCCTTATCGAGATGCACTTGAGTGGAAACAATATACATAAATATCTACTGTGTATCGACAGATAACACCTTATCTATGCAATTTCTGCCACTATTCCAATACCTGCATGCCTTGAAACAAACGTCAAAGGCCATTTGTTAACAATGTAATTACGACGTTTCGCGCCAACCCGACCCTTCCTCAGCAACGAAATTATTGCAACATTCTTGTGACACGTGTATTCTTGCAATCGGTAACAATCACAGGCTGGAGCGAAAGTCGCTTCCACAATCCCATTTCCAAACTACTCCCATTAGCATTCTCGGTGCATCGACTGGGTGTGGGACAATCAGATTTTGGTCATCTCTTATTTACAACTTGTTCGTTGAACTCGAGCAATCAAACAATCAGATATGAATTTTAATCAGGATCCCCGAATGACACTCGCCCGGCGAGGCTGTGCCCCAAATCGACCAACTCCCGTCGTTGTTACCACCTGGTGCCGGAGCACTTTCTACCTTTACGCGTCTAAGAGCGAATTACGAATCGGTGTCAAGTTCACCGATCGTGATTTCCACGTTAGCAGACAGACAGTTGAATTGTGGTAAATTAGTGAAGGATTTTTCGGAAGGAGTCAGAGAACTGGGACGTCCCGACACGTGCATAAGAGAAAGCGGCCTACGTGCCAAACGTCCCGAGTGCACCAGCCACACGCGATAACAGCCCGAGGCGGAATTCCGAACCCTCATCAATTTCGAACAAATAGTTGGAAATTACGGCCCCTGTTATGTAAATAACGGAATTATTTGACTGATTCCCGACGTCCAAGTCAGTGCTTTAACAAACGCTAGCTCTGACTTGATATGACGCCAAAGAAAAAATGCGAATTGTAAATGAACTACGTGATAATTTCGAATGACACTCGTTCCAGTCGGAAAACCGGACCTAAATCTAGCGAATTTCACTCAAATCATTCAATATTTTCACGTAGTTTTGTAGAAAAAAAGCAATGGAAAAATGATTGTCGACTTACCAATACAACACAGATGACGGCTGGAAACACAGCTCAACCACCGCGCATTCTACGGTGCGACCAGTGAACTGACCGGGGAGGCCCAAAATTCCAGCTCGGGTCGTGACGCCCCCGCAAATTTCACCATTAATTAGTGGCATCTTTTTCTGCGTTCACCACCCTCGCTGTAACCCTCCCCAGTGCAATTTCTCCCCAAAACTAGCCCCGACATGGTTGTGGTTTTGACTTCGACTTCCGCAATGACGTACAAATCTCAGATGACATTTCCCTTCTCCCAACAATGTTTGTAATAACCATCGCGCGAAATACCGACTGACTCGCCGCAATTCCGCCACCGCGGGGTAGTTTGCCTCTCGAATAAATTCCCGCCGCCCCAAAACCACCCCCGGTCTGTCTAAAATCACCGATTTTTCGCATTTTCCCCCAGCCCCCTGGCGGCCATCCGTCCAACCACGCAGGAAGGTATGCAAGTCACGCCTACTTCAAGCCAGAAAAACGAGGAATCAGCTGATCGTCCAAACCGAAAATGTAATTGAAAATAGTGTGTTTACAGGCTGATTTTGTACGAAATTCTGCGGGCCCGTACCCGGTGCTGTGATGTCGCAAGACTGACCGATTTCAGTGCGCGCGAGGTGTGACTTGTTCGTTTTGGTCCCACCGAGGGGTGCTCCGATGGCGAACAGCTCGGGGACCCACAACTTCAAGGTGGTGCTGCTGGGCGAGGGCTGCGTGGGCAAGACGAGCCTGGTGCTGCGGTACGTGGAGGACAAGTTCAATGCCAACCACGAGACGACGGTCCAAGTGAGTTGGTTCGATGGGGTGAACGTTGGTTGCAGGGGTGGATTCGGGCAGTGTTCGAGGGGGGTTGATGACCTGGGCCCCTGGGTGTACAGTCTCGGGAAGCGGGTTTGACAGCTGACAGCTCGTTGTGAGGTTATGTTAGCAAGAAAGCACCCCTTTTATCGTTTTTATCTTTAATCTGGCATTATAGTTGGCGGTGACTGAGTTTGTGTGAACAGGTCACAATTTTTAGAACAATTGGTTCAAACGTCAAAATAATTACTAAATTTGTCAATTTCTTTATTTTTGAATTTAAAATGGTTCCCTTACAAGAACATAAAACACCTTCACGCATAAGGCCTGGTTTAATTTAGATGGTTATGGGAATTCACAAAAAGGGAATTGGAGTAATTTTATCGAAGAGGTAGGAAGGAGTATCGGCGCTTCTTTCAAGACATAGAATAATTATTGGGTCAGTATTTCCTCATTAAAGTTTATTTTTTCGTTTGTTTTAATCGCATTAACGTGTTGAACTGTCGATTAATTAAATTAAAAGTGAGGTTAGATAGGTTCAGATGTCAAATTAATTGTCATTTCGATGGTACGTTCACAGTTAAACATTCATGGCCAACTTCGACGCCAAATTTTAAAAAACACCCGTTATATCAACTTTAACTCGAAACACATTAATTGACAAATTCTTGGCTCTTTCATAACAACGGGCGTTATTTTTTATAACGCCTGAGAACAGTAATTTGTGTATCGAGGTCGTAAAAGTGATCTTTTTTGGCCGAAGACAATTCAGATCGGACCAAAAAAGCACTTTTGACCGAGGTGCACGTTTTTTTCAAAAAATTAATTCAAAAATTTGGTCATAATTTTTATTTAGGCGATGATTTTTTGCACAAAAAGTAAAACTGTACGGCCCCAAAATAGGCCGTAAAATCACTTTTTTCGTAATTATTCGCCTAAAAAGTTTGTTTTGAAGAGATAATCTGATTTTGGTAAAAAACTAACAACAAAAAATTGATCAATCCGTTTAGAAAATCACCAGATAAATTTATTCCAGCTTGTGACAATAACGGGTTGCCGCTGACAAGAACCTCTCTTCAGTTGCAATGCACACATTTCATTTTCTTCGACGATCGTAAAAGTTTTTTGTAATTCTTGGACGCAGGTATATTCACGATAACATATTTTCCCACGAGAAGTTGAGAAATTGGGAAACTAAGGATTTGAGGAAAGGAGGCGTTGAGAAATTGAAAAGTAGAGACATTGAGAAATCGTGAAATTGAAAATTTAGGAAACAGGATTTGAGTAAACGAGGCGCTGAGAAATTGAAGAACTGAGAATTTGAGAAACTGAAAAATTGAGATGTTGAGAAAATAGGAAGTTGAGAAATTAAGAAGAGAAATTGGGAAACTAAAGATTTGAGGAAACAAGGCGCTGAGAAATTGAGAAGTAGAGACATTGATAAATCGAAAATTGGGGGAATTGAGAAACTAAGAATTTGAGGAAATGAGGCGCTGAGAAATCGAGGAGCTGAGAAATTGACACGTTGAGAAACTGGGAAACTAACGATCTGAGGAAACCAGGCGCTGAGAAGTTGGGAAATTGAGAAGCAGCGATTGAGAAATCGAGAAATTGAAAATTCGGAAACTAGGGATTTGACGAAATGAGGCGCTGAGAACTTGAGAAGTAGAGGCATTGAGAAATAGAGAAATTGAAAATTTGGGAAACTAAAGATTTGAGGAAACGAGGCGCTGAGAATTTGAGAAACTGAAAAATTGAGATATTGAGAAAATAGGAAGTTGATAAATTAAGAAGAGAAATTGGGAAACTAGGGATTTGAGGGAAAGGGGCTCTGAGAAATTGAGACATTTGAGAAATTAATAAAAAATGAGAAATTGGGAAACTAAAGATTTGAGGAAACAAGGCGCTGAGAAATTGAGAAGTAGAGACATTGATAAATCGAGAAATTGAGAAACTAAGGATTTGAGGAAATTGAAAAATTGGGAAATTAAGGATTTGAGGAAATGAGGCGTTGAGAAATCGAGAAACTGAGAAATTGAAAAATTGACACGTTGAGAAATTGGGAAACTAACGATCTGAGGAAACCAGACGCTGAGAAATTGGGAAATTGAGAAGCAGAGATTGAGAAATCGAGAAATTGAAAATTTGGGAAACAGGATTTGAGGAAACGAGGCGCTGAGAAATTGAGGAACTGAGAATTTGAGAAACTGAAAAATTGAGAAAATAGGAAGTTGAGAAATTAAGAGAAATTGGGAAACTAAATATTTGAGGAAACGAGGCGCTGAGAAATTGAGAAATCAAAAATTTGGGGAATTGAGAAACCAAGGATTTGAGGAATTGAGGCGTTGAGAAATCGAGGAACTGAGAAATTGAGACGTTGAGAAACTGAGGATTTGAGGAAACCAGGCGCTGAGAAATTGAGAAGTAGAGACATTGAGAAATCGAAAATTGGGGGAATTGAGAAACTAAGAATTTGAGGAAATGAGGCGCTAAGAAATCGAGAAATTGAAAAATTGGGAAACTAAGGATTTTAGTAAATGAGGCGTTGAGAAATCGAGGAACTAAGAAATTAAAAAATTGAGACGTTGGGAAACTGGCAAACTAACGATCTGAGGAAACCAGGCGCTGAGAAATTGGGAAATTGAGAAGCAGAGATTGAGAAATCGAGAAATTGAAAATTTGGGAAACTGAGGATTTGAGGAAACGAGGCGCTGAGAAATTAAAGAACTGAGAATTTGAGAAACTGAAAAATTGAGATGTTGAGAAAATAGGAAGTTGATAATTTAAGAAGAGAAAATGGGAAACCAGGGATTTGAGGGAAAGGGGCTCTGAGAAATTGAGACATTTGAGAAATTAATAAAAATTGAGACATTGGGAAACTAAAGATTTGAGGAAACGAGGCGCTGAGAAATTGAGAATCAGAGACATTGAGAAATCGAGAAATTGAGAAACTAAGGATTTGGGGAAATGAGAAATTGAAATATTGGGAAACTAAGGATTTTAGGAAATGAGGCGCTGAGAAATTGAGAATCAGACACATTGAGAAATCGAGAAATTGAGAAACTAAGGATTTGGCGAAATGAGAAATTGAAATATTGGGAAACTAAGGATTTTAGGAAATGGGGCGCTGAGAAATTGAGAATCAGACACATTGAGAAATCGAGAAATTGAGAAACTAAGGATTTGGGTAAATGAGAAATTGAAAAATTGGGAAACTAAGGATTTTAGGAAATGAGGCGTTGAGAAATCGAGGAACTGAGAAATTAAAAAATTGAGACGTTGAGAAACTGGCAAACTAACGATCTGAGGAAACCAGGCGCTGAGAAATTGGGAAATTGAGAAGCAGAGATTGAGAAATCGAGATATTGAAAATTTGGAAAACTGAGGATTTGAGGAAACGAGGCGCTGAGAAATTGAAGAACTGAGAATTTGAGAAACTGAAGAATTAAGATGTTGAGAACATAGGCAGTTGATAAATTAAGAAGAGAAAATGGGAAATTGAAAAATTGGGAAACTAACGATTTTAGGAAATGAGGCGTTGAGAAATCGAAGAACTGAGAAATTAAAAAATTGAGCCGTTGAGAAACTGGCAAACTAACGACCTGAGCAAACCAGGCGCTGAGAAATCGAGAAATTGAAAATTTGGGAAACTGAGGATTTGAGGAAACGAGGCGCTGAGAAATTGAGGAACTGAGAATTTGAGAAACTGAAAAATTTAGATGTTGAGAACATAGGAAGTTGATAAATTAAGAAGAGAAAATGGGAAACCAGGGATTAGAGGGAAAGGGGCTCTGAGAAATTGAGACATTTGAGAAATTAATAAAAATCGAGAAATTGAGAAACTAAGGATTTTAGGAAATGAGGCGTTGAGGAATCGAAGAACTGAGAAATTAAAAAATTGAGACGTTGAGAAACTGGGAAACTAACGATCTGAGGAAAGCAGGCGCTGAGAAATCGAGAAATTGAAAATTTGGGAAACTGAGGATTTGAGGAAACGAGGCGCTGAGAAAAAAATTGAGATGTTGAGAAAATAGGAAGTTGATAAATTAAGAAGAGAAAATGGGAAACCAGGGATCTGAGGGAAAGGGACTCTGTGAAATTGAGACATTTGAGAAATTAATAAAAATTGACAATTTGGGAAACTAAGATTTGAGGAAACGAGGCGCTGAGAAATTGAGAATCAGAGACATTGAGAAATCGAGAAATTGAGAAACTAAGGATTTGGGGAAATCAGAAATTGAAAAATTGGAAAACTAAGGATTTTAGGAAATGAGGCGTTGAGAAATCGAAGAACTGAGAAATTAAAAAATTGAGACGTTGAGAAATTGGGAAACTAACGATTTGAGGAAAGCAGGCGCTGAGAAATCGAGAAATTGAAAATTTGGGAAACAGGATTTGAGGAAACGAGGCGCTGAGAAAAAAATTGAGATGTTGAGAAATTAGGAAGTTGATAAATTAAGAAGAGAAAATGGGAAACCAGGGATCTGAGGGAAAGGGACTCTGAGAAATTGAGACATTTGAGAAATTAATAAAAATTGAGAATTTGGGAAACTAAGATTTGAGGAAACGAGGCGCTGAGAAATTGAAGAACTGAGAATATGAGAAACTGAAAGATTGAGATGTTGAGAAAATAGGCAGTTGATAAATTAAGAAGAGAAAATGGGAAACTAGGGATTTGAGGGAAAGGGGCTCTGAGAAATTAATAAAAATTGTGAAATTGGGAAACCAAAGATTTGACGAAATGAGAAATTGAAAAATTGGGAAACTAAGGATTTTAGGAAATGAGGCGTTGAGAAATTAAAAAATTGAGACGTTGAGAAACTGGCAAACTAACGATCTGAGGAAACCAGGCGCTGAGAAATTGGGAAATTGAGAAGCAGAGATTGAGAAATCGAGAAATTGAAAATTTGGGAAATTGAGAAATTGGGAAACTAAAGATTTGAGGAAACAAGGCGCTGAGAAATTGAGAAGTTGAAACATTGAGACATTAATTAATTCAGAAATTGAAAAAAAAAAGGATTTGAGGAAACAAAGCGCTGAGAAATTGGGAAACAAAGGATTTGAGGAAACGAAGCGCTGAGAAATTGAGAATTAGAGACATTGAGAAATCGAGAGATTGAAAAATTGGGAAACTAAGGATTTGAGGAAACAAAGCGCTGAGAAATCGAAAAGTTGAGAATTGGGAAACTAAAGATTTGAGGAAGCGAGGCGCCGAGAAATTGAGGAACTGAGAAGTTGAGAAAGTCAAAAATTGAGATCTTGAGAAAATATGAAGTTCAGAAATTAAGAAGAGAAATTGGGGAACTAGGGATTTGAGGGAAAGAAGCCATGAGAAATTGGGAAACTAAAGATTTGAGGAAACGAGGCGCTGAGAAATTGAGAAGTAGACATTGAGAAATCGAGAAATTGAAAATTTTGGATATTGAGAAACTAAAGATTTGAGGAAATGAGAAATTAAAAAATTAAGAAGTTGAAAAATTGGGAAACTAAGGATTTGAGGAAACAAGGCGCTGAGAAATTGGGAAATTTGGGAAATTGAGTAATCGGGAAACTAAGGATTTGAGGAAACGACGCGTTGAGAAATTGAGAAGTAGACATTGAGAAATCGAGAAATTGAAAATTTTGGATATTGAGAAACTAAAGATTTGAGGAAATGAGAAATTGAAAATTTGGGAAATTGAGTAATCGGGAAACTAAGGATTTGAGGAAACGACGCGCTGAGAAATTGGGAAACTAAAGATTTGAGTAAGCGAGGCGACGAGAAATTGAACTGAGAAGTTGCGAAATTGAGAAAATAGGAAGTTGATAAATTGAGAAGAGAAATTGGGAAACTAGGGATTTGAGGAAACGTGGTGCTGAGAAATTGAAAAATTGAGAAACTAGGAAGTTGAGAAATTATAAATTCAGAAGTTGATAAATAAGGAAAACAAAGCATTTGTCTTTTTTATGTTGAGTTTGACAACGTCCCTTAAAAAGTGTCTTTTAAAGTTGGATTTGACAACATCCCCATAGAAAATGTCTCTTTAATGCTGGATTTGACATAGTCTTCTTAGACAGTGTCATTCTTCAATGTTGACAATAACGTGTTTAAGAAGTTTTTTTTTATCCTTGCCAGCATCTTCTTAAGATTGTCTTCTTTAGCGTTGATTTGTATTATTGTGGGTTTGACATCTAATTATAAAGTGCATATACGTAGGTTTTCCATTTACCCCAATAGGTGTGATGGTTAGGTCGCGCAACATAATTGACAAACAGAAGAACTTTAGGGTGAATCAAAAGGCATACAACATACATTTATTAAAAATAGATTGTTTGTGGCAATACTCCTTATTAATTCCGCAGAGGCTCACATTTCTGTATCCGCGAAGATTCACTTCTAAAGGGCGTGGCGGGCACGCACCCGTTAATTTTTTCAAGACGTTGAAGATACAGTTCTCTATCAATTTGGACCGTCAGGAATCCTGACGCTGTGAACTCCTCGAAACGGAGCACCTTCTTGGTTTGTGGTTCGGTCGTTTTTCACACTTCTTGGGATGGACTCTTTGTTATCTTGTGAAAGATTCTGAAAGCTCTTGAAAATATCTTTTCTATAGCTTTTTCGGCTCTTAAATTCAATTTTGGAGGATGTACCATTGCGGACAAATTTTATGTTGCATATTTTATTTAATTGCCACAAGCTAGCATATCGATTAACTTTGATTCACGACAATCTACTCGCTTGTTCGCAGGCCTCGTTCCTCAACAAGAAACTCAACATCGACGGCAAACGCATCAACCTGGCCATCTGGGACACCGCCGGCCAGGAAAAATTCCACGCCCTCGGCCCCATCTACTACCGCTCCTCCAACGGCGCCGTCCTCGTCTACGACATCACCGACGAGGACTCCTTCCAGAAGGTCAAGAGCTGGGTGAAGGAGCTGCGCAAGATGTTGGGCGCGGACATCTGTCTCGTCATCGCCGGAAACAAGACTGATCTCGAAAAGAGCAGGCACGTGAGTCTCGAGGACGCCGAGGACTACTCCGACAAGGTGGGCGCCATCCATTTCCAGACCTCCGCCAAGCTGAACAGGGGCGTCGAGGACATGTTCCTGACCCTCACGCGGAAGATGCTGGAGACGGTGGAGGAGAAGGAGGCGCTGAACGCCCCCCTGTCGCGGCAGAACTCGCAGAGGCGGAACGTGGTGGTGGTCGACGACGACCAGGTGCCGCCGCCCCCCACGAAGCAGTGCTGCGGGAACTCGTAGAGATGATTCGTTGTTTTATTGTACATATTTATATTGAGTTTTATGTAATTTTAGTTCGGGCAACAATTTCCAATGACTGCAATAGCGTTTTAGATTCCAGCTTGAGGCTGTCCGGGTCCTCGCCTATCAATGTAACTGCATTTTGGTCATATATACATATGCTTTGAAAACACGTAGTTTTGATTTGGGGTTTTTGTTGTCTGAGCGAAAGGAGAGGCGGTCCCAGCCAACAAAAAAACAACACTAATAATCCGGATTTTATTAAAGAATCAGCTATAAAATCAATATTCACATATAAACTACCAGCCTCTAAACAATGAATAAATACATAAAATAATTTATACAGTTAAAAAACTATGAAATAAATACAAAGGCACAAGTTGAAACCAATTCAACACTAGAAACAGAATCTTATATACAAATTTTGTTAAGAATAACAATTTGCATATCAGTTTTCGCGAAGAGTTAAACGACATATTGTACAAAATTTCGTATAAACTCGCCCATATTTAGCACCACTATGGCAATTGATAATAATCGAACGTTCAACAAGTGAAAAAATGTTCCAACAAAATTTGTCACAAGTTTTTCATCTTTGGACTAGATTCTAACAATTTAAATATCTTTCGTTAAAAGTGATTTTGTACATTACCTAAGGAAAACAGGAAAAGTTGAAGAAAAACAAGTACTCATTGTAACATTAAAATCACAACAACTGTTAATAAGTTATTCACAAATACGTTACATTTAAATACATGAATGTATTATACAAAAAATATATGCATGATCGGACCGGGCATGTCCGCATGGATTCTATAAATAGGCGGCTGTCAAAATAAGTTAAAAAAAAGCAAATATCACACAACCAGCAAACTACTGCAATAAGAAGTCTAACACACAATGCTTGTCAAATGGTCGTTTGTTTCATATAAAATAGTCAACTACGTTTGTTTGCAATAAATTAACAATAATACTTGGTTATAACGAAAAAGGATGGAGGCGACCGGGAGGTCGCACTTAACGTAAAATGCAATGGGAAAAATTAAAAAGTCTGAGGCCTATGCTATTTCGACAACTTACTAATTACTCTAATAAGCGCTCCGTTCTCGTCCTTCAGTTTTTGATTTTCTATTTTCATTAGATCCAACTGCTGAAAAGGCGAAAGGGTCATTAGCACACCGAAAACGAGCAGGGGGTACCCGATAAAATCGTGCAGCCTCGACCAAGAGTACTACATGAGAGAATCCTCGTCTAAATACATAATTGTAGAAGCTAGTCGCTGAATTACGAAGGCACCCCTGGGTGTGATGGTATTTCTAGATATCCCGCCAAGATATTTCCAAAGACGAAAAGAACCCCTCAGAATCTTTTATTTTGTTTTTGACGGTATTCCTTCAAAGGTTACATACAAGATTTTTCGAAGCTGCACCGACATTTTATCAGGTACGCACAACGGTATCCAAAAACCATGCTCAAGCCGGAACACACCAACGAACAAACGTCAAGTCGTCAACAAACAAAAAACACTGCACAAATCGGACTGTGTGAGAAGATGTAAGTATGTTAGTATGAGAAAAACGTTTTTAATATTAATCGTGTGTAATTATGCGGTCCTACGGTCATTCACAACAAGAGTACAATAACAAAAACGATAACAACAATTTGATGAGAAAAAAAAAAGAGCGAAATCAGCTGCATGGCGTTATTTCGTCGAATTTACCTATTTTTTTGGAGAGTTGGTAAGTTTGGTGATGACGCGCGTGAGAGACCTGTTGTCAGCCTTTAAACGTTCGTTCTCGGCTTTCAACTTTTGCAATTGCTAGAACAATAATAGG
This sequence comes from Diaperis boleti, assembly GCA_963583935.1. Classification (NCBI taxonomy): domain Eukaryota; kingdom Metazoa; phylum Arthropoda; class Insecta; order Coleoptera; family Tenebrionidae; genus Diaperis; species Diaperis boleti. The sequence goes on along the minus strand of OY757244.1, from coordinate 81,007,274 downwards.
GTGTGTATCTTTCACAAGAATTATGTTGTTAATTCAATACATGTGGGTTTAACTGTGACCAAGCGTTAATGCGCCCTGGTACGATTTACTGATAAAATTAGAGCGACACATCAAAAGCGATTAAGCGGCTTCGCGTTCCGATAAATCGACAGCGAAATGAATGGAGGTGAAGCTGCATGTGTAAAAAACTCATGATTCAAGAATAAACCTGGCTGCGATGACACCTGTTTGTTTATTTATTTTTCGATCCCACAATGAAAATTTAGGACGGCCATCAACAAAAAGCTCGAAATAGCTCTTACGGTTAAATTTAATATCAATGCTGTGAATTGCGGATCTTATTTTTAGAACTGCAATAGTACATACTTGAGATGATCTATGAGCTTATATACAGGGTGCTTCAATTAGGGCAACCGGTGGGTGAGATTTGAGCCACCCTGTATTGGAACTATTTTTTCCCACCTCGTCACCCGCAAATTTAGGCCACCTCGAACCGAAAACTAGACCGACTCGTTTTTATTTTCGTCATTGACGACAACCAAACATTGTAATTTTTCATGTCCTCGCAAAAATGCTTCTTTTCGTCCTCAATCTATTTTTATGAAACCTGAGCCCCCGACAGGTCGTTAATAATCCCGTCGAAACTTGCGTAATTAAGTCCTACGCCGTGCTCCAATTTTATGAGTAAAAAAAAGAACATTGTGTCACCCGACGACGGAGGTACGCGTCCAAAACAAAATTGTGCACTGTTTGATGTTTGCGATTCAAAAAGAAAAAAACCGTAATTGTGTTCACTGTTGTTAATATTAATGTGTTAGTACTAAGATAGTGTTAAGGTATGTGGTAGTCTCCGAAAAAAGGAAGAAAATCGTCAAAAAAAAGAGTTGCAACACGAAGCTTGCTGCAAACTACGAAAAAGAAAATAGTTGTAGAAAAAAAAATGCAATGCTGAAAGAAAACTGAGTTAGGTGTGGCGCGAGTAAAGGGACGTACCTTTAGTTCCTCCTCCATTTCGCTCAGTTTGCGCTCCATCGCCCTTCGCTCCCGTTTTTCTAGCTCCGATAACGAATTTTTACTAGTCTGCAATGGAAAGCAATGAATGTCGTGTCTCTATTTAGGAGCCACTGTCGACGTCACAATTCACCTGATCTTAATAAGGCCAAATGACACTAATACAAAATGAAAATCGAATTTATAATAAACTCGATGTGACAAAAGTATTTTTTTCAATTCCCAAAATTTCTCATAGGTTAAAATATGCGCTCGCATTGGGCAAATCTATCTTGACTGGTTAACTCTCTTTCTGACGTTACCTCTATCCTTTTGATTGGCCCAAATAAGTCCTTACAGTAAGTAATTTACTCCCTGATTGGTTTTCCGACATTGAAAAGTAAGACACGCCCTTATAAACCAAATGAAACACTTCCTGTCCTTTGATTGGGTCACTCTCTTTTCCTTCTGCGATTGGTTTACTCTCTTTCTGATGTTAAAGTGACCCCCAAAGGATCAAAATATTGAGTTGCGCCGGTCTTAAACGCTGGTTGCTATGGAGACGTCTGATCTAAAGACCAGACAGTAGGGTTCTATTTCGGGGTCGTCCCCCTCAATTGAATTTGACGAATTCATCTCGAAGACTATATAACATGAAGCCCTAAAACGTGTTCTGTTATGTGCTGAATCAGAAATCGCAATTTCGGCTAGCATTTTCAAACACTGTACATTTACAGCCTCTTTGACGTCATTTCGGGGGAGACTTTTCATCTAGTAACTTTGGATTTTGTCTGGGGATTTTTTCCGTGTGACGTCACAGAAAGGCGCGCGTTTCAAATAAGACAAGTTTTGGATTTTTTTTACCTAGTAAACGCGTGATTTCGAAAAAATAAAAAATTGGAGTAAAATATTTTTTCGTCTGGCTGTTTTTGAAAATTGTTTAAGACGTTTCCATAGCAACACAACATGAAATCAGGCTGTTAGTTTCTAAGCCCTATTTTCCCTAGAAATAGAACAATATGCTTCGGCCTTGTTAAAATCAAAAGTAGTTATGCCACCTTTCCAGCTCCACTGTAATCCAAGAAACTCACCACTAGCTTCAGCTTTTCCAGAGTCGTCTTCGTCTCCCTCAACTCTTGGTCCGACTTCCTCAACTTGTCCTTGAGCTGATCATTCTCGACCAGGGCCTGTTCGTACAACTTCTTGTAGTCGATCTCCCCGTTCTCGTTCCTGATATCCACGGTGCTCCCGATCCGAGAACGACTGGACCTCTCGTTCCCGCTCTGCAACAACGACCGCGTTACACACACGATTTTTCCCGCGAGCGTCCCATACAATGTAACCTTCTGATGCCAAAGAATTCAGACTTATCGACAGTCCGCTACTAGCTAAACTACTGTGCGATTTCGACAAAGACCTATCCCTGTTGAAACTCCCGGTTCTGGAAAGGTCCCGACGCGACTTGTGTCCGTTGCTGGAATAGTTCGGCGTGAGGACGTTCAAGCTCGTCAGACTCTTCGCGGGTATGGTAAGGCTGGCGTAGCCCGAGCTCGAAGGACCGCTCCTGTAGCTGTTGCTGAAGTAGGGACTTTTGTAATTGGAACTGTAGTTGGAACTGTAGGATGAATAGGGGTGAGTTGAGCTGCTGTAGGGGGAGGAATAGGCCGACGAGGGCGCGGTGGTCGCCCCGAAGTAGCCCACACTTCTTGGTCGGTTGCTGTAGGAATTGCCGCTGCTGCGGACCGCAGAGGCGGAACGACGTCGCAACGGAGGCACGGGTTGTTTACCGTGGAACGACATTGTTTATGCGGAGGAAATCACAGCCACGAGTTCACTTTGGGTCTTGGCAAAGAGTTAGTTCGGAGGCAAGAGCGAAAACATGTCAACAAATGAGCTTCACATTGAACTAGAACATGAAACACACCGAGACCGATGTCTAGGGAAACTAACGAACACCAACAAACTCGATTGCTATTTAAATCTCACTAAATGAGCGTGTCTTTTTTTAGATGGATGCATAGGGAAGAAAGCAGGGGTCCCCAAAATTTCATAAACTGCACGTGATGAGGAAAGTAATTTCGCAATTTTAAATGTCATATTCTCGCTTGTTCTGGATGCATTAAAATCTTTTTGAACAGTCACATAAGAAAATTTCTATTAATAGGGTAGACTTAATTTTTTTAACTTATTATATATAACTTTTATATCGACCCTTCGCTGTCGATATAACCGAGTTATCCTGTGTCCACATTTTAAGTGAATTGATCCCCAAACTCGCATTACTGAAAACAGAAAAATCCAAACAAATTATTGACTTCTACCACCACCGTTTATATTTTGGAAACCGCTGATCTTGACTCGGTCTATTTCAAGGTATACACATGTTCCTGAAAATCACAGAAATACGCTCGCCCACATTGCTTACGTAGCGGCGACGAACAAAAGAATACCTGCGCGAACGAAAAACCCACGACCCAACAAAAGAAAACATCTCGTCCGTTTTATTTGTCGCCCCGTTTTTTTTTGAACCGCCGCCAGTTTTTGCTTTATTGGCCTTAATCACGACGGACCTTCGCAGGTGTTGAGGTTGTCGCGTGTACGTGAATTGCCGGTATAAACACCGGCTTTGATAATTTGTCTCGGGACGACGTTGCATCGAGTTAATTTCGACGGTCGGTCGCGTGGATTTGAGATAATCCGTATATTTAGGAACAGTAAAAGTTATTTCGAGCGTGCATAGTCAGTGAAACTGCTCGAGGTTAAAATAAGGCAGCTTAATTGTCGGTCGGTTTTTCGCGCACTCCGTTGTGTAATTAACAGAAATGAGTGCGCAAAAATTGGACGCAGGGAAAAAATTAAAAATATCATCCCTCGGGCCTCGACTGCCGATACTAATTTTATTCGAGCCAGACAGAGAAGTAATGCTGGTCTGACCAGTTTCAAAGAAAAAATATTCGCAACCCAACATACGATCCTAAATACCCGTGGAAAACAAATGCAGAATATTGACGTTCAAAGCCTACTGGATCACTTATGAATAGTGTACAACCTAACACACATGTATGTTGGGCTGCATATCCACCTTATAACTAACGTGCCCCTATAGCTCACCTCTTCGTGATTTAACTTGGAACTATCTTCGTAATCACCGCCCCCCGCCGGATCCTTGTCCTGGTCCATGTCCTAACAAAAAGACATTGTTTGATTTAATAAATAATTTCTAAATAAATCCACTCACGTCCATATTCTCGAACGAAACCACCCCGGTAGACCGCCGCTTCGGTCTCCTCCTTCGTTGTATAGCTGCCTGAGTCGCGAGAGTCGCCTGGGCGTTCCGAACATCGTTTTCTTTGTCTTGTTCTGAAAGAAAGACGATAAAAACGGGACCAAAAAACCGGACGACAATCTCACCTTTATCGTCCTGCGATTTCGGTCTCCTCAGCGGTAACGTGACGGTCGTTTCTGCCGTTTCGATCGGCGCCGACGACGGTCTAGGATTGGCGTTGTTCTGGATTCCGGTGCGTCGCACGTAGGACGGAGTGCTTGGCGTTTCGGTGGGCTTCGTTGCGTCTTCTAACTTAAACTAAGCAGAAATGGGAGTTAGGAGGTTTTTAGCGAACGGTCGAAAAGCTAGACTAACGGAGTTACAGTCGGATTTCCAAGAAGCAGTACCGCGATGAAATTGTGTGACCACTTGATCGATTTGATTTGAGAAACGCCCTCCGGCGACACCCTCGTGACGTCACACAACTTCACGTGCTAGTGTCGATATTTCTCCCTCCTCGTTACTCTATCGAGTGGTAACATAACATGCAACCAACACCAAACAGAAGAATCGTCAGTCCAACTCCGAAAATTAGCCAACCCGTATCTCTTAAGCTCCAGTTAAAACACCAACGACATGCAACACCATCTATGTTCACACTCACCTTACTACTACTGTCTATTTTCAGTCTCCAAGAAGGTCTGCGCTCGTGCGCAACAGTAGGCTCTTCCGTGTCACGTGTTATGACTGTAGGTGTCGCAGTGGTTATTGTAGCGGTTACACTCACTCCGTTAGAGGAATCCCCGTTAGCTCCGGACTGTTAGTACACAAACGTGACATTAAACGATGATGTAATATGTACTTTCGAGAGACTAAGCAAATCTTAATCGACCTTGTTCCAAAAATGATCGTGATGATGATGGACAAGCGTTAAATACATTATTCACTACATTTACCGTTAAGGAAAGTCGGAAAATTGCGGCGAGGGCAACTCACTTGATCGTTATTGTTATTGTTGTTGTTGTGGTTCGGCTGGTTTTTCTTCTTGACGAATTGCTCGGCCGATTTGATTTCCTCGAGGGTGACGCCCTGGGTGGAGCGTCGGGTCTCGCGGACGCGTTTCGCGTGAGCCTTCCTCTGAGTTTCGCTCTCTTCGTCGCGAACGGGGGGCACGAAAGACCTTGAGCACATTTGTAATTAGAACGCTGGTTTTGGGCGATGTTGGAAATTTGGAAAATCATCTTGTATATCGGATGATTCATTGACAGACAATGACGCCTCGTTTAGCGAGTGCAGATCTGCAATGCCTGCTTGAATAAAATTCATCCGAAACACCGTCAACAAGACATGCTGTAAAGCGCACTCCACTCAAATTAACATCAAAAATTAGTCGAGCAAAATAAGCAATGACACCGTTATCCAAACATCACGACTATCCATACTTGAAGAAGTTTTTAAATATCTGGAGTCTAGTACCGCCGGGAGTCGTGGGGGTTGTGACTGTGGCCGTGCTAGTGACAGTGACAGGCTGATTTGTGCCGATCGGTAATTTTAGATCACTGACAAGAGAAGAAACGGTGAAGATTGTACACTTAGTCGACCGACGAAGTAATTTCGGTCAGTCTTACGTACCTTCGTAGCGGCTGGTTGTTCGAAACGGGACTCGTCGATACAGGTGATGTCTTTGTGGGGGTTGTGGTGTAGGTGGTGGAGTCTTCTGTCTTGGCCCTACAATCAACAGGTAGTGTCTCTGTATTGATGTGAATTTATTTTTGTTGTCGGGATGTGCATTGTCCAGTTCATATCCAAATTGGCTAACAAAAAAAACCAAAGCGGCATGCTTTTTGCTAAAAAAACGGCATCGCAATCAAATAGTCGACTAACTACGACTTGAAATCATACAAAACAAATGAGTGGCTAATCAGAATATCTGCCCAATAACCACGGGCGGAATTTCGCGTCAGAAATTTATTCAGCCAATCAGAGAACAAGGGATGCCTATAATGTAACCAATGGACATGGTCGACGTTTTTTTGTCACTTCCTATAATAGGTTGGGCCAATCAGAGATCAAGCACTGTCTATTTTAACCAATGAACACCATTGACGTTCTTTTGTCACCTCCAAGCAGAACTGGAGGAGGACTGCATTTTGACCAATGAATGATTGAGCCTTTTATCAAATTCGAAACATCGTAAATCGATCGTAAACTATTAGGCACTGAATTTAATGTAAAAAATTTTGGACAAGAAAAAATTGCAGTTTTAGAAATAGTTCTGGTTGAATCCTCTCTAATATTGTCTAAATCGCCAAGCTCTCTATTATTCGTAATATCGCGTTGTTCACATGCAAACCACTAACATTTTTGTGTTTTTACGTTAGTTTTTGTTTTATTTTGTATAACTTGAAAGCCATGAAATCTAAATACTACTTTAGAGTATAAAAACCGCTAAAATCATATATTCCCATTGACACAGTTTCGCCAACACCCCAAAACAGAAGCCAGCAACTTGCGTTTATTTTCGGACAAGCTACAGTCCAAATTCCGAAAAAATCCCGATTGCCAACCTCCCGAACGAATTTCATTGGATCCCTAGACCTTCATACCTTCGAGTAGACTTCGCGCGGTTATTTTGGAAATATAAATTGCCACAAATTAATTATGTGCTCACACGTGTGAAGACCACTCACGTATTAAGGTCGAGAAACCCGATTGACGCTGCCAAAATGTGCGAAACACGTAAAAATGTGGCTGCGTGCCACAGGGTGTCATATGATTAGGAACAATACACTCTGTATATAACCAGTCCCTCGCACATGTTGCCAACACAAAAACCCCTGTTCTAACTACCATCTCAATCAAGTACCACCAAAACCTCTAACTGCTATCGGTTACGATGATTCATGCATTGATATTAGATACTAATACGGGAGGGGGCGGCTTTTCCGCCGCCCCGCAGTACAAAGCGATGGTACGTACGTCCCATCGCGTTGCACCTCCAAGTCGTGCATACCTGCGATGCTGCTGAGTGGTGAAGGAATCGGGGAGAAGGTCGGAATGGGAGAAATTTTCGGAATGGGCCCTGGACAAAGTAGGAGTTATGTGATCGCTATCTCTAGGTCTAGACGAGTAAGGGATAATGTCACTGCTATTTCTATATGCCTTAATGCGTGCATGCAGTTCCTCATATTTCGAGTAGAACCTAAACATACAAGCAAGTGTCAGTGTTAGATGCGGCATGAAAATACTACCTTAGACGTTGTGATTTTAAACCATGCTGTGGTCTCTTAAAGTGGGTCGAATTTAGGGTGCAAAATCACTTACAATTCGAACGACTCCACGCAGACCACACACCAACGAAAAAATAATAATAAATAAAGCCAAAATCTAAAGTAGTAGTAATAAATTAATCGAGAAGAATGAAGTAAGCAGTTAATCCCCTTCGCAAGATGAAGTCAACCCGATCGAATGTAAAACTAAAAAAAACTGTTAATAAGCTCATTTTGCCAAGGAGTTATTCTCTTCCGGCCAAACCAAAGGGTACTCACGCTTTGTCAGACTGCAGGATATTTGGTTTCCTTTCGTGGTCATTATTTACATTGTCCGAACCGACGCCGTCAGCTGCAATCACAAGAGTTAAAAGTGTCAACAACCACGATCTGGTCGCACGAACCGGCAGCTCTCACGGGGCTCGGGGGGTCAGCTTTGGTTGATCGAGAACTAGTTTTTCGCCAAATCGGCAAGTTATCTTCGTTATTTGTATCTAATTGCTTAGGAGGCACGCTTGGTGGCAGTCTTGATGGTTCTGTAGGTTTATTTGATATGCTAACTGAATCTAAAGAGTTTACCCTATTCTTCTTCTCTGTAAACAAAACGGGGGTATACAAAAGTGGCCGTGTATCCAGCTTTTAGTAGTCTAACGATTAGTTTCAACGGTTAACGGATTAGTGTGTGAGTTGCTCTTCGTTTAGATCGCTAAAAATGAAAATTAAAGAGAGTCAGCGGCTTGCGGAAATTCTTTTTTTAGGCTTTTATCTCGCTCGGTGAGATCACTGAGCGTGTTGTAAAGATATCAATTATCGAGTTAAAAAAAATAGGACGAACAAACAGATAATGCAGTTAAATAATGTAGATTATCTGAATCAATAAAACATAAATAGACAATTTGTCACCACGATCAATTGAGATCGTTGATAAAAACAAAAAGGAGATACTAAAAAATCAAAATATGTCAAAACGAACTAAAAGATGTTAACCAATAGAGCGAATAGAAGAAGTTCAGTTAATATTTTAATGCGAAACCGTACGAAATTGATACCCTAGTGTGAAAGAGAGACAAAGTGAAAACTATAAGGATTTCAGTTAATTTAAAAGCGCAGCTACTCTTTAAATATGAATACAATTTGCGCGATGAACGTTTTTTTATTTTTGTTTATTATTAAGCTAAAAATTTCAAGGTATACAAGTGAAAGCGGAGAAAATTCCATGAAGAGCCTTTGAAAGAAAATTACTTTGGGTTATATTTACCCCATCAAAACTGGGAATGAACATTTTCGTTTGAAGATGCCGATATTGTTTGTAACTTGATAGCTAAAACAACTCATTTTGTTTAGACTTCGGGAAGTCGTTCTTTATTTATTTACTAAAATCTCTTATTGCGACCATTCATTTAACAAACATATTTTCTAATCTTTACGTGTTTTATAGAGTGAAACTTTAATATTTTTTTTATTGAAACGTAGTTTCATATCAATAATTTTATCTTATGATTTCCCGATACCACCATCGCCGTTGGGATCTCTGGTTTTAGCGACAATACAATTTCATGTATGCTTATATGTATAAGTAATTCTGAGTCGACTAAATGAAACAAAAAATAGTTATTTATATATGAAGGCATTAATGTTTTTTCATTACGAATGTGTGTTTAGTTGCCGATGTGATAGCCGAGGCAAATAAAACACATGATTTCTATTTCTGGATAACATTTTTCCAGGTCGTTGGATAGGACGTCGGGGGCCCATTGAATGGCCCCGATTTAAGCCCCGTAGATTTTTTCCTCTGGGGACGCCATAAAAGAAAAACCTCAAAATTTGGAAGATCTAGAAGCCTAAATCAGACATGGAATCGCAGAAATACCACCTAACTGATGGTTACAAAATTCGTTACGCAATTTTTATGGCAGATTAGGTTACTGTCAAGCTGCAGGGGGTCTTCACTTGAATATTGATTAAATAAAGTATTATGGCCATTCTCTCCAAAATTTTGTTATCAAACTACACAGGAAAATACCAGGTCATTTCAATAAAAAATCAGCAAAAAAATCACTAGGTTGCCATCCAAAAAACAAAAATCAGTTACGTTTCCATAGAAATGCGTTGACATATAAAAACAACGAGCAGGTTAAGAAATAGAGAATTAGTAAAAAAAAACTTTTATCAAAGACATTTTGTCACAAAATTCATATTTACGGAGATAAACCGCCCATTCCATACTTTATCCTTTTAATTAAAAAGGATACATTATTTTACAGTAAAAAATTGTAATGGTTTGATCATATATGAGCGAGCGAAGCGAGCTACTATTCATGAACACAAAATCTTGTATGCAACTGGATGGATGATGCAATTTACTGATTCGCATTGTTTATGGACACAGCTCGCTTCGCTCGCTCCTATATTCTAACTTGTTTAAATGTGTAATTTAATTGTTTTGCCTCGAAACACAAAAACTTGTATGCAACTGGGTCGATATGTAAATTTCCGATTCGTATTGTTTATGAAAACCATCCCGCCTCGTTGGCTCCTATTTTCCAAGTCGTTACAATCTGAAGAACGAAATAATTTTCTACGAGTCAATAATTTCCCATTACAGCCGAGTTTCATATGTTCCTTTCGTGTTGTTTAAAGTCGAACTTTGAAGACTTTCGTAATGTTTCATTTCGTTCCATATTTAGCAACACTGTAGTCACCGTTTGGTGTTATTCCTGTTGTCACTTCGATCACTTATTCAAAATTCTATGAATTCAAAATTTTTATTTTCAAAATTCGCTATTTTCGATACCTTCATTCAATATTTTTGCATTTTCAAATGACAAATTTGAGTTCCAAAATTAAAAAAGATACATTCTTTTACAGTAAAAATTTGTAATGATTTGATAATATATGAGCGAGCGAAGCGAGCTACAATTCATAAACACAAAATCTCGTATGCAATTGGATTTATGGTGTAATTTACTGATTCGCATTGTTTATGGATACAGCTCGCTTCGCTCGCTCCCATATTCTAACTTCTAACAAACTGAAGAACGAAATATATTTTTTTAATATAAAAGAATGTGTAATTTAATTGTTTTGCCTCGAAACACAAAATCTTGTATGCAACTGGGTCGATTATGTAAATTTCCGATTCGTATTGTTTATAAAAACCATCTCGCTTCGCTCGCTTCTATTTTCTAAGTCGTTACAATCTGAAGAACGAAATAATTTTCTAGGAGTCAATAATTTCCCATTACAGCCGAGTTTCATACAAGATTTTATGTTCTTTTCGTGTTGTTTAAAGTCGAGCTTTGAAGACTTTCGTAATGTTTCATTTCGTTCCATATTTAGCAACATTGTAGTCACCGTTTGGTGTTATTCCTGTTGTCATTTCGATCACTTTTTTCAAAAAGCTATGAATTCAAAATTTTTATTTTCAAAATTCGGCAATTTCGATACTTTAATTCAATATTTTTGCATTTTTAAATGTCAATTTTGAGTTCCAAAATTTAAAAAATGCATTCTTTTACAGTAAAAATTTGTAATGATTTTATAATATGTATGTATATGAGCGAACGAAGCGAGCTACTATTCATGAACACAAAATCTTGTATGCAACTGTTTATTCGCATTGTTTATGGATACAGCTCGCTTCGCTCGCTCCTATATTCTAACTTGTAACAAACTGCGTCGACATATAAAAACAACGAGCAGGTTAAGAAATAGAGAATATGTAATTAGTAAAAAAACGTTTGTCAAAGACATTTTGTCATAAAATTCATATTTACGGAAATAAACCATACTTTTGACTAACCCTAAAACATGTTAATTATAGCGCATCTGAGGAACGTATACTTTTTTTTCATTCGTTTTATTTTTGCAGTTATGACGTCATCAATATATTTTTTAACGGCAACCGACGTTTTCAATTTCAAAAAATTTACGGAGCAGTCTAATGTTATCGGAATTTAAGAAAAAAAACCTAGAGATACCAATACAGTGTTTTTTCTCTGATTAAATAATAAATGAACTTCTAAATAATAATATCTGGTTGCAACAGGATGGTGCTCCACCACACTACGGCCGTTGCGACGTTATTTGTGTTTCCAAGAAGATGGCTAGGAAAAAGCGGTCCAATAGAATTGCAGGCAAGGCCCCCAGATCTAACACTTTTTCTTTTCTATGGGGGCACTTAAAAAGCAAGGTGTATCAAAACCGACCCAACAATTTTGTGTTGGCTGGTTTTGATGATCACTTTGAACATTATTTAGTGTAATACATATTTTTAATTTATAACTCTCACATCAATAGTCTTTTTGTTAATTCGTCAACTTTCTTTTCTTTGGATTTCTGTTTTTTCCTTGAATTCCCATAAAATTAAACAGCTCTGTTGATTTTTTGAAATTTTTCAAATTTTTTCCTTATTATTTGACTTATTAAGTATTGGATGTTAATCAGAAAAAAAAACTCTATACGAATGTAAAATAAAAAAACATATATTGCCAATAAAAAACATATTGATGACGTCATAACTGTCAAAAAAAAGTAATGAAAAAAAAATTAGTATACGTTCCTCGGATGCGCTATAATTAACCCTACCACTTATTTATTTCTAGCGCAAATACTGACGGATTTTCCTGTCGGCGCACATCAGTCTATTACCCACAGTCACCCACTTGAACGAGCGTGAGTCTTTTCGAGTAAGAAGCTGGCGAGTATCTGGGAATAACGAAATCACAAAATGGTTCTTCTGTAATTTGTAACTGTCCTTGAATTCGCATATAATAATTATGTTTATTTCATACTGATATCTAAAGTGAAATGTTTCGGATTATTTATGAGATCAAAAGTGGAACATTTATAGTAAGATTTAATTGAAGTGAAACTTTGCCTCCACTCACAAAACAATTGAACCGACCAACAGGCAATGTGTGCTTGATTAGAAATAGTTTTTCCCAGTTTTGATGAGCAAATCTCATCCAAACTCAAAAAAATCCAAGGGCTTTATTAAAAAATAGACCTCGTAGCGCAAATTTTATGAATTTTGAACACACATTCGACTTTTCATATTTTGATGTTTCCTGAAATGTCCAAAATATTAGTAATGTAATTTCAGCGCCATCTAGCGCATTAGAAATACACCAATTACTTGGTACGGTTTCGGCTTAAGTGCGATCAGGCATAAAAGAGATTAAATAAAGCAGTGCCATCACGAATTCCTGCACACGCCTCCGGCATCACCGTCTCGGCCCCAAGCAAAACAAGCACGTTTTAGGCTCTGCAAGCTGCGAACTGCTCTAATTCCTCATTTCCCGCGTTTCATAACCGAATTCCCCCTTGAATCTGGCACATTTTCTAAACAAAGAGCAAACGTTGTTTACATTAATATTCGACGCATGCTCGGGTTTAAAATGTATTATTACAGTGCTAACATTCCGTCGTACATAAATTAGATGCTCGGTTACAACGAACTGACAAAAATTACCGTCATCGGTGCTGTTCGATTCTGTTTCAGAACTGCTTTCAGTCTCGGACTCGCTTTCGCTAGACACGTCCATTTCTTTAGAGCAGCAGAACAATAAAGATCAGTTTTAGGGGAAGCATCGGAGCGGCGGCGGCGAGAAACCGTGACTTACCGATGTTGTCTTCCTCTTTCTCTTCTTTGGCGATTTCCTCGACGCGTTTGACCTTGCTCGGGGTTTCGGTCTCGATCGTCCGGTCCTGGATTTCGGAGCGCTTCTTCGCCTGCCGCCTGTTGAGCACGTCCTCTTTGTTCTGCTTCTGTTTGAGATCTTCCAAGTACTTCAGCATGTCGGTGTCCGCCAGGTCGAACGGGGTTTGGCCCTGAACATGCACTCATTGGTCATTTTTACAATCAGATTTCGCGGATGTACGTACGACGTAGTTCTTCGCCTCCATGTCCGAGAGGTTCTCCGCCAGGATCTGGCAGGCGTCCTTGTGGCCCCAATGTGCGGCCGCGTGCAGAGGCGTCCATCCGTCGACGTCCTGCGAGTCGATGTCGGCCCCGCACTGCAGCAGCAACCTGGAACAACACCCTTGCGGCTCTACTCTTTCGTTAACGGTCATTAATACTTCATGACGTCCGTGTACCCCTTGGCGGCGGCTACGTGCAACGCGGTCGCCCCGTTCTTGGGGTGCGGGGTGTCCACCAGCTTGCTCTTCGAGGCCAGCCAGTCGCGGGCGTCCTGGAGCATGATGCGCTTCTCCTCGTTGCGGGCGGCTTCGCAGTCGATACCTGAACCGGTTAATGCTAGATTAAATGTGGCGAGCATCACGCATTAGACCCACCCCGTCTCTTGATCTCCTCGTTGAGGAGGTCCTCCATCTTTTGATCCTCGGCTATGTCGACGGGCAGCTCCCCGTCGTTGTTCACGGCGGCGACGTTCGCCCCCTGTTCGATCAGGTATTTGGCGATGTAGGAGAAGCCGCAGCTGGCCGTGGCGTGAAGGGGGCTCCATCCCTCGTTGTCGCCCCTGTTGACGTCTGCCCCGTGCTCCACCAGGAACTCCACCATGTCGGAATTGTCGTCTATGCAGGCCTGGAACAAGCCCCGGACGGTTAGGAAAGTCGGGAAAGAAAAGTCGGCGCGCTTGGACGTAGTTGAAATTTTTAACGTCCAAAATCGCGGGCTAATGTTAGATGTGACGCTCGAATTGTCTTTGGTTCTATTCTTGTTGGCCGTGTTGACTGCGACGTGTTGTCCGAAATTTATCTGCACGGAGAGGTTTTCGGGGGACTGGGGAGCACAGAAGGACGAGAAGCGATGTTTAGTTCATGTTTTTTTAGAAGGAATTTGGCAAAAAAAGTACCTGAGGCGTCGAGACAACCTGAGAATTTAGCTGTATAGATAATTTTTGAATTATGCACCTTGATAAAACTGGGTGTTCCGAAAATCCAAGCAATTTCTGCCGTTATCTACATCCAACATGCTTCAGACAATTAACATTGATTACCGCGAACTTACAATAGTAGAAAACATCCCACATTCCGATTTCCATTGTAAAGAGCAATTGAAGTACATCATCCATTATCCGGTCTATTAACCAGGTCTTGTGACTCAACATGGTAACAATACCCATACCTTTATCAAAAAATGTTTCTTAAATCTCTACTAAAAAAATAAAGAAGAAATATACCGACTTCGAGGGTGATCTGTTAGCAACAATTAGATGAGACCGAAAGCTAATAATACCGTACCTTATTTTTCGAAATAATTAATTCGGAGTACTCCGACGTGTTACCACAGGTGTCCCGTTCGTCTTTTTTGCTCGTTAGCTAATTATGCCGACGTAACGAGATCGACCACGGAGGATTTGGCATGAGCAATGATGCCACAATGAAAAAATGGGGCAGGTCAACGGCCGCGTAACGAGAAAAATAACAAAAAATCATCAACGAAAACAAATAAGCGTAGTTCCGCGAAGCCGGAATGTTGGCGGATTTTCAGAAAAATTCGATCTGATTTTTGTTGGAAGAAGTGAATTGAAAATTTCTGGTAGACGTCTGAGAATTAAATAAATCTCTATTAAATTTGGGAGTAACTAACCCAAGACTGGTAAAGAACAAAACGAAATTATTAGGAACAGAATTCTAAATTTCGAAAAAAAAAATTATAGCAGGTTCGTGAGGACAAAATCGTGAGGCGCTACAAACTTGAAAAAGACAAAACAAATAATAAATAAAATGAATAATGTTCCATCAATTCCTTTCAGGTTTTTCATATTTCAAATTCTTAGATTTTCACGTTATCCATTCTAAGTTTTTCGAGTTGTTTTTTAAGCTCGGCAGAAGAATTTTTTTAATTCTGCTGCAACTATTTATCTAAATAAATTATTCATACAACCAGTAGGCTTTGAACGATAAACGCTCTCACTCTATTTACATTTTGTTATCCACAACTCCATATGCAACTTGATGTATAAATTTATAAACAACCGATATAAAATTAGCCTTTAAGTTTCTTCAGGTCACTATTTAATACATCGTTAGAATTTCACTGGACCAATCAATCTAAATAAAATGCAAAATATAAATTTATCAAAATATATTTAAAAATTATTCAAACTTTTATTACACCTCTACTCATCTCAGCATTATACAAATTTATTGGGATCATATGCACAGGGTCTTTATAAATTATTCATACAACCAGTAGGCTTTGAACGATAAAAGCTCTAACTCTATATGCATTTTGTGATCCACAATTCCATAGACAACTTGATGTATAAATTTATAAACAACCCATATAAAATTAGCCTTTAAGTGTTTTCAGGTCACTATTTAATACATCGTTAGAATTTCACTGGGCCAATCAATCTAAATAAAATGCAAAATATAAATTTATCAAAATATATTTAAAAATTATTCAAACCTTTTTTAGCACCTTCACTCATCTCAGCATTATAAGAATTTATTGGGATCATATGCACAGGGTCTTTATAAATTATTCATACGACCAGTAGGCTTTGAACGATAAAGCTCTAACTCTATATACATTTTGTTATCCACAATTCCATAGGCAACTTGATGTATAAATTTATAAACAACCGATATAAAATTAGCCTTTAAGTTTTTTCAGGTCACTATTTAATACATCGTTAGAATTTTACTGGGCCAATCAATCTAAATAAAATGCAAAATATAAATTTATCAAAATATATTTAAAAATTATTCAAACCTTTTTTAGCACCTTCACTCATCTCAGCATTATAAGAATTTATTGGGATCATATGCACAGGGTCTTTATAAATTATTCATACGACCAGTAGGCTTTGAATGCTAAAAGCTCTAACTCTATATACATTTTGTGATCCACAATTCCATAGGCAACTTGATGTATAAATTTATAAACAACCCATATAAAATTAGCCTTTAAGTTTTTTCAGGTCACTATTTAATACATCGTCGGAATTTCACTGGGCCAATCGATCTAAATAAAATGCAAAATATAAATTTATCAAAATACATTTAAAAATTATTCAAACTTTTTTTACACCTTTACTCATCTCAGCATTATACAAATTTATTGGGATCATATGCACAGGGTCTTTATAAATTATTCATACAACCAGTAGGCTTTGAACGATAAATGCTCTAACTCTAACATTTTGTGATCCACAATTCCATAGGCAACTTGATGTATAAATTTATAAACAACCCATATAAAATTAGCCTTTAAGTTTTTTCAGGTCACTATTTAATACATCGTCGGAATTTCACTGGGCCAATCGATCTAAATAAAATGCAAAATATAAATTTATCAAAATACATTTAAAAATTATTCAAACTTTTTTTACACCTTTACTCATCTCAGCATTATACAAATTTATTGGGATCATATGCACAGGGTCTTTATAAATTATTCATACAACCAGTAGGCTTTGAACGATAAATGCTCTAACTCTAACATTTTGTGATCCACAATTCCATAGGCAACTTGATGTATAAATTTATAAACAACCCATATAAAATTAGCCTTTAAGTTTTTTCAGGTCACTATTTAATACATCGTCGGAATTTCACTGGGCCAATCGATCTAAATAAAATGCAAAATATAAATTTATCAAAATATATTTAAAAATTATTCAAACTTTTTTTTACACCTTTACTCATCTCAGCATTATACAAATTTATTCAGATCATATGCACAGGTGTTTATAAATTATTCATACAACCAGTAGGCTTTGAACGATAAAAGCTCTGACTCCATATACATTTAGCGATCCACAATTCCATAGGCAACTTGAAGTATAAATTTATAAACAACCCATATAAAATTAGCCTTTAAGTTTTATCAGGTCACTATTTTTAATACATCGTCAGAATTTCACTGGGCCAATCGATCTAAATAAAATGCAAAATATATTTAAAAATTATTCAAACTTTTTTTTACACCTTTACTCATCTCAGCATTATAAAAATTTATTGGGATCATATGCACAGGCGTTTATAAATTATTCATACAACCAGTAGGCTTTGAACGATAAAAGCTCTGACTCCATATACATTTAGCGATCCACAATTCCATAGGCAACTTGAAGTATAAATTTATAAACAACCCATATAAAATTAGCCTTTAAGTTTTTTCAGGTCACTATTTAATACATCGTCAGAATTTCACTGGGCCAATCGATCTAAATAAAATGCAAAATATAAATTTATCAAAATACATTTAAAAATTATTCCAACATTTTTTTTACATCTTTACCCATCTCAGCATTATAAAAATTGGGATCATATGCACAGGGTCTTTATAAATTATTCATACGACCAGTAGGCTTTGAATGCTAAAAGCTCTAACTCTATATACATTTTGTGATCCACAATTCCATAGGCAACTTGATGCATAAATTTATAAACAATCGATATAAAATTAGCCTTTAAGTTTTTTCAGGTCACTATTTTTAATACATCGTCAGAATTTCACTGGGCCAATCGATCTAAATAAAATGCAAAATATAAATTTATCAAAATATATTTAAAAATAATTCAAACCTTTTTTAGCACCTTCACTCATCTCAGCATTATAAGAATTTATTGGGATCATATGCACAGGGTCATTATAAATTATTCATACGACCAGTAGGCTTTGAACGATAAAGCTCTAACTCTATATACATTTAGTGATCCACAATTCCATAGGCAACTTGATGCATAAATTTATAAACAATCGATATAAAATTAGCCTTTAAGTTTTTTCAGGTCACTATTTTTAATACATTGTCAGAATTTCACTGGGCCAATCGATCTAAATAAAATGCAAAATATAAATTTATCAAAATACATTTAAAAATTATTCCAACATTTTTTTACATCTTTACCCATCTCAGCATTATAAAAATTGGGATCATATGCACAGGGTCTTTATAAATTATTCATACGACCAGTAGGTTTTGAATGCTGAAAGCTCTAACTCTATATACATTTTGTGATCCACAATTCCATAGGCAACTTGATGCATAAATTTATAAACAATCGATATAAAATTAGCCTTTAAGTTTTTTCAGGTCACTATTTTTAATACATTGTCAGAATTTCACTGGGCCAATCGATCTAAATAAAATGCAAAATATAAATTTATCAAAATACATTTAAAAATTATTCCAACATTTTTTTTACATCTTTACCCATCTCAGCATTATAGAAATTGGGATCATATGCACAGGGTCTTTATAAATTATTCATACGACCAGTAGGCTTTGAATGCTGAAAGCTCTAACTCTATATACATTTTGTGATCCACAATTCCATAGGCAACTTGACGTATAAATTTATAAACTATCGATATAAAATTAGCCTTTAAGTTTTTTCAGGTCACTATTTAATACATCGTCAGAATTTCACTGGGCCAATCGATTTAAATAAAATGCAAAATATAAATTTATCAAAATACATTTAAAAATTATTCCAACATTTTTTTTACATCTTTACCCATCTCAGTATTATAAAAATTGGGATCATATGCACAGGGTCTTTATAAATTATTCATACGACCAGTAGGCTTTGAATGCTAAAAGCTCTAACTCTATATACATTTTGTGATCCACAATTCCATAGGCAACTCGATGTATAAATTTATAAACAACCCATATAAAATTAGCCTTTAAGTTTTTTCAGGTCACTATTTAATACATCGTCAGAATTTCACTGGGCCAATCGATTTAAATAAAATGCAAAATATAAATTTATCAAAATACATTTAAAAATTATTCCAACATTTTTTTTACATCTTTACCCATCTCAGCCTTATAAAAATTGGGATCATATGCACAGGGTCATTATAAATTATTCATACGACCAGTATGCTTTGAATGATAAAAGCTCTAACTCTATATTATACATTTTGTGATCCGCAATTCCATAGGCAACTTGATGCATAAATTTATAAACAACCCATATAAAATTAGCCTTTAAGTTTTTTCAGGTCACTGTTTAATACATCGTTAGAATTTCAATGTGCCAATCAAAAAAAGAGGTGGGTCTTATTTTATCCCATCAGCAGGTTGGACATCTTCTAGGGGTCATTAATTACAGGAATAAAAAAAATTTTGGGATCATATGCACACGGTCTTTATAAATTATTCATACCACCAGTAGGCTTTGAACGATAGAAGCTCTAATTCTATATACATTTTGTTATCCACAATTCCATAGGCAACTTGATGTATAAATTTATAAACAACCCATATAAAATTAGCCTTTAAGTTTTTTCAGGTCACTATTTAATACATCGTTAGAATTTCAATGTGCCAATCAAAAAAAGAGGTGGGTCTTATTTTATCCCATCAGCAGGTTGGACATCTTCTAGGAGTCATTAATTACAGGAATAAATTAACCCAGTAAATCAAAGGAAAGAAGTATCGTAAGATCACTTTTTCAACGTTAAACTTTCACTGGATCAATCAAAGGAAAAGGGCTGTTTTATATTATCAAATCAGCGCGTTTGAAGTCTTTTACTGAAATTTGGTGCCCGTCTTTAGTTTTGATGACAATACAATTATGTGTATTCAATATCATTGTAAATTCAACATGGCCGCCGCCTTAAAATGGCGGATTACATATGCTTTTTCAATCCCCTCAATATGGGTATCAAATGAAAGGGCTTAACTAGTAGAATGCAGTACACTATGAAAAATTTCAAAATCCAAGATGGCCGCCACTACAAAATGTAGGATTACATATATATTTTTTCAATCCCTTGAATATGGGTATCAAATGAAAGGACTTAGAAATTAGGTAGGTACCAGGTATCAGTCATCACACCACTCTCCTCATCAATCTACGAGTATTGGTCAGACTAAAATAAAATTGTGATCGAAACCTGAAAACCATTTTGGAGTCGAAGACGTTATGTTTAATTCATTAGCAACACTAGTAAATTTTGAAAAAAACATGTGAGTAACAAAAATTTCCCTTACACTGCCAGGTTTCCATCAGAGCGATCTTCGAGACAGCACGCCAAAACCAGGTCTGCGACAGATTAGTCTGAATTGAGTTCTAGCCGAAGCTAGCCCGCAAATTGAACTAAAACGGCCGGCCGCAAGAAATTCCAACGAGGAAGAACCCACACCTCCCCCGGAGGCTCCCAGGCTCGAGTCCTTCCCCGCATATTTCTGGTGTTCTTGCCTCGTGAAATACAAGCGCCCTCCTGGAGCGTCGACGGCTCAGCTCAGACCTTCCCGAGGCTTGGGGTACAACCGGTGTACTGCATGTGAGCCCCAGATGCGAGATTGTCGCAGACCTGGACGGCGGCGCCTTCTGGCGATCGGAAGTCATCATTTAGAAACCTTGCTGGGCTACGAAAGGACGAAAAAGTTCTATCAGACAACTTCTCTACCTCTATGCACCGTCAGGTGTGGAACAGATTAGTCTGAATTGAGTTCTGGCCCGCGCCAGCTCGCAGATTGCACTAAAACGGCCGGCCACAAGAAATTCCAACGGGAAACCTACTCCGCCTATGGCCACGGCCAATCCTGAGCTAGTGGGCTCCCCGCATGTTTCTGGTGTTCTTGTCTAGCACAAAGCAAGGGTCCTGCTGGGACCTCGACGGCTCATCTCAGACCTTCCCGAAGCTGTAGGTGCAACTGGTGCACTGCACGTGAGCTCCAAGTGCGAGATTGTTCCACCCCTAAATACGGACAGAGTTCCTGAAGTGTTCGATCATCATTTAGAACACAAATATTACTACTCTTTGAAGAGTGTTGCAACACAGCTTTACTCCATTATTTACTTATTGGAGACAACACTGAAGTTTTCCTACAGGTTTCCATCAGCCCGATCGGCGAGAACACCGACAGGTCTGCGACAGATTAGTCTGAATTGAGTTCTAGCCGAAGCTAGCCCGCAAATTGAACTAAAACGGCCGGCCGCAAGAAATTCCAACGAGGAAGCGCCGACGCCTCCCCCGAAGGGTCCTCGGCTGGAGCGCCTCCTCGCATATTTCTGGTGTCCTTGCCTCGTGAAAGACAAGCGCCCTCCTGGAGCGTTCGAGGCTCAGCTCAGACCTTCCCGAGGCTTGGGGTACAACTGGTGTACTGCGTGTGAGCCCCAGATGCGAGATTGTCGCAGACCTGAATGGTGGCGTCTCCGTGATCGATGTGTCATCATTTGGAAACCTTTCGGATCGGAAGAAGTATACTGTTTTGAGCTTTATAGACTAGTGAACACAGAGTAAATCAGTGTTGCAACACGATGTAAACATTTATGAACACTCTGTACCTACATCCATCCATTCTGAAACGATTGATCAAAACACGAAAAGTCTTTCTAGTGCCGCTATTTTTAAACCGGGCTGAATAAAATTCATACATACAGCTCGAGTGCGGTTGCTTTTAACCGTTAAAACATTAAACCGTGGCGAACAAACGTTAGAAAAATTACGTTCACGAAACCAAAATATGTGTCCGTAGTTATGTGCGCACATTAAGGAATATCTAAATAGTCGACCCGACCTTATCACTTTGGTCGTTTCCAGTCCAGTTTATCTAATGTCTCAGGTTCCACCAGATAATGTTCCTTGTTTTTCGTTTTAATTTGGCCCCAGTTCTCTTATCGCAGTACCATGCAAGCCTATATTTTATTTCGTACCAGAGCCGCCTTTATCATTTTTGTTCGATTTAATTTGCACAACCAACCGTACTTTTGTCTTCACTTGATATTTTTAACTATGTTTTATACGAGTTTGCGTTCCCATATAAGGCTTAATTGTGTCGAGTTTACTTTTTTATCGCGACGCTCCGTTGTAAATTTCTACACTGTAACCGGTGCCACGAAATTTTGAAGCGGCGTTATGGGCAAGCTCTGTCAATATTGGTCGTTGGTTGTTCCTTATCGGTGGTGATTTCTGATTTAATAATTTACTCGGATGAGTCAGCTGTTAAGACACTTCCCAGAAATTTCTGGTTGTGTGTACCAAGTTGGCTATGGCGGAAGTATACGGATGCTAATATTCAAACCAATCTGTTCGCGTTTTGAGGTCAATAAAATCCTCCTTTCCGACGAGCGATTTTGGCAAAAAACTCACAGCGGAATAATTATAGCCCAAATTTTGTAACAATCCTTATCGATTATTAAAACATATTTTAGCTCGAAATTCAACATATTTATTAATAGAAGACCTTCGAAACATAAGGCTTCTCTCTAAATTTAAAGCGTGTATCAAGAGCGAGGAGCTGTAGCTTCCTATCTATCGGTTTTGTCTTGTTACGTAAAAAAGGCGGTGCTGCGAGCTCGTCAGGTTGATTTACACCATCGCGTACGTAATTCACGCGGGACGGCTTTGTGGTGTCAATTTGTTTATTGTTTGGACGTGGGGCCGATTATAAATGTTATGAATTGGTGTGGGTTCAGGAGGCGTCAATTATCTAGAAGAGTTCAAAGTTGTGCGAGCATTCAGACTGTAGCTGATCGCATCGCAACGTATTTTCATAAAGGGTGTTGAAGAATAATTTCGAGTAGGCTGAGACTTTTTTTTTGTGCACTTGACATTTTTAACGTTACTTTAATATTAGGAGCCAACTTAGATATTTCCAAGTAGTTCGTGCTGTCATCACGAGATCGTAACATTTGTAAGAAAGGAAGTGAACAATCGATAAGGGTCTGGATGGGTATGGTCTATACATATATTTGTTGGGTGGCGATGCAAACAAAGAGCCTTAGCTAGAGTTACCAGAGACATTTTGGGGATTTTGACCTTAAATATTGGATATTAGAATTATCTACAAGTTACAAATGAAAAATGAAAATGAACAGAATCCAAGTCGGGAAGAATCAGGAGAAATGAAAAATAATAAAGAATCAACAAAAAACAATATTGGAATGTGACTAAATCAAAAAGAAATAAGAAAAATTATAAGGACCAAATGAATGAAGAGGAATAAAAATATCTACATTTTGGCCATATTTCTCTTTAGCTGCAATTCAAGTATTTTTTATGATCCTCGCAAACATAGTCTCTGGCTTCTCCCGGGTCTGGGATGACCCCATAGTTCAAGAGAACGCGGGGAGGCTCGGCATTCTAGACCTTCTACACGAGCATAGTACATACTCGAAAAATATTTTGTAGCTCTTTAACCCTTACCGATACTACTATATATTTTTGAAGTATAATTTTTATAATTTTTGTAAAGCACCTGCGTTAATAACATTTAGTAGCTTTTCTGATTACAAATTATTAAGTGGTTACATGATGAAGCCACTATGCACAAAAGACCAAGATGATAAATAATGTTTACCAAAATGAATGAAATGTTAAAAAAATATTTTAGTGAATGAAGACACAAGGCAACTTTAGACGTGCCTGCAAATCAAAATGCTACCTCTTACGTACATTACTAAATTTATTAATTTACTTTAAGATGTACGATGGTTTAATTTGAAAGAATAAAATTTAGAATATCTAGAGCTCTTTGACACTAAAATAACAATACCAAATGTATGGTATTTACTTACCAAATACCTTGTTGTGGTAAAAATTATTTGATGTGCGGTATCACCATGATACCAGTTTACCGTTGATGACGATCAACTGATTCTACTAAACTGGATTTTCATTTTTATGAATTATAAAAATGTGGCATTTTAAAATTACGAAACGATGTAAAGAAAATCTACGAAATCAGAAGTTATGAAACGGAAATTTTGATTGTTGTTACCTAACCACCTATTTTACAAAAGGGTGCTACCGATTTTTTGACATAAAAATCTACTACAGATGACGCTCCTAACAACGAACGTTTAATATGGTTTCACTAAAACACCACCTACATGAAAATTATTTTGGGTGGTATCACGTTGAAACCGGGTCACCAGAAAAGCAAAATACCTCCTTAATTTGAACATTATGAAATTAAGAAATTGCGTAAATAAAGTACGAAATCATGAAAGCCCCAAAATTATGTTACAATTACATTTCCAACTTTATCTTCACATCTTTGGAAGACTATAACATATTTAATACTAAATACACTTACCTTGTAGCCAAAACAAAACAAATAAACAATTGGCATCGAAGGTGGTATCACTAGTAAACCACTGGACATTTAGATCAACATTGGTCTGTCTCTTTTTGCATGGTGACCAACTTTACTTTTATTTAGAACCGTCAAAATTCTGTGTGGTTTCACGGTGAAACCACATTACCGGAAAGGGAAGATTTTGAAATTTCGGACATTTTAATACAAAAAACACTTGGGGTTATGTTTGTAGTTCGGTTTCATAACAACATAACCTCACATTTTTATATATCTACCTGGAGGGTTTCCTTGAAAAAATGGTTGGACAAAAGGGTTAAATCAGTGAAAGGGATACTGTTTAACGTGGATTTCTGAACAATTTCGTTGTTACACCATATCCAGTTTATGAACACAATTCCATTTTTGGCATTAAAGACGGTTGAGGCGGCATCAAATTTTCTCAAAGGGGACCACTAAATTAATGTGTAGGGCTGAAAGGGGTTAGTTACGGCAAGAAAGGGGCCTGAAAGACATAGCTAAAATAAGTTTTTTTTTCTGTAAAATTAATGAAACGTCAAAACAACAATCGCAACCTACTTGATCTACGTAATTTGCTCACTACAAATGGATCTAGATGACTCAAATTCACTTTTACCCAAAGATAACCGAAAATGCGGTTCAACGTTATCCCACCGTCCGCGCGACCTCCAGGTAGAAACCCCACGTTCCCCCAAACCGCAACGGACTTTCGCACCCCAACCGTCATCCCGACGTCCCTCGCGCCCTTCGCAGGGCCCCACGGGCGACTCTCGGTATTTTTTGGCTCAGCTGTTCCTAGTAGCCATGTTGACACGCGCTATACGTCACGGCCCGCTGGGATTAAGTTGTTTCCCACAGGTGGACAGGGCCGTTACGAAAGGGGGCATTACCTGGTGCAGGGCTGTCAGTCCGTCCACGTTGGCGGTGTTGATGTCGGCACCGTTCTCCAGCAGCCTCAAGACCTCGTCCTTATCACCAGCGGCACACGCTGCCAGGAACACACATCCCGACGAGAATTGTATCCTGCGCGAACTCTGCTTCGGATAGACGGGCTCGCGGTTCGTGTCCGAGTCCTCCCAGCGCTTCAGCTGCTCGGCCCTTTTGAAGAGGGCCGAATTCGAACGCGTGTCGAGGGACATGCTTATTTTACACTTTGTACGACGTCCACCATTACGAGCACTCTTCCACTAGTTCACTAGCGCCCGGAGCTTTTCGCGTTTTGACAGGGTGCGGTTGGCGATAATGGAACGAAGTGGCGACGTCTGGCGGCCAATGTGGCGGCGTGGGTTTGCGCGGGTTTTTTGAATGCGGCCGGGATGGCGAATTTTGCGCCCGAACTCATTTCGTTTTCTTGGTTAGGATGATGCACAAGTTTCTGGTTTCTTAATTTACTGGAGTTCTAAATTTATCTTAATTATCTCAGTTTTTTAAATGTTGTATTGTTGGTTGTCTAAGCACCAATCAAACCTCGAAAATAAAATTGACCAAAAGAACAAATGATTTTAAGTGGACGTACCTTAAACATTACACAAATCACATCTGTTAACTACGTTGTTTATTACTACAACACTGATATATTTAGTTTGCGATATAATTATACCCGAGCACGACTTGGAAGGAACTGACTAAATAACGACCCAGTAATGAGTTGGAAGCCAAAAAACCCAAAAAATGTTACATTATACATAACAGCGGCAATTAATTAAGGTATAAACAAAAAAACAGCAGACTTTCTTTGGAAAAAAGTTATTCCTTTTGTAACTTAGTTACAACCGCGTAACCGAGTGTTTATGAATAATCGCTTTTTACAGAATGTCAATAAACCAGTCGTAATTTCGTGTTAATCTTTTTTAAATATTTTGTGGATGACACAATATTTAAGTTTGAAGCAATCCCCTTTGGCGCCAAGCGTTGTTATTGGTGCGGTGTTTGTCGGCAATCCATTAGCCAACTTTGTGTTCACGAAATGTTGCTCCCATGCCACATTAGACGATTTAAAAATTGCCAACACGCTGTATACAGTTTGTGATATAGTGAGTGTGTTATTAAATAACGTAATTATTATAATTATTTGTTTATTTATTTATCGCAGCGCCCTCTAGGCGACCGGAAGCCGCCATTTTGCCAACGCTCCCTCCATTATCGTTGTCGGCGTCCGGCTCAGTTCGAACGACGCGTCGCGTTCTGCCACAATTTCCACTGAAAATACAACAAGCGCAGTGCAAGTTTTCCCGTTTTCCGACTTTCCTTCGTCACTGGCCACCAGTGATCACACAGGAAAATCTCCACTTCTAGTGGGTAAGTCTAAAATCGCAGTAGGTTTTGGCCGGTCATCATTTACACGTGTCCGCCATTACGGTTTGACGGTTCAATAATCGAATCGAGCCCCCAAAAGCTCTTATTCAACCCAATAACCACAATACCGGCACCTTATTGACGTAGGTTTTGATTTCAGCGCCACGATGAGCTACTACAAGCCGAGGTGAGACTTTTCAGCGTTGCTTCTAACAATTTGTTTGGGTGCTGTAACGGCGATATTTCTTCCACAGTTTCGCTCAGGCCACAGGCATGACTCGCGGCCGCGGGTTCTCGCCGAGGGGGTCCTACAGGGGCGGCTCCGGAAGGGGCAGCTCCTGGGGCGGAGGCCGCGGGGGCTACGGCGGCAGAGGAGGCGGCGGCAGGAGCTTCGACTCGTTCTCGAGCTCCTTCGACAAGCCCAAGTATAGTTCCAGCGAGCGGTATTCGGGGTCCAGGGGGCACGGGGGCGGCGACGACTTCCGCAAACCCTACAGGATGGTGAGATTTTTTTATTAAATATGTATAACTGGAACCAGAGACTTAATTTATATAGATTGCCTCTCTCAAGTGCTTAATCCACAGACTTAAAATTTACATAGAGTCCCGTATGGTAGTCGCCATCTTGTTGTAACAAAATTACCGCGATTAATCAGAATAAAACAAAATTAAAACTCAATTACTATGTTTTGATATTGCATCTGATGTGGTCTGAAAGTGGTGTTTGTCTCTGTGTTACTTGAATACCAACTTCAATTTGTATTTGAGCGTCAAAAGAGACACACATAGACTTCCTGTTTTCCACAAGTTTACATACAAACCATTATGTTTAACTTACTATAAGCAGGATACACTCACGTCATGACCAGAATTCAAAATTTAACTGGGATCAATCAATTAGTAAAATTTCCCTATATCAATATATTATCTAAGTCCAAGTGGACTTGGTGCTTCATTTATAAAACTTCTAAATTTTTTGGGCGATTTTTGGTCCTTCGAGCCGGATCAGACCCATTATACTAATAATTCAATTTTATACAATAAATTTGGAAACATCGATCCTCTTCCAGGATTCCTACTCTGGACGCGATAGCAGCGGCCACCGATCTCCGGACCGCAAGAGACCCAGGAACGAGGTATGAGTTCTTCCCTTTCCTATCATTTATTCACAGGCTTTCTGGAGAGCATCACAAGACCTCAAACGAAAGTAAATAATAGTCGTTGACCAAAAAAAAGATCTAAAAACTATTAACGATTTCGATAGTCTGATGGTGTGGAGAGTCATATTCTAAGATCTGTAAAGACCGATGTGATTCTTCGAACGACAGATCGATGAGAGAAGGTGGTGCATTAATTTTGACTTTGTATTTTCGCACTTGTATTATCTGAAGACCCGACGCATTTATGTCCGGGGACTCCATGATATCAAGCGTTGTATGACTTAATAAAGTATCTTGTCCAGGCCCCTAGTTCACGCCACGATAGTTCTTATGGTGGGTATGGGTCGAGTGCGAGTCGATATGATTCAGGCTATTCAGAACGTAGAAGCTTTTCAACCGACCGACATCCTGCACCGTTTTCACGAAGAGATGACTTTCGTAGATCGTCTGGTCCTCCAAGAGGAGGATACAGAGGACGAATCAGTTCTAGAGGCTCACGGGGTTTGAAGCTCAGAGATCGTCCACCTCGAAGACGCCTCATTGAGAGCTCATATGCCGTGCGTAAACGCTTTTTACCACGCACATCAGACTACGCCAGGAGACTTAAAATTTCCAAAATGAGGAGGTAATTTATAAGTTTTATAAAAGAAAACAGTAATTTGATATTGTCATTCATGTGTACACTAAGTTGTAAGGCAGTTTGTTTTTAAGAGGTCCGAGCGATCATTTGAAGTCCAGGAGGAACTCTTGTTTCATTATTTTCTTTGTGATGTACCTTTAAACAGGAGAAGAAGTAGTTTAGACAGTAAAGACAGTATGCACGGATGGTTCGCAGCCGTTTTCATTATTATTATTAGATTGACTAACAGCTGAAGCAGTTCTTGACACCAGACTTGTAACTAAACTTTGCAACAAATGAGGACATTTAGACAAAGAAAGAGCTAGTGACATGCTCAAAAGATGAGACATAATGTGTACACTGCACCAGGGTTACTTCATTTGACTTCCAAAAACCAAGTTTTAAGACGCACTCTAACCTCCCATCTTTTATCTAGCGCCATAGCCGCGGCTAACAAGACCACCGAGAGCGACAAAGAGGACGAGGAGGAGGAGGAGGAATCAGACGGGGAGGAGAAACCCGAAGAAGAGAAGACTGAAGTCAAAAAGGACGGCGAGGAAGAAGGCGCTGAAGGCGACAAGGACGTCGGTTCCGAAAAGGGCGAGAAGGCCGACCCCAAAGACGACTCCTCACCCCGCAAGACGTTCATCAAACTCAACTGCCCCCATTGCGGCATCAAGGCCGTCACCTTCCGCAAGTACGACATGCATCTCCAAGGCCGCACCCACATGATGTCCATGAGGAAGGTGTCCATCAAGCAGAAGTCCATCCTGGCGCAGATGAGGCTCGCCCAGCGCAACGCCCAGAACGAGCTCGAGAAGACCAGCGACGATCTGGCCCCCAGGACCAACTTCTGTCCCCTTTGCAAACTCAACTACAAACAGCGCAAGGCCGTGCACCAGAGCTCCGAGGCCCACAAGAACATGAAGAAGTTCTTGATGCCCTACTGCAAGCTGTGCAGCATCACGTTCAAGAGCCCGATGATGTACGAGAGTCACTGCTGTTCCATCGAGCATCTGAAGGTGAGGGCGGTAAGAAGGATTGTTGCCGTGACTAAAGGGTGGTTTTCAGAGGAAGCAGCGCGTTGAGAATGGCGAGAACAGCGACGAGTTCGATGAGGAGACCAATTTGGAGAACTTCACGACGATCGATTCAGTGGGAGTTGATGGTAAGGGTATTTTATGGTCTATTATTGGGAAATCTGGTTGTCTCTGTGTTACTTGAATACCAACCTCAATTTGTATTTGAGCGTCAAAAGAGACATAAATTGACTCCTGTTTTCCACATGTTTGCATAAAAGTTGTGTTTAACTTACTATAGACAGGATACAACACCTTTACCAATGACGTAATTTGTGAATTTACAAATTTCTCACGGAACACTATAATCTGTGCGTTCACCAGGTGATGCCTCCGAGGAAGACGAGAAAAAAGACGTCAAAGAACCCGTCAGCGTGGGCATCGAGCAGATCCGCAAGATCGAGGCCTACTACTGCGACCTCTGCAAGATGTACGTGGGCCGCGGCAACGACGACATGATCCCCTCGATCTTGGCTCGTCACTGCAAGCAGCGAACCCACATGCAAAGGTACATCCGCTACAAAGAAGACAAGGATCTGGAGAAGCGCGCCGAGAAACTGCAGCGCAAAGAGACCGCCGAGAAGGAGGAAAAGAGCAAAGAGCCGACCGAAGAAGACGGCCAAAAGGACGCCGCGAAAGAGACCGACGGGGCAGCCCCTAAGACTGCCGACGAGGAAGAGGCCAGAGACGACAAACTGTGGGCCGACGTGGACAAAGACCTCGACGACATCCTGGCCAAAGAAGGTGGGAAGAGCTCCGACGAAGACGAGGACCTAAACGGGGAGCGTTACGATCGGTATAATTAAGTTTGGTGGGTTAAGTAGAGAAAGTAATGGGTGTTTTCAGGTTCAAATTAAGTGAGAAGAACGGTGAGGAGAAGGGCGCGAAGGGAGAGCCGGAGGCGGCTGCAGAGGCGACCGAGGCCACCGCGGAAGCTGCCGAGGCAAAATAATTGTTCTATTTGTATAAGTTAGGGTTTATATAGTGAACATGGCTACCGTGTTTTTGTACCTGTGTGGTATTTTTGTGCGGTTTGACTATATCGATGTTTAGAGTTAATTTGGTAATTATAAGCGAATTGTCAATGTTCAGTCTTGCAGACGCTTGGATTCTTTCGTAATAAAATTAATGACAGTCTGGCATTTCTGTTCTTTTTTTCAAGTTCTGTAGATTTAGCACCACTTGTTGGCAGTGATGACGTTTGACTTCCTAGTATTGTTGGTTGTCTATATGATTACACTTGTGATTACGTCATAATAGATACAAGTGACAAGGATACTTCATTGTCAGTGAGTGAGATTTTTGAATCACGAGTGATGCATATCTCAGGAGCCCACTATGATATTTCGGTCACGTGTGAGATACGACGTGTAATTTCTTGTTAAAACGATGACGTTTCAAAAATTAGTCCCTTTTAACATTGTATCACTTGTGAGTATTTACAATAGGTAAAGATACAAAAATCGAAAACTCAGTACTGGTATCCTATGAACGAATTCTCCCGGCTTCTGGCAACCAATAATACAAATTATGATAATCAGATTTGAATCGACTACAGGGTGTCCATTTTATCTGTTCACGCCTGAAGATTCAGATATAGGCAACATTAAAAATTTTAGTAACTATTTATTTTTTAAATAAAAAATCATAGTGGGTCTAAGATTAAACTCAAAACGTAAATTCAAAACAATCTTTTAATCAAATACGAAATGTAAATCCTTAAAAAAAATAGTATTTGACGAAATGTTTAATATGTTGCCTACTTCTGAATCTTCAGGCGTGTCAGATAAAATGGGCACACGGTATATTATGTTTTTTAAAAAGAGAAAAACAGAATGACATCCTACAAATTGAAATTCTGCAGCTTGCAAATCGACCCAGACCCAATTCCTTGTCGCCCCCTTTGCCCCCCCAATTAAATTAATTGGCGGCGCCCCTTTGATTCCCCAAACGCTAAAATCCAAAAAACGAATCAATCAAAATACCGTTGTTGACAAGTGCATTAAAATCATACTACCTGTTCCCAGACTTTGAATTTTCGGTGCGCGCCTCGATCGTCCTTCGGCGACCGCGCCCGAGCACCTGTTGCTCCCATCCGGTCCGTCCGGCCGATCCGGTCCCCTCTTCGCGTGTCGTCGTCTCGAGAGCCAATGAAAATAAAACGTTTCAGTCGCGTTGCGCCGGCAAAGCGGAGTGCGTGTGTGCGTCGTAATGTGATATGTACAAAAATCGTGGCCAAATATTTATATAATTAGCGTAAAGATATTTTAATAATCGTTTCGGTTCGTATGTGCGGTGGTTGCGATCGGGATGGAAGCCGTTCTGTGTCGCTGAGAGCCGACAACCCGTCCGGATTCCACATTTGAGTGATGTAAATTTGGATCTGTATTCAAGATGGCCGACTCTTATTACCAGGTGAGAAACAATTATCTGTTTTTGTTGTTATCTGGGCGTTTATGGGCCCCATTGTGGCCCGGTTCGGGGGCGGGATGGGGCAATCGGCCGGTGATTCCGGGCCGGGTGCGATGGGGCGTTTGGAGGTTATGTCGGGTGACACATAGGTTATGAGGGGGTAAACAAATTCGTAATTACCCTTGATCGTCGCGATTGCTGACGTGCCAGTGTCGGGCGGCCGATGCGATTATCCCTGTTCTCAAGGTTAATGTCTTTTAAATAAATGATTGCGCGGAGTCCGGCGAAAAGCAATTTTGCTGCATAATTGGAAATTAAGGCGGCGAGGGAATTCTAGGGCACGTTGATTGAACACGAAATGTCAACACTGGGTGCAAATGTCAGGTTGGCCGTGGAGTACAGTCGAGCCTCGACGGTGATGCTCAGATTGACTGAATAATACTCGCATGATCCGCAACATTACATTTACGGAAATGAAATGTTTACGAAACGTGTCAATCACATGTGGCTGTTTCCCAGATTTTTGAGGTTAGCTTTCGAAGCCATATCTGTCATGTTTCAGTTTTTTTTTTTGTAGAATCTGGTAAGTCCGACTGTATGTAGCAAAATCCAGATCGGGTTTCTTTGGCCAAGACCGCAGTCATAACAAATGGCGAAAACACCAAAAGGAAACAATCTAGTACACAACTGCACAGAAATGGAATTAACCCACTTAGTTTCAATGGGATTCTCATTACGTGCGTACTTCAGATCGGTCTTACAATGACACAGAATCTCATGTCCACTTTCTTGCTTCACGTGTGAGAACTTTGCATAATTATTGCAATTCTGGTTTCCAACTCGTTGTATAATCGCGGTTCAAAGGATGTGGGTAATTTTTTTAGTGTACGTGAAGTGGGTTTCTCTTGTTGATATTGTGCACCTTGAAAAATATTGCAAAAAAATAGATGTCAAAATATGCAAATTTTCTGAGAAAAATAGACATGTCCATTTAAATGGACAACAGGTGTATACGGGATAAATATGTTTTATGAACTTTTTCGGGCATGTTGGGTCTTTTCACATCTAGGAATTCTTAAATTTTTTTTCATGACCTGTAGAGGAACTTCATAACACGTAAGTTGTTGGTAACTGAGGACAAAAATATTGAGCGAAACAAATTATTATCCTTAGTCGTCTTAATCAGCTCATTGTTTGGATGAGTAACGTGAAGTTGTTACATAATGTTTGATTAAAGATAGCGATGACGATAACTGCTGCGAAATTGACGTGTCGGCAGTATTACAATTTTTATACATAAATTCCTAATGTTCAAGATAATATATCACAATTATGACCTTGAAATCACCGAACTACGAAAATAGCAAGCTATGAACAGTCTAATAATTCCGCGACCATACAATGAAGAATGTATCTATGAATAGTAGGCTGGGCGCCTACGACCGTCAGGTTTTATAGTTTTTGAGGTTTCATAATTCCGGTTTAAGATTTTTCAGGTTTTTAATCAATTTTATTTAGCTTGCCTTGTTTCTGTCTTGTGTCGTTCAAATCTAGTAATTGAAATTTTACCCCCTTTCTGTTGACCGATTGATCTGAAATTTGGTACACACCTTTAGTTTTGATGACAATACAATTATGTATATTCAATGTCATTGTAAATCAAAGATGGCCGCCGCCACAAAATTGAGGATTACATATACATATTTGCGCATCAAATGAAAGGGCTTAACTAGTAGAATACAGTACGCCATGAAAAAGTTCAAAATTCAAGATGTCCGCCACTACAAAATTGCGGATTAAATTTTTTTTTTCAATCCGCTCAATATGGGTATCAAATGAAAAGGCTTGGCAAGTGGAACACAGTAAACTTTAGAAAAACTAAAAACTTGAAAATAAAATAAGTAAAAAACATTTTTAAGTTAAACAGTTTTATATTCTAAAGAAACATAATAATGATGCAGATAATGTACCTCGTAATGTACTAAAAGCTAAAAAGTAATTAGGTAGGTACTATGCGAGCGAATAAATTTCGGACAATTAGGTTAGTAAAATTATGACAATAAGGCCTAAACCACATTTAACTTTTCAATGACAGTAAATTTGATGTCCGAAATTTATTCGCTGGCATAGTACAGTCCGTTTTTTATTTAAAAAACCATTGTGGTGCAAATGGTAACACCCTAAATTTAATTCCCCATATCAAAAGCATTACGTTGTTATGGAAACCAGAATAGGGTGTGAATTATTTGCACCAAAATGGTTTAAAAAAAAAACGGACTTTACCAGGTACCAGTCATCACACCACTCTCCTCATCAATCCAGAGTATTGATCAGACTAGAATAAAATTGTGGGGCGAAGCGTAATCTGAGTAAATAATGTGCATGATCGTTCTGCGACGTCGCCGTCGCACGATGATTTACTTTTACTCACATTTTGCGTTGTCTATTGAGAAGATGCATCCAGAGCATACCTACAATGGTATGAGCGGTTGACCATAGATAATAAAAATTAGACTCTATTGATGAGGATAGTGGTGTGATGACTGGTACCTGGTACCTACCTAATTATTTTTTAGCTTTTAGTAAATTATCTGCATCTTTATTATGTTTCTTTACAACATAAAACTGTTTAACTAAAAAATGTTTTTTACTTATTTTATATAACTCACTGTTTGTATCTCTCGACCGGTACTCGCCGAATTTAGGCAGTTTATGAAAAACATGGCCAAACCCTGTAATTTAAACACTCTTATCACTTTCTAGAAACAGCGAGGGAAAGACGAGCTTTTTGTCTTAATTGATAGCCTTATCAGCTGGTCACATTTCCTACGAATTCTTATCCTGTTTGTTTTTCAGTGAAAGTAAACTCGCGGACGAGCTAAAATAATTTTTATTTGCTTTCTTTATTAGTAGGCTATTTTTGGCTTGCTGTGGGCCGCACTTCAGAATTTGGCATATTTTAATAAAATGCCACGAGCAAACCCAAACATTGGATCAGTTCTATTTTGCCACTGTTTGATCGAATAATAACGAACGCAAATAGTGTCCCCATTCATCGTGCCCACGTAAACGTGTTGCCCTGACAGAAATGAGATAAGTGAAAACCAATTTAGCGTTTAGTTAAAAAATAATCCAATTAGTTTAATTACCGCTAGGAAATTTCCTGGGGTCGCTGGGTATTGTATGCAAATGCGGCGACATTTCGGTGAGTTTTGTCGAGATATTCAGGATTTGTAAAGTCGACTGGATTCCCAGGAAACAGTTGTGCATGTTTTGAATGTTGTAGAGACACACGAACGCTTGTCTCGGTTTCCCACAATTAATTCTCTGGGCGGTTCATCAAATTAAGGAATGTAATGTGAAAGCGTTGTAAAATAAAGAATTTTGAAGCGAATTTGTGTTTGATGGCTCGGAGGACCATTCGCTCAGAACTTGATGAGTTCGGGGAGCTCTGAATAGTAATCGGCCTGGCGTTAAGGCGCGTTTCGGTAAATCTATCGTGTACAGTTCTTCAAACTGTTACGTAGTTGTCTCGGATCGCTGACAAGCTGTTGCCGCAGATGTTTTGACGCTTTCAACTTTTTTCCTGTTACACAAGGCGGAAAGAGATTTGAACGGGAATAAATAAACAGGTCACTTGATGATGCATCGTCGAAATCACATTAAACAATTTCTTGTTTCAAATTCCCAAATCAGTGAATTCCGCGATTCAGCTATTCCAAAATCACAGGATTGGAATATGGATAGATCTGAAAATTGGCAGAATCCGGGTTGCTCAAATTCAAAGATTCGGAAATTGAAATGTCAAGATCTTATATCAAATTTCCAAGCCTCCAAATATTAACGGTTCTGAAATTGATTGATTGATTGTGAGTCAAAGATTCAGTGATTTGTCATTGGATTCCAATATTAGTACATAGTTTTTATGCTTTTATTTGTTCGTTCTTTTTGTTTCGTTTCCCTCCTATTCTCCTTTGTGAAAACATTATGTACAATAATTATGGAGATTCAAGGGTGCGGTCGTACGGGGATGATTCATGAATGATAATGAACCCGACTGTGATAAAGCACTCCTCGAAATCTCTTTCCAATTCAAAGACTGATTCATATCTTTTTTTATCAAATCTGTTTCGTAGTTGAATCGTCTTAGTAAACGTTATGACCCATCGCCTAATGAGGCTAATTGCAATTCCACGCGAGTTATTACCTAATATGAAGAATTTCAAAATCGATGTTGTAGTGACTGTTATAAATTTTCCCCCTCTTATATCGCAAGGTGTCGTGGGATGGACTCACCGAGCCGTGGTGAGGAGTTCGTCCCGATCTGCGATTAAAAGTCTTATCTCTCTTACATTCCAGACGCTACGTCGTTAATTGGTCCACCGTTCACGACCGTCCCTAATTACGAACAATGTCGATCGTCCGTTAGCACGGAGGCCTTAATGGGGCATGAAATTTCTGAAATTTTGTAGACCAGCGTAATCAGTTACGGCAGTTTTCATCTCGTCGCTGATAATGAGGGCATGCAGAACTGATCCGTCTCTGGAAGGAAGGGGCCTGCGCTCGGATGGTCGCCGAATCGAACCAACTCCTTTTACCGCAGTCTGCTGCGAGCATTCTTGTGTCGTGTCGGAGGTGTTCGCAGGAATGTCTTCGTGTTGAACGTAGTGTTTATTGCGCGAATTGGTTGGGTTTCTTTGACGATAGTGGTGTCTACCATGTTTTTCGACCATACGAAGTTTTTGCGATCAATCAACTGGTAATAAAATCGGCGCTTCTTATTGGAACACCGGAGGAGCGGGACAATTAACGATTAACGTCTCGTTTATCGTTGCGACATCGCAATCTCGTTTTGCATTTTTGCGCTCACGGTCTACCACTGTTATTACCATTTTTACGATTTACGTCTGTGACATTTTGAAAAGACACTCGTTCGGATTTCGACGATTCGTCGATGCTCTGAAATAAACAACAAAGTGAGCCTTGACTGAATTGTTTGGTGCGAAACGTCGCGTACGCCACTGCTCCAGGCGGCCGTCAAAATTCGCGGTCATCGTCTGGTGTCCACGAACTCTATGCTTTCGAGCACCTGTACCTCTCTTTGTGTTTCATTACCACATTTCTTGTGCCTCTAGATTTTTTACTTACCTTCAGTTCTTTCTTTTTCCTTCATTCTCTTTTGTTATTTCGTCTTCTGATCACCCAAGAAACCCAGCCATTTCGCCCGTAACAAGACAACACTGCTTCCAGTGAGCTTTCTAATGCTATGCACGATGGAAATTAGCCGGAAAAAAGAAAGTGCAACCTTCTGACAGGCCAAGTGTTAAATCAGGACCATGTTGGTGCTAAAAAAAAGTGGTATCCAGGCGGACGCCCATCATCACAACCATCACGGACACGTCGGCTCGCTGAGCGCGGTCAATCGGTGCCTCAAGCAGAATTATTTGGTAAGGTCTAGAGTTCCGAAGATTTTTGTGCGGTTACCACTCGGGAACAACTTTCGGATTATTTTTAAACGTTCGCTCGGCTGGCACCCACCACGGCTAAATTGTAGTAAATGAAGACATAAATTCGTGGTGCTATTTTTAAAGACCCATCAAGTGCTGGTTTATGGGCTGGTAGTCACTGTGGTAATTACACGTTCGGTTGCCAGATTTGGTAGAACGCGACGGTCTTCCAGATCCCGAAAATTGCTATTTGAGTTGGTCAGGTTCATTATCAGTCGTGAATCACTCTCACGTGTGACTCTTATCATGAAACATCCTGTTTGTGAGGTCAGTTTCTATTTGATAGGTCATGCCATCAGCAATTTTTTCAATGGCTGATGGTGGTGCAAGTTAGACAAAAATCGCTGGAAATTCGTTATTGAGCAACAGCCAAAAATTTGCCAACCTACATACAACGTGATTTACAAGTGATAATTGCAAAACTAAACCAAAATATCTAGGCAAAGGTAGATCAATTGAAACTCGGTCAGGTTCATTATCACAAGTCAAATTTCTATGACAATATGTCCACATTTCTTTGTATTAGCACATTCGGAATTTTGGCCATCCATTTTTTTTCTAGCTTTATTTTCTTCCTTTGGCTTCTGTTTCCATAACATCATCCATCAATAAAATTATAATATAACTAGCAGACGTTGTCCTGTCCTGTCCAAATTTCAATCAATTTGTTTTTGGACAGATTTATTATATTTATTACTTGAGAACGGCTGCACCGATTAAAAACAAAATTCTGGATCTCGACAACAGCGCCACCTACCGGGTTCAACTGTGGCTAAGAACCATCCAGCTGACCCCATAAGTACAAAAAAAATCATTCAAATCGGTCAGAAAATATTATAGATCTCGACAGCAGCGCCACCTATCGGGTCCATCTGTAGCTAAGAACCATCTAGGTGACCCCATAAGCACAAAAGAAAATCATAATCGGTCAGAAAATAAAAAATATATATTCTGGATTGCGACAACAGCGCCACCTACCGGTTCCAACTGTAGCTAAGAACCATCCAGGGATCCACTCAAACACACAAAAAATTTCATCAAAATCGGCCAAGCCGTTTAGGAGGAGAAGAAGACGCACACATTTTATATACCGTGCGATCATTTAAATTATAAATTAGAGTAGACGGCTTTTTTATTGTGCAATGACCCAGCCTGTAAATTAACTGACAGTAAAATTTGAGGTTATCGTAAACATTGTGACGTTTATGATTCTCATGTTGAATTATTTTAATTTAAAGTAAATAAAGGACTAACAAATATTGTAGAATAATTGAGAATATTCTAAGTGTTCTCCCGCAGATTCAATTCAGCTGTTAACTCCGTTCACCATTCTGTTGCCGTTTTTTTGAAAAGTCACTTTGACATTCAAGTTTTAAATGAAATTGTCAAAAGCTAGTAGTGCCAACTAAATTTAAATTTCAAAGCCTACTTTAATTTATGATTTAAATGATCGCACGGTATAAAGATTATGCATTTATATTTTTAACAAATTAATATTTTAAAAATTTCAGGATACAACAAAATTTATAAAAACCATTTCTTGCTCGGGTTTGGACCAATAAAGTTCTTTGGGTTGTTCAGGTTATTTTTTTTTCCTTCAGATTCTCCCAATATCTTGAGGTTATCAGGTTCTTGAGGTTTAAGTGCTTTGGATTCTTAAAGAACAAAACAGTTTTATTCAAAAACTATTTTACTCTTTCTGTGTGCGGTCTGTCAAATTATCCAACGGAAACCATACACCGGTTTCGGTCTTCTGAAACCTCATCAGTAAGGTATATCCGAATTTTGACTGTCGTATTCTTCTTATGTCCGTAGTGGGAAGTTGGAAGACACATCCTGACGCCATCTGATTTTAATTGTTTTGCCTTTTTTATTCGTCCTTTTCTTTTATACATTATCTTATATCATTCGTCTCCCGTTTGTCTAGAATTTAATTCTTCTTTCTTCTTTTAATCTTTTATCAGCCTTCTTCCGCATTATTTTTTCTTTCGTCCTTCTTATTGTCTTGGTTTTCATTATCTATCATTTATTTTTCAGTTTTTATTTTATTTTATATTTTTCCTGGTTCATTAGTTCCTTTTTCTGTATTGTACATCGTTACTGTTTTATTTTAAATTTTTCATCCTTCGTCCTTCATCTTTTTTGGTTTGTCATTTCCTTTCTTTCATTTCCATATCTAGTCTCATTGTCATCCATTTTTTCATTTTCTATTTACGATTCGTTCTTTTAGTTTCATTTTTATTTTTCCTGGTTCATCATTTTTCTGAAATTCGTCCACAATTTTCTGTTTCCTCTCTGTGATTTTTAATCCTTTATTCTTAATTAGCTCTTATTTATTAACGTTCATTGTTATTTTTAATTCAGTTCTCGTCTATAACTTTTTTTCTGTTTTTTTTATTTTTCTTCATTTCGTTGTTATTTAGATTATGCTTTTTGTATCATTTTATTTCCATCGAACTTTCTTTATTTATCTACATATATCTTTTATTTTCTATCGTTATTAATTTTCCATTCTTAAACTTCATTCTTGTCTGTAATTCTTTTCCCCGCCCTTGTTCCTAGTTTTTATATATTTTTTTAAATTTATTTGTCTTTTATCATTGTATTAACACTTTTATAATTTATTTATTATTTCGTTTTATTACTTATTCCACCTGAACATAAAGAATAAAAGAAATAAAAGAAATAATTGGGATTTAAAACGTGTAAAAAGTCATTGTTTCCTCGACGTCAAATATCCCCCCCCCCTTTTTAAACATAAAACCTTCATTACAATGCATACACAAACCCAGAATACAACGCACATTGAACGTTCATAAAAATTTATTGAAATAAACTTACATTTAAAAAAATCAAATTTCAGCATGTAGAATGTAGAATTGGACATCTATCACTAAAGAAAAATTCAGAAGTGCAGCAAATCTGAGAGTATAGAAAAACAAAAAGAAAAAGCTTTAGCTAGTTAGTTTAAATTGATAAAAATTTCTATTTGTCAGTAGTATCTGTAAATGCATCGTAGGAAACAGCAAAAAAGAAAAGTGAGTCTTCGTGCGGTCTTAGAAAAAATGTTGTCTGCAACACGTGTACAAGCTTGTTAGAATAAATAACTATTTAAAATTTCAAATTTATTTTGATAATCAAAAAAACCATTCGTACTATTCTGAATTCTTTTAATAAATTTTCTAAACTAACCTTTCGCAGCAATACACGGGACGTGTCCTTGTCATCCACTTTTAATATAAACGTGTGTTAACTACGGTAATTATTATTGAAACACTCAAATATTTAGTGCAAACAAAGTCCGTAGTCTGCAATAATTTTTTGGTGCATTTGCATGAACATCTCCCGGCGAGCACTCGGAGGTAACTGACGAAATGACAACGAACTAATGAGCAGGAAGGACACAAGTCACAAAAAAGCGTTAGATCATAACAATTGCGGAAATTAATCAAGGTGCAGATAAAAACTCGGTTCTAATTGAATATAAATTCGGCGTTTGCATAAGTTCCCTATCTGAACGCGAAATGTCAAAATCCATAATAATAATTGATATAAGTAAAAATATCTATTATACAACCACAATTTAATTTAAACGTTTGTTAACTGCATAAGTTATCACTGAAACACTAAATCCGAATTGCGCCATGTTTTTTTGTGTTTTCATATCTTGAAAGTTTTATTATTAGCTCAGTTAGATATTGATTCGCTTTTTCAATAGTACTCGAACCGTTAGTCCAATTATTACAATATGCATTTTACTTACAATTTATGAGCATTACAGTAAACTCGATATGTTATCTTGGATCAATTTTACTCATTGCGATTTAATATATTTACAATAGATAAGCCGTATCGATTTTTTGAGACGTCACAAAAGAACAGCACTCGTTGCAATTTTTACCCATTTCTTGTTGCAAAAGCCCGCAAACATTAACTGCCTACGTGATTGGCTACATGTTTCCTTGCTAATTGCCAATCTATTACTTTTTATAGCATCTTCTTGCGACGAGATCGGATCGATAGCTGGAGGCGGCGTGATTCGCCCGAAATTTCCCAAGGTTCTATTTTTGTTTTTCCAGATGTCTGCTTCGGCTCCGCTCCAATTGTTTGTAATATTTCTCGAATGTGGCGTAGAAAGTAAGTTGAATGTTTACGACAATAAAAGCTTGCCTTTGAACGAGCGATTCAATGATTTCTCCTGCTTAAAAAAGCTAGCGCAGATAAGTCGAGACTGGGACGCCAAAGTCTAAATTCAATCACCGCTCTTTTGTCTCTACCTCAAAGCGGTATTGTGCGAGCCCAACAAAAGACAGCACGCAACAGATAGCATTTAGTTCCGCCAAAGTCGGAAACTTATTATTACCAGACGACTGACATTACATCCCCGCGGATCGTTTTCACCAGCATCATCTCTGTATGTTGAGCGTCCACGGATTTCCGCCCAACAACTGGGAGCACCTTCACACGCGCAATGCGCATGTCGGTCTTAATCGGATTAAGTGGCATCAAGGTAAGTCACTCGATCCTAATAAGCGATTTGTTTTTCCATCTCCGATACGATCTCGTCCGACGTCTTTATATTTTATTACCGTAGCCGGATGTAAAAACAACAGGTAGTCGCGGACGGACAGGAAATCGAGTTTTCCAGCCGTCGTGAATAATACAAAAAGGAGCTGTGGCGACTGGGATGTGATTAGAGTTCGTTTTGTCTTGTTAGAACGGTTAATAGACTCGACGTTCGATTTGCACGTTGTTATGGACATGTGGAAGTAGCAGAGCTTTAAACTGTTTTGTAACAGTTCGAAGAGGAAGATGCAAACTGCTGTTGGCGGTCGATGAAGCGTGTCGACACATCCACGGCGATTTGCATTCAGGTCGATGCAATTATTGGAGAGGAAGACTGAAAGAATTTCTCATCTTTTGCACACCCTGCAGTCATTCCCATAACTCGATAAAATATAATGTAATAAATGAAACTAAATAAATCATTAATTCAACACAATAACTAGCAGCTTTTTATTCTTCCCCACACACTGTCCCTCTTCTCCACATCCATTTGATGCCTGTTCCGTCCTCGGTCGTACCAATCGAGGTAAAATCGCCACCAGAGGGACTTGAATCGCGACTTAAAGGAAACTCGAATAACTGTCTACTTTGGCATTTCTTCCGTTATTATTTTTTCATACTGCCCATTGTACCTAGGCTCCCTAATTCTCGTTCTTCTTTCCTGCACTTGCACATCTCTATCTCTCTGGCACTAATTCATCTGTCATTACTCTGCCTCTATAGCATACCCGTTTATTTCGAAATATTCCTCCTTCTCTTTGCATAGCCACTTTCCTATTTTCCTTTCTCTTCGTTTCCTTTATACTTCTGCTGTACACTGTTACAATTCTCCATTTTCTCTGTTAACTTTTCACCGTTCTTTTCATAATCCCTCTTTCTTCTTTTTATTCGGTTCCATTTTCTCCTTCCAGTCCCTCTTTCACCCCCATTATTATCCCACCTTTAGCTCTCCCTTTCTTGCTTTCCCTCTCTGCATATTGACACTTCCACTTAAACTCTTTCGGCATTCTCTTTTCCAATTTTTC
Source organism: Diaperis boleti (assembly GCA_963583935.1). Lineage (NCBI taxonomy): Eukaryota > Metazoa > Arthropoda > Insecta > Coleoptera > Tenebrionidae > Diaperis > Diaperis boleti. Next base: position 80,964,087 of record OY757244.1, on the reverse strand, counting down.
CCACCCCTTTTCTTCCACCCACGTTTCTACCATTCCCAATACGTCAAACATTCTCAAATACTCCCAAAATTCATTATCTTTGTTTTTTATTCCCGCTACGTTCCAGAATACTATTCTTATTTGCTCCTTTTCTCCCTTATTCCTCTCCATATTCGTTTTCCCTTTTCTGCCCTCTCGTTTTTTTCTTGTGCTCTTATTCAAAAATTTTCTGTATCTAACTGCCCCTTTTCTTCGTTTCACCTAAGCCCTTTTCCCTCTATGCATATCTTTTTATAATCCACTTTCACCCGCTGTTCTTTTTGTCGCTCTTCTATGGCTATCGCTCTTAATTCCTTCTGTATATCTCTTTCCTTCTTTGTCAGATCATCTATGTATACTCTCTTTCCTTTTTTTCTTATAGTTTTCTTTTATTTTCCATAATTTTTTCACCATTTCTTTCATTTCCTCACCCATTGCTTTTTTAACCGGTAATCTTTCTAACTTCTTACTTTTCCTAAAGGGGTTAATCCTTTCTTCCGACTCTCGTCTTTCTTCTCTAGTCTTCGTCTCTCTCGCTAACACTTTTTTTCATTCTATGCATACTCAAATTTACATTTTTGATTAATGGTTGACAAGCTGGTTGTAAATGACAACCATTTCCATGTTGTATCCACCAAAAGAGATTTATACCAAACCTGTAAACGATTATTTTATGACGGCAAGGACGTGCACCACCAGGTTACGGCACAATGACAGTTGGCAACACAAACCCCTAATCTGTGGTTGGCGACATTGGGATTTAGGCGCGCTGTCACTTGTCTTTTGAAGGGTGTGGTGCCATGTTCATAGAGTGTGAATAAAGATAAAATTATTATAGGACTGGTCCTCTGTGATTTTATTTTATAAAATATATATATATATATATATACACTAGCTGACCCGGCGAACTTTGTACCGCCTCAGAATCAATAAATTTTGTGGCAACTTATTAGCTAAATTAAATTCATTTCTTTTTATAAATGTTAATTTTTGTTTCTGTCATGTATCAAAGATGGCGGATTTCATACAAAATGTATGAGACATTTTTTTTGTTAATTTTTCTGTTTTAATAGTTATTCGCCCTCGAAAAAAACAGTCAATCCATTCTCGAGATATCATAAAAAAAATGTGTGTGGAGTCCACGCGCAGCAGAAGTGAAACTTTGGAGTTTACTCCTAAAAAATCGATTTTCATTTTTAAAGCCCGGTACGACAAATTTTGGTGGCCGCCGTTATTTGTTATTGTTGCCCTGTACCAGGATGGCTTTGTTATGGTCGTTGCCCTGTACTTAGCTCCCCGCCCCCCGTAATTTTTCCGATGTTTTAATAGTAATTCTGCTATTCGCGGCGTAGACAAATACAACAAATTAAAGATCATAAAAATCGGTAAAGCCGCTCTTGAGTTATAAACCCAAGGGAGCCCCCTGAGCCCCTTATCCATGTTTTATTAGTTATTCTGCTATTCGGGGTGGAGACCAATCCAACAAATCGAAGATCATAAAAGCCCTTATATACACAAAAAATCATAAGAATCGGTCTAGCCGAAATATCGGTTCAGCCCAAAGGGGCCCCCTGCGCCCCCATGTCTATGTGAAAAATAGCTTACCACTTAATCTCATACCTACCAAATATACACAAAAAAAAATCATAAGAATCGGTTTAGCCGAAAAATTGGTCCAGCCCAAGGGGCCCCCCTGGACCCCCATGTCTATGTGGAAAATAGTTTTAAACCATCCCTGGATTATGTCAAACTAACAAAAAAAAAAATATATATTCAAATCGGTAAAGCCGCATCTACAACTGACCGATTGACTAAGGGTATAGGAATGACAACCATTTTTTGACTTAAGAATTTTGAAATTGGATTGAACACGAGTGAGTTCTAGTTTTTAAAGAAAAAAAAAATCAATAAATGGTTGTCATTTCTCATCCATTTAGTCAGTCGATAAGTATTGTGGACAGGGCGGCCCACCCACCCACCGCACTCACAAACGATGCCAGGACCATACGTTTTTTAGTCACAAAGAAACATCATTATACCAGTAATGAGAATAAATCCAAATTGAGATTTACACCAAAATATATTACATACCTCGTTTTTTAGCCGCTTATCTTATCAAGCGCCACAAAACACGTCCGCTCGGTTCAACTGCTCGAATCGAACTCGACAAATAATATTTTTGGTGTTTTGACTTTGATCCATTTTATTTATACATATTTTAAGTTTTATTAAAGAGACGCATGTCTAATGCATGATGTTCACCACGTTGTGGTAGGAAACTCAGGTTTGTTGCGGCCGACTTTTATTGTAAATAGTCGCTTTGTTTTCTAGAAATCTGTATTCTATTTTGTGATTTAAATGAGTTTTGCATTAATTTATTTAGTTATTTATGCAACAATTCAGATAAGGAGCAATGGCATTTCCGGGAACTAATGCGACTTCTCAGTTGAATATAAAAACTGAGAAGCGAGTTTTTGTCTGCACCTCAATTAATTCGGCATTTGTTGTGATCTAAGACTTTTTTGTGACTTGTGTCCTTCCTGTTCGTTAGTTTGTTGTCATTCGGCCAGTTACCTCCGAGCGTTCGCCGGGAGATGTTGCCGATACCCCAAAACTTATCGCACAGTGCGGATTTTGTTTAAACTAATAATATTTAAGTATTTTAGTGATAATTAATGTAGTTGACAAACGTTTAAATTACAAGTGTGTGTGTCGAGAATACATCGCGTGGGTTGGTGCAATTGGTCACCCAAAACATTTTAATTTATTTATGCTACAAGTGACAGTTTAGTGCACGCGACGGGAAAAGTATCCCACGAGGCCGAAACCCCAGTCAAGTTCTTTTAGGGTTCGAAAGATTTGATTTGAAACTCACAAAAAAATATTGCGCAATTCGGATGTATTTGAACTAAACGCTTCAGTGTTTCAGTGATAACCAATGCAGTTAACAAACGTTTAAATTAACTAGGTAAGTTGGGTGTACTGCTGCAATTTATTGTTGCTAGTTGTATAATAGATATTTTTACTATATTCATACTTATGTATCAATTATTACGTTCAGATAGGGAACTTATGCAAACGCCGAATTTATGTTCAATCAGAACCGAATTTTTAGCTGCACCTTCATTAATTTCCACAATTGTTATGATCTAACACTTTTTTGTGACTTGTGTCCTTCCTGCTCATTAGTTCGTTGTCATTTCGTCAGTTACCTCCCAGCGCTCGCCGGGAATGTTGCGGACTTTGTTTGAACTAAAAATATTTGAGTGTTTCAATAATAAATACTGTAGTTAACACACTTTTAAATTAAAAGTGAGTGACAAGGACAGGTCCCGCGAATTACTTAGAAGTTTAGTTTAGAAAATTTTTCTGCACTTCTGATTTTTTCTCGTCATAGATGTCCAATTCTGCATTCTACATTCTGAAATTTTATTTTTTTAAATGTAAGTTTATTTCAATAAATTTTTATGAACGTACAATGTGCGCTGTATTTTGGGTTTGCGTATGTATCTTTTAAATTATTCTACTTTCGACGATCGTGCATAAATAATGTTTTGTGTGGATTTTGTTTAAACTAATAATATTTTAGTGATAATTAATGTAGTTGACAAACGTTTAATTTACAAGTGTGTGCCGAGAACACATCGCGTGGGTTGGTGCAAATTCTTTTGGGGTTCGAACCCGAGACCTCGACCAGGTAGACACGCTTGTTTGATTTTTCGAAAATTTGAGTGTTTTTTTTAATTTGAGCGTTATTTAGACCGCCGTCTCTCCAGATCTGTCAAGCGATACGAGTTCCACCTTTCTAGCTCTCGATTTTGGGTAAAAAATCCTGAAACTTGAGCGCAAGGATGTAAATTGGCCGGTGAAACGTGATAACTGAGATAGGCACGGTCACGACACCGGTATTTATCGACGTTCTTGCGAACAGCCTGATCGACCAAGCGTTCATTAGTCGATTATAAAGCGATTAGTCTACGCCTTGCGATCAAAAATCGTGTGATTAATTAACTGATAAATTGATTATTGATTTCTGAATAAAACTTTATTAAATTATTAATCAATATGTTCCGTGCAGTTTGTGGGACGTACGTGTCGCATTTGATTAGTGCAGATAATGAACCAATTCCTATATCCGGTGTACTGTGTCATTGTTAAACATATAAACTAATACATTATACAATGGTTGTGTCATCTTGACTCGACTTTACTCTTGCTACTGATCCAAATTTAGGCAAGCAATTATGCAGCGATGGGTCTTTACGACCCATCGATTCAAACAGCACACTTTCGTGTTCAATGAATGCGATAACGAGACCGGGTTCCGTGCCATTGAACGTAACAATCAACAAAATTGTTTACACATCATTGTGTATTTTGTTTATCTTTTTAACATCGTTATCTGCGATCGGCATTCATTCGTTCCAGTGCTAGCAGGAGTATGTGGATCCTAGAGAGAGCCTGTGGGACCGAATTTGACGTTAGTGTCTTTAGGTGACGGGTATGAGGTTAATGTTTTTACATATTTAGTTACCCGGAATTGTGGATGTCTGAATACGTAAAATCGCAACGACGATAAAATTTCATTCAGTAATATCACCTGATTGCGATTCAAGCAAATACCTCTTCTTGAACCGCCCCCCGACCGTATCGCGCGTTTTCGGAATTTGTACATTGTATTGTTGTCACTCCCGAGTAGATAAGCAACTCAAATGTTTGTGTTTCTTGTAAGCTACACGTATTTTTAGGTTTCACGAATCTCGTCGAAGCCTACGTTCCCGCCTACCAGAAAATTCTTTCGTGCGGTTTACGGCGGTCCGGGGAAATGCGAATTGTAAAGGCGTACAGTTTCGGTGTCGATTAATTATCATGATTAATTATGCCGGTGATATTGAGAGAGGAAATTTATTGACCCACATCGTTCCGGCCTAGTTGCCTGATTCGTTCCAAAATTTGAATAAATATCTAGTTTGAGGTTCTAATATTTGCTTATCTGATATATGTGTAATCGTTTGTGAGGTGACACGACTTTGATAAAGCAAAGGAACTGTTAATTAGGTTATTTATTGAAATACCGTGCGATCGAAAAAAATTCGGTTTGGTCGTCAGTGACAGTATTATAGTAGCTCTGACATCACATCATAACTGAAATAAAAAATGCTTAAATGGAAACAAAATTAAATCAGCAACAGTGACCAACTAACGGAAAATGAGAACAGTAGAAAAAATATTGTGTTGATTCTTGCTGGTTCCTGCAAATTTTAATTTTCCACTTTTTCTCTCCTCCTGTTTTTTACTTTGTTTCTCAGATTCTCAGGTTACTTAGATTCTCGAGTTTCTCAGATTTTGCAGTCTTTCTGGTTTCCAAATCTGTCCCTCCCTTATGTTTCTCAAATTCTCAACTTTCAGAGGTTCCTCAGTTTCTCAGGTTTCACAGCCTCTATCGTTTGTAAACCTCAGTTTTTTACGTTTCTCAGATTCCTCACTCAGGTTTAAGTTTTTTCAAGTCATTTCAAGACCTTTCAAAATATTTCAAGTCTTTTCAATTCGCTTCATGTCTTTCAAATCATTTCAAGTCCTTTCCAGTCGTTTCAAGTTTCTTCAAGTCGCTCCATCTCTCTTCAAGTCGCTTTAGGACTCTTCAAGACTTTTCAAGTTGCTTCAATTTCCTTCAAAACATTTCATGTCACCTCAAGTCTTTTCAATTCCCTTCAACTCTTTTAAGTCATTTCAAGACATTTCAAATCCCTTCAAGTCGCTTCAAGGTATTTCAAATATTTTGAATTGGCTTCCAGTCCCTTCAAGATATTATTTGAAGTCTTCCCAGATCGCTCCAAGACTGAAAAGTATTTCTTCAAACATTTCAAGTCGCCCCAAGTCTCTTCGAAACATTTCATGTCGTTTCAAGTCGCTTCAAGTCTTTAAAGTAGCTTCAAAATATTCCAAGTTTCTTCAAGTCGTTTCAAGTTTCCTCAAGTTGCTTCAGGACATTTCAAGTTTTTCAGTCACTTCCAGTCCCTTCAAGATATTTGATGTTTTCTCAGGTTGCTTCAAGAGTCTTCAAGTCTCTTTAAGACATTTCAAGTCGCTTCAAAGTTATTTCAAGTCGTTTCAAGTTTCTTCAAGTTGCTTTATCTCTCTTCAAGTCGTTTTCAGTCCCTTCAAAATATTTTCAAGTCATTTCAAGTCTTTTCAAGTCGCTTCCAATGCTTGCAATCCCTTTAAGACGTTTCAACTTCCCAGGTCGCTTCAAGACATTTCAAGTTGCTTCAAAGTGCTGTCAAGTCGTTTCAAGTTTCTTCAAGTCGCTTTATCTTTCTTCAAGTCGCTTTCAGTCCCTTCAAAATATTTTCAAGTCATTTCAAGTCTTTTCAAATCGCTTCAATTGCTTTTAAAACATTTCAAGTGGCCTCAAGTCTCTTCAAAACATTTCATGTCGTTTCAAATCGCCTCAAGTCTTTGAAGTCGTTTCAAGACATTCCAAGTCTTTTCAAAGCCGATTCAAGTTTCTTGAATTGTGTCTTTAAGTTTCTTCAAGACATTTCAAGTCGCTTCCAATGCTTGCAATCCATTTAAGATGTTTCAAATTTTCCCAAGTCGCTTCAAGACATTTCAAGTCGATTCAAGTTTCTGCAAGTCGCTTTATCTTTTTTCAAGTCGCTTTCAGTCCCTTCAAAATATTTTCAAGTCATTTAAAGTCTTTTCAAATTGCTTCAATTGCTTTTAAAACATTTCAAGTGGTCTCAAGTCCCTTTCAAAACATTTCATGTCGATTCAAATCGCCTCAAGTCTTTAAAGTCGTTTCAAGACATTCCAAGTCTTTTCAAAGCCGATTCAAGTTTGTTCAAGACATTTCAAGTCTTTTCAAGTCGCTTCAAATGCTTGCAATCCCTTTAAGATGTTTCAAAACTTCCCAAGTCGCTTCAAGACATTTCAAGTCGATTCAAGTTTCTTCAAGTCGCTTTATCTTTCTTCAAGTCGCTTTCAGTCCCTTCAAAATATTTTCAAGTCATTTAAAGTCTTTTCAAATCGCTTCAATTGCTTTTAAAACATTTCAAGTGGTCTCAAGTCCCTTTCAAAACATTTCATGTCGTTTTAAATCGCCTCAAGTCTTTGAAGTCGTTTCAAGAAATTCCAAGTCTTTTCAAAGCCGATTCAAGTTTGCTCAAGACATTTCAAGTCTTTTCAAGTCGCTTCCAATGCTTGCAATCCCTTTAAGATGTTTCAAAACTTCCCAAGTCGCTTCAAGACATTTCAAGTCGATTCAAGTTTCTGCAAGTCGCTTTATCTTTCTTCAAGTCGCTTTCAGTCCCTTCAAAGTATTTTCAAGTCATTTAAAGTCTTTTCAAATTGCTTCAATTGCTTTTAAAACATTTCAAGTGGTCTCAAGTCCCTTTCAAAACATTTCATGTCGTTTTAAATCGCCTCAAGTCTTTGAAGTCGTTTCAAGAAATTCCAAGTCTTTTCAAAGCCGATTCAAGTTTGTTCAAGACATTTCAAGTCTTTTCAAGTCGCTTCCAATGCTTGCAATCCCTTTAAGATGTTTCAAAACTTCCCAAGTCGCTTCAAGACATTTCAAGTCGATTCAAGTTTCTGCAAGTCGCTTTATCTTTCTTCAAGTCGCTTTCAGTCCCTTCAAAATATTTTCAAGTCATTTAAAGTCTTTTCAAATTGCTTCAATTGCTTTTAAAACATTTCAAGTGGTCTCAAGTCCCTTTCAAAACATTTCATGTCGTTTTAAATCGCCTCAAGTCTTTGAAGTCGTTTCAAGAAATTCCAAGTCTTTTCAAAGCCGATTCAAGTTTGTTCAAGACATTTCAAGTCTTTTCAAGTCGCTTCCAATCCCTTTAAGATGTTTCAAAACTTCCCAAGTCGCTTCAAGACATTTCAAGTCGATTCAAGTTTCTTCAAGTCGCTTTATCTTTCTTCAAGTCGCTTTCAGTCCCTTCAAAATATTTTCAAGTCATTTAAAGTCTTTTCAAATTGCTTCAATTGCTTTTAAAACATTTCAAGTGGTCTCAAGTCCCTTTCAAAACATTTCATGTCGTTTCAAGTCGCCTCAAGTCTTTGAAGTCGCTTCCAATGCTTGCAATCCCTTTAAGATGTTTCAAATCTTCCCAGGTCGCTTCAAGACATTTCAAGTGGTTTCAAGTTTCTTCAACTCGCTTTATCTCTCTTCAAGTCGCTTTCAGTCCCTTCAAAATATTTCAAGTCTTTTCAAAGCCGATTCAAGTTTCTTCAAGTCGCTTTAAGACATTTCAAGTGCTTTCAAATTGCTTCAAGCTATTTTTTCTTCAAACGTTGAAGATTGACCACGAAATACAAATCTGACAGTTTACTAACCTCAATGTACACATGAATTTCTGTCTAAATGTGAACATCTCACTAACTTACCGATTATTTTCTAAGACGTCATACAAAAGTTTTATGAAATTCTATTTTAATCAAAATAATGTAAACTTTAGCGCTAAATCCCTAAGGAATGAAATAATTTAAATTAAAAAAAAATCTAAATTATAACCGCTGCCGATTTGACAGGCCTCTCCAATTTTTCAAAGCACATGATTGGTAAATTGAGCGGCAGACAAAATTTTTTGTCTACTCATCAATAATGAGCTTTGTCTGCCTAGGCAGCAAGTATGGTCAATTGGGCGACAAACAAAATAGTTTGTCTGTCTAGGCAGAGAAATGGACAATGTAATTATTCCACTCCTTAACTTGCTAGCATTTTTGAATAGCACATTTGAAGAAGTATACTGCTAGCTTAAGAGGGTTCTCTAGTGGCAGGTAATGTCTGCCGGTCGAAGTACATTTTCCCGCAATATCTTTTTTTTTAATTTACAAATTTCAAAAAATCGCTCTGTAGCTGCAAAGATCTATATTTTATCAACACGCCCACAAAATTTCAAGGAAAAATCTTCAAAAATAAAAAAGTTATATTCAACGCCGCACATTATTGTACATTTTTGCCCGCCGTTGAATGTAACTTTTTTATTTTTGAAGATTTTTTGTTGAAATTTTGTGGGCGCGTTGATAAAATATAGATCTTTGCAGCTACAGAGCGTTTTTTTGAAATTTGTAAATTAAAAAATAGATATTGCGGGAAAATGTACCTGAAACTGGAGAACCCTCTTAATCAAAAGGTAGCAGTTTTCTCATTTTTTGCAAATCTTTTGGAGCACCAAATTTTTGATTTTGGCAGTAAATTTTTAGCAAAAATTTAAATGATTCCGCCCATTTAGCATAGTAGCTTTATAGACGTTGTTTTTTCGACAGCAGTGATTCTAAAACTAAGAGCCGGGGTTCTCCAAGGATCAGGGTTTGGTTCTGCGACGTAATAATAACTCTACGAAGTGGATGATGTAAATGCCGATTGTGTAATGTAAAGTTTACTACGGTAACGTTGTGCAGCGTCGTTATATAATTAATTATGTTATGACTATTGCAATAAATCAGTTTTATTTGCTGCATAAAGACTTCACTGTTTCGATGCGATGCAGACTTCATCCGGTTAATGATTCTTCTACGTATTTAAGGTATCTCCAGGAATTGTTGTCAAAATCTAAACAAAAATTCCCCTAGTTACTCACAACTGTTTGTGAGATGAAAACATGAAAATATGTTGTGTATATCATTACATCCCACAAATTGTAAAAAAAATCCGAAAAACTGGCCGATTTCCCCAGGGCAGTGCCCAAAATCGCATTCCAAATTTGTGTCTCCAAACAATGCTACTTGTTGCCATAATAAACTGCTCCTTCATCGTCATTTTTGCCTCTTCCAGGGGGACTACATAAGGCACCCGGTGCTTTACGAGCTGTCCCACAAGTACGGCCTGCCCACGGACAACATCTCCGACTCGCAGCTCTCCGGCAAGCTCGAGGAGCTCAAGGAGATCATCAGGAGGGAGATCCGCAAGGAGCTGAAGATCAAAGAGGGCGCCGAAAAGCTGAGGGGCGTCTCGACGGACCGGCGGTCTCTGAGCCACGTCGCCACCATCGTCAAGAACTCCAACTGGAAGTTGGCCGAGCTGAAGAATGAGCTCAGCGAGTTGGAGTCGCAGATCATCCTTTCTCAGGGACAGAGCACGCCGACGACGCCGTCCTCGAATGGAGGTATTTACACTAAGTTATTTAAACTATTTACACTAACTGTTCGAAGTATGGGCTGCAACACCATCTTGTTAAAATATATTCTGGTTTGATTAGCGTGGTACTAATTACATCTTTTCGCTCTTGTGGCAGAATCCAGATGTCCACATCTGTGTTTGTTTGAAATTGCAGCACCCAGATGTGACGCTAATACAAAGATAGTTGCGGCGTAAACAATTTAATAGACGCAATCACGTCGTTTAAATGGGCCTCGAAAGTAGGAAGTGTCTTGTTGGCGTATGAGTTGCAACAACATAACCGCGAAAAGGGGTGGAAATTTCCACAAAAAAGTAGTTTAATACATTACAGTAATCCCATTGAAGGTTTGGCCAGACAAAACCGTATAAAGTCGGTCGAAAATGGGATTAATTAGAGTGGGATATGACACTACGGCTTCGCGGAATATTCAATTAGCCTTCTAATCGAGTTATTTCGTCTTGAAATTTAGTCGGAATTTAATTGAACAGCTTTAGAAATTAGGTCCTGACCTATTAGTCATTGGTTTAAATTTAACGGTCAGGGAAATCCTACTTTAAAGCGGATTATCGTGGTTTCATAAAATCGGTGGTTGAACTAACCTTTTGCTAGTTTAGGGATTCCTGTAGTGTGTAAATGAACTGAATCATTCGAAATTTAGTTTTTTTTTTTCCGGTCTGTTCAATTTTGACCTACTTTTACATCAATTATGCAACCAACAATACGCCGAATATATTTTTTGTGCATATCTATTTTTTTGATAAATTTAAAATTTGGTGGCTAAATTCAGAACTTTCCAAACGAAGACCATTCCGGCGAGTAAAATAATAATGCGCGTCACACCCCACATTAATTCTGTACGCTTTCATCTCGGGGGCAGTAAGGGCCGCACGCGCATGTAGATCCCGAGATTACCCACATCCTAATCGAGATCTACGCCGTATACATAATTTTTTCCACCTGTGCGCCGGCGAAAAACTCGTGTTAACGGGATCTCCGGGGCTCGCGGATAATTGCCATTATCGCATTGCTGGCGGTGTCGCAACGATATTTATCTTTTGCTTTCGTACACACATACCACGATGTATGGGCATTGCGCGTCCACCCACGGCCCGCTCGCTCTTTCTTTTCCGTTCCGTTTGTCGAAATCAGTAGCGGCGTGTATTCCCCAAGGTCACTGCACCAGGAGCTCGTCGGCGCGACGTAACGGTCCGCCTCTCTCATTCCGCAGATGTTTGCGTCTGTTTTCGCGGTCGCGGGATCTTCCGTTCGGCCAGGGCCGGCTCGTGAAGGCAACGGCGGTGGTTGTGAATCACCAGAATTGGACCGGACGAGGCGATTTGCGAATTTAAGGGTGAGAAGGTCGTATCCGGTTCGGCGGCTAGAATAGTTGGTTGCCTACATGCACAGGTTGTTATTTTTAAAATATGACACCCTCTCCAAAGTGTTACAAATTAATCTAATAAAAATTCCCACGTCTCTCTCGGGACCTGGAAAGGCACCGGGGACCCGATATCCTCCAGACAGACTGCGATTCCGATGGTGCATAGATTTTGTGACCGCAATAATCCGCTCAAGGCAAAAATTCCGACCGAGTCAAGAGCAATGAACTTGGGGATCTAATCGATTATGTGGCCTTTGACAATGACTCTTTCACTCATTTGCAAACGTTTGAGGTTATCAAGAGGATTAATTTATAGGTACCTACTTTCATATCCACACAACAAGTGGAATTTATGGCACACATTTCCAAGGGTGAGAGTTCAACGCAGGTTTACCTAGATAGCGGTGAAATGAATGGGTTTCGTTTTTACGCCGTCACGCCGGGGATGTAAATTGTGGATATTAGCATTATTCTAGATGTTGGCAGTGATTGAGGTGGGACGAGACACTAAAAGGTTTAGTGAAAATGAATTGGCAAAATAATAGTTTCACCTCGCGTCAGCGGTGCCATTGATGGACCCCCCACCCTACATATGCGAAACTTAAACGCTGCAGTAAATTATCCGAAATGTTCCACACTGAAATGCAGCACATCTAATAAACTTAACATGAAAAATCCTTCACGTGCACCTGCTCGCATTCTTCTGGCGATTTCCCAACCGGACTTTATAGTTTTCCAATTTTACAATCGTTGCTCATAGCTCCGTGGACCACCAGTGCAGTTCCCATTGTCTCACTAAAATCGTTGCGATTTATTCCGGTTCTCAGGGAACGATGACAATGAGAACCTGTAAAAGTTTCTTGTCACATTGTTGACATGGATTTGTTTGTTGGAGAAAACGGCGCGTAAACAATGTAAGTGTTGAGAAAAATAAATCACACGTGGATTTCTTTCTGGTTTTCAGACAGCATACCGAGATCCACCCCGGAAGGCCATAACAATGACAAAGTCAACGCCAGTCAGTATACGAAGATAGAGAACTTGGAAAGACAGCTGAATATCGAACTTAAGGTGAAGCAGGGGGCGGAGAATATGATCCACAGCATCACCGGGAAGGACAAGAAGCTCCTCTCCGAAGCTCAACAGATGCTGCAGGATTCCCGGAAGAAGATAGAATATCTTAAGATGAAAATAACCAAGGTAAGGGCGGTGTACACGTCGGTGGGGTTCAAGTGAAGTTGTGCACCCGGTTGGGTAAAATATACAGTTATACAGTGTCACTGTCACTGTGAATTGTAATCCCCAACGTATAAAAAGATTCAGATTAGTTTCGATCACTGTCGATAACAGCCATCAAAATGCACAATCAATCTTTACTACATGTCAATTTGATTTCCAGCTGAAACATGACATCGATTCGAAGCAGCGCGGACTGGTGCACGACGTGACCGCCAACGGCGACGTCAATCACGGCGGTGACATCGAGCCGCCGCTGGAGGAACGCATCGACGACCTGAAACACAGGTTGAGGGTGGAGGCGGCGGTGGTGGAAGGTGCCAAAAACGTGATAAAGCTGCTCCAGAACGGGAGCAAGGATAAGAGCGACAAGAAGGCTCTTTCGGAGGTAAGAATCGGTACGACTGAGACGCGTGTGTAAGGTCGATGTGGGAAGTACTATTTTTATTTGCGGGCGGCGTGACGAGGCGTTTTATTCGGTTTGATCGAGGTGTCGCATGGCGGTTTGCACGGAGATGAATAAAAAAATCCTTGTCGCTCTCGATTTCGATTTAATTTTACCGACAGTTCGACGCATCACAGTCTGTGGCCAACGATTTCAAACAGCACTGAAGCTTCCAAACCGAAATCCAAAAAAAATCATCAAACATCAGCTGGCGTGGTATTTTACCGAGAAGTGGTTGTGGGAGCTCACTAGGACTAGGACTTGGACTTTTAATAATTTTTAAAAACTTTCTTGTAAATTGTGACAGGGTTTCTGACTCAAATTTAATTTTATTTTGTATTCCGTACAGCTTCTTTTGATTTATTGTTTCCCTTGATTCTTTTTCTACCGTATTCTGTTTGTTCTCTTGTTTTTATCGGTAATTTTGATATCTTGTAATTAATTATTTGCAATTTGTTACATTCCCTTCCTTTTTTTCTGAATTTTCCATTGACCCCTTTTTGTGTTCTTTGGGGTTTCTTTTAATTCTTTTTTTTTATTTCTTTGTCTTTGACTGTTATTCTTTTCATTCTCGATCTTTTGGGTTATTTTGATATCTTCATTCTTTCAGTTGTTGATTATGTCAATTTTTTTAATAATATTTTTATATTTTCTTATTTATCTTTTTCTTCTTCTTTGTTTAGATTTTTTACAACCTTATTATTTTTTTGTTTTCTTTGATATAAACGGATGCAGATTAAATGGGAACAACGAAAGGCGAGGTTGAATAGAATTAGAAGACGGTTTCCAAGTCGGTCCCTGCCGCGCTCCCAATCCAGACCACCGCGCGTCGCATTCGGGCCATTGTGACGAAGCAGCGACGAACAAACGTATCGGGATCATGATGTAAATCACGACACGTAGAAATAGTCTCGCGTTTGTTGCCAAGAGGCCTCCGTCGTTCGAGTTCAGTTTACGTCGCTCCTGCAAGTCGCCGGGTGCGCACCGAAAGCCCCCTCGAGCCCTCGAGCCGAGAATACTGCGCCTGTTTACAATCGCTGCATCGGAGAGTGCATTCCCGCTGATAAGTCGTTTCGACAGCTTTCCCAATTGCGTCTCGGTTCCAGGTGTCGGTCCAAAAATACCCGTCGGTGCGTAAACAGTGCGTGCACGCGCGATATGAGCGGTCATGTACGGCAAATCGGACCCGCAGCAACAATGGTCCGTCCACGCGGAGTTCACCATCTCGCATCCGCGGTCGTCGGACGGGGAGAAGCCCCAAGCACGCACCGAACAAGGCGACAACGGGGTCCGCATGACGTACACCTGGACGACGCAGCCGGCCCCCGACGTCGCCCCGTCTAAGAGCTACGGCTTCCAGAAGGGCAATCTGTTGTTCACGTCGACGCCCCCGAGGCGGCCCTACTCCTCGACGGAGCCCAGGCTGGGCGTCCACGATTCGGGGTACGGCAGCGACCTGTTGTCCCCCGGCTCCTGCAGGAGACAGCCATACGACCGCAAATGTCGCAGCACCTGCAACATCGTGCTCTCGACCAGCGTCCGGGACGAAACTAGGCCGGAAGGGACCGAAACAACGCACTCGCAATGCGGAAGAACGCAGAGCTTGCGTTGCCAAACGCCCACGTTGCGATGCGACCAAAAGGACAGCTACTACGGCTGCGGGGACCCCTGGTGCCACCATCTGCGCTACGGAGACGACCTGGTGTGTTCGGGGCGGTGCTCGCCGGTACTCGAAACATGCGAGGAGTCCTCGGCGACGTCCTTCGCCACGCGGAGGGACGCGTGCGTCCAGACCTTCGAGATGATCGACAAGTGCACCTCGCCGTTTCTGAAACACGAAGACAAGAAGACGAAGAAGAAGTACAGCGCCGGGAATCGCAGGAGGACCGAGCCGATCCTCCTGAGGTCGCAGTCGCCCTCGTCGATCACCCCCGACAGTCTAGACAGTGTTAAGGTAGCTGCGGGAAGCGGCGATGCGTTTGTCGAGAGCTAGTGTTGACCCCAAACTGTCAGAGTCCAACGGCCTGTGGGCTTACGCAATGTGTTACTCACTATATCGAAAAATAACGACCAGGTGTTCGGGGTTTGGTGGATATATCTTTGATAATGATTTTTCTAATTCGAAGCTTCGTGGGCGTGTAGTTTTTTACTATTGTTAACATTCTTGGCAGAGCCGCGGTTTAAAAACAATTCGTTTCAATTGCGTAATTTTCACATGATCGAGTACGTTATTGTTGCTGACGGCGTTGTGTATTGTTCTAAAGATCAACCGTTCTGCCGATATACACAATCATTTTAAATGTTTTTTTGGTGGTCAATTAAAAAGTTCATCTAGAAGGCCGTGGTTTTTTCACAACAAGCCTACTTCAGAATTTTTTCATTTGAACTCCCGATAGTTCGGGTTATTTTTTTTTTCTTTTTCTGGCTTTTTGGATTGAAACACAGTAAATAGAATAATATGTAATAAATAATAAACAAACAGTGTGACTATAATCAATAAGAAGAATTTCTTGAATACTAAAAATAAAAAAAAGTTAAAAAACAACTTGATGATTTTCACAATATGAAGTGTGCTCTTGTCGAGACAAATATAATGCTGAAAGAATGACTAATACAAGAACTAAATATTATTACGATGCGAGTTATTTTTGAGATGAGATAATCGGAAATAAATACTAATGAGGCCAACGTGGAAACGGACGGACGGCCCCGCCTAAAAGTGCCTGGGGAGAACACAACTTTTTTTTTTTTTCATTTTTCGATTTACAATTACATCACGTCAGTATAATTATATTTTGACTATTAGAAAAATTCCCAACATTTAGAACCAGCTCTCTAGCTCTTGACGAACGCAGCACCTTCGATCTGACTCCCCATCTTCATTTACGAATCTTTAGGGTCAGCGCCGAGCCCTGCGGTCCCCAAAGCACGGAAAGCCGGTTTCTCCTCTTAAAGAAAAAAACTCTTCTGCAGAATCGAAAGTCAGCGACTCTTCCAAGAAACCGCGTACCGTCCACATCGACGTCTACTGTACCGGGACGGAAATGGAGAGTTCCAGCTCGGAATCGTCCGAAAACGAAACTGCCTCTACTCCCCAGACTGTTTTCGAATCCGAGAAGGTCCGAATCACCCATAAACGTGCCGACGAGGGTGAGCTGCCCCACGTGGTCAGAAAGTCCAGATCTAGAAGCGTGGAGAAGAAAGAGGAACCGGAGAGGATGGAAGAGTCCGATTTCGATGATGCCACAACGGCTTATCCTTCGAAGATGAGCTCGTATTCCACTATTAGAGACTTTTCTTCTAGTATTTCCAGTGTGCCACAGTCTTGGACTACGTATTCCATGTCGAGTTGTACGGTCCCGGATGACTACGATTCGGTTGCTAACACTTCTTGGAAGGACACGTTTTCGGACATCGATAGTTTGATACACAGTCGGTCTAGTATTGCCCAGACCGAGAGCTTAGACTTTGTGCCTAGAAAGCTGTTTGAGAAGAACGCCAGTATAGATGAAACGCCTGAAATTGAGTCTGCGAATAAGAATCTTCTGGAAACGCCAAGCCAGACGAGTATTCAACCGAGCGACAGCTTCGAGTACGCGAATTCCGAAGACAGGTTGAGAATAAAGAAAATGGAAGACTTTTGGAAGAACAAAACCCCCACGAAGCAGTGGAAGTCCCCACAGACGGAACGGAGATATTTGCTCCAACAGAAGAAGATCAAAGAATACCTAGAGAAGCGCCTCAGCGACAAGAACCTCCCCAAGTTCGAGTCGAAGGACTCGGACTCGGAAGCCAGTGACGACTCCGAAAAGGGCTGGACCTTCCTATCCGGTACCAAGACAGACGACCAGCAGAAAACCAGCAAATCCCCCAGCGTCATCGCTATCCAGCAAAGACTCAGTTTGGACCCAACGCTCCGAGCTCCTTTCACCATTCTCCCAGGAATCTATACCACCCAAAGGGATATCGCCAAAAGATTCGGCTCCATCGTGCCGGTCGTGCGCAAACCCGGTCACCACATCGGCCCGGCCAAGAACCCGGACTGTCTCTGTGACCATTGCCAAAGACACTTCATGAATTTGGGGTACCGAGGCCGCACGCGGTCCATGGGCGACCCGCCCACGTTCGACGCGCCGAACTGGAAGAACTACGTGCGGTATCCGCCGACCGAGTCCGCGTCGAACAAGAGCGTCCCGTCGCAGTTGTGTAGCGATTTTTAGTTGTTTAGTAGTTTTTATAAGTTTTTTATTGTGTGCGTGCGGAAGGATGGGGTCGAGGTAGGAAGTTTGGGTGTGTGATTATTTCAAAACATGATCTGTTTCAGGCCCAAGACAGTCTCAGAGCCAGCACCATGAAGCTGGACCTCCTGCGAAAGTCCCTAGAACTCAGGAAATCCGAACTCCCTCACGACTCACCCATTGCCCTTCAGCTCAAACAAGAACTCGCCAATGCTCAAACCTTCAGTCCCTTATCGGTCCACTACACCAGTTTGCAGCCCTTCCGGGAACGCCCCAACGGCAACAAAATGGTCACCTCCTCGTCGACGTTCAGCAGGTGCGCGGCCGTCACCGGCACCCTGGAAGTGCGGCTCATGGGTTGTCAGGACCTCCTGGAGGACGTCCCCGGGAGACCGTGCAAAGATGGAGAGGCCGGGTCTAGTCCCATGGACCTGAGGTTCTTCAAAAAGGGCGTGACGGGACGGACGTCGAAGAGTTACAGTATTAAGGAGGAGGTCAGCGAGGAGATCATGGCGGTGCTCAAACTCGACAATACGACAGTTGCTCAAACGAATTGGAAGCCTTGCTCACAACAAGCCTGGGATCAAAGGTACTGTATGAACTCTTATAAAATCGTAACGGCTACGTGTTCGTTACAGATTTTCGATAGAACTGGACAAATCGCGCGAACTGGAAATCGGAATCTATTGGCGAGACTGGAGGTCGCTGTGTGGCGTCAAGTTCCTCAAACTGGAGGAGTTCATCGACGACGACCGGCACGGAATGGCGTTGCATTTAGAACCGCAGGGTTTACTGTTCGCCGAAGTAAGTGATTAAAATCCCGCGCGCTTTTTCTGAACCGTCCGATTTCCAGATCAAATTCCTGAACCCGATGATATCCAAGCAGCCGAAACTGCAGCGACAGAAGAGGATATTCAAGCAGGTGATGCCGAGGGCGAAGCAGATGAACATAAACATAGTTACCTGGGGAAGGTGGATGAAGCAGTCGTCGCGGATTCCGCCGAGCCGCGTCAACACCACCGCGTCGCACGCGGATCTGCTTCCGGTAATTGCGCTGTGTGTGATCGCTTTAACACCTTGTTTTGGCATATTAGACATGCTGTATCCAAGAACTAACAGTGCAAATAGGTTTTCCAGGTCCGAAAACATATTGTATAAAATGACAATCGATAAAAAATTATCTATGTTCATAATACACATTTTGTATAACAAAAATAATGTTTTGCATGTATCTTAGGACCTTGAATGCCGAACCGTCTTTAATAACGGGTGCGAAAATCACCTCAAGGTGTTGAAACGATCCCTTAACTCTTCGACGTCACAAAAACGTCCCCTACATGTTGCAGGAAGAGCAGGACGATAAACCCGAAACCCCCGGAGAGACTCCCGACCCGCAGGCCTTCGGCCTGGGCGGTCAACGCCCCCTCGGTCTGGGCGTTGCGCTGCTGCCCGAAACTCCACCCCCGGTGCCCGCCGCGCCGCCTCCGGTGGCCAAGAAGCGGATGACGGTGACGCCACCTCCCGTACCGCCGAGGCTCGACCCCGAGGTGATTTCTGTTCTTGTATTTGTCTCTTTTATTTCGCACAGGTCCTCACGGTAGCGCACTTTACGTTGCAGAGTGTCGCGGCACTGAAGGAGTTTGATTTCTTAGAGGAACAGGAGATGTCTCGTACGGGACCTCTTCTGATTCCCGCCACACACTCTACACCCGTAGTTCTTCCTGAGCAATTGGTTCCTCCTAGTCCTCAGCCCGTAATTGAGTTTCCAGACGACGAGGTACTTTTGATTCTTTTTGGAATGAGGCTTGGTTTCATGGTTATTGCATGGTTTCATTTCTAGTTTCTAGGCGTTCTGTAGGTAGTAGGTGCACGAGAGTCATTGCTTAATAATAAATTGTCGTTGCATAACATTAATTGAGCAATACTCTACTCTGTGTAACATTTTTGGTACTTGAGCGCATGGTTCGGCTAACTCATAACGTGCATTGACGCCATAATTAACACAGTAGCACCAACAGAAGTTTTTTCATCAACCCGGGGCACAATCCCACTTCTGGTGTTACTTCATGCTTGCGCTAACCCTCCAACTTCCCCAACGCCGCATCTCTCGTCTCATTATCTTTTCTTGCAGCCGCCCCTCGAGGCCGTCAACGTGGTGCACCGCCCCGTGGCCCGCGAGCTCGGATACCGCGACAGCGCGTACGAGTCCCGCCGCCACTCCCAGTACACGGGCATGAGCATCGACAACTTCCGCCTGATCAGCGTGCTCGGCCGCGGCCACTTCGGCAAGGTCATCCTCTCCCAGTATCGCAACACAGGCGAATACTTCGCCATCAAGGCGCTGAAGAAGGGCGACATCATCGCCCGCGACGAGGTGGAGTCCCTGCTGTCCGAGAAGCGCATCTTCGAGGTGGCCAACTCCATCCGACACCCCTTCCTGGTGAACCTCTTCTCGTGCTTCCAAACCGACGCCCACGTCTGCTTCGTGATGGAGTACGCCGCCGGCGGTGACCTGATGATGCACATCCACGCCGATGTCTTCAGCGAACCGAGGGCCGTGTTCTACGCCGCCTGCGTGGTGCTGGGGCTGCAGTATTTGCACGAGAACAAGATCATCTACCGGGATTTGAAGCTGGACAACTTGCTGTTGGACACGGACGGGTACGTGAAGATCGCCGACTTCGGGCTGTGCAAGGAGGGCATGGGATTCGGAGATAGGACGGGAACGTTCTGCGGGACGCCCGAGTTTCTGGCGCCCGAGGTACTGACGGAGACGTCGTACACGAGGGCGGTGGACTGGTGGGGCCTGGGGGTGCTCATTTTCGAGATGCTGGTGGGAGAGGTGAGTTAGAGTTGGGGGCTTTTAACGGGGGCTAAATTGGTGGGGTTTCAGTCACCGTTCCCCGGGGATGACGAGGAGGAGGTGTTTGACTCCATCGTGAACGACGAGGTGCGGTATCCGAGGTTCCTGACGTTGGAGTCGATAGCGATCATGAGAAGGGTGAGTTGTGGAGGAACTCTTGAGTTTTTTATACGATTTATTTTTATTATTTACATTAACATGGCGAAACTACAAGTGTTTTGGAATTCACAAAAACATCACTTAAAAAAACATTTTCCCCTTCCAGTTGTTGCGCAAGAGTCCAGACCGACGGCTGGGCTCCAGCGAGCGGGACGCCGAAGACGTGAAGAAGCAAGCGTTCTTCCGGCACATCCTCTGGGACGAGCTGCTGCACCGACGGGTGCCCCCGCCCTTCGTTCCCACAGTCGTACGTATCTTCTTTCCACCGTTACCGCCTTGTTACCATGTCTGTTGCAGCACTCCCTGGAGGACGTCAGCAACTTCGACGAGGAGTTCACGTCCGAGAAGCCCCACCTGACGCCCCCGAAGGAACCCCGGCCGCTGACGGAGCAAGACCAGTATCTGTTCAGAGAGTTCACGTACATTGCCGACTGGTGCTGACGATAGGTTTAGGTTTATGATGAACAACCGCCGCTTTAAGACCAACGAGACATGAACAAAGCCCTGTAAATAGGATCTCAGTATTTGAGGTTTCGTCGCATGGCGTTGCGTTTTGATTTTGTCGAGTTTGGATGGAGTTATTATTGTTAAGGTTGTAATTTAGTTTGGCAGTTATTTGTACATAGTTCATACTCTGACGATGAATAGTACTCAAGTGTTGCATTTTCCAAGTTGCTCTTCCAGTATGTATCGAAGACTGTTGAAATTCGCAATTCGCGGGAAGTGCCTGTTTTAAACGATCACGCTCATTGTACATAGTTACTAATCCTAATGTAATCTATTATTTTTTGATGCTTTAACTACCGCGGGATCCACAGAATTGTCCATCAATGGAATCAAATTTTCGATTGAACAAATACGTCCCTAATGAACAATCGTGTCGATCACGTGGTATATACCTATATGTAAGTTTTAATACCTACAACGTGTAAGCTGACTTCAGTAAATAATATTTTATTATTTATATTCGTACATCACTAAATATTTACAATGTTATGAATAAAGTCGTTTATGGCAACGGTCGTTTGCAGCTTGACCCCCTTATGGTCACCGGGATGCCGCAGAGGGCGGATTGGTGCAATAGCTCCCTGTTCTTCCTGATTGCAATATCCAGCTTTTCCTCCCTGTTTAGCCTCAGGTGTTTGGCTGTGGTGTCGACGGGCTGTTGCAGCCCTTGTGACATCTGGTAGTAGACGCAGGTGGAGTCAGCACTGACTAGAACTAGGTAGACACTGAAACCCCCAGTGTCAAACAATATTAGTGATTTTGTACTCCCTTTCGTACGTAGCAGTATCGTCAGTGTTGGGGCACAATTTGAAGAAATCCTCCATCAAATTGTAGGTTAGGTCCTGGGTGTCACACCTGGGTATGAAGATTGACGGCTTCTCGGACCTCCGTTTTTTGGCTGTAAAGTAAATGAGCTTCAGCTCGTCGTGGTAGTGGTGGTCTACATCCCAGTACTTCTTCACTGCAACGATTTACTGATTAGTTGTTTTGATGGGTGATCCTAACCTTCACACAACTCCAGATAGACTTGCAGGGCGGCATTGGCGTCTCGAGAGCTCACGTGCCCCAAGGCCATGAACTCGGCGACCTAATTGGGGGGAAAACACAAAGACAGTGGTTGCTACCATTGTTTATAAGAAAAAATTACCAATTTTTCTTGTATGGACATAACCTCAATTCTGACATAAGTAACCGCGGACCCGGGAAAATTTGAATTTCAATCGACTTCGTCTATAATGGGGCCACCCCCGGTTGAAGGAAACTCTCTTTGTTGACCAGGTCCTGAGAACAAATTCATTATTATCGGTTTCAATTTGTTTTCGACTTCTTCTTTCTTTCGCACGTATTGTTCTTCGGTTGCCGTTTGGTTCTTGCCCATCCAGTCGATAGCCTCCTGGCATGTTGTCTTCAACAGCGTCTTGTGGGCGACCGATAACTTATTGGCCACAACTTGATCGTCAGCCTAAATAGTGCATGAGTGTCAGACAGATCTGTAATAGAAATTTTACCAAATTTTTCATTTGGTACACGTAGGACTCCAGGTCGTTCTTCGCGGCCACGCTGGCCCTCATCTGCTGGTCCTGCTCCTTGAATTTTTCCGCTTCGGTTATCATCCGGTCGATCTGCTCTTTGGTCAGTCTTCCCTTGTCGTTCTTTATGGTGATGGTGTTCTTTCTGCCGGTTGCGTTGTCCACTGCGGAGACGTTGAGGATGCCGTCAGCGTCGATGTCGAAGGTCACCTCTATCTATTCAATGTGTTACGAATTTTTATTTCGGGTTGTTTTTACCTGGGGGACGCCTCTGGGAGCCGGGGGGATTCCCACGAGCTCGAACGAGCCCAGTAAGTTGTTGTCGCGTGTCATGGTCCTTTCGCCCTCAAAGACTTGGATCAGGACTCCTGGCTGGTTGTCGGAGAACGTGGAGAATATCTGTAAAATTAACCCTGTATAATTAATTAATCACCCCACCGCCATGCCATTGTGCCAGTGCAACCTCATAACACAAATCGACTGAATGTAGGTCAGCCTCCAATATGCAAATGTGCACCAGTCAATCTTAATCGCCAAATTATTAACAACAGCTTAGAGCGAACCTGTGAATGTTTGACGGGGACGGTGGTGTTCCTTCGGATCAGCGCCGTCATCACGCCCCCGGCCGTTTCGATCCCCAGCGACAGGGGGGCCACGTCCAGCAGCAAGATGTCGCGGACCCTCTCGGAGTCGTCCCCCGTGAGAATCGCGGCTTGGACGGCCGCCCCGTACGCCACTGCCTCGTCCGGGTTGATGGACTTGTTGAGGTCCTTGCCTCGGAACATGTCCTGGAGGAGGGATTGGATTTTCGGGATGCGGGTCGAGCCGCCGACGAGGACCACGTCGCTGATCTGACTCTTGTCTATCTTTGCATCTCTGAGCGCCTTCTCCACGGGTTCGAGGGTCCTCCTGAACAGATCGCCGTTGAGTTCTTCGAATTTGGCTCTGGTGACGATGGTGTAGAAGTCGATGCCGTTGGCCAGGGAGTCGATTTCCAGACTGGCCTGCGTGGCGGAGGACAGCGTCCTCTTGGCTCTTTCGCAGGCCGTCTGAAGACGCCTTAGAGCTCGTTTGTTGCCGGCCAAGTCGGCTTTGTTCTTCCGCTTGAACTCCTCGGAGAAGGCCTGCACCATGCGGCAGTCGATGTCTTCGCCGCCGAGGTGGGTGTCCCCGGCCGTTGCCTTCACCTCGAAGATGCCGTCGGCCAGGTTGAGGACGGAGACGTCGAAGGTGCCGCCGCCGAGGTCGTAGATCAGGACGTTGATCTCTTCCGACTTCTGGGGTGTTAACAAACTTTGTATTTTATTTTAACTTGGGCGGTGTAAAAATAACCTTCTTGTCGAGTCCGTAAGCGATGGCAGCGGCTGTCGGTTCGTTGATGATCCTCAACACCTCCATCCCCGCGATGGTCCCGGCATCCTTCGTCGCTTGCCTCTGGGAGTCGTTGAAGTACGCAGGGACCGTTATCACAGCCTGGGTGACATTGCCGCCCAGATACGTCTCGGCCGTCTCCTTCATCTTGCCCAACACCATGGAGGAAATCTCTTCGGGGAAAAACGTCTTCTTTTCCCCCTTGTACTTCACCTGGATCTTGGGCTTCCCGCTGTCGTTGACCACGCGGAAGGGCCACAGCTTGATGTCCTGCTGGACGGCGGGGTCGTCGAATTTGCGCCCTATTAGCCGTTTAGCATCTGGAAGGTACCGATACAGAGACGCGGTAATAAATCTGAATCGAAATACCGTAGACCGTGTTCTCGGGGTTGATGGCCATCTGCCCCTTGGCGGCGTCCCCGACGAGCCTCTCGACGTCGGTGAAGGCGACCACGCTGGGGGTCGTCCGGTTTCCTTGGTCGTTGTTGATGATGTTGACGGTTCCGTTGGAGAAGACGCCGACGCAGGAATACGTCGTCCCCAGGTCTATGCCGATGGGCAGGGCGGCGGAGCGACCGGCCATTTTGCGTATCTCATGAAAGTCGAAGGGTTAGAGTGACGTGAACACGGCGAATTTTGAATGAAATGTGACGTGTGACGAATGTGACTTTCGACCCTTCCTGACCCTTGCATAAATGGTGTATTTTGAGTTGTAGATATTAGATTCTGTAAATTTTACCTTCAGGAGTTTAATTGCACGTAGGGTATCAAATACTTCTGTACAAGAAAATTCGATAAACTTCGACTTCCGGCTCCAGCTTTATTACTTGCTCCTCAAGTAACTGACGGCATTCCCGAAACGAAGCTCACCTCCGGCACGGTTCAATAGATGTCCGAGGAGTTCAAACGAAAAACAAGCTCGATCTAACTGACAATAAGACGTCTTCAAACGAAGAAAACGAACCGAGTGTTATCGTCTGCGACTCGCGATGAACTTTTTCGAGGGGATCGAGTGGTGTAGTGAGAGCCATCATGCACCCGCGAACATCGATTCCTTTTGGAAGTGCCGAGATTGGATGCGAGGAAAAATGTCGGTGAAACATTCAGAAATCCCAACAATACCCCGGCGCATCCGCCATAATTCGATATCGGCGTCGTTAATTATTTAGCGGTTAAGATCGAGCGAAACATAAATTTATTACTATGTGTGCGTTGGGGCTTTGTGATGAAGAGCTATGCTCAAACAGAGATGTTCCGTAGATATCACAAACTAGACGATTAACAATTCTTGGAATCAGTTCACTGCTTGCCTATCCACCCAGCAAAACATTATTTATTAAAAAATGCTAATATGGTTATTTTAAGAGGACGCTGTCATCTTACGGCAAGATCTCAGCGGAGTTTGCTGACGCACTTGGACGGCCACCGACAAAAAATCAAATAATCATAAAAGCCTATGAAGAAAGGCCGACGAGGGAGCAAATTGAGAGAATAATCGGTGAAGCCGAAAAATATAAAGAGCTGGGGCAGCAAATGAAAGCGACAGTGGCGACGAAAAGTGATTTAGAAAACTTACGTGTTCGTAATGAAAAACTGGGGAAATTCAGTGGTTACACTCTGAGTAAGTTGTCGGCTCGTTTCTTTTTATGGGGGGGTATGGATTGTTATTCCTTCGGTTCCGACAGTTTTTTATTTCACTTAAATTAGACCACTCCCAATTTTGTGATGTCTTTTACTTAATTTTTTTATTTTCAAATCCTTTTTTTAATTAATGTACATTTATTAAACTGTCCAACACGAGCACTTCTGATGCCATATAATTATCAGTAATAATTGCTCGCAATCTCTTTTCTACTTTTATATTGCAATATTCCGATGGTGTCACTTCCCGGAGTGAGATATTCGCCGGCGAAAGCGGTCTATACATTGTCATTACCCTCAGAATTATTTTCTCGTTGGCGTATAATGAGGCTCTTTGTCGTCAGCACCGACAATTAAAATAGCTCCTAGCTGGAAGCACACCTTCCACTTCACCGACCTCGTCACTTTACCCCAAGAATGCATTTTATCAAAGTGAAAAATGACACTAAAATGCGCATCATCCATCTTTTAGCTAGTTTAAACTTAAGTTACAGTCCTCTGGTTTTCATAGACCGCACAGAGAATGTCTCAAACATTTTTTTCAAATCACGGCCATGTTCAAATTTCGCTCCAATTAGTTTGTGCCGCCAACCTAACCGCTCTAGCCACCCTAGTTTAGTCAAATTAGAATCCCGGGTTCCAGTCTGTCTTCCTTTAGAAAAAATCTCCGAGAACCCTTAAGTGCTCCTCACGTTTGTCTCGACCATTTACAGAAGTCACAATTTTTACAACGGTCTTAATTCCAACGTTTTCTTTTCCTTCATCTGTTGGAAACCCGTAGGTGGCTGTGACAGTTTTGAAGAAAAAAATTATTCAAAAGTGGTGTAACTTTTGGAGCGAATTTGGGCACTCTTGGAGTTTTCTGCTCTTCTAATTGTCACCGAGAGGTAAGTACCTACCCCTAGTTTAGAGTACGATGGATGGGGAGTGATTTTTGGAGGTATAGTTTGTAGGTTAGGTTGGGCCCCCTTCGCACTCACTGTTGCGAAGTGTTGTATACAGAGTGATCACAAAGTTCCGCACAAAATTCGTAATTTAGTATGTAGTTTTTAAATTGCCATCTTTTGACATAAAAATTTTGTTCATGACGTCATCTGTTTTTGAACTATGACACCGTCATCAATTTTTTTAAATGGCAACGCTCAAGTTTTTTTGGGGTTTTAAATACACTTTTCAATTCTCTATTCAACAAGAGTAAAAAAATTATACTTTGCATAACTTTTTTTCAGAAAAAATTACGTTTTACATTAAATATAATTTTTTTATTGTAGGATTCGTAGTGAATAGTATTTTTTCAAGAAGTAAAAATTTAATCTTTTGAAGTAAGATCACTTTTTTACTCTTGTTAAATAGAGAACTGAAAAGTGCATCTAAAACCCAAAAAAAAGTTGGGGGTTGCCATTTAAAAAAATTGATGACATAGTTCAAAAACAGATGACGTCATAATCAAAATTTTTATGTCAAAAGCTGGCAATTTGAAAACAAAAATGGACGTGTTTGAGCGTTTTTTTCGCAAAAACATTACATAACTAAATTATGAATTTTGTGCGGAACTTTATGATCAAGTGGACCACAACTACTGATCATTTATCGAGGGGTTAGTCTGCCTCAAAAATCGTGTACACCAGAATTTCCAAAACTGAATTTCTAGACATTTCCGAGAATTCCCAGACTTCCTGGGAATTACCATAGACTTCCCGGGAATTCCCAGAGACTTTGAGAGTTTTTTATGAACTCTGAAGTTGTTTCTCTTTCGATAGTCTTTTTGACTCTGAGCATATGATTTTACTTTTGTCTCTCTGTAATGTATGTAAATAGTAAACACTCGAATCACATGTACATTTAGCGTATGTAAACAGTAAATACTTGTGTCAAATTATACAATTTTATTAACTTACTTTTTTAAGTTTGTATTACACATACTTGATGAATATCTCTCAAAATTTGATTCAATAATGAGACAATAAACTCCCAAATGATTTAAAAATATATATTAGGCCGTCACGGGACGCCGTCAGATGTGAAACATCGAAATTGATGGTTATTAATAAAAGTAGTTTTGTTAATAAAATAAATGTATTTTCTCTAATAGGTATTAATAATATTGATGTTTATTCATTAGATACGAGTAGAAGTAGTACAACTTTATTCTAAAAATGTTACTATGGTTATTATTTGTTTGTTTTTTTTATCTTACTCAATATAGTTGTTGATTTTTTTATTATATGTATTGGTGAAAAAATTAATATACCACAAGATTTCTGTCTTTTATTAAAAAATGTACCTATAAGAGAAAAAGTTGTATTATACACTAAAGAAAAGTTGACAGTATCTGCTATAATTCACAACTTTTCTTTACTAATTTAAATAATATTTCTTATTATTTTTATTATCTAATATATAAAAGTCTCGTATCATGGAGGTTGTGTGCGATTATTTAAATTATAAATTAGAATAGGCGGCTTTTTTATTATGCAATGGCCCAGTCTGCAAATTGACTGACAGTAAAATTTGAGGTTATTGTAAACATTGTGACGTTTATGTTTCTCATGTTAAATTGATTTAATTTAAAGAAAATAAAAGGCTAACAAATAATGTAGAATAATAAAGAATTACAGCAAAGTGTTCTCCCGCAGCTTCAATTCCATTCACCATTCTGTTGCCGTTTTTTTTGAAAAGTCACTTTGACATTCTAAGTCTAAATGAAGTTGTCAAAAGTTAGTAGTGCCAACATAATTTAAATTTCACAGCCTACTCTAATTTATAATTTCAATGATCTTTGATCAATGACAATTTCTTTTTCTTAATATTGTTATTGTTTTAGTTCATAGGTTAAGTGAAGTAGCTTTATGCTAAACTTCGCCTTTTTAATTTGTAAGTTTTGCAAGTTAAATAAAGTTAATATTATCGCACGGCATGAGAATAGGTGGTAAACTATTTTTCACATGGACATGTGGACCAATTGGGCTGGACCAATTTTTCGGCTCTACCGATTTTTATGATTTTTTTTTGTGTATTTGGTAGGTATGAGAATAGGTGGTAAACTATTTTTGATATGGACATGGGGCCCAGGGGCCCTCTTGGGCTAGACCGATTTTTATGTTTTTTTTTTTGTATATTTGGTAGGTATGAGAATAAGATTTCCTGGGAATTCCCAAGAATTCCCAGGACTTCCCAAAAAATTCCTGAGACTTGTACCCCTCGTCAGTTGTAATTTTTAAATTAGTTGCTTGGGATTCGATTCGAAAAAAAGTGTTAGTGAGAGGGAGAGAGACGAAGACTATAAAAGAAATAGAAGAGAAGGGCGCGAATCAGATTAAAGCAAAAAATTGGAAAGGTCACCGGTTAAAAAGGCAGTGGATGAGGAAATGAAAGAGATGGTGAAAAAAAAAAGGAGGATGTAGGGAAGATAAAGGAAGAGAATCGGAAGATGAGCCGGGAACTGGACCAATTGAAAATTATGATGTGTGAAAAGGAAGAAAAATTGGTAAGAGAAAAGATCGAACTAAAAGAAAAAAATTCAAAATTGGAGGAGAAAATGGAAGAGTAGAAAAAAAGAGTGAGAAGAAAGAATTTTGTCGTAACGGGACTGGACGAAAAGGAATGCGAGAACAAAAAATGGATGAAGAGGTAGAAGTGACGCTGAGATGTATAAAATAAATTGAGGAAAAATGATTGTGGCAGAATTTGGGAGCTGGGGGGAAAAGAGGAAAATTATGTAAAATAAAAGAAAATTAAGAGAAAAGGAAAGGAAAGAGTATGTTCATTTTAATGCAAGAATTGGGGGAAAAGGAAGACGGATAGAAGAGGAACAAGCAACAACAGAAAGAACAGAAAACGCAGAAGGGAGAGTACTGATTAGCTTAGTAGAAGAAAGAGTGTGGGACATCCCTAATGAGGATGACAATTATTGATTATGTTATGGTGATCAAAGAAGCATGGGATGAAATAGAGAAATTCAAGGTGGGAGAAAGAATGGAGTCGAACCAAATGCCTTTGGAAGTGAAGATAAAAGGAAGAGAGAAAGACAGAGGAAGTGTGAATGAGGTTAGAAGAAAAATTGTGAAGAATATTTGGACGGAAGAAGGAAAAGAAAATTATACAGCAATACTTAGGGAGGCAAAATACGAAGAAACAGAAATAAACGAAAAGGTGAGGGAACTGAGCGATAACGTAAGAAACGCAACAGAAAAAAAAGAGATAGAGATAAGAGAGAAGATGGGGCTGTGGAAGAACGAGTGGTGGGATAAAGAATGTAGGGAAGGGAAGCAGGAAGCAAGAAGGAAACTAAGAAATTGGAAAAAAGAAAAATCAACTAAGGAAGAGTACAAGAGAGCACGCAAGAAGTACAAATTTAGTATGCAAAGAGAAGAAGCAAAAGAAACGGATGGAAGAAGAACTAAAGATGAAGGATGTAAAGACGGAAGAGGAGGTATGAGATACATAAATAGGGAGAGAAAGAAAAAGAGAGAGAGAGTGTGAGTTATGGAATTATTAAGGAGTAATGTAGAGAGTACTTCAGTGAGCTGCTGGAGGGTGATGAAAACAGACAAGAAAACGAAAAGAGACAACAAAGAGTGGAAGAAATAGAAGAGATAACAAGAGAAGAATTAGAGCAACAAATAAGAAAACTGAAAAGGAAAAAGGCACCGGGGAGGGACGGTATACAGAATGAAGCGTGGATATATGGAACTGAAAGGGAAGTTTACAGGTTGCTAGAGATATTGAAGGGTGTGTGGAAGGGAGAGGGTTTCCCCCAGGAGTGGAAGGAGGGGATAATGTGCCCCATATATAAGAAAGGAGAAAAGGATACAGTCAGTAATTATAGGAGGATTCCTCTCCTAAATACAACATATGAGGTATACGCGATTATTCTGGAAGAGAGACAGAGAGACTGATGAAGGAAATGAATGAGCGTTACCAGACGGGCAGGCGGGATTTAGGAAAGGTAGGGGGACCATGGATAATGTATATACAGGGTGGAAAGTTTAACTGGAATAAATTCAGTATCTTCACTGCAGTTGATTTTGCGAAAAATTCCTAAAACACGTCGATTTTTGTTTTCGAATTGCCACTTTTTAGCCTGATCAGCTTTTTTTTGTTTTTATTCAGGGGGCTGTAACCACCCTTAAGTTTTTTTTTTCAAATGGGAAGATATGTCAAACGACACATCCTTGGAAAGCTCATAAAAAAAGGAATACAAGGATGTGTTTTGTTTTATGTATCTTTATATCATCTGAGAATAAGACCCTAAAAACTGTTTTTAGGGTCATAGGACCAGTGTTCTTTCCTGATAATATTAATGCAGAAAGATATCTACCGTTTATTCAAGAAACGCTTCGCCCAGCTCTGATGGACCAATTTAGAGATGAATTAGATCCAAATCTTCCACATGAGAGAATTGGTATCAACAGGATGGAGCTCCACCGCAATATGCTGCATCCGTTCGGCGTTATTTGGTCAACATTTTTCATAATAGGTAGATCGGAAGAAGAGGAGCAATAGAATGGCCAGCAAGTAAAGTAAAAGTAAAGTCTACACCACAAAACCTGATAATCTTGAAGATTTGCAACAACGTATTACCTATGAAATTCAGCAAATCACTTCAGAAATGTTGTAAAATGTAAGAAATGGGTTTTATTATTGTCTTGCATTTTGTCAAGAAAGACTTGGTGAACATATTGAACATCTGTTACATTAAAAAAACATTATATTTTTTTTTAATTCAAGTCCTACAATTTTCAAACAGTAAACCTACCAAGAAAGTTGTTAGTAGTTGTAGATTAAAGTTGTTTTTATTTATTTCTTCTTACATTATTAGCTGAAAAAGTAAAAGAAAAATCGTTGTACTCCTTTTTTTATAAGCTTTCCACCCTGTATACATTATATATACAACTGACTGATTGACTAAGGGTATTGGAAAGACAACCATTTTTTGACTTAAAAATTTTGAAATTGGATTGAAGACGAGAGTGAGTTCTAGTTTTTAAAGGAAAAAAAAATTCAATAAATGGTTGTCATTTCTCATCCATTTAGTCAGTCGCTAAGTATAGTGGACAGGGCGCCCACCCACCCACCGCACTCACAAACGATGCCGGAACCATACACTTTTTAGTCACAAAGAAACTTTATACCAGTGATGAGAATAAATCCAAATTGAGATTTACACCAAAATATATTATAGACAAATTTACATTTTTGATGAATGGTTGATAAACTGGTTCAGAATGACAAGCATTTTCATAGAAATTAAGTAAGGAATAAATTCAGAAAGAAACATAGCAACATCACATGTGAGAGAGTTAAGATAATAGGAGCGGTGTGGGGAATAGGAGAGAGAATAAATTGGACATGATTTTAGAAGGAGAGTAATGATGTTTGATAGTCTGGTGAAAAGCGTGATGATGTATGGAGCGGAAATATGGGGATGGAGAGAGCAAGAAGGGTTGGAAGGGGTACAAGGAAAATATTTGAAATGGGTGCTAGGAGTAGAGAGAGAAACACAGGAGTATATAGTGATGGAGGAAACAAAGAGAGATGGAATAAGAATAGAAGCAGGAAAGAGAGCAATAAGATTTGAGGAAAGAGTGATAGAGAGAGGAAAGTATCAACATTTTGTAAGAGTGTTTGAAAGAAAAAAGGAAAAATGGAAAATGGGGTATGGAAAGAGAGGGAGGCATATTTCGAAAAAATCGCGGAGATAGAAAAAATGCGAGAGTGAGGCAGAGTAATGACAGATGAATTAGTGCAGAGAGATAGAGATGTGCAAGTGCAGGAAAGAAGAACGAGGTTTAGGGAGTCTAGGTACAATGGGAAGTATGAAAAAATAATAACGGAAGAAATGCCAAAGTAACTAGGAAGAGAGAGTGATAATAGCAAGATTTAGATGTGGAAATGAAGAGAGAGAGAGAACAAATATTGGAGTGAGAATAGGAATAGAGTATGCAGGATGTGTGGAGAAAAAAGGAGACCATAGAACATTTGTTGAAGCAAAAAGAGGTATCGAATGGATGAAGAAGGTTGAGTGGAGAGTGTGTTGTTGCATTATTGATTTATTTAGTTTTATTTATTTATGTAATTATATTTTATTTTATTGTGTTATGGGAATTGTATCGATCGGAAACTTTATAAACCTGTAAAAAATCGTGAAAATCGTGCAACTTTCGGACCAAAATTGGTGTCTAATTACAAGCGGCGTAAGTCCTAATCCTGAGTTTGCGGGGTGGGATTGATTTTATTTTGCGGGGTGTCATTACACATTCAGCCTAACAAAATTCAGTAAAACCGCTCAAAGCTAAAAGTGAGCGTTTTAAACACCCCGTGACACTTGACAAATGTAATGACTTTAACTTTCAAAGAGCCAACCCTTTGCCCTCCCTTCACGCCAACCTCATTCCCTTAAAAGGCCCGCCGTAACGATTTTCCGGAATAACATTAAAACAAGCCGAGAGCTGTTATGCACCAGACCCTTAAATCCCAATCTGGAAACGGCAAAAGTGCAGAATGTGCGGAGATAACTCACCAATTTCGCCGCGGAAAAAATGTGCGGAGATTTAGAAGTTGCGCGCTTAACGAACGAAGTTTGTTGCCAAAAGAACTTTGTCGAGGAGCAACGAGAGAATACAAAGTAAAAACGCCCTCCGCATGAGTCGCATGACATTGTAGTCTTATCTTGGCCGAGTATAATATTAAGTTTAAAGTCATAAACATATTTTAATGCATATGGAATCGTGTGCCAGTCCGCAACTGTTGTTGCTCGTAAACAGAAGCGCCGACGAGATATCATCGAGACATGACTTCAAATTCGAGTTTTTCGGATCGGAATGGGGGCGCAAAGGCGGAGGGAGGGGTTGATTAAATCGCCGGGGCATTAATAAAGATGCAATTACTGAGGTGGTATCTACGAAGTCTGCAGTTCAATTTCATAAATTTTATAAATATTTAAATAAGTAGGGAGATTCTTGTATCTTCTAAAACATTATTTTTAACGTCCCCTCGGTGCGGCATTATGGTCTTTGCAAGCACAATTTAGGGGTAATTTTGGTTGTGGTGCAATGTTCGTTGCATAACTCCAAATTAAGGGCTGCTTAAGATAAGAAACTAAATTTTTACAGCTACAGCCGATGATAGTTGCATATATTCAAATCGTGAAACTGTTGTGATATACAACCGGAAGCGTTGCGATATATTCCATTTTGTAACTGTGGTCATAATGTCAACTTTCGACGAGTAGGTTGGTCGGTCGAAATGGTTACATATGAATGCAGTGGTCTAAAAAATTTATTACGATGCAGTAGCAATAAAAGACCGTTTTATCACACACCCTATCATTATCAGTCCGAAATTAAGACGCACCACTGGACGAGCAGTTTCCCGTGCGGTAGCTCCATTTCCACGAATTGAGTTCTGTCGGATTCGTCCCGCGCTCGTATTGTTTAATATATTTAATTATTGCATTTCACTATCTACAAATATGCTCTCGTGCTCCATAACCATAAAACACCCAGAATTAGTCAGCTACACGATAACACATAATGAGTTACCCGACAAGTTTGTAGCGTTCAGGTACACAGGCACATAATTAATGCCTCTCGTTATAAAATTCGAATTTATCATATCACGGGCGATCCGGTCGGTTGGTTTTGCGCCGCCGAATATTTCCCGCAGATAATAATTATTGAAAGGCTCATTTACAGATTCTCATCGCACAAAAATCGACCGGAGCGGAGAGTCGAAAAGCGCCCAAAGAAATCCGGTCGACCGTGTTCGGACTCCAATTTAAAACTTTAAGTTTGGCTTTTATGATTTATAAGCGCGTTTGAGGAAATTGAAATTTTAATTCGGGGCTATTGTTTTTCAGGATATCGGAGTTTTCGTGCTTTTCGTGCTTTGGTGTGAATCGACGCCCTTTAATTGAAAAAACAAGATGAATCGGAACTATAGTAGTTGGATTTTTTGTTCTGAAAAAAAAACTTCCTTTATTATTGCAAGGATTGTGACCTCAATCTAAAAATTAGTTCTATACAGTTCGTTTCGGAAATCCGAATTAATTAGAAATTTTTGAGTGTCTTCTTCCAATTTCGTTTCTTGAGGTCAGAATCGTTGGTATTTAAAAAATTCTAAAAAATTAACAACGGATTTCTGATGAATTACTTGACAGTCTTTATGTATCCTAGTGTATGTACAATCGAAAAATTACTTCTATACAATTAGTTTCACAAATCTGAATTAATTAGAAATTTTTGAGTGTCTTCTTACAATTTCGTTTCTTGAGGTCAGAATCGTTGGTATTTAAAAAATTCTAAAAAATTAACAACGGATTTCTGATGAATTACTTGACAGTCTTTATGTATCCTAGTGTATGTACAATCGAAAAATTACTTCTATACAATTAGTTTCACAAATCTGAATTAATTAGAAATTTTTGAGTGTCTTCTTACAATTTCGTTTCTTGAGGTCAGAATCGTTGATATTTAAAAAATTCTAAAAAAATAACAACTCATTTCTGATAAATTATTTGACAGCTCTTATGTATCCTAGTGTATGTAGAATCGAAAAGTTACTTCTATACAGTTCGTTTCGAAAATCTGAATTAATTAGAAATTTTTGAGTGTCTTCTTCCAATTTCGTTCTTGAAGCCCGAATCGTTGATATTGAAAAAATTCTAAAAAATTAACAACGGATTTCTGATGAATTACTTGACAGTCTTTATGTATCCTAGTGTATGTAGAATCGAAAAATTACTTCTATACAATTAGTTTCACAAATCTGAATTAATTAGAAATTTTTGAGTGTCTTCTTCCAATTTCGTTTCTTGAGGTCAGAATCGTTGATATTTAAAAAATTCTAAAAAATTAACTACGGATTTCTGATGAATTACTTGACAGTTTTTATGTATCCTAGTGTATGTAGAATAGAAAAATTACTTCTATACAATTAGTTTCACAAATCTGAATAAATTAGAAATTTTTGAGTGTCTTCTTCGAATTTCGTTTCTTGAGGTCTGAATCGTTGATATTTAAAAAATTCTAAAAAATTAACAACGGATTTCTGATGAATTACTTGACAGTCTTTATGTATCTGAGTGTATGTAAAATCGAAAAACTCCTTCTATACAGTTTGTTTCGAAAATCTGAATTAATTAGAAATTTCGGAGTGTCTTCTTCCAATTTCGTTTCTTGATGTCAGAATCATTGATATTTAAAAAGATCTAAAAAATTAACCACGGATTTCTGATGAATTACTTGACAGTTTTTATGTGTCCTAGTGTATGTAGAATCGAAGAGTTACTTCTATACAATTAGTTTCACAAATCTGAATTAATTAGAAATTTTTGAGTGTCTTCTTCCAATTTCGTTTCTTGAGGTCCGAATCGTTGATATTTAAAAAATTCGAAAAAATTAACAACGGATTTCTGATGAATTACTTGACAGTCTTTATATATCTTAGTGTATGTAGAATCGAAAAATTACTTCTATACAGTTCGTTTCGAAAATGTGAATTAATTAGAAATTTCTGAGTGTCTTCTTCCAATTTCGTTTCTTGAGGTCAGAATCGTCGATATTTAAAAAATTCTAAAAAATTAACAACGGATTTCTGATGAATTACTTGACAGTCTTTATATATCTTAGTGTATGTAGAATCGAAAAATTACTTCTATACAGTTCGTTTCGAAAATGTGAATTAATTAGAAATTTCTGAGTGTCTTCTTCCAATTTCGTTTCTTGAGGTCAGAATCGTCGATATTTAAAAAATTCTAAAAAATTAACAACGGATTTTTGATGAATTACTTGACAGTTTTTATGTAACCTAGTGTATGTAGAATCGAAAAATTACTTCTATACAGTTCGCTTCGGAAATCTGAATTAATTAGAAATTTCTGAGTGTCTTCTTCCAATTTCGTTTCTTGAGGTCAGAATCGTTGATATTTAAAACAATCTAAAAAATTAACAACGGATTTCTGATTAATTACTTGACAGTTTTTATGTATCCTAGTGTATGTAGAATTGAAAAATTGCTTCTGTACAGTTCGTTTCGCAAATCTGA
This sequence comes from Diaperis boleti, assembly GCA_963583935.1. Lineage (NCBI taxonomy): Eukaryota > Metazoa > Arthropoda > Insecta > Coleoptera > Tenebrionidae > Diaperis > Diaperis boleti. Next base: position 80,927,523 of record OY757244.1, on the reverse strand, counting down.
ATTAATTAGGAATTTTTGAGTCTTTTCTTCCAATTTCGTTTCTTGAGGTCAGATTCGTTGATATTAAAATTCTAAAAAAATAACCACGGATTTCTGATGAATTACTTGACAGTTTTTATGTATCCTAGTGCATGTAGAATTGAAAAATTGCTTCTGTACAGTTCGTTTTGGAAATCTGAATTAATTAGAAATTTCTGAGTGTCTTCTTCCAATTTCGTTTCTTCAGGTCAGAATCGTTGATATTTAAAAAATTCTAAAAAATTAACCACGGATTTCTTATGAACTACTTGACAGTTTTTATGTATCCTAGTGTATGCAGAATCGAAAAATTACTTCTATACAGTTCGTTTCGGAAATCTGAATTAATTAGAAATTTTTGAGTGTCTTTTTCCAATTTCGTTTCTTGAGGTCCGACTCGTTGATATTTAAAAAATTCTAAAAAAATAGCAACTCATTTCTGATAAATTATTTGACAGTTCTTATTTATCCTAGTGTATGTAGAATCGAAAAATTACTTCTATACAGTCCGTTTCGAAAATCTGAATTAATTAGAAATTTTTGAGTGTCTTCTTCGAATTTCGTTCTTGAAGTCCGAATCGTTGATATTTAAGAAATTCTAAAAAATTAACTACGGATTTCTGATGAATTACTTGACACTTTTAATGTATCCTAGTGTATGTAGAATCGAAAAATTACTTCTATACAGTTCGTTTCGGAAATCTGAATTAATTAGAAATTTTTGAGTGTCTTCTTCCAATTTCGTTTCTTGAGGTCCGAATCGTTGATATTTAAAAAATTCTAAAAAATTAACAACGGATTTCTGATGAATTACTTGACAGTCTTTATGTATCCTAGTGTATGTAGAATCGAAAAATTACTTCTATACAATTAGTTTCACAAATCTGAATTAATTAGAAATTTTTGAGTGTCTTCTTCCAATTTCGTTTCTTGAGGTCAGAATCGTCGATATTTAAAAAATTCTAAAAAATTTACAACGGATTTCTGATGAATTACTTGATAGTTTTTATGTATCCTAGTGTATATAGAATCGAAAAATTACTTCTATACAGTTCGTTTTGGAAATCTGAATTAATTAGAAATTTCTGAGTGTCTTCTTCCAATTTCGTTTCTTGAGGTCAGAATCGTCGATATTTAAAAAATTCTAAAAAATTTACAACGGATTTCTGATGAATTACTTGACAGTTTTATGTATCCTAGTGTATGTAGAATCGAAGAATTACTTCTATACAGTTCGTTTTGGAAATCTAAATTAATTAGAAATTTTTGAGTGTCTTCCAATTTGGTTTTTTGCGGTCAGAATCGTTGATATTTAGAAAATTCTAAAAAATGAACTACGGATTTCTGATGAATTACTTGACAGTTTTTATGTATCCTAGTGTATGTAGAATCGAAAAATTACTTCTATACAGTTCCTTTGGGAAATCTGAATTAATTAGAAATTTTTGAGTGTCTTCTTCCAATTTCGTTTTTTGAGGTCAGAATCGTGGATATTTAAGACAATCTAAAAAATTAACCACGGATTTCTGATGAATTCCTTGACAGTTTTTATGTATCCTAGTGTATATAGAATCGAAAAATTACTTCTATACAGTTCGTTTCGAAAATCTGAATTAATTAGAAATTTTTGAGTGTCTTCCAATTTCGTTTTTTGAGGTCAGAATCGTTGATATTTAAGAAATTCTAAAAAAATTAACTACGGATTTCTGATGAATTACTTGACAGTTTTTATGTATCCTAGTGTATATAGAATCGAAAAGTTACTTCTATACAGTTCGTTTCGGAAATCTGAATTAATTAGAAATTTTTGAGTGTCTTCCAATTTCGTTTTTTGCGGTCAGAATCGTTGATATTTAGAAAATTCTAAAAAATTAACTACGGATTTTTGATGAATTACTTGACAGTTTTTATGTATCCTAGTGTATGTAGAATCGAAAAATTACTTCTATACAGTTAGTTTCGGAAATGTGAATTAATTAGAAATTTTTGAGTGTCTTCTTCCAATTTCGTTTCTTGAGGTCCGAATCATTGATATTTAAAAAATTCTAAAAAATTAACTACCGATTTCTGATGAATTACTTGACAGTTTTTATGTATCCTAGTGTATGTAGAATGGAAAAATTACTTCTATACAATTAGTTTCACAAATCTGAATTAATTAGAAATTTTTGAGTGTCTTCTTCCAATTTTGTTTCTTGAGGTCCGAATCGTTGATATTTAAAAAATTCTAAAAAATTAACAACGGATTTCTGATGAATTCCTTGATAGTTTTTATGTATCCTAGTGTATATAGAATCGAAAAGTTACTTCTATACAGTTCGTTTCGGAAATCTGAATTAATTAGAAATTTTTGAGTGTCTTCCAATTTCGTTTTTTGAGGTCAGAATCGTTGATATTTAAAAAATTCTAAAAAATTAACAACGGATTTCTGATTAATTACTTGACAGTTTTTATGTATCCTAGTGTATGTAGAATCGAAAAATTACTTCTACACAGTTCGTTTCGGAAATCTGAATTAATTAGAAATTTTTGAGTGTCTTCTTCCAATTTTGTTTCTTGAGGTCAGATTCGTTGATATTTAAAAAATTCTAAAAAATTAACTACGGATTTCTGATGAATTACTTGACAATTTTTATGTATCCTAGTGTATGTAGAATTGAAAAATTGCTTCTGTACAGTTCGTTTTGGAAATCTGAATTAATTAGAAATTTCTGAGTGTCTTCTTCCAATTTCGTTTCTTGAGGTCAGATTCGTTGATATTTAAAGAATTCTAAAAAATTAACTACGGATTTCTGATAAATTACTTGACAGTTTTTATGTATCCTAGTGTATGTAGAATTGAAAAATTGCTTCTGTACAGTTCGTTTTGGAAATCTGAATTAATTAGAAATTTCTGAGTGTCTTCTTCCAATTTCGTTTCTTGATTTCAGATTCGTTGATATTTAAAAAATTTTAAAAAATTAACAATGGATTTCTGATTAATTACTTGACAGTCTTTATGTATCCTAGTGTATGTCAAATCGAAAAATTACTTCTATAAAGTTCGTTTTGGAAATTTGAATTAATTAGAAATTTTTGAGTGTCTTCCAATTTCGTTTTTTGCGGTCAGAATCGTTGATATTTAAAAAATTCTAAAAAATTAACTACGGATTTTTGATGAATTACTTGACAGTTTTTATGTATCCTAGTGTATGTAGAATCGAAAAATTACTTCTATACAGTTAGTTTCGGAAATGTGAATTAATTAGAAATTTTTGAGTGGCTTCTTCCAATTTCGTTTCTTGAGGTCCGAATCATTGATATTTAAAAAATTCTAAAAAATTAACTACCGATTTCTGATGAATTACTTGACAGTTTTTATGTATCCTAGTGTATGTAGAATGGAAAAATTACTCCTATACAATTAGTTTCACAAATCTGAATTAATTAGAAATTTTTGAGTGTCTTCTTCCAATTTTGTTTCTTGAGGTCCGAATCGTTGATATTTAAAAAATTCTAAAAAATTAACAACGGATTTCTGATGAATTACTTTACAGTCTTTATGTATCCTAGTGTATGTAGAATCGAAAAATTACTTCTATTCAATTAGTTTCACAAATCTGAATTAATTAGAAATTTTTGAGTGTCTTCTTCCAATTTCGTTTCTTGAGGTCCGAATCATTGATATTTAAAAAATTCTAAAAAATTAACTACCGATTTCTGATGAATTACTTGACAGTATTTATGTATCGTAGTGTATGTAGAATCGAAAAATTACTTCTATACAATTAGTTTCACAAATCTGTGAATGCCTGCCTGTGAATAATTCGTAGACTTTAAATTTTAAATTTTAAAACTAATTTTTTTTTCAGATTTTTTTAAAAACATTTCGTTTTATTTCTAAATTCAAACTTTTCATTTTAAAATTCAAAGCGCTTTCTTCCATTTTTATACAAATTGTCTTTTTCCCAACTCCTGACAAATAACTGACAAACTCAAAAATTAAAAAAAAATCAAACATTAGAATAAATAACAATTGCAAGTTGTATTTAGTGACACAGGGATTTAACATAGCAAAATTAAATTTTTGTTAGTTCCGTAATTTACTTTCAATTGCTATAAATCGAGCATTTCCTTCAGACAAAACACAATCCGCAGTGTTTTTCCCCGCGTTAACACGCCACCCTTCCTCACAGCCCGCCCCAAAATTTAATTTAAAATTTCTGTGTAAGTTCCGCAAACGAAATTTATCGGTAAGTTTAAGATCGAATTTACAACTTCCAGACAAGTAAAGATCAAAGTTTCGCGAGTGATGCCGGGACGGTCTGGAAAAGTCAATAAACAGTCTCGAGATCCAACATGATAAATAATTATAGTTTAGTACTCAATGACAATCCATAAAATTGTGTTTGACTTTAATAGCGCTCGCAGTCTCATCCGAAACTTTGTTCAAACACGTCGTGTCGTACGACCAAAAACTGCGATGTTTGTCCCGGATATTCGAACTTGTGGGACAATAAAACGCTTCGTAACTCGGTTTAGGCGAGGACGAGGCTTTATTATCGTTGCGAGACGTTATGACTGACGGGATTACAAATTTATGCAAAGCGATACGAGGGTGTTATAAAGTTGTTTAAGTTGAGCGAAGGACGTTATATGTTCTTTGCAACATATTGTTGCGTTTGTCACATCTTTCATAAATACGTTGGCCGAACCTTTCCAGACACCTCTCGAACATTCACTTCCTTTGACATGTACACCCTTCCTTCGCTCTGTTTGCTGTAGAATTTTTTACATAACTTTTACAATTAATTTCAATTACTTCAATTTACAGCTTGCAGAAACTACCCCAACATCTCCATCCCCCTTTCAGCGTTTTATCCAGAGGGTTAATAACTTGATCGACGATATCGAACGGTTGAGTGTTTTATAAACGATGCCGCGTCGTAAATACGAACTTCTCGCATTTATTTTCTTTATGAGAAGCCGGGAACTTTGATGTACGAGCACACTCACTACGGATTTATCGATTTCGAAAAGAATTATAAAATTTTATCGCTTTAATAAATAAGTGGAAAGTTTGTAAATCAAATTGGATTTCGGTCGTAATTCAGGTGGAAGCGAACGGTACTGGAAAGACGTTGTTTCCGTCCCCCGTATTGGCGTTTTATTTCCGAGTGGATGAGGATAATGATTCTGCTAAGTGGTTGTTCTAATGACGTTGTTGTTGGAACTGAAGCGTTCAGATGTAATTTCAGTTTAACAGTTATTGCGTTGCCGTGTTGCTCATGCACGGTGGGGGGATGTTTGTTTAGTGTCATTGAATGACCGAATAAATCGTTTGATTAGTACAGCCAGTAATACGGAGGAAATGATTAAGTAATCAGAATGTATTTTGGGAATTGGAGGAAAATGGAAGCAGATAAATAAAATAAAGATTAAGCCAAAACAAGAAAATATCAACGGAAACAAAGTAAAAGACCATATTTAAAGTGTCTTGACAACTTGACAATTTTGGAATTTTTTATAAATTACATAGATGTATCTGGACCACTATTCAATATCGAGTGAAGCGATTAAAACAGGTATATTTCTATTGTTTAAAAGTACAAGAATTCGCACGTTTTGAAATTAAAATCTCAATTTCTCAACTACTCTCCAGGCACAAGCACCTAACGATCAAATTTTTTACATACATTCTGGAGCCTGAAGGCTTTTTTCCTTGCTAAATAATGATTAGGAGGTGAGAAAACAGAATAGATCGAATGAAAAAAAAATGAATACGAAAAATTTAAACATCGGAACCGGAGATAACAAAGTTTAATTTATGTTCTTACCTCCAATCGTCGATTTAAGAAAAATGTTATTACAGAAAGAGACACAAATTCATGTGCCACGCCACCTTCGCTACTTCCATTTTATATTTTCAAAAAAAAAAAAACGTCATCATAGAAAACTACAGCATTCCAAACAAACATCGCCGTCGTGCAAATTAAAGTCGGCAGCCGAGTCGGAAAATAAAAACGTTCGACTTTAGCATGATTTATTCATAAAATAAATAAGAAATTCTTTTTAGCGCTTTAGAATCCGGTGAATAAACAAGCATGTGAAGCGCGTCTTGTACAAACAAAATCAGCATCGACGAAGAGTATTCCGGAAAACCAGTTTCGTGATTCGAACCGACGATGGAAATCGCTTTCTGAAAAATTCATCCCGTTCAGCGCCGACCCTCCCCTAATTGCTACACGCTATTGAATTTTAGATGCACCGAAGAAAAATTATGAGAGGGTCGGTCTTTGCCGTTTGTGGGTGGTTTCGGTGATTTGTTTGGGCTAGAATGTCTCTTTCGGAAGAATAAAGTTAGACAATTATAGCAAAAATATGATTAGAAAATGAATTATTATTTTGAAAATTAATATTAGTAGAATTACAAAAAGGAAAATTATTGATGAAACGTACCAATATACACAGTGTCGCATTTCAGATTGAGTCCATTGATGACCCAATAGTTGTAAAAAGAACTTAATGTATCATGTAATGAGACGTGGGTACCACCTGTTACGATAGCGGAATAAATTCCATGAAACTATTTTTATGCATCAGCTGCCATTACAGCGTGTAAATTACACGGATAAACAACACCATGTTTATGCATGTGTGTTATCATCTTGTTATCTCCTATTTCTTTCATTTCTCTTTGCGTAGCGGCGATGGTGTTGATTCCCAATTAGCAACGCACAGATAAAATTAGACACTATTGGGAATGAGAGAAATTCTTGCATCCTGTTGAGTAGGACCGCAGACCACGATAAATCGTTCGCTATCGAGAGGTTGGGCCCGCAAAACTTTCATAATTAATGTATTCAAACATTAATGCGTTTTGCGTGTCAGATGCGAAAAGATTAATAGGGCGAAAGTCCAGCGCGACACGGGACCTTGGCCCTTCGAGTGATTAACGACGACACAGATACTGTACCAGAAGCAGAGACTCTCTTATTATAATTATTAGGAAAATAGGTTTCGTTTTTACCCCGAATCGATGCGGAATTCTTGTATCATCCCGACCGAGGCGAAGTACTTGAGTATTCCACAAAAGCAGCTCGTTGTGGGCTCCTTCTGTTGTGTAAATGGACGCATTATATAATAATGATTCGTTTTCCAAAGGATCCGAAATCTTCGCTCCGTCTCGCGTTTTAGCGCAAGTAATGCAGTGATATTATTGTCGCAGCTGATTCTTGCGGAACAACAATGGAGGCAGAGAATGGGGTAAGCAATAAGATGCGAGGGTTGAATAAAGCGAAGCCGATGATACAATTGTTGTTGTTTTTATAATTTGTGGCCATAAAGTGGAGTGGGTGACATCGGGGCGAATGAGATTGCTCATGTGCCAAGCGCAAGTGAAGAATTAAATACATATGTATAATATAAACAAATTGTAGTGTATAAGTAAGTGTATAACTAACTATATGTACATTTATGGGGCTAATAGTGCAATGAACTTTTCGTTTAGAATGTAGTCTTTATAAATGATTCATAGATTTAGTAGGTTCTGAATTTTTTTCAGTTTTTCTTCAAGTGGCGCATCCATCATTTTTCATCCTTTCTTCAATTTTTCCCTATAGACTTTTGGGTGTCTTTACCTGCCCAGATGTCACATTGTGAATATTAAAGTAGCTCCCAAATTCGACAAAATACACTCTCGAAAGCCCCCTGATTTTTTTACAGTTTATCTTTAAGTGGCGCATCCACCATATTTTATCGTTTTTTCAATTTTCCCCCATAGACTTCCGGGTGTATTTATCTTTTCAAATGTAAAATTGTAATTATGAAAGCAGCTCCCAAATTTGATAAATTACATCAAAGGTTCCCTGATTTTTTTACAGTTTACAGTTTTTCTTTAAATTGCGCATCCACCAGATTTCATCCTTTCTTCAATTTTCCCCCATAGACTTTGGGATGGGTTTATCTTTTCAAATATAAAATTGTAGTTATGAAAGCAGTTTCCAAATTGGATAAATTACATCATCAAAGGCTCCCTGTATTTTTTATAGTTTTTTTTTTAAGTTGCGCATTCACCATATTTTACTTTTTCTTCAATATTCTCCCATAGACTTCCGGGTGCCTTTATTTTTTCAAATGTGAAATTGTAATTATGAAAGCAGCTTCCAAATTGAATAAATTACACCCTCAAAGGCTTCTTGAATTTTTTACAGTTGTCCTTTAAGTGGCGCATCCACCATTTTTCATCCTTTCTTCAATTTTCCCCCATAGACTTCCGGGTGTCTTATCTGTTCAAATGTGACATTTTAGTTCTTCAAGCAGCTCCCAAATTCGATAAATTACACCCTCGAAAGACCTCTGAATTTTTTTACAGTTGTTCTTCAAGTGGTGCATCCACCGTATTTTTTCCTTTATTTAATTTTCCCCCATAAACTTCCGGATGTCATTATCTTTTCAAATGTGACATTGTGATTATGAAAGCAGCTTCCAAATTGGATAAATTACACTCTCACAGGCCCCACTGAATTTTTTACAGTTTTTCTTTAAGTGGCGCATCCACCATATTTTATTCTTTTTTTAATTTTCTCCCTTAGACTTCCGGGTGTCTTTATCTTTTTAAATGTAAAATTGTAATTATGAAGCAGCTCTCAAATTGGATAAATTACATCATCAAAGGCTCCCTGAATTTTTTAGTTCCTTTTTTAGTGGCGCATCCACCATATTTCATCCTTTCTTCAATTTTCCCCCATAGACTTTGGGATTTGTTTATCTTTTCAAATGTAAAATTGTAATTATGAAAGCAGCTTCCAAATTCGACAAATCACACCCTCGAAGGCTCCCTGAATTTTTTACAGTTTTTCTTTAAGTAGCGTATCCACCATATTTCACTCTTTCTTTAATTTCCCCCCATAGACTTCTGGGTGTCTATCTGTTCAAATGTGACATTGTAATTATGAAAGCAGCTTCCAAAATGGATAAATTACATCTTCAAAGGCTCCCTGAATTTTTTACAGTTTTTCTTTAAGTGGCGGATCCACCATATTTCCCTCTTTCTTTAATTTTTTCCCATAGACTTCTGGGTGTCTATCTGTTCAAATGTGACATTGTAATTATGAAAGCAGCTTCCAAAATGGATAAATTACATCTTCAAAAGCTCCCTGAATTTTTTACAGTTTTTCTTTAAGTGGCGCATCCGCCATTTTTCATACTTTCTTCAATTTTTCTCCAAAGACTTCCGGGTGTCTATCTGTTCAAATGTGACATTGTAATTATGAAAGCAGCTTCCAAAATAGATAAAATACATCTTCAAAGCCTCCCTGAATTTTTTAAAGTTTTTCTTTAAGTGGCGCATCCACCATTTTTATCATTTCTTCAATTTCCCCCCCAAAGACTTCCGGGTGTCTATCTGTTCAAATGTGACATTTTTATTCTGCAAGCAGCTCCCAAATTCGACAAATTACACTCTCGAAAGCCCCCTGATTTTTTTACAGTTTATCTTTAAGTGGCGCATCCACCATATTTTATCCTTTTTTCAATTTTCCCCCATAGACTTCCGGGTGTCTTTATCTTTTCAAATGTAAAATTGTAATTATGAAAGCAGCTCCCAAATTTGATAAATTACATCAAAGGTTTCCTGATTTTTTTACAGTTTACAGTTTTTCTTTAAATTGCGCATCCACCATATTTCATCCTTTCTTCAATTTTCTCCCATAGACTTTGGGATGGGTTTATCTTTTCAAATATAAAATTGTAGTTATGAAAGCAGTTTCCAAATTGGATAAATTACATCAGCAAAGGCTCCCTGTATTTTATTTTTCATAGTTTTTTTTTTAAGTGGCGCATCCACCATATTTTACTTTTTCTTCAATATTCCCCCATAGACTTCCGGGTGCCTTTATCTTCTCAAATGTGAAATTGTAATTATGAAAGCAGCTTCCAAATTGAATAAATTACACCCTCAAAGGCCCCACTGACTTTTTTACAGATTTTCTTTAAATTGCGCATCCACCATATTTCATCCTTTCTTCAATTTTCCCCCATAGACTTCCGGGTGTCCTATCTGTTCAAATGTGACATTGTGATTCTGCAAGCGGCTCCCAAATTCGACAAATTACACCCTCGAAATCCCCCTGAATTTTTTTACAGTTGTTCTTTAAGTGGCGCATCCACCACTTTTCACCTTTTCTGAAATATTCTCCTATAGACTTCCGGGTGTCTTTATCTGTCCAAATGTGATATAGTGATTATGAAAACAGCTTTCAAATTGGATAAATTACATCATCAAAGGCTCCCTGATTTTTTTACAGTTTTTCTTTAAGTGGCGCATCCACCATTTTTCATCCTTTCTTCAATTTTTCCCCATAGACTTCCGGGTGTCTTATCTGTTCAAATGTGACATTGTAATTATGAAAGCAGCTTCCAAATTGGATAAATTACATCATCAAAGGCTCCCTGATTTTTTTACAGTTTTTCTTTAAGTGGCGCATCCACCATATTTCATCTCTTTTTCAATTTTCCCCCATAGATTTCCGGGTGTCTTTATCTGTCCAATGTGATATAGTGATTATGAAAACAGCTTTCAAATCGGATAAATTACATCATCAAAGGCTCCCTGATTTTTTTACAGTTTTTCTTTAAGTGGCGCATCCACCATTTTTCATCCTTTCTTCAATTTTTCCCCATAGACTTCCGGGTGTCTTATCTGTTCAAATGTGACATTGTAATTATGAAAGCAGCTTCCAAATTGGATAAATTACATCTTCAAAGGCTCCGTGAATTTTTTACAATTTTCTTTAAGTGGCGCATCCACCATTTTTCATCCTTTTTTCAGTTTTCCCTCATAGACTTCCGGGTGTCTTTATCTGTTCAAATGTGACATTTTTATTCCGCAAGCAGCTCCAAAATTCAACAAATTACACTCTCGAAAGCCCGCTGATTTATTTTACAGTTGTCCTTTAAGTGGCGCATCCACCATAGTTCACTCTTTCTTCAATATTCCCCCATAGACTTCCGCGTGTCTTTATCTTTTCAAATGTAAAATTGTAATTATGAAAGCAGCTCCCAAATTTGATAAATTACATCAAAGGTTCCCTGATTTTTTTACAGTTTACAGTTTTTCTTTAAATTGCGCATCCACCATATTTCATCCTTTCTTCAATTTTCTCCCATAGACTTTGGGATGGGTTTATCTTTTCAAATATAAAATTGTAGTTATGAAAGCAGTTTCCAAATTGGATAAATTACATCATCAATGGCTCCCTGAATTTTTTACAGTTTTTCTTTAAGTGGCGCATCCTCCATTTTTCTACCTTTCTTTAATTTCCCCCCATAGACTTCCGGGTGTCTTTATCTGTCCAAATGTGACATTTTAATTCTTCAAGCAGCTCCCAAATTCGATAAATTACACCCTCGAAAGACCTCTGAATTTTTTTACAGTTGTTATTCAAGTGGCGCATCCACCATATTTTACTTTTTCTTCAATATTCCCCCATAGACTTCCGGGTATCTTTATCTTTTCAAATTTGACATTGTAATTATGAAAGCAGCTTCCAATATGGATAAATTACATCTTCAAAGGCTCCCTGAATTTTTTACAATTTTCTTTAAGTGGCGCATCTACCATTTTTCATCCTTTCTTCAGTTTTCCCTCAGACTTCCGGGTGTCTTTATCTGTTCCAATGTGACATTTTTATTCTGCAAGCAGCTCCAAAATTCGACAAATTACACTCTCGAAAGCCCCCTGATTTATTTTACAGTTGTCCTTTAAGTGGCGCATCCACCATAGTTCACTCTTTCTTCAATATTCCCCCATAGATTTCCGGGTGTCTTTATCTTTTCAAATGTAAAATTGTATTTATGAAAGCAGCTTCCAAATTGGATAAATTACACTCTCAAAGGCCCCACTGAATTTTTTACAATTGTTTTTTAAGTGGCGCATCCACCATATTTTATCTCTTCTTCAATTTTCCCCCATAGACTTCCGGGTGTCTTATCTGTTCAATGTGACATTTTAATTCTTCAAGCAGCTCCCAAATTCGATAAATTGCATCCTCGAAATCCCCCAGAATTTTTTTACAGTATTTCTTTAAGTGTTGCATCCACCATTTTTCATCCTTTCTTCAACTTTCCCCCATAGACTTCCGGGTGTCTTATCTGTTCAAATGTGACATTTTAATTCTTCAAGCAACTCCCAAATTCGATAAATTACACCCTCGAAATCCCCCTGAATTTTTTTACAGTTGTTCTTTAAGTGGCGCATCCACCATATTTCATCTCTTCTTTAATTTTCACCCATAGACTTCCGGGTGTCTTTATCTGTCCAAATGTGACATAGTGATTATGAAAACAGCGTTGAAATTGGACAAATTACATCATCAAAGGCTCCCTGAATATTTTACAGTTTTTCTTTAAGTGGCGCATCAACCATTTTTTATCCTTTCTTCAATTTTCCCCCATAGACTTCCGGGTGTCTTATCTGCTCAATGTGACATTTTAATTCTTCAAGCAACTCCCAAATTCGATAAATTGCACCCTCGAAATCCCCCAGAATTTTTTTACAGTTGTTCTTTAAGTGGCGCATCCACCATATTTCATCTCTTCTTCAATTTTCCCCCATAGACTTCCGGGTGTCTTTATCTGTCCAAATGTGACATAGTGATTATGAAAGCAGCTTCCAATATGGATAAATTACATCTTCAAAGGTTCCCTGATTTTTTTACAAGTGTTCTTTAAGTGGCGCATCCACCATTTTTCAATATTTCTTCATTCTTTTCCCATAGACTTCCGGGTGTCTTTATCTGTCCAAATGTGACATAGTGATTATGAAAACAGCGTTCAAATTGGATAAATTACACCACCAAAGGCTCCCTGAATTTTTTACAGTTTTTCTTTAAGTGGCACATCCACCATTTTTCATCCTTTCTTCAATTTTCCCCCATAGACTTCCGGGTGTTTTATCTGTTCAAATGTGACATTTTAATTCTTCAAGCAACTCCCAAATTCGATAAGTTACACCCTCGAAATTCCCCTGAATTTTTTTACAGTTGTTCTTTAAGTGGCGCATCCACCATTTTTATCCATTCTTCAATTTTCCCAAAGTGACGCATCCTTATTATGGGTAGGGCCTCGTCACGATAAGTCGAATAGTTTAGGAGTAGGAGAGGATTAAAGAAAAAATTAAAATTTATTAACTTCAGATGGGTACATTTCGAAGATTCCAGAATCAGTTCACTAGTATGAGTCATATTTGTTTACATATTTGACAAGTGCTTGACATATGTATATGCAAGTGCCAATGTGAGTATATTGTCAAAGTTATTTACAAGAGCATTCAGTTTTGACAGGTCATCTAAAAGATTTAAAGAACAAATAATTATTAATCAGCTCAAAATGCTGGTACACATTGATCCTGCAAGGACTTCCATGGTCACCTATCTCGCTCCTGTGAATCAGACTTTTCGACTTAATGCTGTAATAGTTTTTTTACTTTTCACAGTGTTGTCCGAGGGGTGTCGACGTCCGCGCCGCCACTGGCTTCCCCTTCTACGCCGTTCCGACTCCATGATGGCGCGCACGTCACCGCGCACTCGATCGAAGCGATCGCACAATGTGGCGCCGCCGCGGAGGCTTCCCGAACCACGCACACAACCTTCGACAGCGGAGAGCCAGCGGAGCAATCAGTCGTGCCGCGAGGCCCTGCGAGAGAGTACATCAGCGCTCTGCCGTTTCGCCGTCGCACTTGCTATACACCAACAAAAAAATTATTCAAACGTCCCGGTTGTGTCTGTCAGCCGTTTCCTGTCCCCTGACCTCTTCCGGTCGCCGTCGACTAGATCGCCGCGACAGCTCGGCTCGTCCGGACGACGCACCGCGTCCCTGAAACCACCCCGGGTTGGAGATGGGTCGCCGGTAATACGAGACGTGTGAAAAGTGTCAGTAGTAGCCATCGACTAACCCCCTGTGGATGTCCCAGTCGGTGTGCCTGTGTGTTTCTGTGTAACTGTGAATTGGTGAATTGACCATGGATATATTACCCAGCGTCGGCATCTTCAGGGAGCTGCAGGACATCTACGACACGGGCTACTTCTCGGCGCAGCTCTCCCTGGACGACCACTGGCAACAGGTAATTGAACGTCCGTCGCGACGCACGTGTAACCATCCGGTGGCCACCGGTTTGACAGGCCAAACAAAAGACGACGTGTGTCAGGTGTCAGTCTGCGAAATAAGGGTTACGTCAAAGGGGGACGGCCATACGGTCGACCACCGGCCGGAGAGAGACGGAAAACCGGAGAATAAAACAGGTGAATCGTGTAACACAAGGTCACACGGTGCGAGTATATGTGTGTGTGAATCAGGCACAGCGGACCAGTGCAGTCGTCGCCGCGCTTCTCATCGATGTCCTTGGAACCGCTCCCGTGACCGACTGCACAAATTCACCGTTCAAAATAAGAATTGCTCATAAATGTTATCTTATCGGGTGCATAGTCATTGTACTGTGGTGCTGCGGCGCGCAAAAATCTACTCTCGTTCCGAGGAACCAAAACAAACTGCGATTTGTTTTTCGGTTTCGATAATAAATACCGGTGCTTTTATTATTGCGGGGTTTGAGTAAAAACAGAAGTGCAGTTGGCCCTGAAAACTGGCAAAGCACTCTGCGGTGCGCGGTGCCATATGAAAACTGGTCCAGTCGGCTGTGGAAAAATGTGTGACATAATCGAACATAATATTATCATGTTGCCATAGTCACGGCAGAAATTAATTCCAATGCCTTCTAGACCCAGTTTTGTTCGGCCAGATGATGTCAGACCGTAAATAAATCTTACTGTGCTATTTACATCACACAATGTTTACATGCGTCATCATACTACAGTTTGAAATTTCAAATTACAGCATTTATACTTTTTGAATTCTACATTTCTGGATTTTTTATACTGACTCGATTCCGCGAATTCTTATCTGGATAATCTGGAATTCCAAGATTCGTCGCTTCTTGCGTTGTTGTTATTACTACTGTAGTTGGCTATGAAATTTGTCAAACTCTTGTCATTTAAGAGCAATGCCGTGCCATATGGTTACACTAACTGCTCTAGCCGGCTCTCGATTTGATTTTAATTTTTTCTGTTGTCTGTGATGAACAAAAACATTGTCTATTTAGATGGACAATTTTGACGTTGAAAAGCTACTTGATGTATGAATGATTTAGAAGGATCGGGTATATCCAGTTTGAACGCAGTGGCATAAAAAAATAACAAGATGATCGATTTCCGAAACTGAGAATTTGAAAATATGCCCGATTTATAAAGATATTTTACTTCTAGTGAAATAACGCTACACATACATTAGTGTAACATACCTTTGCTGTTTTTACAAATTTTATCTGTACCGGCGCATCCACCATTTTTGAAAAATTCTTTAGTTGAGTTAAGGATACCCAGATCTAATTTAACCGAAATGTGTTCAATATTCGGTTAAAAATTCTTTATATTGAATTTACCACATTTTAGGTTAATTACAAATAATAATTGAAGTGTAGTTGGCCCTGGAATCTGCCAAGGCACTCCGCGATCGGCGCCATGTGAACAAACAGAGTCGGATGTGCCAATAGAACAAGGAACACGGAGTAACAGAAATATAAAACAAATAGAGAGACTTGGGAATTAGAAGTACAGAGACAAAAGATTAAAGAATGAAGAGAATAAAAAAGCATTCAGGATAAGAAAGGTTTAGATAAGCACGGAACAAATGAAACTATGTATTTCGAAATCACTGATTTTGTTTTTTATTTCTTGACATCTCTGACTTTCTCTTATATTTATTTCACTTTGTTCACCACCTTTCCTCTTGGCAGCACATGTGTCTAAAAATAGAGTTTACTTTCTTTCATGCAGTAGATGTTGAAGACATACATTCTACGATAAATGCGATAATTAAAAGTGGTGTGATAAGAGCAACAAGGAAAATCCGAGATAACGATGACATACATAGTTTCAAGATAAGAAATTGAAAAGAACACATCGCAAACCGATTCATTTTGTGTTACGTTACAATTTTAAATTTTTAAGTTACAAATTTTGAAGGATCTTTGAGTTTTTCAATTTCTTGACACAAATTCGTTGATAATTTCTAATTTCGAATAATTGTTATGTTGAAATGTTGAATTTCTGAATTTACAAAATTGTGAACCTTTGAAATCTCGAATCCCTTAATTTACAAATTTGAAACTACAGAAACCTGTAAATCTTCATTCTTTCAAATGCTGAATTTACAAAATTTCAAACGTGACATTTTAAATTCCTAAATTACAATTTTTGAAGTCTTCGAATTTTTCATATTCTTGACACTAATTCGTTGAAAATTTCCATTTTCGGATTTTGGATAACTGTAATGTTGAAATGTTGAATTTCTGAATTTACAAATTGTGAACTGTTGAAATCTCGAATCCTTTAATTTACAAATTTTTAACTAGAGAAACCTGTAAATCTTCATTCTTTGAAGTGCTGAATTTATAAAATTTCAAACGTGACATTTTAAATTCCTAAATTACAATTTTTGAAGTCTTCGAATTTTTCATATTCTTGAAACTAATTCGTTGAAAATTTCCATTTTCGGATAACTGTAATGTTGAAATGTTGAATTTCTGAATTTACAAATTGTGAACCGTTGAAATCTCAAATCCCTTAATTTAGAAATTTTGAACTACAGAAACCTGTAAATCATCATTTTTTCAAGTGCTGAATTTATAAAATTTCAAACGTGACATTTTGGATAACTGTAATGTTGAAATGTTGAATTTCTGAATTTATTTTTAAATAGTTGAACTACAGAAACCTGTAATTTTTCGGCAAGGTTGGGTTACTCGATATTCTCAACTTATTTTTGTTTTTAGCAGTTTTTAGTTTTATTTCTTTCTGTCGTGTTGGTTCACCCACAAGGGCACATTGAAAGGCCCAATCGCAGCCACGGCACATAAAAACCTCTACTCTCCACTGCGCCGTAAATCTACCGTAATCCTTTCCAACAACACAATGTGGTTTTACAATTTACATCACCAATACAATCCACAATGTGTCGTAAGCAAAGACAATGCAAGGTATAAACCGAACTACAATCCGCACTTAAATTTCCGCAGCTCGCATCACCTCCACGGAAAAAATCGCGCGAATGCGACAGATCAGTAAAAATCCCCATGACAGGCGTTTCAGGAGACCGCCGACACTTCAATAGCGGCGCTGATAAAAATTATCGAATAGAATGTTATCAGAGCAGAAACCAATTTCCACAGTTCATAGAACCCGATAAACTTAAACAGAAAGCGATCATCTGTTTATTTAAATATAGATAGTGCTGGCGGTGCATCGTGAAAAAATGTCGACCGACATCAACAATCGTTACGTGGTCGGACTTTAACCTACTCGCGGAAATTTCATTCAATTTTCGGACATGGCTCGAAAAATTCTATTTGCGGCCGGTTTTTATCTAGCAATTACGCAACGATGATTTACGACGACGCCAATTTATGAAATTAACGACTGCGTGTCATTCGGAAAGTAGGTAAACAGAAAACGTTGCGCTCGTCGAAAACAGAGATAGCGCGTTGGCCTGGTCGGCGACAAACATTTGGGCAAGATAAAATAGCACCACCCCGTTATGGAGCTGCCGAGGAGGAAAAGTCCAGGTGATAGTGTGGTCAAAATGCGAGAATCCTCTATCTATCAACAAAAACCAGCTGACTGTACCGCCGTTATGGTGCCGCGTGATAGCAAAATCCCAGGTGTACACACGCACGACACGTAATTGCAGAGGTGCGACCCGCAGGTGTGAACAATGTAAATATTTCGAATTCGTGTTACTGGACCAGAGTCGGCAATGAAAATCGTTTTGTAAGTAACTACTAACCACGAATATTCGTTACGTAACACATCTCCATATCGCGACGATAATCGACTTTCACATCCTCCGCAAGACAAAAACGCATACATAATTCACGAGATCCATCCCGTTATTATCTTTAATTCGCCTTACGGATTTATTTAACCCGAAAGAAAATCTGGAACAAATTTTAAAATAGCCCGCGGCACTTCTCTCCCATAAATATTTAATGAATTCGCGACTCGAACGCTCCATTGGGCTTTTCTCAAAGCCGGTTGTAACAATAAGGTGCGTTTAACGACTTTTTAATACCGTCGTTACGTACAAAAACATATTTAGAGCTCTCACGAAAATTACTGATTATTCACGACCTGACTCACGGTTCTTGCTGATGGGTGAATCGAAACGCTGACTCATCGCGGAGAGTCTTATAACGAGGCTTAATTTGTTCCAATAGCAATAAATAAATTGTGGCATTGCAAACAGGTTGGAATCGTAAACACGAAGCTCTAGTCAGTTGTAAAGAGAGACTTGCGGCAATAAAAGTTAAAATATCGAATTGCTGGTGGTTTTGCTTGTTTTCCTGGAAGATACTTTTGCGCAGTGAAACTCTGCAACATTTTCCTATACCTATATTCGCCCTAAACAGACAGTCCCTAAATCGAAAAAAAAACGGGTAGAAACTAAATAGTTAAAGACACTCCCTAAACTCGAGAGCATCGCAGAAACGAAATGGTTAAAAACAGTCCCTAAATCCGAAAACTACGAGAAGAACCAAACAGTTAAAGGCACACCCTGAATTCAAAAACAACAGAACAAACTAAATAATTATGTAGTTAAAGATACTCCCTAAACTCGAGAACATCGGAGAACCGAAATAGTTAAAGACAGTCCCCAAACCTGGAAACACCGGAGGAAACGCGATATGTGGTTAAAAATAGTCTTTAAACCCGAAAACAACAGAAGACACTAAATAGTTAAAGACACTCGATTGACTCGACACTAGACGCGAGAACATTGGAGGAACGAAATAGTTAAAGACAGTTCTAAATCCGAAAACTACGGGAAGAAACTAAATAGTTAAAGATACTCCTTAAACCCGAGAACATCGGGGAACCGAAATAGTTAATGAAACGAGATGTTAAAGACACTCTCTGAATCCGAAAACAACGAGAAGAACCAAACAGTTAAAGGCACACCCTGAATTCGAAAACAACAGAAGAAAGTAAATAATTATGTAGTTAAAGATACTCCCTAAACTCGAGAACATCGGAGAACGGAAATAGTTAAAGACAGTCCCCAAACCTGGAAACACCGGAGGAAACGCGATATGTGGTTAAAAATAGTCTTTAAACCCGAAAACAACAGAAGACACTAAATAGTTAAAGACACTCCATTAACTCGACACTAGACGCGAGAACATTGGAGGAACGAAATAGTTAAAGACAGTCCCTAAATCCGAAAACTACGGGAAGAAACTAAATAGTTAAAGATACTCCTTAAACCCGAGAACATCGGGGAACCGAAATAGTTAATGAAACGAGATGTTAAAGACACTCTCCGAATCCGAAAACAGCGAGAAGAACCAAACAGTTAAAGGTACACCCTGAATTCGAAAACAACAGAAGAAACTAAATATGTATGTAGCTAAAGACACTCCGTAAACTCGAGAACATCGGAGAACCGAAATAGTTAAAGACAGTCCCCATACCTGGAAACACCGGAACGCGATATGTGGTTAAAAATAGTCTTTAAACCCGAAAACAACAGAAGACACTAAATAGTTAAAGACACTCCATTAACTCGACACTAGACGCGAGAACATTGGAGGAACGAAATAGTTAAAGACAGTCCCTAAATCCGAAAACTACGGGAAGAAACTAAATAGTTAAAGATACTCCTTAAACCCGAGAACATCGGGGAACCGAAATAGTTAATGAAACGAGATGTTAAAGACACTCTCCGAATCCGAATACAACGAGAAGAACCAAACAGTTAAAGGCACACCCTGAATTCGAAAACAACAGAAGAAACTAAATAATTATGTAGTTAAGATACTCCCTAAACTCGAGAACATCGGAGAACCGAAATAGTTAAAGACAGTCCCCAAACCTGGAAACACCGGAGGAAACGAGATATGTGGTTAAAAACAGTCCCTAAACCCGAAAACAACAATAGTAGCTAAATAGTTAAAGACACTCCATTAACTCGACACTAGACGCGAGAACATTGGAGGAACGAAATAGTTAAAGACAGTCCCTAAATCCCAAAACTACGGGAAGTAACTAAATAGTTAAAGATACTCCTTAAACCCGAGAACATCGGGAAACCGAAATAGTTAATGAAACGAGATGTTAAAGACACTCTCCGAATCCGAATACAACGAGAAGAACCAAACAGTTAAAGGCACACCCTGAATTCGAAAACAACAGAAGAAACTAAATAATTATGTAGTTAAAGATACTCCCTAAACTCGAGAACATCGGAGAACCGAAATAGTTAAAGACAGTCCCCAAACCTGGAAACACCGGAGGAAACGCGATATTTGGTTAAAAATAGTCTTTAAACCCGAAAACAACAGAAGACACTAAATAGTTAAAGACACTCCATTAACTCGACACTAGACGCGAGAACATTGGAGGAACGAAATAGTTAAAGACAGTCCCTAAATGCGAAAACTACGGGAAGAAACTAAATAATTAAAGATACTCCTTAAACCCGAGAACATTGGGGAACCGAAATAGTTAAAGAAACGAGATGTTAAAGACACTCTCTGAATCCGAAAACAACGAGAAGAACCAAACAGTTAAAGGCACACCCTGAATTCGAAAACAACAGAAGAAACTAAATAATTATGTAGTTAAAGATACTCCCTAAACTCGAGAACATCGGAGAACCGAAATAGTTAAAGACAGTCCCCAAACCTGGAAACACCGGAGGAAACGCGATATTTGGTTAAAAATAGTCTTTAAACCCGAAAACAACAGAAGACACTAAATAGTTAAAGACACTCCATTAACTCGACACTAGACGCGAGAACATTGGAGGAACGAAATAGTTAAAGACAGTCCCTAAATGCGAAAACTACGGGAAGAAACTAAATAATTAAAGATACTCCTTAAACCCGAGAACATTGGGGAACCGAAATAGTTAAAGAAACGAGATGTTAAAGACACTCTCTGAATCCGAAAACAACGAGAAGAACCAAACAGTTAAAGGCACACCCTGAATTCGAACACAACAGAAGAAACTAAATAATTATGTAGTTAAAGATACTCCCTAAACTCGAGAACATCGGAGAACCGAAATAGTTAAAGACAGTCCCCAAACCTGGAAACACCGGAGGAAACGCGATATGTGGTTAAAAATAGTCTTTAAACCCGAAAACAACAGAAGACACTGAATAGTTAAAGACACTCCATTAACTCGACACTAGACGCGAGAACATTGGAGGAACGAAATAGTTAAAGACAGTCCCTAAATCCGAAAACTACGGGAAGAAACAATATAGTTTCTCCTTTCTGTACAATGTAAAAAAAGTTGACGAATTCCCCAAACGGTCAAACCGCACAACCCCGATGTTATCTCTCCACTACGTGACATTCGAGCCGAAAGTGCACTTTTATTGGGTCGTCGGGCAAACAACCGTCGACCGCAGAATGTTATAAACAATGGCGCGAACGCGATGGTTAACGAACCCTAATCGTGTTAAACTGCAGCAGGACCATCGGCGTGCTTTTTGCGCGGATGGCCGACAGCTGTTCTGGTTCTGTTTTTGCGAGCGCCGATTCAGCAGGATCCTGCTGCATGTACATACATAATACGATGATGCCGTGCACGTCACGACACCGAAATAGCAGCGGAAAACGGCAGTTGTGTCCTCCTACAACATCCCGACTGAATATTCTGGGATACGGCTGACCGTGGAATATGGAACTGGAGCATTCTTTCCGAAGAGACATCATCGCCAGGTGCAGCGATCGCTCTTGTGGCATTTGCGATTTTTGCGCCCGATTGCGGATTTCTGCAACACATGGACATGTCGCGGACCAGATTCCAGGTTAAGGCCGTCCTGTTCTTATACCATCGCCCATTATGTAAACTGCACTTTCGAGATCCTAATCTGTCGTGTTTACCGACTTACGGAATCGAAGAGAGAATTCCAACGACGTTATCTGTCACGATTCCCGAAAGGAAGTTGCGAAACGCGGGTGTTCGCCGCCACCGCGTCGGGGGCGGGAGCGGCCTCATCTCAGGTGCGGCGGCGGCGTCCCCGCGGGCAAACACACGTGCCATTTAGCATTTGTGTTTATCATTGATCAGGCGTTCGCCTGTGTGTTCCATTAGATACGGCTATCTCGCAATGGAGGTGGGGGCGCCGCTCCCGGGATGAGTTTGATGGCCGTTCAAATATCGTGTACGCACGCCTGACAAACCGAGAAACTAATGCACTGAGAAACTGCGAAAATAAGAAAATGAGAAGCTTGGAAATTACTGCAGTGAGAAGCTGGGAAAATGCGAAGTTGAGAAACGGGGAAACTGAGAAACTTTTATATCATTGAGAAACTGAGAAGCAGGAAAACTTAGAAACTCAGAATCTGAGAAACTGAGAAACATAGAAGCTGTGACAATAATATATTGACGAAATTATAACAAGACGGATCTGAGAAACAGGAAAACTGAGAATACCTATCAGATTAAAAAACCGGGAACTCGAGATAATGAGAAACGGGAAACTGAGAGGGGCCACTCAGAAAATACTCAACGGATAGAATGAGAAACTACTATTCTGAGAAATTGAAAAACTATAAGAACTACACTGAGAAACTGAGTAATTAATACACCGAAAAACTAAGAAACTTTGAAACTCAGAAACCTGAGAAACCTTGAAACCTAAAAGACAAGAAAATGATAAACTAATCCACCGCGAAAAAAGAATACAGAAAATGTAAAATTGAGAAATCGAGAAACAACGAGGGCGAGGAATTGACCACCTGAGAAACTGGGTACAGTGAAAAATTAAAAGACAGTAAACTGAGAAACTATTACACTGAAAAACTGTCAAACTGAGAAAATAATACATTGGGAAACTGAGAAACAGCTCAGAAAAGATTGAAGTCAGATATCGGTAACCCGAGAAACCCTGAAACCTAGAAATTGATAACTGAGAAACTAATACATCTCAAAAAAGGAAAACTGAGAAACTCAGAAAATGAGAACTGAGAAAGTAGTGCACTGAAAAACTGGGACGCTGTGAAGCTGAGAAAATAATACATTGGGAAACTGAGCAACTGAACAACTGAGGAACTAGAAACTGAGAAACCGTGAACCCGAGAAACTTTGAAACCTGGAAAATTCTGACTGAGAAACTAATACGTCTCAAAGAAAATTTGCACTAAAAATGCTTAGAACATGAAAGTCCAGCGAAAGTATGCAACTTAAAATAAAATAAAAAACATTTTTCTCGTAAACTCAACAGTGTAGTACAATTTCGTCTCATGGTCCCATTCCGTGGAAAACATCGCATATGTTTACAGTGCGCGGCAAAAGTATGGAATAAATTCATTAAAAATTTCAAAAAGAATTTCAAAAAAATCTTTGGACGAGTAAAATTTGGTTTATAAAAATTAATATTGTTATCCCAAATAAAATTCCAAGCAGTTGTTTTTGTTTTTGTTTGTATACAATGCCAATCTACGCTTCGTACGTGGAATACTTTTCTCGGATGAAGCCACTTTTTGTCTTAATGGCACAGTTAACAGACAAAACTGCAGATACTGGAGCAGAGAAAATCCTCATTGGATGACTGATGCACATACTCAACATCATCAGAAAGTAAATGTGTAGGCAGGCATAGTCAACGCTAAGATCATAGGGTCTTTTTTCTTTGAAGAAACAGGGTAATAGGGGATAGATATGACGTACTTCTAGAAAATTTTCCAAATGACAATGATCAGACCTTGGTAAATGATGAATTGTGGTTCCAGCAAAACGGTGCACCCCCACACTTTGCACTTCCTGTTCATTACATGAACAATTGGTTTCCTAGGAGGTGGATTGGGAGACGAGGACCGATAGAGTGGCCTGCAAAGTCTCCAGATCTTACACCCTTCGATTATTTTTATGGGGTTATTTAAAGTCTAAGACTTATTATATCCAAGAGGAATTTCTTCATAGACTTGCTTATTGTCAACAAGCTGGGGGAAGGCAATTCGACCACTTAATTCGATAATTTTAAGTACTTAGTAACACAGTTTTTGTTCGTTATAAAATTAATTACTTTCCTTATGTAAGAACAAAATTTTTATACTGTAGTGTAGACAATTAAAGGAGTTATCAGAATCAAGAAATAAAAATAGGGGGTTTCTATTTAAAAAAATCTGTATTTTTATAAACTAAAATTGATTTAATTTTTAATGACCCTCACTGTATATTGCGTGACTAGTAAATAAATATTCCAGGATCGTCTTATTATCCACGTTGAGACCTTTTTTCTGTCCGTCAGATGCCAGTATCTTCCAATTTCAAATTCACCCACGTATTTTTATGAAGTTTATAGTTTAGAAATAAATATGTTTAGCCCAGCCTACCGTGCGATCATTTAAATTATAAATTAGAGTAGTCTGTGAAATTTAAATTAGGTTGGCACTACTAACTTTTGACAATCTGATCGTTCCCTCTGATCTGATTTAAAATTTGAATGTCAAAGTGACAAAATGTTTGAATTAGAGCATAAAATTTTGCTTACTGAAAATTATTTTAAGAACTCGGAACGACAACAGAATGGAGAATGGAATGATTCTATAGAACGCTGTGTTAATGATTTTCGAAATGCCTACCCCAATTTTCCAGCAGATTATCAAATTAGTCTAACAAATTTATAATTGTGTGACTGTTGGTCGAAAAGCGGGTAGCGGAGCCTCCAAAAAAAGAACTGAGATTGTGGCAGTACCTGAGCAATCGTTTCCATTTTCGATTTTCTTTGGGGTCTTTTGGGAATCGGAAAAATGTACAGCCATCCTTCTCGGAATATAAATGTTTGCGGATAGGGGCAAAACACATTAAAAATCAGATAAAGGGTGAACACTTACCTTCTCACTAATCAATTTTCAACACACCGTGAATAAATTAGTTATAATAAATTTGTCTAGTCTAGTCACCTAACCTCAAAATGCACCAAAGTTTGAGGATTTCCAGCGAATAATTCCTTCTACGCACTTAAAATTCTGTGGTAAATAAAGCCCTGTTGTCGTAAAATATGCAAAAATTAAATAGAAAAACCGTACACTTGCGTAATTATGTAAATATAACCGGTGATAACTGAGAAACTAATACGTCTCAAAAAAGGAAAACTGAGAAACGCGCAAATTGTGAATCTGATAACATATTAATACACGCTCCCATTTTTAGACGACTTTGCGCCCAAAAATGTTTACCGCCTTCTCGCTACCAAACGAGCCGCGCCGCCGAAGGTGAAGGTCAAAGTCGCGATAATCCTGGAAGTTTATACAAAATCCGCACGAGTTATTGTTTCCGTTTGTTGGCGAACCCTGCTTAATATAGACCGGAAACGTTTCAATTAGCCGTACGGGCAAGATCCCTTCCTCGGCTAAAAATAACGTTCGCGACTCGCGACAAACATTCCTCAGACTTTCACTTGTTTTGGTTGGGCCGGAAACTGCTATCGTCACCACTCATCCGTCAGTCAGTCTGACCATCCCGAAAGATAAACCGGAGGCATTCCGGGCTTATCTTCGGAAAATATTTCCACCCAGACTGTCCCAAATGGACGGAAATTCTTCAGACAAAAACGAAGACACCAAGCTTGTGCCATTTTTCAATTTACGTCTGTCTTCTCGGCAGGAATGTTGGGGCACCGGCGAGGTGTGATCGTTCCTGCTACCTGTGAGAACAACGCGTGCATACATTGTTGAGCGAATAAAACAAAACAGTCGTCTCGTCTCGCTACATTATGTAACTTTACAACTGGTTCTGCCGATAATTCCTGCGATCCGAGTAAAATTTCGCCTTTCCGGTGGCGGCAGTAAAGCAAAACCTGCAATTGCTCCGACCGTGTACTTATCTGTATGTTTTAGCATGGCATTTGCGTTCCCTCACGTATTACGTTGCAGCCATTTTTTCCACCCGGATTCAATCACACTTCTACAATAAATTCGTTTTTCGCATCCTGTTAGTCATCTTGTATGTGTGTGCGTGGCATTTGCATTGCAAATACGACGCTGCATTCGACGGTGGCGGCTTTTTCGTCGGTTTCGCCGCCGTGAAATTCGGATTTAATTACGGCGACACGCTTCCGTGATTCCGACAGCTTTTTTCTTATTCCGCGTTCAGGAGCTTCACGACGGACGGTTTGTTTGTCCTGACCTTTCCGACGGTTCGTGTGAAGTGACCCCAAGTCGGGAGAAACCGATGCCGATCCGGAGATGAGCGTAATTTTACATTTTTGTCGTGTGACGTCGCCTCCAAATAGAAACGAACAAATATTGACCCACCAGTTTATGATCGTCAATGCTCGACTTACAGAAACACGTTCGCGGGCTTTGTGACATTGTGTGCATTGCGATAACGACGATTTAACAGCTACGTAATGACGAGTTTACACGATTATCTGATTTATTGGGAATGTGGAGTGTCGGGCTTGTACTGACGTCAAGTGATACAGCTGACAAACTAAAGGGATACAAAATAGTCAGGCGGAAATCTTAGTGGCGCATCCACCATTTTTGAAAATTGAAATAGTTATTTACATTAGAGTGCGGAAAAGTGGATTTTACAACGCTACAGCTCGTTTGCGGGGCGAGCCCACAGCGTGAGTTCCCCATTAACTGGAGCGTTGGAAAATCACTTTACACACGAAATTTGGAAAAATATTGGAAATTATTTAATTTTTTAACATTGGAACTCGCAAACTTTGACATTTTGTGTAATTCAAATTTTGCAACATGTCAGACACAGACAGTGATATTTTTGAAGCAACACCGCCAAAATTAAAACGAGTGGCCCGAAATGCTGCTTCACAACTATTACCCCAGAAATCAAAGGTCCGATATGAAGGGCAATATTCTAAATATAAAGAATGGTATTCCCATAAAAATGTAAAAACGTGAGAGGAGAAAATGTCATAATTTACCAGTTGGTATCAATACAATTTTCTCAATGCCTTCAAGAATTGCGACATTTTTGGAGACATGGAACGTGGAAGTCTTCCAGTGTTGCCGAAGGTTATATTGCCCAGTCTCTCAAAAGGAAAATTGATGTTGCAAATATGTTGACGAAGGAAACGTCGTCCTCTTCAAAGAGACTACCAGTTCCAAATCATGCATTTCCTCCAGATGTAGAAACTGCGAAAATACACATTTAACATCACATCAGTTAAGTTAGAAAATCCTAATTTACCCCCCAACTTCAAATACTCAGGCCAACCAACTAATTCCTATTTTCACATGTTGAGAATAGTACAATCAAGCTTAATAGTTATAATAGTTGCGTTTTTAAAAAAGATACTTTTAGTGTTGCTTTATGTATTTTTTAGGTTAATAATAAAATAATTTCTAAACAATGCGAATCAGTAAATTACATAATCAACCCAGTCGCATACAAGATTTTGTATTTATGAATAGTAGCTTGCTTCGCTCGCTCATATATTATAAAATCATTACAAATTTTTACTGTAAAAGAATGTATCTTTTTTAATTCTGCAACTCAAAGTTGGCAAACGAAATGAAACATTACGAAAGTCTTCAAAGTTCGACTTTTTAAACAACACGAAAAGAACATAAAATCTTGTATGAAACTCGGCTGTAATGGGAAATTATTGACTCGTCTTGTTTATGAATAGTAGAAAATTATTTCGTTCTTCAGATTGTAACGAGTTAGAAATTAGGACCGAGCGAAACGAGTTGGTTTTCATAAACAATACAAATCGGTAATTTACATAATCGACCCAGTTGCATACAAGATTTTGTGTTTATGAATAGTAGCTTGCTTCGCTCGCTCATATATTATAAAATCATTACAAATTTTTACTGTAAAAGAATGTATCTTTTTTAATTCTGCAACTCAAAGTTGGCATTTAAAAATGCAAAAATATTGAATGAAGGTATCGAAATTAGCGAATTTTGAAAATAAAAATTTTGAATTCATAGAATTTTGAAAAAGTGATCGAAGTGACAACAGGAATAACACCAAACGCTGACTACAGTGTTGCTAAATATGGAACGAAATATAACATTACGAAAGTCTTCATAGTTCGACTTTAAACAACACGAAAAGAACATAAAATCTTGTATGAAACTCGTCTGTAATGGGAAATTATTGACTCGTCTTGTTTATGAATAGTACAAAATTATTTCGTTCTTCAGATCGTAACGAGTTAGAAAATAGGACCGAGCGAAACGAGATGGTGTTCATAAACAATACGAATCGGTAATTTACATAATTGACCCAGTTGCATACAAGATTTTGTGTTTATGAATAGTAGCTCGCTTCGCTCGCTCATATGTTATAAAATCATCACAAATTTTTACTGTAAAAGAATGTATTTTATTTTTATTTTGGAACTCAAAGTTGGCATTTAAATATGCAAAAATATTGAATGAAGGTATCGAAATTAGCGAATTTTGAAAATAAAAATTTTGAATTCATAGAATTTTGAAAAAGTGATCGAAGTGACAACAGGAATAACACCAAACGCTGACTACAGTGTTGCTAAATATGGAACGAAATATAACATTACGAAAGTCTTCAAAGTTCAACTTTAAACAACACGAAAAGAACATAAAATCTTGTATGAAACTCGGCTGTAATATGAAATTATTGACTCATCTTGTTTATGAATAGTAGAAAGTTATTTCGTTCTTCAGATCGTAACGAGTTAGAAAATAGGAGCGAGCGAAGCGAGATGGTTTTCATAAACAATACGAATCGGTAATTTACATAATCGACCCAGTTGCATACAAGATTTTGTGTTTCGAGACAAAACTATTAAATTACACATTCTTTTACAATTAAAGAAAAACTTCGTTCTTCAGTCTGTAACAAGTTAGAATATAGGAGCGAGCGAAGCGAGCTGGTATTCTTAAACAATGCGAATCAGTAAATCACATAATCAACCCAGTTGTATACAAGATTTTGTGTTTTGAATTCATAGAATTTTGAAAAAGGTGATCGAAGTGACATCAGGAATAACACCAAATGGTGACTAAAGTGTTGCTAAATACGGAACGAAATGAAACATTACGAAAGGAGCTTCTTTTCAATCGATTCCTGCTGGAGTTTTGGGAACGAAAAGGAATTACAGAGGATTGGATCTTGAAACCTTCAATAACACGTGCAGTCGTGCAGATCAGATCAGACCACAAGAAATCATGCTCACAGTTTGAAGTTAAGTAATACATACCCATTTTGACGGGCTTTTTGTGTTTACATATATAAAATTACGCTGAAATTTGTAGGTGTAATAGTTGATAAATAATTAACTAAAAGTAATTAACCATCAATCCGTCAAATGTCATTATTAATATACTATGACAGTGGTACCAACATAACGAAATTAATGGTGATTCCTTGTAAATTCTCATAGATGGCGCACCATGTAATAATAAAAAATAAAACTAATACCGTTTTATATTGTACATTATTGTGTCAATTTTGGTGTAAAGTAGCGTGTACTAAATTAGACTTTGGTCTTATACTTAATTTATTTTTTAAACGTTCCCGAAAAGCTAAAAATTCACTGGTTACTTTACCGCATAGTAGCCGCCCTTTACAAATCTAGTTTCGGACTGCCTTTAACTATTTCGTTTACTTCGGTGTTTTCGGGTTTAGGGACTGTCTTTAACTATTTCGGTTCCCCGATGTTTTCAGGTTTAGGGAGTATCTTTCAGTATTTAGTTTCTTCAGTTGTTTCGGATAGCTAACTGTTTCGTTATTCCGATGTTCTCGCATTTAAGAAGTGCCTTTACCTCTTTAGTTTCCCTCGGTGTTCTCGGATTTAACTTACGCTCTTTGGTTTCCCTCGTTCTCGGGTTTAGAGAGTGCTTTTAACTAGTTCGTTTCCTCCGATGTTCTCGGGTTTAAGGACTGTCTTTAACTATTCCGTTTTTTAGATGTTTTCGAGTTTAGGGACTGTCTTTAACTATTTCGTTTCGTGCATTGTTCTCGGTTTAGGTACTGCCTTTAACTATTTCGTTTCACCGATGTTTTCGGGGTTAAGGACTGTTCTTAACTATTTCGGTTCTCAGGTTTAGGGAGTATCTTTAACTATTTAGTTTCTTCTGTTGTTTTAGGATTTAGGAATTGTCTTTAACTGTTTCGTTTTTTTGATGTTCTCACATTTAAGAAGTGCTTTTGACTCTTTGGTTTCCCTTGTTGTTCTCGGGTTTAGGCACTTTCTTTAACTATTTCGGTTTTTAGATTTTCTCGGGTTTAGGTACTGGCCTTTAACTATTTCGGTTTTTTGATTTTCTCGGGGTTAGGGACGACCTTTAACTATTTCGTTTCACCGATGTTTTCGGGGTTAGGGACTGTTTTTAACTATGTCGTTTCTTCCGGTGTTCTCGGGTTTATTAGGGATTGTTTTTAACTATTTCGGCTTTTCGGTGTTATCGGGTTTAGGGACTGTCTTTAACTATTTCGTTTCATCCATTGTTCTCGATTTAGGTACTGCTTTTAACTATTTCGTTTCCTCCGATGTTCTCGGGTTTAGGGACTGTCTTTAACTATTCCGTTTTTTCGATGTTTTCGAGTTTAGGGACTGTCTTTAACTATTTCATTTCACCGATGTTTTCGGGGTTAAGGACTGTTCTTAGCTATTTTGGTTCTCAGGTTTAGGGAGGATGTTTAACTATTTAGTTTCTTCTGTTGTTTTAGGATTTAGGAATTGTCTTTAACTGTTTCGTTTTTTTTGATGTTCTCGCATTTAAGAAGTGCTTTTGACTCTTTGGTTTCCCTTGTTGTTCTCGGGTTTAGGCACTGTCTTTAACTATTTCGGTTTTTAGATTTTCTCGGGGTTAGGGACGACCTTTAACTATTTCGTTTCACCGATTTTTTCGGGGTTAGGGACTGTTTTTAACTATGTCGTTTCATTCGGTGTTCTCGGGTTTGTAAGGGACTGTCTTTAACTATTTCGGTTTTTCGATGTTCTCGGTTTTAGTGACTGCCTTTAATTATTTCGTTTCCTTCGATGTTTTCGGGTTTAGGGAGTATCTTTAACTATCTCGTTTTACCGATGTTTTCGGGGTTAGGGACTGTTTTTAACTATGTCGTTTCTTTCGGTGTTCTCGGGTTTATTAGGGACTGTCTTTAACTATTTCGGTTTTTCGATGTTCTCGGTTTTAGGGACTGCTTTAACTATTTCGTTTCCTTCGATGTTTTCGGGTTTAGGGACTGTCTTTAACTATTTCATTTTACTGATGTTTTCGGGGTTAGGGACTGTTTTTAACTATGTCGTTTCATCCATTGTTCTCGATTTAGGTACTGCCTTTAACTATTTTGTTTCACCGATGTTTAGAGAGCGCTTTTAACTATTTCGTTTCCTCCGATGTTCTCGGGTTTAGGGACTGTTTTAACCTACATATTCCGTTTTTTCGATGTTTTCGAGTATCTTTAACTATTTAGTTTCTTCATTTGTTTTTGGATGGAACTGTCTTTAACTGTTTCTTTTTTTCGATGTTCTCGAATTTAAGAAGTGCTTTTGACTCTTTGGTTTCCCTAGTTGTTCTCGAATTTAGGGAGTGTCTTTAACTTTTTGGTTTCCCTTATTGTTCTCGGGTTTAGGCACCGTCTTTAACTATTTGGGTTTTTCGATTTTCTCGGGTTAAGGTACTGTCTTTAACTATTTCGGTTCCCCGATGTTCTTGACTTTAGGGACTCTCTTTAACTATTTTGTTTTACCGATGTTTTCGGGGTTAGGGACTGTTCTTAACTGTTTCATTTCTCCGATGTTCTCGTATTAAAGAAGTGCTTTTTCAAGTTCTTGCGGTGCTTCAAGAATCTCAGTGAATTTTCCCCTCGACCTTCTGATATTTTTGTTAACTTCTGGAACTTGGAGAAATTGGGGTACTTGCGGAGAAACCTATTCTGAGAATTAGGGCAATCCAAGAAGTTCGTTGACTTGGACAATTCGAGAGAATAAGTTGAGTAAACTTTCGAATAGCCTAGGTACTTGAAATTTTGAGAACTCTTGTCTATCTGAGGACCCCAGCGAAGTTGATGACTTGAGAAATCTGCATGTTAGGGAACCCCGAATAAACAAATATTAATTTAGTAGATTCTTCAAGATGCAAACTCACTCCTGTAGTTCATTATTTACGCGTTCCTATCTCCCATCGACGGACAGCTCTTCTTGTTAACAAATCCACCTTCCTCCTCCCATCTTCAGACCAGTTTCGAGATGTCGGCTCTTCGAATAAATATAATCGGCCGGCTCTCGTATGCGCTCATTTCCATAAAAAAACAGTGATAAGTCGGGGATTAGAACGTGGGAGTAAAACATGACAAACCCGCGGCCTTCGGGCGCCGATAAATTGAGATTAACGATGGGTGAGACAAGGAGACCTCCCGTTAAATAAAGGTGTTCGGTCGCTCTAATAAGCCGATGTGCATGAATCGATATCGCGGCTGTAAGCCATCGGGCGATAAATCATTATTAGGAACAACCACCGGGAAAACTCGAACATTGCAATTATCTCACCTTTGCACCTTTGGTAATAATTTATCTTGCGGTTTTTCGCCATCGACGTCAAATTCACCGCGAAAAGTGTGAAACATGGCCGCCGGCTTTATTTAATTAATCAACGCGCGGGGGTGCACATTCCTGCACGCGCACCTGTTCTTCTGTTTAGCGCCGATCCGTTCCTTTCACAACATCGATAAGATAAGCGGATCGGCGTACAAATATAAATATGACGACATGACGACATCGCTGTATTTGTTGGTATTTCGGCGTGGCGCTCTGATGTAATCCTGCGCGCGGAGGTGGTGCAGGAATCTCTATCGCTAATGCGTTCTGTTCGACCGCTATCTCGGGCTGGAAACTCGTAACGTCCATCGCAACTTCCTCATTGCCTTCGCATAAACAAATTAATTACGGAGCGCGCTATCTCAGCGACGAGACCGCTCCAAGATTCCATTCCGGCACCGGCGCAGATTACGAAAAACATGTCTTTACTTTTACGGCAATTGGGTTTTTAGTACTCGTCTCTCTTATCACATGTCGGGGGCCCGATGTTCCTGCTATTTATTCGAGCTGGTTTTGGTCCTCGCGACCGGGCTGTAAACAGCGCCGTGAACGGCGAGAGTGGAGTGAAAAAGCTTCCAAATTCGGGAAATTACATCCTGAAAAGTTTTTCTTCAAGTGGCGCATCCACCATTTTATGTATCACAGATTCAAAAGTCTCTGGTACTATGAATGGTGCCAGACAACACAAACATCAATGTTGTGAAAAAACGTAGCTTTTCCTATGACTCACGTCTTTATTTTTACATTATTCGGCTGGTAAATCTGCTCACTTAATGCAGATGTAATAAACGCCGTCCTGAATCCGGACAAATTTGACGAGGAAGGGATCAAAGAGCCGACCTGCTGCGACTCTATCACTCCGTTGTTTTCCCGGGTTCCTCCGTGTCGTCAACAATGGGGTCCGTCCCCTGCGTCGGTCCCCCGAGGGCGCGTCTTTCACTCTTCCCCGGCGAGCGCCGGGGCTCCAAATCGAATCCATCCCCGGATAAGTCAAATTTGCGAAGAACGCGTCTCGGAATAAATTATACGCGACCGCCGCGTCGTCACACGACCCTCGTCCGGAAGGTCGCGGACAATGTTTCGGTAATTGCGTTCGAAAATACCGGCAATCGATACCCGGAGATGTCACCGGAAGGTTGTCCGATCAGATTTCGTGTAGTTGGTGGCAACATCTGCGTCGGTGGGACGTCATCGAAGGACGATCAATGTGGCGACGACGACATTAACCGTCATAAATAATCCTGACAGACGATCTGAAGAGTCGATAAACTCGCGCGCTTTCGATTTCACCGGAGGCTTGTGCACCGCGGTTTGAGAATTTGGGGGACGCTCGTTTTTCGGTTGGCAAACCTGCTCCTACTCTTCAAAACTTGGTAAAAAAGTACCAACAACAAGAAAAGCGGCATCTAGTCGTCCGATGGCGAACTAGTACGATATTTGAGAAAGTTACATTAGAAGAAGAACAGAGCTAGAAGAAATCCCTGAAGCATCCCAAAGAAGCAGGAAAACAATAAGATCACCAGGGCAAAGAAGAAGTCAAGAAGAAAGGATGATCTAAAACCAGGAAAGAAATGAGAGAGCCGATGAACGACAACAGAAAGCTCTTGGAAGAGAGAATGAACCAATTGGAGACGAGGGAAGAAAAAGAGAAAAGAAGATATGGAGACGAAGGTGGAGGGAAAAAAGCAGCGAAAGGGCTGAAACAAAAAAAGACGGGACAAAGCATTCGCAAAAAAGTCTAGAAGTGTAGCAAAAATATAGACAAGGAAACATAATCAGAACGTCATGGGAAACAAAGAAAAACTGGGAAGTGGGGCAGGACCAAAAATCTTCACATTCAACGATTCAACGAGGAAAGAAAGAGAGATACAGAAAAAGAAGAGAGTGAAAGAGAAGAAGGAAAGACGGTAAGAATAAGCCATAGGAAACTTGAGGTAGGAAGAGCGAAAGGAGCAAGGAAAGAAATTGAAAGACTGACGAAACAAGAACTACAGAGAACGGGAATAATATAGAGGAACTTACGTAACTAGTCTCAGTATATAGCAAGAAGATGAACAAAGCAAAACAACTGGTAGAAGACAGAAAAAATAAATAATAATTGGGGTAGACTTCAATGCGAGAATCGGTACAACATTAAGAAGAGAAAATAATTGGACAGAAGAAGCGAGAAGAGTGTTGAAGGACAAAACAAAAAGATACCGCAACAAAAATGATAGAGCTCGAAAGAACAATGTGAAAAATGGGACAGATGAGAAGATAACGATAGAAAGAAAAATGGAAAGAATCATTCAAGGAATTACTGGAGGGGAAGGAAGAAACGGCAAGAAGAAACACACTGAAAGGAAGTACACAAAAAACTCTGCACGGATGTATAAATGTTAAGCTCACCTTATTCACCGAGGTTTATACAAATTGTTCGCAATGTCTACCCTCATTGTCTATGCAAGCCCGATCACAACCTAACCAGGATCCTTGCACATTTTTTTTTGGGCAACATTTTCTATTCTCAAGTGCAATTCCTGCAGTGTGTCAAGAGGAGTACCATAAACTAATTGTTTCATTAATCCCCACACAGAGAAATCGCACGGATTTAAATATAGTGAACGAGGCGGCCACGGCATAGGTCCACTGCGTCCTATCCATTTATTTGGATAATTAGCATTAGGCCACTCCCGCACAATAGCAGAGTCTGTAGAGGAAGGTCTTCTAAAAGATCGTTCAAATTCTGTGATAATAATTTTTTGAACTCACCGCCTCGAAAGCGACATTTTACGTACTTTGTTGGCAACCGGAAACACTTGCTTCCGGGTCTACTAAACCGGGAATCACGCGAAAACGCACTGTAAATAAAAAGTGTTTGAAATAAATCAGTAGCTATTAATTAGTGAAATTAAACCTATTGGCAAGCATTTGAAATACGATGTGGTAAATAAATGAAGAAAACTGACATATTTTTTAGGTTATGTCAAGTCAAATTAAATTTGTAGCTATTAATTATTGGAATTAAATATTGAGACGACGGCGCGACGGCACCGGAATAGGATTATGTCATGATGATGTCACCACATATGGTACCGGTATTGATCTAGAACAGTCCACAGACCATGAGAACGTCTGGGAATGATTGTTCACATAAGATGCTCATATGAGCCTAGAAGATTCTGTCGCGGTGATCTCATACTATACGTCGCTCGCACAAAGAGCCTAGAAGATTTATTTCAATATGATGGAAAGGTACATAATTTCACTATTACAACGAAGAAAAATACATATTTTTTGAATATTCAACCACTGTTCCTGTAAACATTCATAGTGCAATTGCAATTGGTAGGGGTGATTCCTGAACCCCCCACAGTAACGGGCTCAGTCGTGGACTGTGCCAACGATGTCGAATGTGCACTTTCCAACTTGCTTTTGATGTGGATGGGCCGGCGAGGTCTTGCTGGTTGCATTATTTTTTCTGCTACATTAGTTTTACTTTGTAGATAATCGGATGACTTACAATTAATTAATCAATTGTTATAGAAGCCATATGGCTTGCTTTGTTTCCTATTTTGAAGTCTGATTGCATATAAAATCAATTTTAATTTAAAAATCGTGGTAATGTTCGTTTCAAAAAATATTGTACAATCCTCATGCGTGAACAATCTTCTCGACAATCTTCAAAACTGCGTTTCCGCGGGAAGATTGCGTTGCCGCACTTGGTTTGTAAATTACTATTCAATAACGGGGGGTAAAACGTATCGAATCTATCAAATCTTCGTCCACGAAAATTTCTCTTGAAATTGATGTCCTTGAATTGCGTGCGGTTTTTCTATGCTCCAAATGTGTTTCATGGCTACCATCGATACTGTTTCATCTGTAGTCGGCATGTACATTGCTGCGTGTTAATAAAAGGTAGATCTTTGCAGCTAGAGAGCGATTTTTGAAATTTGTACATTTGAAAAAAAGATTGCGGGAAAATGTATTGCCTTGAATGCACGGAGAACGTACAGTACAGTTAATTAAAACATTTCGTCTAATAAAGATTGTGGAGTGCGCAATTTATTAAGTCCGCTGGAATCAAAGTTGTCCTGATTTTTGGCGTGTGCAATTAAAACCGCGCGGGGATGATTCACTGTGTGTGGAGACAAGTCGCTGCAGATTTCATTCCGATTCATTAGCGGCGTGTTCAACCTTAGCAATTAACAACAATTATATTAATATTATAGATTATTTTATTCATAAACCTGAAGAATGTTCTTAAATCCAGGTGAAGTAATTTAAATTTACTCGTTTTGTGGAACATTCTTTGATGTTGAAACAACTGTATTCATGAAATAATTTTACCGAATTATTTTCGTGCTTCTGAAATAATCTGTTGTAGCACCCCAGTTAATTAATTACACAAATGCACGTCACTGTCATACAGTAAATGTTTTTTTTTTTTTTTTTTGGTTAACACTAATACCTCAATTATCTTTTTAGGCGATGATTACGAAAAGGTGATTTTACGGCCCCTTTTGGAGCCGTAAGTTTTACTTTTTTGTACACTACTGTGTTGGGACTGATCTATCAAACTCTACTTTTTTGGGACTAAATTTTTGAATTATTTTGTGACCATCGCATAAAAAGCGTCGTGTGCACCGCGGCCAAAAGTGCTTTTTTGGCCGTATCTGAATTGTGTCCTCCGCTCACGCCTCGGCCACAAACAACAGATTCGTCCAAAAAAGACCACTTTTACGGCCTCGGTACACAAATTACTATAAACGCTGTTCTGCCTTTATCGCTTCGTGCGGAGTATTTATTGAATAAAGAAATTATAATAAATATAAAATAACAATATTTATGGTGGAGTGAAGAAATTTATTATGAAAGTATTATATTCTGATAATACGTGATTTATAAAATACATTGCTTCCATAAAATTACTTTCCTCCCTAATACATACAGTGTGATGGTAAAGTTTTTAAGCAAATCGCTCGGGCAGATCAATTTAATTTTTTTGCCTCCCACCTGCTATGCAATTTTCAAAAAACATTTTTAATTTCTTGCCAAAGAATTTCATTTCTATATATTTTTTCAACTAATAAATCATTTTGATCGTCGGAATATACAACGAAAGGCGATTTTTTTTTCTAAAAATTGCTAATTGTTCTTGAATCTGAAAATTTACATAATCAGTTTACGGTATAATTATGGTGTTAACTTTAATTTACTTGTATATATTATGATAACCATGTTTATTTCTATTTGCTTGGTCTCATAGCAATTTATTGTCAATTTTTTCTTCAGTATGGATCTTGTACAGAAAAAACTGGTTTACAATTTTGTTTCTATACATTTATTGGTCTCACTAATGGTTTTCGAGATAATCGCCGCTAAAGACGGGGGTGGACTAATTTTTGCCTTCGCCCTGAAAACTACTTATTTTCTAACGTTATTTCGTTGGGGGCAAAAACTTCATGAGACGAATTTAATACAGAGTATAATAAGTCTTTTAATATTATCTCGTCGGAGTTACCGTTTACGAGAAAAATGCAGAATATCTTCATCACCTGTATTTGCTTTCGGTGCGCCTATTTGATACCAGATCAAGACACGATGCAACCAAACAGATCACCAACCTCGAAGGCGACCATCAAATCAGAAAGTTTGTTCCGACATCCCCTCAAATAATTCGTTCGCGAAAACATTTAAATCGCATTTTTCTAGGACATAAATCCCGAAAATGTCGGTCGTAAAACAGCCGCACAATGCCGCCGACGTTGATAATGCCGTCCGTGTCCAATCTGGAATTACGGACGCAAATCAAAAAAATTCGAGCTGGACGGTCAGCGCGCGCCGGACGGAAGCGGAAGACGGGGCTGTTCTTTACACTGATGCGACGGAAACAAAGAGGCGAGCCGGGGCGGAAATTCGGCTTGTTGGGCCGATTAATTATGAGGATTATGTAAGGACGTCCCGTTTTGGCGAAATGAGTCCGAAGTCGCTTTTTCCCCCACATGCAATCACTTCTCGGTATGCCATTCACAATAATTCCCGTTATCTCTAATCTGAGATGATCTAAACACCGCTTTCGTTCTTATCGTGGAAAGTTTGCAGGTACGTTCTCCGAAACCACCTACGTCATTACCCTCTGCATTCAAGCGTGAAAATCGTCCCGAGCCTTGAAGCTTGCACCTAAACGCATTTTGATGGATCTTTAATTACATCACCGGGGGTCAATAAGTCGAGGATGTCCGCGACACAAAACACGTTACATAACTCGCACCACTTTACGACGACGGTCTTTATCCGACGCCTCGGGCGCGTCGTTAAACAAACAACCGGTCGATAACTCTTATCAATACTACGAACTTGAAGTGTGATTTGTGGCCCGTAAATACCACAATTAAGGCCGTACCGAGGAGGAAAAAACGGTCTTCGGAGAGCACTTGCCACAGATGAGCCATTTAAGCTTTTAACTACCGTTAATTAAGTTAATTAATGCTTTTACTTAATTGAACTTCTCCCATCAAATCTAATTTAAAGTTTTCTGTCTACGGGCGGTGTTGTTTTATTTTCGGTCGGACGGCAATAATTAATACCTTCGAGTTATTATTATTACCGGCCGGATATTGGACGTGGCGGTCGGTTATCTGCGGAGTGAGGCTGTAATTTATCGGTAATTGCAATGATATTCAAACGATGGTTAAATGAAAAGTTATTTCGACGTTATTGATTCCGTCAGACTTGGCGGAATGCGCTTCGCGTAATCGATGCGTTGTTTTATCTAATTTATCAGCGATGGGATATATGAGTCAGTGTTTGGGTCTGATCTTGCGAGGAATGTGGGGTTAGGTCTTGTCTTAAGTTAAGTCGTTTAAATTCGAAATGGCTTTTATGGCGAGGTTCTCTAATAGAGCGGTATATGGTAGAAGGAATTTCTGAACGATACCGTACGATCATTTAAATTATAAATTAGAGCAGGCTGTGAAATTTGAATTAGGTTGGCACTACTAACTGTTGACAATTTGGTTTAATATTTGAATGTCAAAGGTGTCAAAAACACTTTGAACATTTGCTGTAATTCTCAATAAACCTACATTCTTTAAAACATTAAAACAATTTAACAT
This sequence comes from Diaperis boleti, assembly GCA_963583935.1. Taxonomy (NCBI): domain Eukaryota; kingdom Metazoa; phylum Arthropoda; class Insecta; order Coleoptera; family Tenebrionidae; genus Diaperis; species Diaperis boleti. The sequence continues at coordinate 80,887,800 of OY757244.1, read as the reverse complement.
GAGAAACATAAACGTCACAACGTTTAGACCATAACCTCAAATTTTGCTGTGAGTTAATTTGCAGGCTGAGATATTGCATAAAAAATAACCCGCCTACTCTAATTTACAATTTAAATGATCTCATGGTACCTAAGCTGGGTTCACAAACTGTTAATAATAAAAAATTTCAATTTCAGAGTTGTTTGTTGTTCCGCTTAATGTAATTATTTATTGTTACGTTTAATGAAATTATTGTTTATTATCTAATTATTAATTGTTTTATAATTTTGGAGTCGTTGCTAAGTAAAACATAAAATTATGCATTTTAAAGTTATAATTCCCTGATCATTTCAGACTGATAATTACTGAATTAAACTTTTCAGAGCTCACTTGATACATTAGGCAAAAGTTATCTATTCGTAATGCTAATTTTGCATGGTGTAGGTTGGATTTACCGACAGATGAATTATTGTTAGATTTGAAATAAATAAATAATTATTTATTATGTAATTATTATGAATTGGTTTTATCATTCTTCGTAGTATTTAATTCGTTATTGTAGAAAGGTATATAATTTGTTTCTATGGCACCAACTTCAAAATTATAAAAACAACTAGCTGACCCGGCGAACTTTGTACCGCCTCAGAATCAATAAATGGTGTGTTAACCTATTAGTTGAATTAAATTCAGTTTTTTTTTATCAAAGGATAATGCACACAACGCCATCTAGTGGCATTACCGGAACCAGCATACAACGCCACGTTACTTTTTTGTTTCTATCATGTATCAGAGATGGTGTTACATACCGATTCCATACAAAATGTATGAGAAAATTTTGTTAATAATAAATAAAAATATTTTAATAGTTATTCGCTTCCGGAAAAAAATTCTCGAGATATCAAAAAAATTGTGTCCACGCGTAAAAGAAGTGAAACTTTGGAGTTTACTCGTAATCCAACATATCAAAGATCACAAAAAAAAATTCATAAAAATCCGTCGAGCCGAAAAATAGATCCAGCCCAAGGTGGCCCCCTGTGCTCCCATGTCCTTGTGAAAATTACTTTACGACCTATTCTCATACCTACCAAATATACAAAAAAAAATCATAAAAATCGGTCCAGCTCAAGGCCTCCCCCTGGGTCCCCATGTACATGTAAAAAATACTTTCCCACTTATTCTCATACCTTCCAAATATACAAAAAAAATCATAAAAATCGGTCGGTGAAAACTTGTGGTTGCGCCACTTGGAGAAAATCTGTAAAATATTCAGTCGGCCTTTGACGGTATAATTTGTCAAATTTCGGAGCTCTCTTCATTGTTACAATGCCACATTTAAACATATAAACACACCAGGACATCTATAGGGGAAGATTGAACAAATGGTGAAAAATGGTGGATGGGCCACATGAAGAAACTCTGTAAAATATTCAGTGGGCCTCTGAAGGTGTAATTTCTCCAATTTCGAAACTGTTTTCATAATCACAATGTCACATTTGAACATATAAAGACACCAGGGCATCTATGGGGGAAGATTGAAGAAACGATGAAAAATGGTGGATGCGCCACTTGAAGAAAATCTGTAAAATATTCAGTCGGCTCTTGAGGGTGTAATTTGTCGAATTTCGGAGCTCTCTTCATCATTACAATGCCACATTTAAACATATAAAGACACCAGGAGATCTATAGGGGAAGATTGAAGAAGCGGTGAAAAATGGTGGATGCGCCACTTGAAGAAAATCTGTAAAATATTCAGTCGGCTCTTGAGGGTGTAATTTGTCGAATTTCGGAGCTCTCTTCATCATTACAATGCCACATTTAAACATATAAAGACACCAGGACATCTATAGGAGAAGAGTGAAGAAACGCTGAAAAATGGTGGATGCGCCACTTGAATAAAATCTGTAAAATATTCAATCGGCTTGTGAAGGTGTAATTTGACGAATTTCGGAGCTCTATTCATTGTTACAATGTCAGATTTCAACATATAAAGACATCTATAAGGGATGATTAAAGAAAAATCGGTCCAGCTCAAGGGGGCCCCCTCTGCCCCCATTTCCATGTGAAAAATACTTTACGATCTTCTCATATCTACCAAATATACAAAAAAAAAAATCATAAAAATCGGTCGAGCCGAAAAATCTGTACAGCCCAAGCCAATAATAATTTAAATTAAATTAAGAAATTAATGTCAGAAAGATCGAGAACTTCAATCCAAATTCAAGATTGCATATTCGAGATTCAAGATTTGATATTCGAGGATTCGAGATTCACAAATTCCAGATTTTCCATTCCCGATTCTACAGAATATATCAATATCATGAAATTAAAATGAGACCATCTTGAAGCTATACTGAACAAAACGCAAAAAGAATTATTGAAATCGGTTCATAAACAAGGAAATTATGTTTGAAGTCGGTTTCAGTTAACACACAATCCATCACGTCCTTGGCCCCAGTTTGGTACCTACTTTATTCTCAGTTTGTCATAAACTATCTGTCTGGTGTACCTTTGGTCGTTCATATTTCCATTTGATTTTGAGGAATTTCCTTCCATAACTTCGAAATCTTACGTCCAATATAAATGAAATTAAATTGGGACCACCTTGACGATATACTGAACACAACGCAAAAAGAATCATTGAAATCGATTCAATGACAAAGAAGTTACCCCCGAACGTACATAAAAAAATATATAGAATCGAATAGACAACCTCCTTCTTTTTTTGAAGTCTGCTAAAAAGGAATATTGCTTGGGCACACAATTAGTGACCTTGATATGGTACGTAAGTCTCAGCAGGGACCTAACTAAAAAGTTCCCATCCTCTCGGGGGGAGCTTCATCCCCTTTTGCCCAAAAACCGCCCCCGTGCGTCACGCCATGAAGCTATTCTGCTATACTCATTTTCCAACGTCATTTATGAGCGTTGGGTGGGAGATTCATGAGAGTTCAAGTCCTATAACATTTTCTTGTCGGAGTTACCGTTTAGGAGAAAAATGCAGAAAAGCTTCATGCTGGGAGTTCATAACCAAAATTTCAAAATTTTCGAATTTATTTTTTCTTAAAAGTCTAATTTGGGGACAGATGGGCGTTACGCCTATTACAACTCTCCCCTCCCGCCTTTACCGATATTTGATGACTAGACACCTTGTACAGAAAAAACTGCTCTACATTTTTTGCTCCCACTAATGGTTTTCGAGATAATCGCCGCAAAAAACAGGGGTGGACAAATTTTTGCTAACGTGGTGGGTGGCAAATAGGCAAAAGCTTCAAATTTTATGCAGAATTTAACGGAGAATATAATAAGTCCTATTATAACATTTTCTCGTCGGAGTTACCGTTTACGAGAAAAATGAAGAAAAGCTTCATGAGGTTACCCTCTGGGGCGTTATGCTGGGCAAAATGTCTTAATTTTTTTAGCTTTTCACTCGAGTGAGCTCTAAAGAAAGCTCGTACGTCTGTGAGTGTGTCAGATTTGTATTTCGGAGGTGTAAAAAGCCCGAAGCCTTTAGTTATACATAAAGTGTGGCTAAATCAAATGCCGGAAACGGAATCCGGACATTTCCAAAGCTTCGACACCACGAGCTACAAGAGGATTACGTGGCTAATTAAAATTTGGACCAATTTGGGCTGTCTGCCGGTCCGAAATCGACCGACTTCCACCCCACGACTCGCCATTGTTCGCCCGGCCGTCCCCTCCTTATCGGGCCCGATTTTTCCTAGAATCGCAGCGGTTCTCGTGGTCAACAGCCGTGAGTAACAGCCGGCATTTCTAGCTCTCCACCGTGAACTTTGCCACCGTCCGTCGCATCGGTCGAATGATTCACAACAACGTCACGTTCCGCTGATAACGATAATCTCGAGTTATGAATGAGAACGAGTGCTTTCCAACGGGATTCTGCTAACTATTGATTACCGCACGCCCTAAACCGACCCACTAATCAAATAAACTCATTACTCAAAGTATATGCACCCCTCCCTCCGCCTCGGAACACAAAACCGTGTCTTGCACGACTAAATCAAATTTCCATTTTCCAACATTAATATGCACTTACAGGTTTTCGGGGGGGCTTTTAAATATGTTGATTGATGTTAACGATAATAAGGACCGATTTTGAATGGGTAATTAGGAGCGCGGCTCGGGACACAATTTTACAGAGTGTTGGATGGGATGAGGTCTGCGAGTGACAGCTGATTGGCCTCGGAACAAAAAAAAAATGCGGGGACGACACTTGACGATAATTGGGTTTTCGCTCGCTACAGTATCTGAACCGCGGCCGATATCAATACAACATCCCCTGCGCTGCACCCAACGCGATTACCGACCCAAGACATGAAATCCCAGCATGACGACCTAGAAATTCCACGCGGTACACGCCATGTCATCGGTTCGATCATATTTGTTTTGCAACGTCCGACTTTCGGTCATTAAAAGCGATTGTTTGTTTCAGGTACGTCTCGACCACGTCCGAAGACGTTCGTCGGAATGCAAATGTCCCCAGATGATGTGCCAATATGCATGCGTACGTGACGGAGTTTATCCGGCGAAGGAAATAATTCCTTCGTTCCACCCGCCCGCATTATCAATCACAACCGGAGGACGTCATTTTTCCCAAAAAAAAAAAAAAATGCGAAGCATGCTCCCATCAATCAACTGTTTCAGTCGCTTTGCTCCTTCGGAGCGGGCATGGTATCGTGCTGATAGTGTTTTCATTCTTGGGAAATTGATCGAGAATTGGAAACGGGTAGGGTGATAGATCTTGTTGTGGTGTTAATTGCGTCAGTGAGGGAAATGCTTTTGGTTTTTTGAGCTGTTTCCATCCGCTGCTTGTTCTCTCTTTAGCGAGAAACATTAGCACCTTCAGAAATACTCGAAAATTGAGAAGTTTCTGACTTTAATTTGAAAAACTCGTGAAATTTCAGAAACGGGCTTTGGAATGTGAAATTTGTACCTTGAAATGAGAAACCTGAGATTTGAAACGACAAACTTTGGAACATTCAGAAATACTTGCAACTCCAATTCTCAAATTTCGAGTTGGAACTCGAAATTTGAGAAATCTGAGATGGTTCACAAGATCGATAAACTTGAACCTTCAGAAATTGTACTCGAAAATTGAGAAAGTTCGGACTTTGGGAAACGTGTGAAATTTCAGCAATTTGAGGAACTGGAATGTGGGAGTTTAATAAACTTGATTGATACTTGAAATGAGGAATCTGAGATTGGAGAAACTTTAAAACCTTCAGAAATACTCGAAATTTGGGAAGTTTCTGACTTTACACTCGAAATTTGAGAAACATGTGAAATTTCAGCAATTTCAGAAACGGGGGTGTGGAATGTGAAATTTAAGAAACTTGATGCTTGGAACTCGAAATTTGAGAAATCTGAGAAAGTTGAATTTAAAATTTGAGAAACTTGATATGTACTTGAAACGAGGAACCTGATATTAAGAAACTTTAAAGCCTTCAGAAATACTCGAATATTGAGAAGCTTTGCACTTTAAACTCGAAATTTGAGAAACGTCTGAAATTTCAGTGGTTTGAGAAACGAGGCTTTGGATTGTGAAATTTAAGACTCACATTTGAAACGAGAAATTTTAGAGCACTCCGAAATACTTGGAATTGCAATTCGCAAATTTCGAACTCCAGGTGAAATCTGAGATCTTTGACAAAATTGAGAAAGTTGAATTTGAAATTTGAGAAACTTGATATGTACTTGAAACGAGGAATCTGAGATTGAAAAACTTTAAAACCTTCAGAAATACTCGAAGATTAAGAAACTTTAAAACAGTTGAAATTTCAGCAGTTTTAGAGACGGCACTTGGGAATTTGAAATTTAGTGTATGGAATCTGGAACGTAAACTTACAGCAAACTTGATACTTGGAATTCAAAATTTGAGAAATTCGATACTTGAAATGGGGAACCTGAGATTTGAAACGAGAAACTTTGGAACCTTCAGAAATACTTGGAACTGAGTTCCAAGTCGAAATTTGAGAAATTTGCAATTCTCAAAGTTTGAGTTCCAGGTCAAATCTGAGATTTTTGACAAGATTGAGAAAGTTCAATTTAAAATTTGAGAAACTTGATTCTTGAAACGAGAAATCTGAGATTGAGAGACTTTAAAACCTTCAGAAACACTCGAAAATTGAGAAACTTTGCACTTTAAACTCGAAATTTGAGAAACGTGTGAAATTTCAGAAAACTTTATACTTGGAATTCAAAATTTGAGAAACTCGATACGAACTTCAGGTTCACCATCCTGAACGAGAAATTTTAGAACTTTCAGAAATACTTGAAACTCCAACCTACTCAAATTTCGACTTGGAACTCGAAATTTGAGAAACTTGATCTTGAAATGAAAAAGATTAGAAAATTGAGAAACTTTGCACTTTAAACTCGAAATTTGATAAACGTTGACTTTGGAATGTGAGATGTAGGGTGTGGAATCTGGAACGTTAAATATGAGAAACTTTATATTTGGAACTCGAAATTTGAGAAATTTGAGATATTTTTGACAATATTGAAAAACTTGAAATCGAAATTTGAGAAACTCGATACTTTAGAACATTCAGAAATACTCGAAACGGACTCGAAATTTGAGGCACGTGTGAAATTTCAGCAATTCGAGAATTGGGGATTTGAGAAACTGAGACTGGGAGTTCGAAATTTGGGTAATCTGAGAAGATTGAGATGAGAAACTTGTGATTCTTGAGAAGCTTGTCGTACTAAAAAAAATCAGAAACTTGAAAAACTTGAAAAATTCGATATTATATATTTTCTTGTGGTTTTCTCATTCATTCAATTCTCAGTCAATGGTGAAAGTTTTTTTCACAGTAAATTTAAGTGGTTTGAATGAATAGACGAATGAAGAAAATCTTTGTAACTTTTTTTTTTGGTTCTTAAATAATCTATCTACATCAAAATTTTTATTATCTGGCCAGCTGTTACTTCGGTGTGTAAGTGGTATGACCTCTTAGGTGGCTAGACCAGGCATTTTAAAATTGAATTTTGAATATTTACTTATTTCCCGTCCGCCTCCAATTACTTGTCTACCAATTTTACTCCTTTTAGCCCCAACCTCATTAATTAATTATCTGCAATTTTTCTCAAATGTGCGTTCAAATTGCGCGCCCTCCTAGCCGCCTTCTGATTGGTCTGTCCAACTGATCATCCGTCATGGCAGTTCGAATTGTTCGCGGAAACAAAAACGCTCTAAGATCGCGTAAAATTTTTGAACAACCCCTCGATTGTGGATTTATTGTGTCCTTGGGTGTTTTGTGTGGACGGTGAGATAAAAATTCCAGTGGTCGAACGTATTTTCTGACGCTGGAGTCCCACAAAAGAAAGGTAGGTTAATTTTTCCAATTTTCTGAAATCTTGTTTGGGGGCCCAAAGGCCACAATGGGGGCACCGGGTGTGGTTCGAATGGTTCAGTAAGAGCGAATGGGTTAAAATGGTAATTATAGGGGTGGTGAAAAGTCACCCGATTTTCGTGGCCTGATCTTCAGGGGTAACTAGATTATTTTTTGTGGAAATTGGCGGTGGGTAAATAATGCAATTTAGCTGTCTTTTTTTTCAGGGAATTGGCGGTGCAATTCAGTGCATACAAACATAGATTTTATTGTCAAACCGCGATAACACCTTTATTTTGTTATATTTTATTTTATTTTGTATTTTGTAATACCACAAAGATTGTCTTTAAGTGTGTCTTTCTTTGCCTGTCGTTTATTTTGACAGAGTCGTCTTTCGAAAATGTCTTTTCATGCCGCTTTTGTCAACGCCCTCTTAGTGTCTTTCATTGCGGAGCCACCTGAAAATTCGCAGATTTTTAACATCTCGAGTTTTCAATTTCTGTCAATCTGTTCTTCAAAGATTACATTATTTACAAACAATTTTTGAAATCAATGAAACTTTGTTTACTACAATAGTAATGTACGTTTCCTGGAAAACCAGGTCGAATTACAATTCGAGCAAAAAAACCGGTTCGGCGAAACCGGAAATACACCTGTTTTCGATGCGCCAGTCGGTCCACCTGTCGACCTATGAATTATGTTTTATTCTTATTACCAAAACAATATAGTACGCTCCAAGGAATTCGTAGTAAAATCGGAGAAACGGAGTAACCTAGTCATTCATCATTCCGGTTACTGCGGGAGACAAGTGTCGTCTCCTCGTCTAGGTTAATTCTTCTGAAAACGTTCCCTTAGAAAGTCTTTTTCTTGTTGTTTTCTCAACATACTTTTAGAAAATGTTTTTTTAGGGCTGTTTTTTTTAACATCCTTTTAGAAAGTCTTTGTTCTTGTTTGTTGTGCCAACATACTCTCTACTTTCTAAGAGTATGTTTTTGCATTCTGTTTGTTCTGATAGAATCACCTTTCGAAAGTGTCTTCTCCTGTTTGTTTTGTCAACATCCTTTTAGAAAGTGTTTTTGCTCCAGCTTGTTCTAACAACATTCCCTTATAGAATAACTCTACATATTTATGTAATCAGTTATGAAATGCAATGTTTTGTGTAACGAAAATAATATGACAGGAGTTCCACAAAACAGCATTTCATAACGTGTTACATACGAGATTTTTTTGTAATTTTGAGGAAAAATTAAAACATGAATATATTAATTATCTTTTATAGAAACCTGTTCCAGATGTTAATAATTGCAAACCACGAACTTATACAGTGAGCGGCAAAAGTATGGAATAAATTCTTTTAAATTAAAGAAAAATTTTTTCAAAGAAATCTGGACGGTAATTTTTTATATATTTTTTTCAAATTGTTCAACGACATTCCGAGCGCTCTATATTAGTATAGATACATCAGATTTACACTGTATTGAGCGCGGACAGCGTCATTAAACAGTTACGAAACATCTTCTAAATATGGTGGATCTGCCACTCATAAAAAAAATTTAAATTCCGAAATAATTTTTATATCGCTCAACGACGCTGTCCGCGCTCAACATTAACGTAGATTTGACGATTCGGTATTAAAATGGTCATGTGGTTTATACACTTTACACTTGAATGTGGAATAAAAGTAGCGCATACACCAGTTTTCCATTTTTTTTTCAAATTCTTCAACGACGCTCTCCGAGCGCGCTGTATTAGTATAGATACATCAGATTTACACTGTTTTGAGCGCGGACAGCGTCGTTAAACAGTTACGAAACATCTTCTAAAATTGGTGGCTCAGATTTTTTTTAATTCCGAAATAATTTTTATATCGCTCAACGACGCTGTTCGCGCGCAACATTAATGTAGATTTGACGATTCAATATTAAAATGATCAAGTGGTTTATACACTTTACATTTGAATGTGGAATAAGAGTAGCGCACACGCCACTTTTCCATTTTTTTCAAATTGTTTAACGACGCTCTCCGAGCGCGCGGTTAGTATTGATACATCACATTTACACTGTATTGAGCGCGGACAGCGTCGTTAAATAGTTACGAAACATCTTCTAAATATGGTGGATGTGCCATTCATAGAATTTTTTTAAATTCCGAAATAATTTTTATATCGCTCAACGACGCTGTCCGCGCTCAACATTGACGTAGATTTGACGATTCAATATTAAAATGGTCATGTGGTTTATACACTTTACACTTGAATATGGAATAGAGTAGCGCATACACTACTTTTCCAATTTTTTTTTTCAAATCGTTCAACGACGCTCTCCGAGCGCGCTATATTAGTATACATACATCAGATTTACACTGTGTTGAGTGCGGACAGCGTCGTTAAACAGTTACGAAGAATATTTTAAAAATGGTGGATGCGCGCCAGTTACAGCAAATTAATGGTGAAAATGTTTCTTGCAGAGTTGTGCTCTTTTTCTGATCCCATTAAAAACAGTTTGCAAAAAATCGTTAGTTTCATATTCTTACTTGTATCGGCTATGGGTGCTTTGTACATGAAATTTTTAATGTGTGACCAAAGGAAGAAATCACAAGAACTAGGGGACCGAAATATTTTAAATAATTTTTATTTACCTGTACGACGTGTCTTGCTTATTGGGTTTATAATAGATTGTACACAAAGTTGTGCTCTTTGTCTGACCCTATTAAAAACATTCTACAAAAGTTTCATTCCGCACTTCTCTAGAAAACAACATAACCTCAATGTTATGTAAACAACGTAGCTGAGGGGGTGATCATTGACTATGTACTGAGTTGCACAAAATCATATGTCTGTGATCCTCTACCAGCATCAACACAAGAGAGTGGAATTGTTTGACATTCTCACGACATGTTGGTGATCCAGCTGTTAATTCAGGGAGTAGTTTCCTCTCTTCTTGCTCAATATCCATAGGTTCACCGAATAACGTGCTGTCCACTGATGTTGACACTCCAGTTTCACTTGTTACTTTGCCATATTTCACACTCAAACTTGTTCTCTTAAATGCGCAAATCTGAAAAGTACGGTTAGGTAGAAGTTTTTAACTTTTGCGTTTCAGAAGCAAAAGACAAACCTTTTCTTTTGCAGCTGTTGTTGGATCAGGGTGCACCTTACTAGGTTTCATTAAGAAAATGTAGAGAGCATAATATGTAAGTGTCTTTAGTGATATCTTCTATGCTTCGGAAACTTCGGAAGCTTTGGCACAACTCACGCATTTTCTGATTTGTTGGGACCGTCTTAAATTCATGTTTTCGTACCATTTCGTACTTGCAAACAAGGTTTAGGAAACGGCAGAAAGTAAAACGTATTTTCCCTGCTGTAGCGACTGTCACTGCAACGTCCATAACAGCAGTGCTTTGTAGCACCTTTCCGCGTCTTTTGATATCTTGCCAACACTTTGTTTGAATTTAGTGCTGGTTGCCTAACCTAATCTGAATTAAATAACAAGTTAGTTTTTGTAACAATTGCAATGTACACTGTTATAAAAATGCTCAGCCTGCTCTAACCAGGTTTATTTTTGAACCCTCGTTAGTTACGGAAAGTACAATTTTTCCTGACTATTAACACAAAATTTGACGTTTCTCAACTAATGTCAGTTGTGAAAAATGACATTTTATTTGTCAAAATTAGAAAAAGTGTTTTGTTTCTTGTTGTTTTGTCAACATCCTTTTAAAAAGTGTCTTTCTTTCTGTTCGTTGTGCTAACATATAGAAAGTGTCTTTTTTCTTGTTGTTTTGTTAACATCCTTTTAGAAAACGTCTTTCTTCCAGACTGTTCTGCAGCATCGATTCTTTTATTCCAAATGTCCCAATCTTGCTTTCAGTACTTGTGATTTCTTTTGTTTTCGTTCCTTTGAACATTTTGATGCTTTGCTTCCTTTGGTCTCTTTGATTCAGTTTTATCTTTTTTTTTGGATTCCCATAATTCACTTATTTTGATTCTTCATTATCTCTTTCTTTTCCATTTTCTATTACATTCTTTTGATACTAAAGTAATTGGTTTCGCCCGCTTTTGTCAGGGGCGTTTTCAACAGAGATGAGCACAATAACTAAACATGTGTGACCCATACCAGAGGTGAAACTCATCTGACTATACTAGTTTCGCTCAAGTGAGAGTTGTAAAGACGCGTGATCGCCACGTGATCGCCTGCTATTGGTTTGCGAACTGAATGCGGTATGTGTTGAAAAGTTGGGTGGGAATGACCGTTGCACACTAGAGTGTAGCGAAGAGTGTATTCCACCCAACACTTGTTCATAATAAACAGAATGCGTTCTCCCTTCCTCACGGATCGTAAGTATCGTTGCGTGTAAACTTGGTTTCGGTTTCACCCCGCCTACAGCACGCCGCTGTCACGTGATGTTTTTTTATTTAGTCGGGGATGCGGTCAAGTCTTCAATTCACATCTGGGCAATTAGTCAATCAACGTTTCAGGAACGGCCCAAAGGAGTCTAAACGATCTTTTTTAAAATCCGAAACAGCGACGATACCACTTCGGACCTAACGCAACAACAACTTAATAAATGCTCAACAACACGGCCATCAACGTGTTTCGCTTTCCACCTTTCCACTTCCGGCGTCCCCGTTTGAATTTTTCATGGAAAACACAGGAACTTAATCGTCGCACGTCGTACGTGCGCTGTTTGCGGAAAGTTTCGCCGTGGCATTATTGAAATCTCGTGTTGTTGTGTTGTACCTACTACCTTCGCAACGGTTCTTCTATTAGCGGGTTGGAATGTTTGCTTTTCAATTCGGACCGAGCGCTCTCGTTCCACTTTTCCGCCGCAATATCGTTGCGGAACCTGCAAATTCGTTTCGGGAACTTTAAATTAAGCTGGATGCACTTCGGAAGCCCGACTCGATTGGAGAACGGGCAGGGGCGTAGATGAGGGTGGTCATTAGGGTTGTCATTGTGAGTAGTGAATAAACTGTATACAGGGTGCGCTCGGCACAACTTCTTTTTGTTGCTAGTGTATAGTAACGTGCACGATAATCTCACACCCATAAAACGGGGTCTATTGCCCACAATTATCTTAACAATAAATTTCCGAGACCAAAGTGTGGCTCACTCCGAGAGCTTTTTTGAAAGCGTGAAGCCACGACCGTACTTGAAAATTGTGTTCAAAACGTGTTACACTGAAACTATGTATTTTATTTTTTATGTTGCTGCAGATATTAAAATGCAAAAATATGTATGCATGTGGCCCAGAAATTTCGTGTCCGGTGTTCGTGTTTCATCCACCAATAAACAAGAAACTCAAAGACGTTGCCGCTTCCTGTTGATTTACAACCCTGAACCTTTCTCAAAAATGTGTATGAAGAGCTTCTCGCTCCGCCACTGCTTCCACCTCCCGCTTTTAAACGCTCCTTTGTTTACCGACATCGATTCATGCAAAATGAAACGCAAGAAAACGCTACAATATCGGAGGCGGGCGGTCTATCGAAGTTGGCAATCGAAAACATGTATTTTTTGCACCGCGTCCGTGGAGTAATCCGTCGGATAAAGCGGCCGGAATCCACTTTTCCATTTATCTCTTTTCTTTCGTGCGATCTGAATACTCTCTATCTTCGACCTGGTATTTCATCTCGGCGAGGATCAAGGGAAAGCAGAGAGAGAGCTTCCATAAAATAACGCCGAATTAATTAATCCGATACCTGTCGACAAGTGCGGAATTCTTTCGGGGCGAGATGAGGAAACTGATTTTTCTGAATCGCGCAAACACGAGCGCTGCATCCAGCGCGTTTAATCTAAAATGCAATATCGGTGTAGGCCGCGAGGAAAAATAAACACCCACTCGTACTCGCATAAATAAACAGGTTCGTTAAGAGCCAAAGTTTGCGTTATAAAGCTGTCGGAATTTTTAATTCGGTTAAAATGTTTAATCAGTCAAAAACACGATAATGCGCCGCGAGATTAATCACCTTGAGCGAAACACTCCTTCCGGTTGTTGTGAGGGGCCATAATTAGCCCCCGAACCGGAGGTCAGTGGATAACAATCAAAATTTTCATCGCAGTTGGTGCTGTTTTTTACATTTTAACATTTGCAGAAAAAATCTTGTTTGCAACTCGCACGCGACCTGTTGAAGTTATAACTTGCAAAAATGGTGGATGCCCCAAAACATGTCCCTATTTTTGCAGTCTCTTTTATACTTTCAATTCCTCTGACCCCTGAAACCAACACCCGCCTGTGGTCCCACGTTCATTGATTGTGAGGAATGCACTAAAACTTTACCCGATAAACGAATCGAAATAAAAACTGTTTAAATGGAAACATGTACTGACCAACCATAATATGCATAATATTGAAGTAGGTTCGTATGTAATAATAAACTCAGGGATAATCCTGGTGTAAGCGATAAATTAATGTTGACACACCGACACCACACATCTTTGAATAGTTAAAAATTTCAGGTTTAATTTCCAAAACGCGATTGCATCTGGGACGTCCGAGACACAAACAAGCGGCGGACTTCATTTGCATTACATAGCACTAACACCAAAGAAACTGCACCATAGAAAAAACATTTTCGTGGAAATTACAGTGAATAAATTCTTAGTATGTATTTGCTTAAGAATCGAGCACAGTTTATAACATAGTGGCCGACGCAATACAACTGATAACTAAAATTTACTATCAACGCCAAAATTTTTGGCCCAAAAAAGTCGTTCGGCAAAAACTTTCTGTAGCGTTCAAGTTCTTTTAGTGATAGGCGGAGGGTGAAATAAGGGGTCAGAAAAATGAGTTTAATTTTTTTAACGTCACTTCAGTTTCAATCGATAGTCAACTTTTTTTGTAATGCCCGCCTATATTTTTTTGTTTTACAATGATGAAGATTTATTTTCTTAATTCATAGATGTATTTAACATTATTATTCGATGCATAATTATTAGAAAAATAACGAAATATTTATTACAATCGTACCGAATTTCATACGAAGTTTCCAAGTGCGCCATGGCAAACAATAAAATCACACAAAGTGGCAAAAGTCATTCAAACGTCAGCGTTGAAATTTTCACCTGGGACATTTCAACGTTTCTATTTATTTCAAACAAGATTGGCTGTAATCAGTTGACTCATATGTTTGAAGCTTATGTCCAGTGCAATAATAGTATATTACATTATAAGTGTGGTAGGTTCAATTTTACATCACGAAGTTTCAATATTGAAACTCGACGCGAAGCGGAGTGTTTTAATAAAACTGAGTGATGGAAAATATCTACCACACACATAATGTATACAACTTTTTAGCCGATGACGAAATTTTTCACTCGGCGCCCCCATTTTACAAAAATTATCGTTGCACCGACGTTACATTCACATTATTGACATAAAGATAGGTGCAGGATAGTGTGACGGACGTGGATTTTGCCCAAAAGGATGCGGGAGTTGTAGGAATGCATAATGGCACATAGGGCCCATTTCCTAAAAATATGAGAGAGGTTATGTTTTTGGAGTATTTTGTTGACTTACCTTAACTCTTTCATTATTTTATTGTTGATGTGTTTTACTTTTAGTTCAATGACTGCACCCATTTTGCGACATTATTGTATTTTATGAGAGTAATAATCGCAGTAAATTAATATTTTTAGATTGACATTGACATTGTAAATAAGGTAAATCGGCAACTGAGATGCTTACTGTTTATACCACGAGATGGTGCGCCTTCGAGAGTGTCTTTAAATTGGTCATTATTATATCTTTGAAACTTATTCAAAGACAGTTAAGTGCGGTATCTTCTTTCAAAATATACGACCAATATTTATCATAAAGGATCTTTTTTTTTCGCGTTGCAACACGATCGCATTTTTTATAGAAAAATTATTTGGAGTGATGAATGTACTTTTACCAACTGCATTTTTAATAGGAACATTCATAGATATTGGAGCGAAATAAATCCTCGAGTCATCGTGCATAACACTTTTCAAAGAAGATTTGGTGTAAATGTGTGGTGTGCTCTTTTGAGAGATCGATTTATTGGGCCAATTTTTATAAACGGCACCCTAAATCAAGATAAATATTATCGGTTACTGTCTGAAAACATTGAACATTTCTTAGAGGAATTGCCTCTTGTACAATGAAGACGAGTTTTTTCCAACAAGACGGAGCGGGCCCTCATAATGCAAAAGGAAATGTCAACTGGTTAAATGACAATTTCGGTGCCAGGTGGATAGGGACGGATGGTCCAGTTGGATGGCCTGCGCGTTCACCAGATCTTACAGCACTCGATTTTTGGTTGTAGGGTTGTAGATCGTGTGTACTTAACACCACCAGAAAATGAACTTGGCTTAAGGCAGAGAATTATTGATGTTTGTCGGGAAATACTTATAAAAAAATATATAAAAACTACAGACGAAAATGTCAAAATTGACGGTTGAATGACATTTGTCTGTTTGCGTGCTTTTGTTTGTTTCCCCACAGCCCTCTTTTTTTTTTAATTGTGCACGAAATTATGTCTTCAATAATTCAATCATTAGATTAAGAAAAAAAGGCTCTTCCAGATTACATAAATAAAAAAAAATACAGGTGACCATTAAAAAAAAAGTTGACCATCGTCATAGTTTGATTTTGTAGTACATATTTCTAAAATAATTTTTTCTGCTTTTTGTCCATTAATATCGGACATGAAATGAGGTAGTTAATACTTGCGGCGTTTTTTAGGAAACATCCTGTATAATAATATGGTCGATACCATACTGATGAGGTCAAATAAGACCGGTCTATGGTTTCCGTTGAAAGTTAAGTATTTTGGCTTTTTTCAGTCTTCCAAATCTGATACATTGGTGCTGAAAGAAAATACTCTTCTTGGGTTATTTCGCAATTTCAAATTTAATTGGGAGATTCAAGTTCAGGTCGTTTGTCACCTGAATTGCGGAGAGAGGTTTTATTTATTCGAATAACGTCTGGTAACCAAATGTTAAAAGGCACTCATATTCCGTCTTATTTCTTCATCAACGACGTGTATGTATTCAGCACCGTCACCGGACGGACGTAATAAACCCCACAATTACCGAATCTTCAACTCGCGGAAGTCGTCGACTTCTTCCTCTTCGCCAGATCATCTTTCGGACATTATTCCCACCACCGCCATCAATCGCTGTCAGCACTACTCCCATTGACCCACTGCTCCGACCGGAAATAAATTCATACTTTTTGCCAACTCCGGCTTTGATGTTGATGGATTTAATGGCCGCGAGAATATAGATGGTGGAAAACTTTCACCGACTCAACAATCTCGTGGCCTCCTCGGGTGAGTGATGCGGCTAATTTTCGTACGCATTGCTCTCCAATAAGGGCGATCAATCAATAAGTAATTTCGAAAAAGCGTTCGAAAACAGAAGCTGGGCGAAAAAAGATTGCGTGTTTACCGCGAGATAAAAGAAAAGAAATTAGGTATCGGAGGAAATTGATAGAGTTTTTAGATAAGTACGAGAGGGGTTCATCAGCGGTACAAAAGGAAGATTGATCCAATTTATTAGGGCGGCGAAAAAAGATTATGCATTCATCCCGGATGGAAATAACGAATCGGCCGTGGCCTCACCCGTTCACCCCGGAGCGCGGAGGTCGTCGGCGGAGGGGCCGCGATTATTGATGATGCTTCCAGGCTTCATTAAACTATCCAAAGTTTATCGGAAGGACATTCGCCGGCGGAAAAATCGATGGTTGCCGAGGCTGGAGGAGGTGAACGCCTGCATCCATATGCGATGCGAGGCGAATAAAAAATTAGACCCTTCCGGTGGCCATCGCGTCGTCTGTTGATGTTGATGAATTTTAAAAGGGCGCTGCGCTGTCACGTTTGCTTCTTTCGATGTTTTAAACATGGACTCGAACTTTCAGGCGAAGGCGCTTGTTCTCGCAGAGTGGAAGCGTCTGGCATCGAGAATGGCCTGCAGACAATCTCTTTTGGCTCTATCGCTCAATTAGTTATGTTGTCAAATTTTGAAGAATAGTCAGAACAACTTTTAGGGAACAGACTCGAAGGACCAAACTGAACAACACGAGAGACCGTCCCTCACGCTCCTGGCCAGTTTTTGCGAGCGATGTATCCTTCCGCGGCGCGAAAAACCCGCTTTCGAAAATCGATATCGCACGAAACAAGGCAAGGCGAGCGAGGGGTCGGCGTCGAGGGCGGTGGGGCAAATCCCCGTGCAGCACGGAACGGCTCCGGAATCCAATAACTACGCCGCACGTATCGCGAGCCTTTATTAATGCGATCCCCGTCACCCAATGTCCTATATTAGACATCCCCAGACGTTCCTCTTCTGTACCGCCGCCGCCGCCGACGGAAAGACTGGCCTTTGCAGACGACACCGTCGCCCAGACGTGTCGGCCTCCGTTCCTTTTCCTCCTCTACCGACCCGCCCCCTGTCCGCGCGACCCGAGATATTTGAATCCTATTTCAATTGCTGATATGCAGCTCGAATTTCGGGAGATATTGCCGGAATTCTCGGGACGCTTTTTGCGCGGGCGGTACATGCTTTTCGAATAATTGGAAAGGGGGCGGTGGTGCGAGCGATGGTCACCTCGGAACGAAAAAACCATCCCTCATCGCACAAAATATGACACGAGTGTTATTGGCCATTTTCTCATCCGAAGACACGAGCGTTTTTGCACCCATTTGTAGTTCGGATTGATTCGCGTTATTATCGAAAATAAATATAACGCGGACGCATCCATCATAGGGCCACTACGATCGAGGTCTTTCAGCTCGGAAATCAATCATTATCTGTGAGGCTACGGCGAAATGAACGGTCACAATGACTCGTGTAAGTGTCGGAGTTTTATGGGGGAGTTCCATTAATATGTAAATACGAGAATAAATTGGAAATCGTTCCTTGCCTCGATACAATAGGTCGCCACAGCGCCTTTGGTGGAGAACAAGCGTGCTCAATATTGTACCTCGACGATCCTTCATCAAATCCCTCGAATGTTTTTCAACTCTCCAATCATGTTGTGAACATTCATTTTGTGCTCAGGAATTGTTCCATTTTTAAAACGTTAAATTGTCACAGTCTTAAAACCAACAATCCCATGCACATTACGTACGAATACCAAAGCAACAGTCGTAAATAACCGTTTTATTTCCAATTTCCCGACCAGCATTGATAAAAATTGCTGCAACGTCAACATTTTATTCACCACAACCGCACCAATAAAACCCACCTCGACGTTGCCGCCAGTACTGCAACGACATTCACATTTACATAACGCGATAGCATGTGCAGGACCACTAAACGTAATTCGCTAATCATGTACGAAAGAGAAATAAAATTTTTTGTTCGCACGTTTTAAAAACCGGCTAATCCTGCGGACTTTGTAAACAAATAGCGAGAGAGAGAGACGGGGGCGCGCGTCAGAACGAGACGGAAACACGGTCGCCGCGGAGCGACGTCCTGCTAATCTATTTATAGAGGATTCATTCAGATCAGACTTTATCCTATTATTAATATGAACGTTTGAACGTCGGGTATTTTTAGGTGTCGTGTCGAATTTGTGTTAAATTAAAGTAGGCGGTGTCTTAATTTTTTTAGAGCAGTGTAGCGTCATTTTATCCGTGTCTTATCTAGATGGCTCGGGTTATCGGCAGGCACTCAACACCGTGGGTAGTAACAAATATCGAAATGGTGCACTTACCTACGCTAACGTAACTGACCTACAGGAAAATTTTAGTTAGTTTTGTTAATTACATATCAGGTCGGGCTTTTATGAACGAGTTTTGGGAAGCGCGGCAGTAACTAGACCTCCAAGGAGGAAGACGTAAAAGATTAAAAGCGTTAGGATGAAATATTCAGCGTTAGATGAACTGAAATAGTATCGCGGTTGCTAGACGTGAGTTACTAAAGAGTTAATTGTTGCGTTTCCGGATACACCGGCAAAATACGAATGTATTGTTAATGGGAAGTGGCGCCGTGGTCAAAGTGGTTAAAATTCTGTGCGCAACAACTGTTAACTCTGTTTGGTGTCTTTTGACGTTGTTGGTGGTTTTCGAATTCGTTTAGACCAAGAGGCACGCGTCAAAAGTATTTTTCTTTGCCTGTTACAAAAGATGCTCAAAGCGAGGCAAGCCTGTCCTCGTTTTTTTTTAATTTCTTGTCGTTCATTCAAAGACGTTGGGAGTGTTACGAATTATGGCGGCGGCATTTTGTATACATTCTCGTAATTCTTGTACGTTGTTTATAGGGGCAGCATAAACTAATCGTTTCATCCACCCCGACAGAAAGAATTCGCAAGGTGTTAAATCCGGCGAACGGGGTGGCCAAGGAACAGGACCCTACCTGTTGGAAATCTGTCGTTAACCATTTGTGCCGAGTGGCAAGGCGCTCTGTCGTGCACATAGCAAATATTCCGTCGAATTGCTATTATATTTAAAACGTCTCTATATATTTTAGAATGCGCGTGCTATGTCAAACAACATTCTGACAAATTTTACAATAATAGGACCGCTAACAATAAGTATAACTTTAGAAATTATGCCAACTTACTACTACCACAACACCGTCTATATCAAACTAGTAAAGGGCCATATATCATGTCTATAAAAATATATAACAAATTACCGCTGCAACTAAAGAGTGTAACTAACATCAAACTTTTCAGAAAACTAGTAAAGGGTTTCTTAATAAGAAATCCCTTTTACACTCTATATTTCCATTTTTAATCTCTTTCAAATTTTTAAATCGTGCTATCTTGTATATATATATAAATCTTTATTTGCCCTACGGGCTTTTTGATTCCTATACAAATACAAGTAAACTTAACAATTATAATAATAAAAAAAAAACTAAATAAAATTCTCTATTTCTTCTTCCCTCCCCTTTCCTCTTCTCCCTTCTCCCTCCTCTTCCATACCTCTTTTATCCATTTAATTTCCCTTCCATCTACATTCAGTAGTTCCTCTTTTTCTTTCCTCTCTCTTTGTTTCATCTCACTGCACTCGTTCCACATATGCTCAATCGTATCTCTTTCTTCATAGCACATTCTACACATTCTTCCTCCATCTTCTGCCCAATACCTATTTCCTACTTCCTCGATCATGCATCTTCCGTACTTCGCGTTGTATCTGGATTCTCTAATTCTTTCTCTCCTCTCTTGTCTATCCGTATAAATATCTCTTTCACTTAGTTCTACATTCATCCACACGCCTCTTTCGCTCAGTCTCCCTATTTCTTTGCTTGCATACCCATTCCTCCTGTAGTAATTCTCCCTATCATTCTCCTCTGAATTCTTCTTTTTTTCTCTCCAGCACTCCTTTAGTATCCTACATTCTTTCCTCCCTTCCATCCTGTCTTCGAACTTGACCGCTCTTTTTCCCGCTTTCACTCTCAACCTATTCCTCTTGCATTCTTCTCTCCCTATGTACCCTGGCGTTTCTCTCTCCACCCCTAGCACCCACCTCAGATATTTCTCTTGCACCCTCTCTATCTCCTCTTGTTCTTTCCATCCCCAGATCTCTGCTCCGTACAACAACACGCTTTCAATAAGACTTTCATTCTCCTCTTAAAATCGCCTCCCCACCTTCTCTCTCGTATTCCCCATACACATCCTATCACCTTGTTCGCTTTTCTTGCCAGTTCTCTAATATGTGCCTTATCTGTGGCTCTTTCATTGAACACATACCCCAAGTATTTGAATTCTTTTACTTGTTCTATTACTTCTCCCTCCCACCTCCAATCACTCTCTTCGTTCTTCCTCTTTCTCTTATTGAACACCAGCATTTTTGTTTTCTCTACATTCACTTCTAGTCTTTTCTTCTTCACATATTTTCCTAAACTCTTTATCATTTCCTTCAATTCTCTTTCACTCTTTGCCATCATTACCACATCATCCGCAAATGCCAGGCTCCACACTTTTTTTCTACCTACCACTTCTTAACTTCTTCTTTAACTCACTCTTCGTCAAGTGGTCCAGGATGTATACATTATCCATAGTTCCCCTCCCCTCTCTAAATCCTGCTTGGCTGTCTGGTAATGCTCCCTTTTCCTCTCTCTCTGTCATCCTTTCATTCAGAATTGATGCATACAACTTGTACCCTGTGTTTAGGAGAGTTATCCCTCGGTAATTTTCTACTTTATTTTTCTCCCCTTTTTTGTAAATGGGGTAAATTACCCCCTCTCTCCACCCTACCGGGAATCCTTCTCCTCTCCACACCCCATTCAATACCTCCACCAGCCTCTCTAGCACTCTTCTCGTCCCATACATCCACGACTCATTCTGTATTCTATCCCTCACTGGTGCCTTCCCTTTCCTCAGTTTCTTCACATGCCTCTCCACCTCTTCCATTGTAATTTCTTCTCCTTCAGGTTCTACTCGGTTTCTCTTCGTCTCTATTTCCGTTTTCTTCTTTTTTTGTTCTTTTATTGCTTCCTTTTTAGGTTGCTCACATTCTTTGTCCCACCATTTATTCTTTCTTTTTGTTCCTCCACCTCTTACTGTTATTTCTCTTTTTTGTCGCTGCTTTTTCCAATATTTCTACCAATTCTTTCTCCATTTTCCCTACTTCTTGTTCTTTAAATCTTGCTTTTTCCAGTCTTCTCTTATACTCTTCCACCCCTTGCTCGTCCCATACTTTAATTATCACCTTCCGCATTTCCTCTATTTTTTCTTCTTCTCCTCTCTTTTCTCTCCCCCTTCCTATACTTATCTCTATAGGCAGATGGTCTGACTCTACTCTTTCCCCTATTCTGAATTCTTCGACTTCTTCCCATGCTTCTTCGTTTACTATTCCGTAGTCTATCACCGTCTCTCCTCTACCGCCTATGTAGGTCCATTCTCCTTCTTCGTCCCCTTGTTTATTTCCATTCAGCACTTCCCATCCTTTCTCTTCTATCCATTCCATCAACTTCTTCCCTTCCGCGTTTTCTTTCTTGTCTTTGGATTTTCTTTTTCCCTCTCCTCTCTCTTCTTCCCAATCCCTGTCTCCTCTTTCCCCAATTCTCCGGTTAAATTCCCCTCCCAGAAGCAGACATTCTTCCCTGTTGTCTTTTAATGTTTCTTCTATCTTGCTTATTGTTTCTTTCATCTCTTTGCTGTACACTGTCACTATTTTCCACCATTTACTGTCTATTTTAACGTTTCTCACCATGTGACCTTCCTCTTCTCCCTTCTTTTTAGTATTCTCTTTTATTCCTTTTTTTACCCCTGTTATTATTCCCCCTGCTGTTCTTCCTTTTTTCTTTCCCCTTCTCCCCTCTTGCCATTCCCACTTGAACTCCTTTGGTAACAGTTTTTATATTTTTTCCCAGCTTTCTGACCATGTTTCTGTTAATACAACAATATCGAACTCCTTCACATAGTCCCAAAAATCTTCTTTTTTTTTCCCTAGTCCCGTTACATTCCAAAATAGTGCCTTCACCCCTGTTTTTCTCGTTACCTTCTTTGATTTCCAATTGAATAGTAATAAATGAATCACTAACAATCCCTACCCACAAGTTTAAAGAAAACTGTCGTTTGTGACGAGTTTCTTGAATGGCATGCGGATTTTCATCACTCCACACAATAGTGTTATGTAACTTACAAACCGCACTCAAAAAAATTTCACTTTTGACAAATTTTCTTTAGCAACAATTCACGCGACGTTGAGCATCTACAGGTTGCAAAACTGGCACTTTTTGAGCATGATAAGGCTGTAAACCCTGTTCATGTGGAGTTCTCCAAGCGGTAAATTGCGACACCCACTCGATACGATAATCTGCTGGTGCTGATGTTTCTTCTTCGGCCTGTGTCACTCGTGGTGGTCGCGTTGCTTCGAGCGCCAGTTTTTTTAACGTGGTATGCTCCGCACTCGTCCACGGGTAGCTTAGTGGAGTACGGTAATCCGGCGTTACGGTCTTTATTTACAATAATTTACAACTATGGATTTACACGTCTCATCTCTCTCTCTATCTCTCCGGTAACTGCTGGGTGCCCGGCTTTATTAATTACACCGACTCTATACGCATACGGTGACGGCGAAAAGAAGAAGGGATAGGGGACGTTTATATCTTTATTCACACGGTGGCTTTCTCTCCGGTTTAACTCTTTATATATTCGCTGCATTTATTAAATAATTTATCTCTCTCTGGAGCGGAGCTGCGGCGGCCGGCGGCATAGGTGGACTTGGGGTGGAGAGGTGCGGGCGGGAGCGCCGCCAAGAAAAGACCCGTTTGGGTATCCCGAGGTGCTGGATCCCCCGACCTCCTCCTCACGGCACACAGGAAGCCAGACAACTGGAAGGCCGCTAGGCCAAACCTCAGGGGTCCTGCTGCCCTTGCAACCAGTCGGCACCCGGATACCAAGGCTAATGGGAGGCGGTGGACGGGCAGTAGGTGATCCTTTACCTTCTTCTCCTGAGGGTCGGTTGCTCTTCTTGTCTCTCTATTCTCTTTCTCGGGTTCTTCTTCTTCGTCGTCTCTTTTTTTTTTCTCCTCCACTTTTCCCTGAGTTTGCTGGAGGACAGGATCTGTGGTCTGCAAGTTTCTGGTCGGCCTTTTATAGAGTACTTAGTGGGGGATCACTGACGTCGGCCATGCGCGAAGCGGAGCGCAGCGAGTGGGAGACATAAGGTCTTATCTTCTTCCTTACTGGGCGGCGGCGGTTCTGAGCGACGGAGAGAGTTCGGGTTGTGAATTTGCCATAACCCCTAAGATGTTGTACCAATCAACAAATTGCAGGATTTCAAAGAATGGAAATTTACAGGTTTCTGATGTAGTTCAACATTTCAACGACTCAATTTATAAATTGAGGGATTCAAGATTTCAGCGCCTCAAACTTAATTGACTCCGACAGAAACACAATGGTGTCTTTTTCGAGACTTCATGAAAGCGCAAATTACGCGGTGAAAAGCCCTATCGGATTTCGGTCCCATTCCCCCCGTATATAGTTACTATCACTTGCCCTAAAATAGCAATAGGATTGGTTCAACGGACACCGGCAAATCGATAGTCCACTCCGTCGTTGCCGTACTTGGGTTTTTGCCTGTGATACCGCTCACTCATGCGATTCCGCACCTACTAATGGAAATACCTGGATCGACTCCGGACGTCGAGTCGATGTTTATCCTACCGGAGCCACCGGGGACTTTAATGTTTAAACAATTGTCTGCGGCGTACGGATCGACCGGAGGAAAAAAAAAACCCTTTCGGAAACGGGGAGCCGCTCGTTAATCGAACAACGGTGTTAATTTATTTACCGAGGTCTCGTATAGTGGTCCCGCGGGGCATCCGGAAGACCTGTGTAAATTTCGCCGGTATTTACGGGCGCGTCTTAAACATTTCATTAGAGGAACGGTATTATCATTTATGGTGCGTTCGGAACTTTGATCGTTACACATCGTCCAAAATGCATGCGATTATCAAAGTTTGTGGGAGCTCGCAGGATGCAAGTCAGGAATGAGAACGATGCTGGGGTTTCAGACACCCTCTCCACAAATTTGTCAACGAAAAGATTGTCGAAGTCGACAAAAAATAAATAAAAACTAATCTCCTGTCCGAGACGTTTTAAAAAAGCTCCAACTTTCCCAATTAGCGAAAAAACACGACGGCCGGGACGAAATAAATCACGAAATTAATTGGCTCGCTTTATTTATATTTATTTCGAAGTCGCCGATTCGCGGACTGGCGCAAACCCGGCTTAATTAACTTGTTTACGGGAGCCACCGAAACATCTTCCGTTAGCGCGAGCCCCATTCTACCGAGTTTGCGAACACCTATTATTAGTAACGGCGTATCGTGTTCCGACAAGAGACAGAAAATAGACAAACGCTCTCGAAATGTTTAATATTGACAATGCAAGACGATAATGTCGCGAGAGAGATGCGGGAGCGAAGGAGACGGCGAGACTATGACAGTTTAATGTTACAAAGGAGTTTAGCGCACAATGGGTTTAAGAGGCGAACTTTAATCAGTTCCTCCCGAAAATCGTCCCCGAAGAATAAAAGAAAACGTTTTTAAGATCGAGGTGGAGGTTTTTGTTATGTCGGAAGGTCTGAAGTTTGCTCGACGCGACCTTTTAAGTCGGTTCGGTGATGTTGGACGAAGTTCGCTGTATTCACAGTAAAATTCGAGTATGGACCGAGCACGGAATGAGAAAAGTTACACCTATGATCATCACCGTCGTTTTCAAGTTTGGAGGTTTTCAGATGCTGATATTGACTTGCTCCAATAAATATACCGGCGCCTAAATCTTTCTAGACGCCTCCAGTTGTTCCATGGCGCTCTCGATGTGTACCGGCTATTCCAAAAGATGGTGTCGTACTCGAGTATGTTGCAGTATAAATCCAGCACATTCTAGTAATTGACGACGCCGCTACAGCGATGAGTCATCTCGGGTTCACGTCCGTTACAGTATTTTCAACTTAAATAATACGTAGGGGCAGACGAAAATCCGCATGTTATTTATTAGGCCCCACAAGTCTGTGTTTTGTTCCCCCAGATTTCTTGACATTTTTATTGATTCTTCTTGATATTATTTTTGATGTGCAATAATCAGAAGTAGAATAATACGCGCGGATAGCGTCGTTAGACATGGATACGCTCTTATCTATAAGTAAATTTTAATAAAAAATTCAGAGACCATAATATTTCTGTATTTGAGTTATTTTTGATATGCAATAATCAGAATTAGAATAATACGCGCGGACAGCGTCGTTAGACATGGATACGCTCTTATCTACAAGTAAATTTTAATAAAAAATTCAGAGACCATAATATTTCTGTATTTGAGTTATTTTTAATATGCAATAATCAGAAATAGAATAATACGCGCGGACAGCGTCGTTTGACATGGATACGCTCTTATCTATAAGTAAATTTTAATAAAAAATTCAGAGACCATAATATTTCTGTATTTGAGTTATTTTTGATATGCAATAATCAGAAATAGAATAATACGCGCGGACAGCGTCGTTAGACATGGATACGCTCTTATCTACGAGTAAATTTTAATAAAAAATTCAGAGACCATAATATTTCTGTATTTGAGTTATTTTTAATATGCAATAATCAGAAGTAGAATAATACGCGCGGATAGCGTCGTTAGACATGGATACGCTCTTATCCATAAGTAAATTTTAATAAAAAATTCAGAGACCATAATATTTCTGTATTTGAGTTATTTTTGATATGCAATAATCAGAAATAGAATAATACGCGCGGACAGCGTCGTTAGACATGGATACGCTCTTATCTACAAGTAAATTTTAATAAAAAATTCAGAGACCATAATATTTCTGTATTTGAGTTATTTTTAATATGCAATAATCAGAAATAGAATAATACGCGCGGACAGCGTCGTTAGACATGGATACGCTCTTATCTATAAGTAAATTTTAATAAAAAATTCAGAGACCATAATATTTCTGTATTTGAGTTATTTTTGATATGCAATAATCAGAAATAGAATAATACGCGCGGACAGCGTCGTTAGACATGGATACGCTCTTATCTATAAGTAAATTTTAATAAAAAATTCAGAGACCATAATATTTCTGTATTTGCGTTATTTTTGATATGCAATAATCAGAAGTAGAATAATACGCGCGGATAGCGTCGTTAGACATGGATACGCTTTTATCTACAAGTAAATTTTAATAAAAAATTCAGAGACCATAATATTTCTGTATTTGAGTTATTTTTAATATGCAATAATCAGAAATAGAATAATACGCGCGGACAGCGTCGTTAGACATTGATACGCTCTTATCTATAAGTAAATTTTAATAAAAAATTCAGAGACCATAATATTTCTGTATTTGAGTTATTTTTGATATGCAATAGTCAGAAATAGAATAATACGCGCGGACAGCGTCGTTAGATATGGATACGCTCTTTTCTATAAGTAAATTTTAATAAAAAAAAATCAGAGACCATAATATTTCTTAAATAGGACCCTGCAAATTAAGACGCGTATCCAACACAAAAAATCCCGTCTTGCATTCGATTTGCCAGAGTCGACCAGTTGCAAAAGGAAAATGAAACCGGCGAGAATCCATACGGTATCGTCTACAACTTACTTCTTCCGCTATGTCTCGATTCCTACAAAAAATATAGCCTCCGGGAAGTCAATTTTCAATAACCGAGGAATCGTAATAGTGCAGTAACTCCTTGCCTTTTAGTATTCCAATTCTGATGTTTCTTAGAGAATCTTTAGTTTCTTTATCTTTATCATCCCCGAGGTTGTCGCACTCCTTTACGCTCGCTAGGGTAACGTTTTAAAACGAAAATGCGTAACGTGCAGGATTGGGCGAGCGCTTCACCCGTTTTCGTCACTATGAAACTTCTAGATTTCAATTTTGATTGTTTTTTTTTTTGTGATTTTTTTTACATTTTTTTTTAGATTCCTTATCTATATCTATCTATCTTTGTATTCCTCTTGATTCTCTCTTCTCCTTCTGCCTGATCTTTACTTATTCTTTTCGCAGTTGTTTCTTATTCCTCTTTATTTCTTCTAGCTCCCAATTTGTCCTGGTTCTTTCATTTCTTTTTGGATCTTCCAGAATGTTTTTAATTCTTTTCGATTCTTCTTCTGATTCTTCTAATTCTTCTGGTTATTTTTGTGCTTTTTATTCTTTTTTATCAAAGCTTGACCTTATTTTGAAACCTCCAGGTCCTCGGACGTTTATACATATTTCCAAAGTTTGAAGTTTGCCGGTTTTCGAGCATTGAGATTTCGAAGTTTTCACATTTTACGCTCTTTTAGTGTTTTTAATTTCCAGGTTCGTTCAGTCTTCTCTAAAAGAAATCGGGACGGAAATTCACCGCCGCCTCAACTGACTTCTTTTCCTTCTCCTCGGGCGCGTTTCTTAATTAATGCAGGTCTGGATGCAGCTCCCCGGCAATCCGAACTAACAGCCAAATTAACATTGATTAATTGGGTTTTAGATTCGCCGGTAAAAAGCGCGTTTGTGCTCAATAGGACATAATTGAGCTGCCGACGACGTCGCTTCGGCGCATTAAAAGGAAGAGATGTTTCTTGAGAAGACCGTTCCGTCCATATCACTAGACCTCCCGAGGTCAAACTGTTGTACCTCCCGTTTAATTACGGTGTCAAGAACACTCCTCTTATGATGTCCGCGAAATTGGGTTTCGCTCCGGCAAAGCCACACAGATAAATATTGATAACTAGACAAATCGGACGTCCTCCCTATCGATCCGAGCCCACTCAGATGAGTCCATTAACAGGAGTTGCGACACCTCTCCGGAAAAATCCCCGACGTCTGATAAGCGAGTTTACCTTTCGGGAAGTTAATTAATATTCTCGGTTTCTCCGGGAAGCCCTTTATCTGGAGACACGACTCGCATGCGTAAATATATATCATTTTGGGCCCTTACACTTTACACTTTGAGCACACAACGAAACCGCGCCGCCTTGTTTGTAGTTCGGTCGTCGGAGGACACGTTGTAATATGATTAAATGATTTAAATTACATTTACAAAGGACGCCGTTGTTTATTCACGGCGAGGAGTGAACATCCAGGACAATGCGATGATGTTGGTTACCTCTCAAATAAACTTGAAACCTATACCGTATCTGATGCAAGCGGGATCCTATGGAAACGTCAGCCCGAGTAATCGGTTTAATTTCGACGCGGGGGAGTGATAAAAGAGGGTTTTTTCGGCGACCTCTATTGTGTGGTGGCGGCGGCGGGGTGAAGGTTGAATTTGATGTTTGGACAAGTTCTCGAAAAAATAGCACGGATAGAGGGGACCGTAATTTTTTGCGTGAGGCATGCAACCGAAAGACTGACCTATACTATCCTACATTAGTATTATTACTAATTGATGTTAATTGTTTCTATCTTTTTCAGGTAACGTGTGGTTGGGCGAATAATTCGGTAATGTAGAACCTTCTTTCTTTGGACCGAAAATCGCAATATCTACACAATATCACCCAACACCCGAAAAGCACAGAACCCGCGCAGATTAAAAAACAAAACGAGGTCTTCGAGCGTCATTACTCGCGCGAAACCGGAGTCGAGTTTGCCGATTTCGTCGCGATGCGGATCATATTTCAGTGATTTAGAAAACTGCCGAAGCAGATTGTCTCTCGGCGCGATCCTCTTAAGCGGTGTTGGTTTTCAGAGGGTTGAAAAGACGATCGGATTCCCGGGCACCGGGTGGAACAGAAGTCGATTAACTCGTAACGCCGACTCGAATATCGCAATTTTTAACGTTTACCATCGAGTTATGGTCGGGATTCCTGCTTGCGATGTCGGCGCCGGCAATTTACATACCGCTCACTCACTTCTCTTTGTACGGGTTTGTTTTCAGGTTCGTTCTTACGGAAAATTGTTTTTAACACCGCGACCTTAATTGTTTTTCGTGCATCTGACGCACTCGGCGGCGGATAAAGGGGGATCGTAATTAATTATCGGACGAAATATACATCAAAGATTGTTGACAAACTTTCCGTTTTTCAACTGTCGATCACCGCCGCGAAAGCTTTCGCCCCAATTTACATATTCCAACGCAAACACACACGCCCCATTTATAATGAATAAAATAAACGGCGATTTTTGCCGTTTTTCCGCCGGGGAAAAAAAATGCCCCCCGTGTGTTTGCGTTCGGCGCGTTCGAACCGCCGCTCCGGAATTAATATAATGCACGGTATGAACTTTATGCAAATATCTACAACATATCAATTAACCAAACAGAGACGCCCGGCGATATCGAAATTAATTTATTTGTGATTGCGGTCATTTGGATAATTGCTCGGATAATCGGAATCACGCAACATCAGTTATGTAAACAGAATATTTTTTCTGTTCCGAGTGAAAACGAATTGAATAAAACGCGGAAAAATGCCGGTGCCGCCGTTACGGGTGATTAATCTCGTCGCTGGAATAGTTGTGTGTACATATTCTAAATTCAAATGAAGATAAAAATTATTCATGATAATCGCGGTTGCGCTTGTCATCCATGTTTCATTAGTGGAGTTAGGGTTTCTTCATGATGCTGTGAGCCTCATGCTTTTGGTGATAAAAAAGTTGCGATTTATTTCGTTTATACTTTTGCATCAGAATAACCTTCTACTTACTTTGTCTGCGCTAAATCTAAAGTGGCACCTTTAAAGACAATCACACTTCCGGGATTAGAACTTTCCGCAGCAGTCCTCTTAACACGTCTCCTAAGTTTTCTTATTAGGATATACAAAGATCAGATTCACTTTTGGATTATGTCAGCAAAACGGCGCTATTCAAAGTGTATTGTCTAAATGCGTTCGATATTTCCGTAGGCATCGTGGCCATCATCAACCCCCCATGAGAAATTTGCCTTATTCCCGTTTTCCACAAGTTGGCGTAGATTACGCTGCACCCGTTCGTATAACAATGTCAAGAGTTCGTGGCACTAAATCACTAAAAGCTTATTTTTGTTTATTTGTATGCTTTTCAACCATAGCTCTTCATTTGGAGGTAGCTTTTGATTTAAGTTCGGAGTGTTTTCTTGCAGCTTTGATGCGCTTTCTGGCTCGTAGAGGACATTGTCAACACATTTCTTCGGATTGTGGGACAAATTTTGTTAGTACCTATAGGCAACTGAATCGTTGAAAGGAAAAAGAGATTCATTAAATGCTTGTTATTTCTCATCCATTTGGTCAGTCGATGACTATTGTGGACAGGGTGGCCCACCCGCCCACCGCACTCACAAACGGTGCCAGAACGATACTCCTTTTAGTCACAAACAAACCTATACCAGTAATGATAATAAATCCAAACTGAATGGATGACAAACCTGTTCGTAAAGAAACCATTTTCCTATTGTATCCACACTACGTTTCTTGTATCTCACTGTTGTTCTTTGTGACTAAAAACCATATGGTTCATGGCACCACACGTCAGTGCGGTGGGCGGGTGGGCCGCCGCATCCACAACTAACGGATTGACTAATGGTATTGGAATGACAACCATTTTTTGACTTAAAATTTTGAAATTGGATTGAACACGAGAGTGAGTTCTAGTTTTTAATGAGCCTCTGAGCGGATGGCTTGGCATTTTAATCCTCCGCCTGTGCCTCATTTTGGTGGCCTATGGGAGGTTGATAGTTCTTAACCTATTGACAAAAGTGACAACCCGCTGCGAGCAAGAGACGAATGTGCAATATTGACCTCATTAGCGTACAAATATTCGACAAAAAAACTAAATCAATGAGACGGAGATCATTAGTGTCTGTCTGGACGTTGGATAAAAATTCCGGGACGTGCAGGGACCTCCAATTATGCGGGAAGGGTTATTGTCGTTTATTACGCGTTAATTCTGGAATGGGCTTCCATAAAGTGCCACCACTCAAGGAGATTATGATTATGAATGCAGAGATGGGATTTTCATTGCACTTCATTGTGCCGCTGATGAGATCCTTCATAATGGACGGGATGCGCGTCTGGTGGTCGCACATTCTTAGACACTCGAGTCCGTCTCTTCCCATCGCCTGTCATAAATCACCATCTCAAACCGCGATCTGTAATTGCTTCGACTGTGTGTCTTCGACTTTCCAGAAATCTCGTGGGCGCCCACACCGTCACCATGATTTACGCTGATTGCGACGCCACGACGAGGTGGGCCCATTCGTCACCCCTTCCGTCCGGAATTTTTAATTCGCTCGTCTGCGTCCCCGGATTTATGAATCCGGTACAGGTAGAAGCCAGTAAATAACCGACCCGCCGCCCATCGTGTGCATTCCGATCAGGAATTCAATGTCACCTGCCCACGCTCGTGCTGGAAGCGCCGACCTTGGGGTTTAGATTTGGTGACGACCATCTTGGAGATGGATTACGTCACCGTGGTGGTGCTGCAGGAAACGGAGAGCTATTTTCGTGGTCGCTGGATTTTACTTTCTTCGCTCCTCCGTGGTCAGTGTCAATGTCCCGACCTTGATCTAGACAATCAATAGAGAGCGTAAAGACAAAAACTACTATCGGCTGAACCACCGGCTCCATCTAATTGCTGATGCTCACAGCAAACTGTCGTTTTTGCCAATTGCCCAGATGACGGGTCGGCGCCCGACCCGTAACTGGGGCAATGCAAAGAGCCTTGTGACTGATAACGCTTATCTCAGCATGTGAGGCGTTGGAAATCAGCTGTTCGGGCGCTAAAAACGCTCGGCATTCCGCGGCTGGAATTTCGGACTGGAAAATTACTCAGGATTATGCAACGAATGCCTGCAATAACCGCCGACCAGCATTCGGGAAATTCGACGGGAAAATTCGGTTCAGAAGGTATTCGTTCCTTTTTCCGAGCCGCTCCAAAGTTCAAAAGCAACCACAGGACGTATACATACGATTTATGAAGTCATCTCCGAGTTATAAAACTTCAGAGGTTCCGTCTGTCTGTCTTCTATTTTTAAAAATTACCGCACGCCGTCCGTAATGTGGCAAATTAGCGGGAACGTTGCATTTTCATCGCTCATTTCCCGCATGTCTTGTTATTGTGATTCCAATTACGAAGGTCACCTCGTCCATTCATTTCCACACGATTAATAATAATGTATGCGTTGATAAACTTTAGAGATCACGACCGCCTTTTTACTGCAGTCACTTTTAACCTCGGATTCCTCTGTAGAGAGCTCCTCGGGAATGCTAATAAAGTTACGTTTTGCTGCAGACTGGAAGGTTGTTTCTGATGCTCGAGGTTATGCAGGGAATCGGGTGCTGTATCGTTCACAAAATCATATTTAGAAAGAGCACGTCATGAAAACTCATCAATAAATGCAAATTCAATTACCTGTTCGGAATTCATAATACAGAATCTAGAATCTGAAGGATTCAAAGAGTTTAGAATTCGAAATTCAGAATCCAGCACCCGGAAATTGGAACCATGTCCAGAATCCAAATTGTAATCAATTGTGACGCTTGTTTCAATCGGGTTCCCTCGAGCGCCAGTTTTTTCACGTGGTATGCTCCACTTGACTAGCTGTCAGGTTTGGCCGGAAAATAAAATACATAAATGCAGGGTCGGTATTACGATCTTTATTTACAATATGTACACGCTTTCAATATACACACGGTGACGGGGAGCATGCGCAAGAGCGGGATTAGGGAATGTCTTTTACTTTATTAACCCTGTGTCTCTCTCCCCGATTATGGCGGTCCCTCTTCCTCGTCTCTCTCTTCGGCTTCTTCCCCGGTGGGCTGGTGGACTCATCTTGACGTTTTCATCCTAGCGGTCGGCCTTTTATAGACTAAATACAGATCTCAATATCTTAAATTCGGATTCGAGAAATTGAAACCAGATAGGAGATCTACCAAATTAAAGAAAGTCAAAGGAACTGAAGGAGTCAAATGGAATCAAAGGAAAGAAAAGAATAGCAGGAGAATCGGAAGAAATATGGGGAATTACTAGGAACTACAGGATAATTGGAAGAAAAAATATGGAGAAAAAGTCAAAATTCAAATGAATCAAAAAAGAATCGGAATAAGTGAAAGAATAAAAGATCAATGATAAAAGGAATCAGAAAGAAGAATTTGCGGGAATAATTGACAAAATTGAACGATAACTTGGGATAAACCTGAATAAACCTAAAACCCGAAAACTTGGAATAAACCTGAATTAACATACAACAGGGAAACATGGGATAAACCTGAATTGATATAGATTCCGAAAACCGGGGATAAACCTAAATCAACCTTGAACAAGATAACTTGAGATAAACCTGCATAAACCCAAAACCCGAAAACTTGGAATAAACCTGGATTAACATAGAACTGGGAACCATGAGATAAACCTGAATGAATGAGCGAAAACTTGGGACAAACCTGAATAAACCTATTACCCGAAAACTGAGGATAAACCTGAATCAACCTTGAACACGATAACTTCACGTAAACCTGAATAAACCCAAAACCCGAAAACTTAACCTGAATAACATAGATCAGGAAAACATGGGATAAACCTGAATCAATGAGCAAAAACTTGGGGTAAACCTGAATTGACATAGAACAGGGAAACATGGGAT
This sequence comes from Diaperis boleti, assembly GCA_963583935.1. NCBI lineage: Eukaryota > Metazoa > Arthropoda > Insecta > Coleoptera > Tenebrionidae > Diaperis > Diaperis boleti. The sequence goes on along the minus strand of OY757244.1, from coordinate 80,853,515 downwards.
AAACCTGAATCAACCTATAACCCGAAAACTGAGGGTAAACCTGAATTAACATAAAACAGGGAAACATTTGATAAACCTGAATCAACCTATAACCTGAAAACTGGGGATAAACCTGAATCAACCTTGAACACGATAACTTCAGATAAACCTGAATAAACCTAAAACCCGAAAACTTGAAATAAACCTGAATTGACATAGATTCCGAAAACCGGGGATAAACCTAAATCAACCTTGAACACGATAACTTGAGATAAACCTGCATAAACCCAAAACCCGAAAACTTGGAATAAACCTGAATTAACATAGAACTTTTAATCATGGGATAAACCTGAATCAATGAGCGAAAACTTGGGACAAAGCTGAATAGGTTTACTATTACTCGAAAACTGAGGATAAACCTGAATCAACCTTGAACACGATAACTTCACATAAACCTGAATAAACCTAAAACCCGAAAACTTGAAATAAACCTGAATTAACATCGACCAGGGAAACATGGGATAAACCTGAATTAATGAGCGAAAACTTGGGTTAAACCTGAATCAACCTTGAACACGATAACTTGAGATAAACCTGTATAAACCTAAAACCCGAAAACTTGGAATAAACATAAATTAACATAGGCCAGGGAAACATGGGATAAACCTGAATCAATGAGCGAAAACTTGGGGAAAACCTGAATCAACCTATTACCCGAAACTTGGGGATAAATCTGAATCAACATCAGAACAAGATAACTTGCGATAAACCTGAATCAACCTATTACCCGAAAAGTTATACAAATGGAGAATTGGGAGCCTTGAGAAGAATTAAAGCAGAATCGAAATAATAAAGAAAATCAAGTAGGTGCGATTGATAGAAAGCTTGGGGAGATATAGAAGAAAAAGAATTAAAAGAGAATGGAGAAAGTGTAAATTTAAAAAATGGAGATCATTATTAGTATTTTGCTATACACAATTCAAATCATTACAGGAATCTTGTTTGCTTCCCAAGTATTGCTGACACAGGTGTGAAGATCGTTTTAAACTTTAAAGGGCTCACTACACCTTTACCATGGAACTGTCCCACCTGCCGGATCGACACTCTCGCATCTCGACCAAACATTGAACTCTCGACTCGAAAACAACACACTCCTTCCCATCGAACCTCTAAAAAACAGCGCGGCACCCACATATGACCCTTTCCATCCTCCGCTCGCAGTTGAAATTTGACCCTTGTTGACTCCTCGGATATGTCCCACATTCCCCCATGATATCATCGCGGTTATCCAGCGGCGCAGCTGTGTCGACTCTTAACTTTCTCCGCTCGCGTGGAATTTAATACACGCACGACATCAAAGCCAGACCTTGCGTTATATCCATCCATCGGACGTGTTTATTTCGCGTCCCTTGCGATAATAATTGAAAATTAACGAGCCGGCGGCCGTCTTTCTCAACTAATTGTCCTTTTTTGTTGCAGGTAATGGCATCGAGAGTCGCTCGTTTCGCTCGCCGCCGCGCCATGTGCGAGCGTTGCGCAACGACGATAGCGATCTTCACCTGGTGGTAACCGACGGTGTTTCGGGGCGAAATCGCGCGGCGGAGGGTCGGGGGTGGTGGTGTTGGAACGGCGAGGGTGGAAATGTGCGATTTGCGCCGTCAAATTGTTGCTTGCTTTCGATGACGATGGGGATGGGGGACAAAAGTGTTACGTAACGTAAAGGCTCGAAAATGATATTCATTGATTTGAATCGATAAAATCACATTCATGATTTGATGTTCTTTAGTCGTTCAACCAACCAAAGACGGGCCACGTGACTTGCAGTCTCGCTAAGCCACGTCTCATGTCTATTGTATCGTAGTGTCCGTAAGAGCCGCAGTTCTATATTCTATTCTAGTTTGGATTTTCTACTCCGTCCCTGTATCGAGATAAAATTCTTTAAATTTTGACTGTAAAATCGGAGCACGCCACTGCACCCAGCGCAATGTAAACATATGCGACATATCTTTAGTTCATAAATAATAGACAAAAACTGTCATTATTTTTTGAATCCACCTCACTTCTCATAGAGCCTCGAAACCGAAGACGTATCACGCGTCTTTTCCCGAAAATTGTACAAAAGGTGCAGGTTCTTATTCCGCTGCGTTAAATCGAGAGGTGTCTAATGCCGTGTCGTGGGTGATAAGGGACGTCATTTTGAAATAATGTTATTGAGGCATGTAAATCAAATCAACTTCAATGTCAAGTGCCCATTTAAATCTTATCTCTGCGACTCGACTATTATATGACTTTTTTTGTCATGTCGACTTCCCATTAAAATTTTTGACTCAAATTTTCACGGTTACGTTGTTTCAAAATTCTTCTGGGGCTCTTCGAAGGCGGTACCTGAAAGTCACTTTTTTGAAATTTTTTAGGACACTGACTTTTCAGATCGTTGACGAAAGCAACAGAAAAAAAATTAAGAGGAGATTGATAAATGAAAAATTAAGAAATATACTTTCCACCAGAACGTTGATAAAACAAAAAAGAAGAAATACACTTTCTAAGAGGAAGTTGATAAAAGAATACCAACAACATTTTTTAAGAGAATATTGACAAAAGGAAAATACTTTTTACGAAGATATGAAACGAAATAAGAAACGAGAAAGATACTTTCTAAGAGGAAGTTGACCAAAGAAACACCAACAACGATGTTTTCTAAAAAACTCTTGGCAAAACAAAAGTAAGAAACACTTTCAAAGAGAACCTTCATTAAAAAAGAAATTTTTTACAAGGATGTGTTAAGAAAACAAGAAATAAGAGAATATTGACAAAATAAAAACTAAACCGACACTTTCTAAGAGGCTGTTGCCTAAATGAAAAATAACAAAAACGCTTTCTAAGAGACATAACCACCTTTAAACGCCATGGGGGGTGGAAATTTACCAACGTGGCCGAAAGCTATATTGATGAATCCCTGACCAATAAAATGGAGATTGCCAATATAATTTTACAATCATTTGTTCCTCGTGCGAATCGCCTTCGAAATCTACAACTGAAAAACTGCAGGACCCTCCGACACAGTTAGTAGGAGAATCCAGTTATAATAACAAAAGAAATGTCCAAATAAATCATACGTTGTCGAATTTGATGAATAGTACCATTGCTATACATTTTTGTACATGATAAAGAAATAAATTCGTAACAAAAGTTTTATGGTCGTGGGAAAAATAGTGTGCAAAACTCCTCGTGGGCAACTTTCCCGCTTCACTTTCCGTGCTCGTTATGTAATATGCCATAATAACATCTCACTTTATTTACGCGACTGGGCGATCACTCTAGAAAAATGTTTAGTCTGCGAGATCCGACCTATCAAAATAAACACGTCAGAATCGCTTTGACAAAATAGGTATTTAAAAATCGCCGAGCTTAATAGCAGCACCCGAGATCAAAGCTCAAAGCTCAACGAGCGCGTTGTTAACGCGACGTGTTTGTTGGTCGGTGCCGTCGTCATTTTTACTGTTTTTCGAAAATCATCGAGCTTTTTTCGGAGCTTGCGTTCGGTTCAGTGAACCGACACGATGGCGGTCTGTTATTTCGTACGGAGCTGTTTTTAGACAATTTTTATCGCCCGCCCGCTCACTCGGAGTAAAAATTAACGCAATTTGGTCCGCGATGCAACGGCAAAAAAAAATTAAAAAACCCTCCACAATGTACGCGGAAATTTGTAGCCTCGTAAACCCCCGGCGTATCGGTGCCGTAAATCGGCCATAAAAGTCTCAAGTTGCACGTGGCGCGCAAAATGCTCTCGTTGAGAGTGCACAAAATCGCAATTATCTCTTGCATACTGCGCGGAGATAATAGACATCGACCAATTAAATTTTCCATCAAGGAGTCTAGTCGCTCGGAAACGTATGTCGGTAATAGGACGGCTGAGCCGGCGTCGTTGTCACTTAACGGTAACGTAACGTAACATCGATTTTCGGAACTTTCCGAACTCCACTATATTGAAATATCGCACGGAAGAATTTCTAAACGGCAATTAAGCCGTAATTTTATAATAATTTCCAAGTTGCGCCCGAGTTCCGGATGATCATTAAAAGTGGATTACGTTACGTTGATAAAGTTTAAATTGAACGGAGTTCTTTCTTAATTGCGACGGATGAAAATTCCGTGTAATATCAATATGATACGTGTTTGTCAATATTGTTAATATCCTGAAAGCAATGAGCATTAAATGCGAATTCGTTTGGGTGGTCATTCGAATATGCAGTCTATTGTGGCCGTTGTTATTAACCAGTCGTTTGTTCTTTTGGTTCTGCTGATGTGTGTAAAACCTCCTTTTTTACGTTGCTTCCTTTACTGTGTCAGCAAACGTGATATCGCATTGCACAAACGTTTAAACACAAAAACCACAAACAAACAAGGCTAAATTCTGACCAGAATTTACGGCCAACGCCAATTAGACCCTTGCAACTTTGTCTGTCTGGCCGAGAGGCCCTCGAAACACACGACGGAGTGCAGTAGACGACAGTTATTACATCCCGACGCAAGAAACATTACACATTCGAAATGGTATTATGGTAATTTCCTGACCGTCCCATCTTGCATCATGACTCATGCATTTATGCCGAGGACCCACGACACTCGCCCACGACGGACGGTCCTCCCGCAAGAAGATCTCTCTCGCTGATTACGGTCCTGGCGACGACACTTTCGCATAATTGCGCGACCCTGGACTATAATTAACTCACAACAATTAAAGCTCGACGTTTATATTTAGACGTCGTAATGGAGAATGTCGGCTGGATTCTTCGTGCATGAATCCCATCGGGGCCATGGTAATTTATGGGCGATTCGTGGGTGTTTCGCCGAGTTATAAATCGGATGTCGATGGCGAATATTTATTGCGGCGATATTAAAATTTCAAATTGGTTGGAATTTCGCGAGCGGCGTGACGGGGCGAAAGAATTGCGCGCAGATACATGATTTGTCGATGGCGTTTTTGAGACACGGTCCAAACCCGGAGTAACGATTTTTCAATTAACTCCGGCCGTGAAAGCGTTCGAGCTAAATTGCAGAGGTTTCCTGGACAATATCTCATAAAACGACGAGACAAGATACCCGCATCGGCACTTCCCATGTCTTCGATTTAGCAACAGCATTGTTGTTGTTATCTCGTTCACATATGACTCAGCTCAAGTACACACGATGCAAAAAACCAGACAATGAAGACGGATTGCACAATTCTATTCACGGGCCGTAATTACCCCCTCGCGGACGGACGAAATTGCATCACGTGGAGCCGCGAGCCGGCCGCGGGAAAAAATTCTCCGAGCTGATTTTCGCTCGAAACGCAAACATCGCGGCCTCAGCCGCATCCGCAATTCCGAGATGCGTTTAATTGCATCCGTAATTTGACATCGATCCGCAAGAACCGGTCACGACGAGCCCGAGATGGCGTAACGCGGATTCCGCGGTGTCACAGGACACTTTTTGCGGTAGTTTGCAGGTCCGCATGTTTAAATAGGACGTTCGGTCTTGCAGATGCGAGTGTTTCAAAGATTTATGTTTGCGACTCACCGGAGGCGTTTCTGGAAAGAATTCTTGCGCGGACGTGACGGCTTCCATCTATTTATTGGACCCCGAAGCCCCATCGTTAATCCGCATTTCCAGAGTTCTTTTAGAGGATTCTGCAATTTCAACTGACGACGAAACAGCGAATTAAAGTTGTTTTGAACAGCAGGCGGACCACTACATACGTAAATGACAACCGACGTACCAGATCCCTCTTCTGATGTTTTGATAAACTAGCTTTGGGAGTTTAAATGGGTTGCCGGCTTAAAGGTAACTAGAAGTGCAGGCGCAAGGAATATAAGTTCATGTGTTAAGGATGAAGCCGAAAGACTGACTTGCTAACTCGTCTATATGAAATAATTTTTTACACATTTATTTAGTCTCAAAAATAATTCAAAAAGTGTCAAACGTAGAGCCCCAGATATTCATTATTGTATTTTGGCCATCGCATCAGCGATTCTTATAATGATTTTCTGATTGTTCAACGACCCTCTCCGTGTCCAATTTTTCTTCTAATTTTATAATGAAAATTATTGACACTGTTAGATAAGCAGCGTTATAATGTTTTCTCGAATTTGTTAAAAAACTGTTTTGAGCAGCGCATCCACCATTTTCAAACCATGTTCAATCGTTGAATCTATGTTAATTTTGAGCGCGGATAGCGTCGTTGAGCAATATAAAAATTATTTCGGATTAAAAAAAATATCTATGAGTGTCGCATCCAACATTTTTAAAAGATGTTTCGTAACTGTTTAACGACGCTGTTCGCGCTCAATACAGTGTAAATCTGATGTATCTAAACTAATACAGCGCGCTCGGAGAGCGTTGTTGAACAATTTGAAAAAAAAAATGGAAAAGTGGTGGCGCTACTCTTAGACCACAGTCAAGTGTAAAGTGTATAAACCACATGACCATTCTAATAGTGAATCGTCAAATCTACGTTACTGTTGAGCGCAAACAGCGTCGTTGAGCAATATAAAAATTATTTCGGAATTTAAAAAAAATCTATGAGCGGCGCATCCACCATTTTTAAAAGATGTTTCGTTACTGTTCAACGACGCTGTCCGCGCTCAACACAGGGTAAATCTGATGCGTCTATACTAATACAGCGCGCTCGCAGAGCGTCGTTGAACAATTTGAAAAAAAAAAAAAAATTGGAAAAGTGGTGGCGCTACTCTTAGACCACAGTCAAGTGTAAAGTGTATAAACCACATGACCCTTCTAATAGTGAATGGCCAAATCTACGTTAATGTTGAGCGCAAACAGCGTCGTTGAGCGATATAAAAATTATTTCGGAATTTAAAAAAAAATGTGTGGCGCATCCACCATTTTTAAAGGATGTTTCGTAACTGTTCAACGACGCTGTTTGCGCTCAATACAGGGTACACCACTTTTCCAATTTTTTTTTTTCAAATTGTTCAACAACGCTCTGCGAGCGCGCTGTATTAGTATAGACGCATCAGATTTACCCTGTGTTGAGCGCGGACAGCGTCGTTGAACAGTAACGAAACATCTTTTAAAAATGGTGGATGCGCCGCTCATAGATTTTTTTTAAATTCCGAAATAATTTTTATATCGCTCAACGACGTTGTTTGCGCTCAACAGTAACGTAGATTTGACGATTCACTATTAGAATGGTCATGTGGTTTATACACTTTACACTTGACTGTGGTCTAAGAGTAGCGCCACCACTTTTCTAATTTTTTTCTTCAAATTGTTCAACGACGCTCTCCGAGCGCGCTATATTAGTATAGACGCATCAGATTTACCCTGTATTGAGCGCCGACAGCGTCGTTGGACAGTTACGAAACATCCTTTAAAAATGGTGGATGCGCCACACATTTTTTTTTAAATTCCGAAATTTTTTTTTTTTCAAGTTGTTCAACGACGCTCTCCGAGCGCGCTATATTAGTATAGACGCATCAGATTTACTCTGTTTTGAGCAGCGCATCCACCATTTTGAAACCAATGTTCAATTTAATGTTGAATCGTCGAATCTATGTTAATTTTGAGTGCGGACAGCGTCGTTGAGCAATATATTAATTATTTCAGATTTTAAAAAAATCTATGAGTGTCGCATCCACCATTTTTAAAAGATGTTTCGTAACTGTTTAACGACGCTGTCCGCGCTCAATACAGTGTAAATCTGATGTATCTAAACTAATACAGCGCGCTCGAAGAGCGTCGTTGAACAATTTGAAAAAAAAAAAAAAATGGAAAAGTGGTGTACGCGCTACTCTTATTCCACATTCAAGCCATTTGAATATTTGACCATTTGAATACGTGAATGTTGAGAGCGAACAGTGTGTCGTTGAGCGATATAAAAATCAGTTCGGAATTAAAAAAAAAATCTATGTGTCGCATCCACAATTTTTAAAAGATGTTTCGTAACTGTTTAACGACGCTGTCCGCGCTCAATGCAGTGTAAATCTTATGTATCTATACTCGGAGAGCGTCTTTGAGCAGTTTGAAAAAATTGAAGAAGTGGTGGTTGCGTCAGTCGTAGGTCACAATCAGGTGTAAAGTGTATAAAATACTTGACCACTACATAAACTAGCAAATCTGCGTTAATTTTGAGCGCGGACAGCGTCGTTGTTTAAAATATTCCATACCATTTTTAAGGGTTAATCCCAATTGTTTAACAACGCTCTTTATTTTTAGTCTTAATTGCTGAATTTATCTTAAATCTGAAATTTTGAACTCTGAGTTTGAAAATTTGGTATGGAATGGAATGCAAACCATCGTATTGAAAGATAGCTGTAGATAGAGCATAGTATTGCACCAGCACGTTATAGCTCTTATTCGCTGAAGCCAGATGACACTGCAAGGTGCGCCACGACTCTGTCGCATCCTGTACCGGGTGCGCCCCGAAAACCATCTCTTCCACGCAATTGTCTCATTTGATTCGATTGGAGCACAAAAGCCAACGCAAATAACGCCAATCCGGTCCATTGAGCGCGTTAGTGGTCCGAGGATGTGAAAGAATGTCTAATTTCGAGTTCCGACACTTTATCAGCCCTGATTAATTATGCACTCGACGGCGCATTATAATTAATCGATGGAAGGACCGAACGATAAGGTGATTGTTCCGAAACCACGACCGTTGAGGAGGTCGAGAGTGTAATTTATTATACGCGCTTTCTTACAAAGCCATCGACGTCTCGGATCGAAGGGACCATTAGCGCCGCCACCTCCGCCGCCCCCTACGCACCGGGGAAGGATAATTGGAAAGATGCACGCCCACGAGAGGCCTTGGAGCGTCTGGGTTAATCTGCGTCTGGATCGTTTACATTTCATGCAGATCTATAAGGAGATGTGTCACCACTCTTGTCGGAAGCTTTGAAGTTTCGCATGATATTGAGTCTGATTATTCTGTTGACCCATTTAAAAGCAATCCTCCCAACCAAAACTAGCCACCAGCCCGTAATCAAAAATGCAAAAAGCCGGCCATTTAGGCAAACCATCATGTCGCACAAAAAAACGGGACAATGGCTGCGGCCGGGCCGGCTCGTTCCGCTGATGGCTTTCTGATCATTGACGTCGGTAATGATGCCGTCCGAGCGCGACGGATCCTGCAGCGTCATCCTCTCGTCGTCGCAGGAACGTTTTAATTATCCTTCCTGCGACTCGAGCTGGAACGATAAATCCGGGCACCTCGTACGTGCCCCAATCCTGCGGCAGTAAATAGTGCAATGAGTGTTGGTGTTCGCCGATTCGTCTTGATTGTCGTCGCTGCAGCGGCCCAGCAGGATCTTCGACGGTTCCTGCTGTCGCGATCGAAATGTCCGCTGGTTTGGACGGTCGTACGTAGGGATGTTGGTTTGAGGTCAATCGTGCGCTCGCGATGAAATTTAAAATTGGTTTTGTTTTCGAAAGTCATCGACGGCTTCCTAAAGGAGATTTTCGGACCCCTAAAGGATTGTTTGAGTAGTCTCCCTCTAATCTAATAAATTTTTTGGTTCTACAGGATTTCTATGAATATGTGCCGAGGTTTTTGGAGATCCAGAAAAAAAATCGGAAAACCTTAATTCCTGAAAATTGAAAAGTCTAACTCGCGCCACTGCACCAGGAAGTCGTTCCATGGTCAAAAAGAAGGGAGCCGGATAGATCGATTTTCGGCGGCCAAGTCGCGGCTTTTATTACCCGGCCCAGCAGATTGCTCACTCGGGTGTCGTTCGGAGCAAAGAAACAGCGCCGCCCCCTTCCAGTCTCCGCCGCCGCCGCCGCCGCCGTCAAGTGCCCGGTCCTTGAGTGGAGTTGCTTTTACGCCGAAGAGTTCATTATGATTCTTTAATTTCAGAATGTGTACACAATCGCGGACCGGGGGCTTTCAAAGCGACCGAAAGAGCAACTTGTTTACGATGAAATTCACTTTTGTCCCGGCAAATAATAATCCGTTTTAATTGGAAAGTATTTTTCTTCGAGATTGCCGCACGGACCGGACGGTTCTTCTGCTGCCGAGTGCGGGGAATTAGCTCCTCAAACAGCGTTTTAATTAAATTTCGTATCGGCGGGGGCGGGGACGACTTTCTTACACGCGTTGCAGTTGCTCAAAATTACATCCTCATTATTTATACGGCCGAGATGATCAGGTTTGAGCGCTCAACGATTAGACAGTCAATGTCAATGTTAATCTAATTGAAGTGCACGCCAAGGTCACGATCGCAATTTGCATTCTGTTTCTGCGACGAACGGGAGTGAAGGAATTTCCGAGGAGAATGTTTAAACTGATCAAAATTAAAGAATTCCAGAACACTATACAAAATTCATGGACATGGAAGTATGTACAATTTATTTTAACAACGCCAACTTGTCTATGTACAGATTTTAGTTATAACGGCACAGTTATTATGTCGCTCAGTAGCTTTCTCCTCAGACTGACTAGTCTATTTAAAGAAGCCGCTTTCTCGATTCGTCGTGGATGGACTGTTGTTGAAAATATAGAGATTTCAAAGTCACCCTGTATGTAGGTTTTGCGAGCGCCCCTGTTCTGGTGGCAATTCACAATCGAACATGACATTAGGAAGAAAATATGTTATCCCCGGTCGAGTTCATCCGGCCAAGAACTTCTTTCCATTTCAGTTCATAAAACAGGACTTCCCTCCACCCGACAGCAGCAGACTTTACATAATATCCCGACAAACAAATCCGAAATCGGCTCCCGTGCCAAAACCCATAAACAACCGGATTCCGCGAAGAGTGAATTTAGAACGATTATTAACGTCACATCTTCGGAGTGTCCAGCGGCGTCGAAATCCGTGTTATACACCTGAAGACTTAGGCTTAGCCGCGGCTTTGTCCCCGTCCCTAATCCCGTGTTCACGGACGTTATTCCGGGGATAACAGGTGACGGAATCGCTCGGTTCTATTCATCCGGAGTTTGTAAAGAGCCGGTCGGGACGTCGGCATCCGAGAGGGACGATAAATAAGACTCCCGGAATGGGATCAGGGTGACCCGTGTTGTTTTAGTAATAGCGTCGTTCGATGCGTTTCCGAAAGAAAGGTGTTCAAAGAGACGGGTCATTTGGCTGGGGCTTTTCGGGGGAGGATCGACCACAAAGGAGGCCTTGCTGTGTTCGGATGTTTTTCACGGAAATTCCGGACGGACAGATTTTCTCGGCTATTTCTGAGCCGTCGCTTTATTCAGCTTTCGTTTTCTTTGGCTTCGAAATATAGTCTATTCATTACCAGCTGGCTCGCCACGACTTCGATCATGCAGAATTCATTTTCAAGCATTCTTACCGTTAAGGCAGCGTTCGTAGAAAACGCATTCGCTCGAAAAAATTTTCGTCGACTTTTGGTCTCCACGAAAGGTCATTTTATTTTAACGGGAAAACATACAGCTTACGTCCACCCCGAAGGTCCATTCTAAATATTGGCGAAAGAATTTTTGAAATCGGCTCGGTAGTTTCATAATTGTCCCGTATTTGCACACGATATTTACCTTGATGTTCCCGATATAATTCGACCTCAAATTGAAATGTCGCCGAATAATTTCCTCATCGCGTTTAATAAACCTTTTGACGTCCGACCTAACGTCGTTCGGCACACATTAACTCATTACCCTAAACCCGGGATTCAAGCGAACGCAAACAGCAAATCAAACGTGAACCGCATACAGCGGACGGGAAACGAGCGAAAAAAACTCGCCCGCATCCGATTTTCGTCGGTATCGATCGAGCGAAAGTCGGCGACGCTCGGGGAATTTTGTTGCCGACAGATCCGGCCGGTGCGTCCATTCGGATTCGCGCTCAAGGATGGCTCCTGCACTTTTGCTGCACTATCGATCCGGTCCGGGCATAAGTCACCCGCAGGTGTTGCACTCGCTCCTTAAACAATTTTCCGCGTTATGTGCTCGCAACTTCGGCCCCAACACTAAATCGACGTTAATGCATCGTCGAATGTGTCGATAACAATCGTGCGGCGGAAACGCTCCAATGGCTCGGCCCGATTTCCTGCCTGCATCGGTCATGTTAATGACGGTCACGATACCTGATCCTGCCGTCGAGTCGGAAATTCAGCAGGAAGCCGGCCACCGGCACTGACCACACTCAAACTCGGCGGCGCGGCTCTAGAATTAAGAGGTCGGGTATTCGCGATTGATTTCGATTAACATTCCTGAATGGCAGCAGGAACGACGGAGTGGTGCCCTCGAGCCGTGCAAAAATTATTCGATGTGTGCACGCAGATCGTAAAGCTGTTGTTTATCAGATGGAGAAATTCTGTTGCGCAACGACGGGGCTATTTTTAGAGACTCGAAGGGGGAATTAAAGGATAAGGAGCTGGGTCTAACATTGTTGCACTTCTCTGTACTGTGTAATTCGGGAGAGTTAACACTTCTCAGAGTTTGTTACATCGTTTTCCGGTTTTGAGTTTGATGCGGAAAGTTTCAAAATCGGCCGATGATTTTATCGATGTGCTTTTTCCTCAATGAGTCAAGTTCTGAGTTTTTCCGACGCTTATCGTTTCCTTATTTGGGTTTCGGTTGTTGACCATTTCAATTTTCCTGTTTGTACTGTCATGATCACCTTGATAACGTTTCTTTGTTCAATTCTTCTTATTCCTATTACAGTCCCGCCTGGTTTTTCGAGGACGAGATATATTCAGGACGGCCGAGTCGTCTCATGTAATTTTTCTTATTAAAATTCTTAATTAAAATTTTGTTTATTCTTCTATTACTTGAATCTTTGAATATCAACACTCTTAACAGAATGTTCAATGCGTGCTTCATTTTTGAACGTTTCAATCCAGCTGGCGCCACTGATTTTGCCGTTTTAACCATCGCGTTCTTTGAAACTAGAGGGCACCTCTGTTTTGCTGGACCTAACGCCGATGGTGTAGTTTGGGTTGGATTCTGAACTGACCTTTGCCATCGGCCGTTTAGTATTTCTCCAATGCAGAATTTCTATCCAAATGTATGGACTGGATTTTATCATCTTTTCCAACTTTCCTTTGTAATTGTGTGAAGATAATTTTATGTCTTGTATAACTTTACGTATTCCTTTAGGTTTTTTTTTTTGGTTTGATTAGTTGTTTTGGGTATGAATCACTTCGCTGTGATGGGATTGCTGGGTTGGGCCATCCTAGAGCATTTTACCACTAAGGGAGATGTGTGTATTTCACTATTTTCTCGCTCGGACTGATTTTTACTGTAAACTGTAAGTGTGGGCGACGTTACGGAATGTTACTCTCAATGTCATCTTCATTCTTCGCTGTGCGGTATTACCTTCGTTCGGATCGTTCGTTTCTGGAAGTATTCGACACTTTTCTCAGTGCCTAGAACGTAAGAGGCTAAATTAACGGAATCTCGACGGGCTGATACATACTGTCCTTGCGTTCTGTCGGTAAATCTTGAAGAAATTATCTTGTTTACATCGTACGTAACCTCACACCTGTCAATACTGTCAAGCCAGCGGTGGACCGTAGGTCTATTCGTCCCCGCGGAAAGTATTTACGATAGACCAATGCTTGCGCAGTATCATCTCGGCGTGGTTTTTAATTTCGAACCTTTTTTCTAAGTACTTTTACCTGTGTTAGAGGATTTATCTAGAATTGCGCTTGATCCTAAATTCGATGAAAACATTCTTGTTCGAGTGGGTGGTAAATGTGGTGGCGTGTATAACTTAATTTATCCGAAAGGGATTCAGTCATTCATTTCCACAATCAAGTGATTTTCGTCTCGTTCGAAATCAATCATAAATCGACGAAATCATTTTCTTCCTGCGGGGATCAGAAACCACCGAACAGAGTGGGAGGGGCTGGAGAATCGTTCGTCGTCCCCCTTTGGAAGACATCCCATCAACCAACCAACGTTCCAAGGCCAGATAAGCCATCTTGTTGTTTTGTCCATTACTTGTTTTTTCCTTGTGGTTATTGCCTACCGCCATAATGTAACCTGGTATTAACCTCATGGCGTAACGTAAAACTAATCGGATTATCAAATCGTCGTTGACTGATAAGTAAATTGTTTAAACCATTTATACGGCGAAATATAGCTATAAATCAGGCGTACCCAATTCAATTCGAGTTATTTAATTCCAGATATTAGTTTTATGAGGGTAAATTCTTATTTGTTGTGGGACTGAATTTTGCTGATGATTTCTCACAAATTTCACAATTTTAAGTTTCCCAAATTTATATTTTCACAATCCACAAATTCGTAATTTCATATTTTCAGTTTTACAAATTTATAGTTTCACAATTTTCCCATTTCACAAGTTCAAATTCATAGTTTCACAATTTCAGCTTAACAAATTTATAGTTACAGAAGTTCACAATTTCAGTGTTACAAAGTCCATTTCAGAATATGTATTTATGTATTTCACAAATTCGTGATTTTTTAAATCCAGATTTTCACTCTCACAATTTCATAGTTTTATAATGTCGGTCTCAAATTTATACTTTTCCATTTTCAAATTGTCATAATTTCATTATTTTAGAATTTCAATTTCACAAATTTATATTTTCACAATCCACAAATTCGTAATTTCATATTTTCAGTTTCACAATTTCCCCATTTCACAATTTGAAATTTATGTATTTCACAAATTCTCGGTTTTTCAAGTCCACATTTTCACTTTCACAATTTCAAAGTTTTACAATGTCGGTCTCAAATTTATACTTTTCCAATTTTAAAGTGTCATAATTTCATTATTTTAGAATGTCAGTTTCACAAATTTATATTTTTACAATCCACAGATTCGTAATTTCATATTTTCAGTTTCACAATTAATAATTTCATATTTTCAGTTTCACAAATTTATAGTTTCGAAGTTCACAATTTCAGTGTTACAAACTCAATTTCAGAATATTTCACATTCCTAATTTATACGTTTCCACTTTGAGTGTCATAATTTCATTATTTTAGAATTTTAGTTTCACAAATTTATATTTTCACAATCCATCAATTAGTAATTTCATATTTCCAGTTTCACAAATTTATAGTTTCACAATTTTTCCATTTCACAAGTTCAAATTCATAGTTTCACAATTTCAGGTTTACAAATTTATAGTTTCAGAAGTTCACAATTTCAGTGTGAGAAATTCCATTTCAGAATATTTATGTATTTCACAAATTGTCGGTTTTTCAAAACCATATTTTCACTTTCACAATTTCATAATGTCGGTCTCAAATTTATACTTTTTCCAATTTCAAAGTGTCATAACTTCATTATTTTAGAATTTCCGTTTCACAAATTTATATTTTCACAATCCACAAATTCGTAATTTCATATTTTTATTTATTTTATTTTATTTTCATATTTTTAAATTTATAGTTTCAGAAGTTCACAATTTCAGTGTGACAAATTCCATTTCAAAATATTTATGTATTTCACAAATTCGCGATTTTTCAAGTCTTCACTTTCACAATTTCATAGTTTTATAATGTCGGTCTCAAATTTATACTTTTCCAATTTCAAAGTGTCATAATTTATTATTTTAGTATTTCAGTTTCACAAATTTATAATTTCACAATTTCCCCATTTCACAATTTCAAATTCAGTTTCACAAATTTATAGTTTCAGAAGTTCACAATTTCAGTGTGACAAATTCAACTGGTTTCGTTCATTTAAGTTTAAAAAAAAAAAACGAATTAAACAGAAAAAGAATTACGCATATCCATCGTTGGAATCGTGAGTTAAGGTCTTGAGTTCATACAAAAATCTCCTGGAAAAACAGTTTCAGTTTTTCCCCACTTTTTCAATTTTCCTTGCTGTAAGAATCTTATTTGGACTACGAATATTAAAAAAAAAGCCAAATCGGAAAGAAATTTTGCGCTCATGTTGTACATACATATAAATCTCCGGCGGCTTATAATTTTTTTAAAAGCTGGGTGTAATTCTACCATGTCCATACCACAATTGGAAGTTGGCTATGTAGGCATAAATTTCTTCCTGGTTTTGATAATATTCTCTTTCAACAAATAAAACACAAATTCGATGGAAGAACTGCAATGGAGAAAAAAATTGCTTCACAAAACTCACAGCAACATCTCATGGACTGGTTTAACTACAGGTTTGACAGATCCTTCTCCTTATTTGAAAATATTTGTTACAGATATTTGTTTAAACATTTTTGAAATAGAAATTGATTTTTCTTGCCATGAGCAAATGTAAAAAGTATATAATGGAGGTGTGATGACAGAATCACAAAGTAAACACTGGGTTTTAGATAACGAATCTTGTTTGGAAGATAAAATGTATATAATCGAATTGCTGATTATTTGTAAACTGTTGTAAGACAAATGTCAAAAATACAGCGTTAAATAACAAATGAGCTGTTATTTTTTTAGATTGTATTTTGTTGCACTAAATATGATGCTAAAACTTTAACTAAAAAATGCAGATATATTTTATTATTTAAGAAAAATCGCTTGACACCCCATCTTACGGACATCCACAAACTACCGAAAAGTCGCAAAATCCCGTATAGTTGAGCATTCTGTTACAGTATTGACTCACCACCAAACTGCAGTATTACTCAGAACATTATTAATCTCTCGAATTGACGAATCACAAACTCGGGGTGTGTCTCCAAATCGCCGCCATTGTCCCGTCCGATTTCTTATTTCGGATTTCGCAACGCGACGGGGACTTTTTTCCTCGTCATCACCCAAACAACTTCGAAAGTAAAAGCCGGCCCGAAAAGGCCCGGGTTACTGACCTAGAACTTTCTCGCGAATAACCGGCAAGATGTTACGTCAAGACGGTGCGGTATTGCGGTAATTCTTTCGCAGTTCATTCACCGCTCCCGCTTTGTTTACGATGGACATTTAAACCTTTCCGCACCCACCACTCCGAGGGTGCTTCTATTGATGGTCGCGGAGCTGCAACGGTGATGCAATTAATAGTCGACAAGTTAGCCTTGGCATTCTTTCATGCCAGCGGAGGTAAGTCATCGAAAAAATGAGCATCGTGTTCTGCGATAGGCAGACCTTTAAATATTAGTCATCCGGATGTTATGCGGCCGCGAGGATGTCTTTAATGGAAGCATTGTCCACCTTGGGCCCTCGTCGTTAAGGTAAAGAGGAAATATTTAGGTTTACGGTGTGACGAACGAGGAGCTTTAAGATTTTGGATTTCAGTCAGATGGAAGTGGCAGGCTGCCAAATGTCCGGAAATCATTGATTTCTGCAGGAGTAATGCTGTGCGGCTGCCCAAAAACCAAAAAATTTAATAAATTATGCAGATAGACGAAATTAATCGTACTTCAACGATCCTTCTTCAGATCCCCCCAATGCGAACAGAAAGGACGCCACAATAGATTTTTGGCACGCAGATACAGGAACTTCAGAATATCATGCAACGACAATTTAAGACATCTTGAATAAAGTCACGTGGAATATCCTCGCCGAATCGCAAGAACAGCAACTTTGTCCTCGTTCGCTCCCAAATCTGGCGGAATAATTAATGTACCGTCTTGTACACTGCAAATACCCGCCGACAAACTTTCCCTCATAATTGGGTCTCAGATTGGCTCCGTGAAATTTTCTTGGGCCGTCCGAACCTGCACGCGCATAATTAACCCCCGGAGACCGCCGTCACGCTCGATCAGTCGAAATTAACGATTGAGGAGTTTGAAGCGTCATTGTCGCGGTGTAAAATTCGAGGCACTCGCCGCTCCTGTTGACCGTTTGTGTTTACAACGCGGAACGTAAATCAGTTCGAGTGAGTCGCAAACTATTCAGCAAATTGACGTTGCCGAGTGGTGATGTAGGATCGATCATAGTTGACGAAGTTAATTTGGAAAATTGCTTTACATCCAGCTCCGCGCTTCCATTCACCGCCGGTTTAACGCTCCGAACGAACTCTCGTTTCGTTCGCCCGACGGCTATTTAATTCGACACCTTTTTGCGGAAACAGATGCGCTTTGTCCTTTTTGTTTTTGCGATCCGGGAGTGACATCTGGGAACGCTCGGCGCGGCGCGGACCTCCTATCTGTGCACCACCATCGGGGCCAACATTTGCATCTCGAAAACCTTCGCCGCAAGGTCCCGGAATTCGCACCAACAACAATTGCAGCTGCAACAACACACAAACACGCCTGAGTCATCCAGTGATTTAGATTAAGTGATATCACGTTTCCGTGGTAAATATTTGCCATATTACTCAATACTTTTATCGATTTTCCCGTCGCGCTCGAATGACACCGCGATTAATCGGGACGACCGGCAGACGTCCTCATCTCTTCGCTAATAAAAGAACAGTTTGGGAGTCAATTACAATATTAATGGCAACTTACCTGATACAAAGCCTCCATTAAACAAGAAAACAATTTAACTGCATCGTTAATGCGGAGGAATAGCGCTAATTTGTTCCGCTTGATGGTACTTGTTACGGCGTTACGTAAAGTTGTTTACGGCCACCTTGAATACGGTTCTGGGGGTTAGCGAAGGAGGTTCCGTTATTCCCACGTCGAGGATGCGTTTGATTGGGGACGAGGAGGGGAAGGGTTATTATTATAATGACGTTGAGAATAAGAGTAGGCTTAGTACGCACCTCTGTTTGACTTTTTGTCTAATTCCTTGAACTCTTGAGCTTAAAAAATGTTGATGAGAAGTGGTGTGCAAGCGTCGATCTGGCAGTGGGCGACCTAGAGCAATCAATCAAACCTAGAGCGGATCGTTTAAAACAACACGTTCGGTTGGAGCGCATTGGAACAACGAGGGGAACGGTTAGGGATAATGACTTCCTTCGTTTTCTTCCGTAGCGTTGAGAAGAAGAGTAGGCTTAGTTTGCACCTCTGTCTAGTTCCGAAATTCTTTGAACTTCTCATAAGCTTAAAAAGTGTTGATAAACTTTTTACTTCAATTTCTAAACGGTTCAAAATATCTCCTAGGTCATCTCTAATAGTAGGACGCAATGTCTCGACTGTAGCTAGGATATGCAGGAAATTGCCTGAAGATGTGGGGTAGAAGCGTCGATTTGGCAGCGGCGACTTAAAGAAATCAATTTCCGCGCAGATGGACATCTCTGAAAAGTGGGACCGCGCGGATCGTTTAAAACAACACGTTTGGTTGGAGCGCATTGGATGGCTGCTATGGGTCTAATCATATCGATGACACAGAATTAATACCTTTTGACTCACTCTTACCGTCTTGATATCGTCTTCTTTTGACTGATTCTCAACGAGCCACCAGACATCAACGATGCGTTGAAAGATAAAATTATTTAGACTAGTCAGTGTGTATGATGAACAGTTGTACAAGGGTCACAAGACGTAGGGGTGACAGGCTATTTCATTGATGGTGTGGGAAGACATTGCACATCTTGGGGATTAAAAAAAACTTTCCAACATGTGTGAGATATGCTGATAGAATACCAGCCCCGCCTGGTGCCTGTAATGACCATTCTGGAAGAACTTTGACACTAGCTAGAATTTGCTTTCAACATCTAGAGTTGCAACGAACGTTGGCTAATGTTGTAATGAATACTAGTGTCTTAATGGCAACTAAGTCAGAGTTGTGTACAGTATTTTTTCTACGACCAAACGTAACACATGATTTTATTTTTCAAAATGTAAAGAATTGATTCCTCAGGATTGTTCTGGGCGTTAGCGAAGAAGGTTCCGTTATTCCCACGTGGAGGATGCGTTTGATTGGGAACAACGAGGGAAGTAGGGTTAGGTATAATGACTTCCTTCGTTTTCTTCCATAGCGTTGAGAAGAAGAGTAGGCTTAGTTCGCACCTCTGTCTAGTTCCGAAATTCTTTGAACTTCTCATAAGTTTAAAAAGTGTTGATAAACTTTTTACTTCAATTTCTAAACGGTTCAAAATATCTCGTAGGTCATCTCTAATAGTAGGACGCAATGTCTCGACTGTAGCTAGGATATGCAGGAAATTGCCTGAAGATGTGGGGTAGAAGCGTCGATCTGGCAGCGGCGGCTTAGAGAAAACAATTTCCGCGCAGATGGACATCTCTGAAAAGTTAAACTGCGCGGATCGTTTAAAACAACACGTTCGGTTGGAGCGCATTGGATGGCTGCTGTGGGTCTAATCATATCGATGACACAGAATTAATACGTTTTGACTCACTCTTACCGTCTTGATATCGTCTTCTTTTGACTGATTCGCAACGAGCCACCAGACATCAACGGTGCGTTGAAAGATAAAATTATTTAGACTAGTCAGTGTGTATGATGAACAGTTGTACAAGGGTCCCAAGACGTAGGGGTGACAGGCTATTTCATTGATGGTGTGGGAAGACATTGCACATCTTGGGGATTAAAAAAAACTTTCCAACATGTGTGAGATATGCTGATAGAATACCAGCCCCGCCTGATGCCTGTAATGACCATTCTGGAAGAACTTTGACACTAGCTAGAATTTGCTTTCAACATCTAGAGTTGCAACGAACGTTGGCTAATGTTGTAATGAATACTAGTGTCTTAATGGCTGTTAAGTCAGAGTTGTGTACAGTATTTTTTCTACGACCAAACGTAACACATGATTTTATTTTTCAAAACATAAAGAATTCATTCCTCAGGAATGTTCTGAGCGTTAGCGAAGAAGGTTCCGTTATTCCCACGTGGAGGATGCGTTTGATTGGGAACAACAAGGGAAGAGTTAGGGATAATGACTTCCTTCGTTTTCTTCCATAGCGTTGAGAAGAAGAGTAGGCTTAGTCCGCACCTCTGTCTAGTTCCGAAATTCTTTGAACTTCTCATAAGCTTAAAAAGTGTTGATAAACTTTTTACTTCAATTTCTAAACGGTTCAAAATATCTCCTAGGTCAGCTCTAATAGTAGGACGCAATGTCTCGACTGTAGCTAGGATATGCAGGAAATTGCCCGAAGATGTGGGGTAGAAGCGTCGATCTGGCAGCGGCGACTTAGAGAAATCAATTTCCGCGCAGATGGACATCTCTGAAAAGTGGGACCGCGCGGATCGTTTAAAACAACACGTTCGGTTGGAGCGCATTGGATGGGTGCTATGGGTCTATCGTATCGATGACACAGAATTAATACGTTTTGACTCACTCTTACCGTTCTTGATATATCCTTCTTTCGACTGATTCTCAACGAGCCACCAGACATCAACGATGCGTTGAAAGATAAAATTATTTGGACTAGTGTGTATGATGAACAGTTGTACAAGGGTCACAAGACGTAGGGGTGACAGGCTATTTCATTGATGGTGTGGGAAGATATTGCACATCTTGGGGATAAAAAAAAACTTTCCAACATGTGTGAGATAGAATATAATAGTGTAATAATAATAGAGTTGCAACGAACGTTGGCTAATGCTGTAATGAATACTAGTGTCTTAACGGCCATTAAGTCAGAGTTGTGCACAGTATTTTTTCTACGACCAAACATAACACATGATTCTATTTTCGAAAATTGCTCAGGCATTGATGATCCTCCGGAATCACTAAATACTTTTTAAGATCCCTGAGTATTTTTCCTTAGACTCAGTTGGCGTTTTCGTGCCGGGGATGAATAACATTTTCCAAACGAAATATTTATAGGGCGGTTCGTCGCTTGAATCCCATACAAAGTTATAAATAAAGACGATTTAAAAGATTTATTTTCGGTCCACATTTGCCGCCGCGCAGCGCTCACTTATTCGAGAATAGAACATTCATTAAAGAAAGAAATAAGAGGATTGTTTTACAGCCCACATATCTCGCGCACATCCTGAGTGGATAAAGGCGAGTTATGGCGCACATATGAAGATTAATGGACGGAATGCGCGATAACAGCGTCACTGCACCGACCGGCCTTGAGCGCGGAGACCAGATACCGTCCTCGCATGCGAGCAGGTCGGCCGACCGACTGCTAACGTATCAAGAGCATCTCCCGAGATTAATTATCCGACTTTTACCTAACGACGCTTTCGCAGTAATGCATTAATCAGCGGATAAAGCAGGGCCGGTGTTGTTTTAATGGCCGCCATCAACTCTCATATAGAAAGGCGGCTGCGGGGGCTGTTTGTGATCACAAAGGGCAGGAATCGCAACCTCGTGTAAACAGAAAAATTGGGTAAACGTCAGAGCGGCAACAAAGACAAAGGCAGCTCAAAAATTACCCACAAAGGCTCGACGAGCGAGTGCAAGGGAATAAACACGCACTCGAGGCGGATTGCGAACACAAGAAAATTAAACGGGGCGATGAGGTGGCTAGTCAGCCGAGAGGGAATCGGAAAAATGATCGCTTTAGTATGAAATTTTATTTTCCGCCGTTTAACAGTGGTTGAACTCGGAGGGATTTCAAGAGGAAAACGTTTTTTCGGAGCCAGTTAAAGGCGAAATCGATTGGAGCGGATTTCTGCAAGACGGAACACGGAGATTTAAACTATTCATAGCGCACGCAGGATCAGCGCAGACGACGCCACTAATTACATGCGAAACAACAGAAGTATTCAGGAAAAAACACAACTTTATTGTTTTTCGAAACTCCGCCATCGCGCAAATTACCCAAACAACCTCAATTGTTTTGCGAACCCGCCGCGACTGTTATTCCAAAGCCCCAACTCCGCCGAAGTTCTCGTCATAAAAACGGCCAAAACAACACCGTCTCGGGAATCAGAAACATCTTTTCTAAAAAGCGGCATTTTGATTAAACTTCCGAACGGATTGAGCCAGTAAGTTTCCTGTAAATAAATAAACGAGTCCGAAACCTCCCGTGCACTCTTTCATAAGTGCTCGACTGCGAGAGAACTTTGTAAAGATGCATTTCTCCGTGCGTCTTTTTTCCCTCTTCCATTTCCAACAACAACTCGTCCGCCACACAATCGGTTTACTCATTTTCTTTTCTTCTTTCAGGTAAGGATACGTTAATTGGGCCGTTGCATGGATGGGGCTGTGTTTCCTTCTCGGTGACTTCATGTTAAATCTCGCCAGAAAGGTATAAAATATGCATCCTAGAACTTACTTTGAAGTATGTATGTATTCATGTTTTTTATTGGCGCATCCACCATTTTTGAAATTTGGTACATGCTTGAACGTTGGATTGTTATATGGTGGATGCGCTCCTCCGAAGAATATTCGAGATACCTCAAGGTGTTTATTTTACACCATTCGTGGTAGTTTCAAATTGAATCATCAGATCTACACCTATTCTATGTTTTTCTATTAAAAAAAAACTGTCTTGAACAACGCATCCACCATCTTTTAGTATCGAAAGTAATTTAGAATCAATGCGAATACAATATCGATAGCATCGACAGAATCTGTAGAATCGGCGGAATCGTTAGAAACTACAGAATCGAAAGAATTGACAGAATCGACACAACCGATAGAATCAAAACAATCAAATCAGAATAATCAAGTGACCCAGAGGTACCAAAACAACTATGACATAAGTTCTGACCATCGACAGCATCCAGTCAACAGAAAAAAGAATCAATAGAAGCAACCAAATCAATGGAATCAATGAAACTAATAGAATCAATAAAATCAAAATTGTGCCAATACAATATCGACAAGACCGATAGATTCGACGTAACCGATAGAATCAATAGAATCAGAGGAATTAATTGATTTGTTAAGATCGAAATTAGGATGGAAACAAAACTACGGATTGTGCGTGGAGTCCACGCGCGACAAAAGTGAAACTTTTTATTGAACAAGAAATAAATGAGAATAGTAAGGATGCGGGATGATCTCAAAAGAAAATTACTCACCACTCTCAACGGAGAGAAGAGGTACAAAATAAAAAATATCCCCCATTTAGATTATTGAACGTTACACATTTTCGTCCCTGGTTCGAATTAGGCTTACACCGCGTGAAAATTGAAACCACATTCAAATTGGTGATTTGAGATCATCTCTAGTGTCTTGCTGTGAAGACTCCACAAAAACTTTGTCTTTTTAGGTTTTTTTCAAAATGTTTTCCATTTTATAAGAAAACACTGTTTTAAACAGCACATCCACCACCTAGATTACTGAACGTTCGCGAATTAGGCTTACACCGTTCGAAAAAAGATTCACTTCAAAAATTAAAGTAATCGACAAATTCAATTCAATCAAGAGGCTGGAGGGAGTCAGTATCAAGAAATCAATAAAATCGTGGGAATAGAGTGAATCAAGGGAATGTATAGATTCAGGATAAAGAGATCAATACAATAACCAGAATAATTTAAAAAAAATCTCAAAAAAATCAATTAAAAAAAAACAAAATCAAAAAATTGAATAGAATCAATACTAGCAACAGAATGAATAGAATCAGAAATTAATACACAGAACTTTGAAGTCTTCGTGTTTTTTTATTGACGCATCCACCATTTATTGGCGCATCCACCATTTTTGAAACTTGATATATGCTTCTTTATGGCGCTGTCCGCGTTTAACATTTGTGTAAATTTGTAAAGTATTTGTGGGAATAATGGACGTTGGATTGTTATATCACTTTTAAAAATGGTGGATGCGCTTCTCTTAAGAATATTAGAGGTACCTCAAGGTATTTATTTTACGCCTTTCGTGAGCATAGTGGATGTCTTTTTCTAATTTCATGGTGAAAAATATTTAAATACTGTCGGCCTCATTGTCAGACTGTCCTCATATGATGAAAAACTGTTTTGGGCAGCGTTTCTAATATGTATAGTCAATTTTGTGATTTGCCCAATTTTGTGTCAAACGAAGAGCCCCAGATATTTATTGTTGCGCTGGATTTTTTTACCAGAACATTCGATTTCGACTGCGGTAAGTTTTAACTCATTCATGCAAGTAGAAAAACAGATAAATGGAATTAGAGACGCACCTTTGACGTGTGTGTTTATACCGCTCTCGTGAAGTTTTGTGCCTTGCTCAGATTTCGTGACGCCGGTTTCTCGCTTGTTGCTGCAGCCGCTTCCTGATATTGAGTTGTCTGTCTAACGACGCTGTCCGCGCGTATTATTCTATTTCTGATTATTGCATATCAAAAATAACTCAAATACGGAAATATCATGGTCTCTGAATTTTTTATTAAAATTTACTTGTAGATAAGAGCGTATCCATGTCTAACGACGCTGTCCGCGCGTATTATTCTATTTCTGATTATTGCATATCAAAAATAACTCAAATACGGAAATATCATGGTCTCTGAATTTTTTATTAAAATTTACTTGTAGATAAGAGCGTATCCATGTCTAACGACGCTGTCCGCGCGTATTATTCTATTTCTGATTATTGCATATCAAAAATGACTCAAATACAGAAATATCATGGTCTCTGAATTTTTTATTAAAATTTACTTTTAGATAAGAGCGTATCCATGTCTAACGACGCTGTCCGCGCGTGTTGTTCTATTTCTGATTATTGCATATCAAAAATAACTCAAATACAGAAATATTATGGTCTCTGAATTTTTTATCAAAATTTACTTATAGATAAGAGCGTATCCATGTCTAACGACGCTGTCCGCGCGTATTGTTCTATTTCTGATTATTGCATATCAAAAATAACTCAAATACAGATATATTATGGTCTCTGAATTTTTTATTAAAATTTACTTATAGATAAGAGCGTATCCATGTCTAACGACGCTGTCCGCGCGTATTATTCTATTTCTGATTATTGCATATCAAAAATGACTCAAATACAGAAATATCATGGTCTCTGAATTTTTTATTAAAATTTACTTTTAGATAAGAGCGTATCCATGTCTAACGACGCTGTCCGCGCGTGTTGTTCTATTTCTGATTATTGCATATCAAAAATAACTCAAATACAGAAATATTATGGTCTCTGAATTTTTTATCAAAATTTACTTATAGATAAGAGCGTATCCATGTCTAACGACGCTGTCCGCGCGTATTGTTCTATTTCTGATTATTGCATATCAAAAATAACTCAAATACAGAAATATCATGGTCTCTGAAATTTTTTATTAAAATTTACTTGTAGATAAGAGCGTATCCATGTCTAACGACGCTGTCCGCGCGTATTGTTCTATTTCTGATTATTGCATATCAAAAATAACTCAAATACAGAAATATTATGGTCTCTGAATTTTTTATTAAAATTTACTTATAGATAAGAGCGTATCCATGTCTAACGACGCTGTCCGTGCGTATTATTCTATTTCTGATTATTGCATATCAAAAATAACTCAAATACGGAAATATCATGGTCTCTGAATTTTTTATTAAAATTTACTTGTAGATAAGAGCGTATCCATGTCTAACGACGCTGTCCGCGCGTATTATTCTATTTCTGATTATTGCATATCAAAAATGACTCAAATACAGAAATATCATGGTCTCTGAATTTTTTATTAAAATTTACTTTTAGATAAGAGCGTATCCATGTCTAACGACGCTGTCCGCGCGTGTTGTTCTATTTCTGATTATTGCATATCAAAAATAACTCAAATACAGAAATATTATGGTCTCTGAATTTTTTATCAAAATTTACTTATAGATAAGAGCGTATCCATGTCTAACGACGCTGTCCGCGCGTATTGTTCTATTTCTGATTATTGCATATCAAAAATAACTCAAATACAGATATATTATGGTCTCTGAATTTTTTATTAAAATTTACCTGTAGATACGAGCGTATCCATGTCTAACGACGCTGTCCGCGCGTATTATTCTATTTCTGATTATTGCATATCAAAAATAACTCAAATACGGAAATATCATGGTCTCTGAATTATTTATTAAAATTTACTTGTAGATAAGAGCGTATCCATGTCTAACGACGCTGTCCGCGCGTATTATTCGATTTCTGATTATTGCATATAAAATATAACTCGAATACAGAAATATTATGGTCTCTGAATTTTTTATTAAAATTTACTTGTAGATACGAGCGTATCCATGTCTAACGATGCTGTCCGCGCGTATTATTCTATTTCTGATTATTGCATATCAAAAATGACTCAAATACAGAAATATCATGGTCTCTGAATTTTTTATTAAAATTTACTTGTAGATAAGAGCGTATCCATGTCTAACGACGCTGTCCGCGCGTATTATTCTATTTCTGATTATTGCATATCAAAAATGACTCAAATACAGAAATATCATGGTCTCTGAATTTTTTATTAAAATTTACTTGTAGATAAGAGCGTATCCATGTCTAACGACGCTGTCCGCGCGTATTATTCTATTTCTGATTATTGCATATCAAAAATGACTCAAATACAGAAATATCATGGTCTCTGAATTTTGTATTAAAATTTACTTTTAGATAAGAGCGTATCCATGTCTAACGACGCTGTCCGCGCGTATTGTTCTATTTCTGATTATTGCATATCAAAAATAACTCAAATACAGAAATATTATGGTCTCTGAATTTTTTATCAAAATTTACTTATAGATAAGAGCGTATCCATGTCTAACGACGCTGTCCGCGCGTATTGTTCTATTTCTGATTATTGCATATCAAAAATAACTCAAATACAGATATATTATGGTCTCTGAATTTTTTATTAAAATTTACTTATAGATAAGAGCGTATCCATGTCTAACGACGCTGTCCGTGCGTATTATTCTATTTCTGATTATTGCATATCAAAAATAACTCAAATACGGAAATATCATGGTCTCTGAATTTTTTATTAAAATTTACTTGTAGATAAGAGCGTATCCATGTCTAACGACGCTGTCCGCGCGTATTATTCTATTTCTGATTATTGCATATCAAAAATGACTCAAATACAGAAATATCATGGTCTCTGAATTTTTTATTAAACTTTACTTTTAGATAAGAGCGTATCCATGTCTAACGACGCTGTCCGCGCGTGTTGTTCTATTTCTGATTATTGCATATCAAAAATAACTCAAATACAGAAATATTATGGTCTCTGAATTTTTTATCAAAATTTACTTATAGATAAGAGCGTATCCATGTCTAACGACGCTGTCCGCGCGTATTGTTCTATTTCTGATTATTGCATATCAAAAATAACTCAAATACAGATATATTATGGTCTCTGAATTTTTTATTAAAATTTACCTGTAGATACGAGCGTATCCATGTCTAACGACGCTGTCCGCGCGTATTATTCTATTTCTGATTATTGCATATCAAAAATAACTCAAATACGGAAATATCATGGTCTCTGAATTATTTATTAAAATTTACTTGTAGATAAGAGCGTATCCATGTCTAACGACGCTGTCCGCGCGTATTATTCGATTTCTGATTATTGCATATAAAATATAACTCGAATACAGAAATATTATGGTCTCTGAATTTTTTATTAAAATTTACTTGTAGATACGAGCGTATCCATGTCTAACGACGCTGTCCGCGCGTATTATTCTATTTCTGATTATTGCATATCAAAAATGACTCAAATACAGAAATATCATGGTCTCTGAATTTTTTATTAAAATTTACTTGTAGATAAGAGCGTATCCATGTCTAACGACGCTGTCCGCGCGTATTATTCTATTTCTGATTATTGCATATCAAAAATGACTCAAATACAGAAATATCATGGTCTCTGAATTTTTTATTAAAATTTACTTGTAGATAAGAGCGTATCCATGTCTAACGACGCTGTCCGCGCGTATTATTCTATTTCTGATTATTGCATATCAAAAATGACTCAAATACAGAAATATCATGGTCTCTGAATTTTGTATTAAAATTTACTTTTAGATAAGAGCGTATCCATGTCTAACGACGCTGTCCGCGCGTATTGTTCTATTTCTAATTATTGCATATCAAAAATAACTCAAATACAGAAATATTATGGTCTCTGAATTTTTTATCAAAATTTACTTATAGATAAGAGCGTATCCATGTCTAACGACGCTGTCCGCGCGTATTGTTCTATTTCTGATTATTGCATATCAAAAATAACTCAAATACAGAAATATCATGGTCTCTGAATTTTTTATTAAAATTTACTTGTAGATAAGAGCGTATCCATGTCTAACGACGCTGTCCGCGCGTATTATTCTATTTCTGATTATTGCATATCAAAAATGACTCAAATACAGAAATATCATGGTCTCTGAATTTTGTATTAAAATTTACTTTTAGATAAGAGCGTATCCATGTCTAACGACGCTGTCCGCGCGTATTGTTCTATTTCTAATTATTGCATATCAAAAATAACTCAAATACAGAAATATTATGGTCTCTGAATTTTTTATCAAAATTTACTTATAGATAAGAGCGTATCCATGTCTAACGACGCTGTCCGCGCGTATTGTTCTATTTCTGATTATTGCATATCAAAAATAACTCAAATACAGAAATATCATGGTCTCTGAATTTTTTATTAAAATTTACTTGTAGATAAGAGCGTATCCATGTCTAACGACGCTGTCCGCGCGTATTATTCTATTTCTGATTATTGCATATCAAAAATGACTCAAATACAGAAATATCATGGTCTCTGAATTTTGTATTAAAATTTACTTTTAGATAAGAGCGTATCCATGTCTAACGACGCTGTCCGCGCGTATTGTTCTATTTCTAATTATTGCATATCAAAAATAACTCAAATACAGAAATATTATGGTCTCTGAATTTTTTATCAAAATTTACTTATAGATAAGAGCGTATCCATGTCTAACGACGCTGTCCGCGCGTATTGTTCTATTTCTGATTATTGCATATCAAAAATAACTCAAATACAGAAATATCATGGTCTCTGAATTTTTTATTAAAATTTACTTGTAGATAAGAGCGTATCCATGTCTAACGACGCTGTCCGCGCGTATTATTCTATTTCTGATTATTGCATATCAAAAATGACTCAAATACAGAAATATCATGGTCTCTGAATTTTGTATTAAAATTTACTTTTAGATAAGAGCGTATCCATGTCTAACGACGCTGTCCGCGCGTATTGTTCTATTTCTAATTATTGCATATCAAAAATAACTCAAATACAGAAATATTATGGTCTCTGAATTTTTTATCAAAATTTACTTATAGATAAGAGCGTATCCATGTCTAACGACGCTGTCCGCGCGTATTGTTCTATTTCTGATTATTGCATATCAAAAATAACTCAAATACAGAAATATCATGGTCTCTGAATTTTTTATTAAAATTTACTTATAGATAAGAGCGTATCCATGTCTAACGACGCTGTCCGCGCGTATTATTCTATTTCTGATTATTGCATATCAAAAATGACTCAAATACAGAAATATCATGGTCTCTGAATTTTGTATTAAAATTTACTTTTAGATAAGAGCGTATCCATGTCTAACGACGCTGTCCGCGCGTATTGTTCTATTTCTAATTATTGCATATCAAAAATAACTCAAATACAGAAATATTATGGTCTCTGAATTTTTTATCAAAATTTACTTATAGATAAGAGCGTATCCATGTCTAACGACGCTGTCCGCGCGTATTGTTCTATTTCTGATTATTGCATATCAAAAATAACTCAAATACAGAAATATCATGGTCTCTGAATTTTTTATTAAAATTTACTTGTAGATAAGAGCGTATCCATGTCTAACGACGCTGTCCGCGCGTATTATTCTATTTCTGATTATTGCATATCAAAAATAACTCAAATACAGAAATATCATGGTCTCTGAATTTTTTATTAAAATTTACTTGTAGATAAGAGCGTATCCATGTCTAACGACGCTGTCCGCGCGTATTATTCGATTTCTGATTATTGCATATAAAATATAACTCGAATACAGAAATATTATGGTCTCTGAATTTTTTATTAAAATTTACTTATAGATAAGAGCGTATCCATGTCTAACGACGCTGTCCGCGCGTATTGTTCTATTTCTGATTATTGCATATCAAAAATAACTCAAATACAGATATATTATGGTCTCTGAATTTTTTATTAAAATTTACTTGTAGATACGAGCGTATCCATGTCTAACGACGCTGTCCGCGCGTATTATTCTATTTCTGATTATTGCATATCAAAAATAACTCAAATACGGAAATATCATGGTCTCTGAATTTTTTATTAAAATTTACTTGTAGATAAGAGCGTATCCATGTCTAACGACGCTGTCCGCGCGTATTATTCTATTTCTGATTATTGCATATCAAAAATGACTCAAATACAGAAATATCATGGTCTCTGAATTTTTTATTAAAATTTACTTTTAGATAAGAGCGTATCCATGTCTAACGACGCTGTCCGCGCGTATTGTTCTATTTCTGATTATTGCATATCAAAAATAACTCAAATACAGAAATATTATGGTCTCTGAATTTTTTATCAAAATTTACTTATAGATAAGAGCGTATCCATGTCTAACGACGCTGTCCGCGCGTATTGTTCTATTTCTGATTATTGCATATCAAAAATAACTCAAATACAGATATATTATGGTCTCTGAATTTTTTATTAAAATTTACTTGTAGATACGAGCGTATCCATGTCTAACGACGCTGTCCGCGCGTATTATTCTATTTCTGATTATTGCATATCAAAAATAACTCAAATACGGAAATATCATGGTCTCTGAATTTTTTATTAAAATTTACTTGTAGATAAGAGCGTATCCATGTCTAACGACGCTGTCCGCGCGTATTATTCGATTTCTGATTATTGCATATAAAATATAACTCGAATACAGAAATATTATGGTCACTGAATTTTTTATTAAAATTTACTTGTAGATACGAGCGTATCCATGTCTAACGACGCTGTCCGCGCGTATTATTCTATTTCTGATTATTGCATATCAAAAATAACTCAAATACGGAAATATCATGGTCTCTGAATTTTTTATTAAAATTTACTTGTAGATAAGAGCGTATCCATGTATAACGACGCTGTCCGCGCGTATTATTCTATTTCTGATTATTGCATATCAAAAATGACTCAAATACAGAAATATCATGGTCTCTGAATTTTGTATTAAAATTTAGTTATAGATAAGAGCGTATCCATGTCTAACGACGCTGTCCGCGCGTATTATTCTATTTCTGATTATTGCATATCAAAAATAACTCAAATACAGAAATATCATGGTCTCTGAATTTTTTATTAAAATTTACTTGTAGATAAGAGCGTATCCATGTCTAACGACGCTGTCCGCGCGTATTATTCTATTTCTGATTATTGCATATCAAAAATAACTCAAATACAGAAATATCATGGTCTCTGAATTTTTTTATTAAAATTTACTTGTAGATAAGAGCGTATCCATGTCTAACGACGCTGTCCGCGCGTATTATTCTATTTCTGATTATTGCATATCAAAAATAACTCAAATACAGAAATATCATGGTCTCTGAATTTTTTTATTAAAATTTACTTGTAGATAAGAGCGTATCCATGTCTAACGACGCTGTCCGCGCGTATTGTTCTATTTCTGATTATTGCATATCAAAAATAACTCAAATACAGAAATATCATGGTATCTGATTTTTTGTTAAAATTTACTTATAGGTAAGAGCGTGTCTAACGACGCTGTCCGCGCTAATCGTCAATCGGAAGAACAAAAAAAATCTGGAAAACAACGAAAACTGTTGACATGTGAAAGAACCTTCAGCAGAAACTCGTCATCACTCTTGTTTGCCTAATTGTTGCCGTTCCTGCCTAATTAACTCCTCTCCGACTCCCCACTTCCGAACTGTTATTTCGAGCGCCACGTGACAAGAAATTCGGCAATCAGGCCTCAAATTAAACGGAATGAAACAGAAGTAAAGGAGGAAAGTTCCGGCGGAACATCGAGACGAGGGCACTCGTTAGCATCGAGGACGACTCCGAACCTAAACAGAGTTATTTAAAGTCAATAGATAGCGAGGGCAAACATAAATTACGGTACACGGGCCTTTAGGTCATTAACGGCGATGATTTAGACACAGACAATTCGGAGCGGCAATAAACGTAAAACTGGGCGATGATTTCGTTAAATTATTCACTCACTTAAACCGAGGTTGAATAACCAGTTTAAAGTTCATCAGAAAAGCATTTACCCCTGGCGTAATATCGTCGCACTTTACAGCCGATTTGGCGTGTCGGAACGTCGGAGGGCAGAGATCGCGGCCCAGCAAATCGCGTTATGTTAATGATCGCTTTTTTATTGCGGTCAATCGCGGCGCTCGTAAAATTTTACAGGAATGGTCTATCCGCGCCACGATCGGCCAACAACTCCATTTTTAGAAAAAAGTTATTAATTTTACTGTCAGATGTCGTCTTCCGTCAGGTAACGGCACGTATTCATTTCCTCCCGACATGATGATCAATCCGAGCGTCGTTTTTTAATTTCCAATGATATAGAGGTTAATTTAATTGCCGCACGTCACGCTTTTGATTATGTCTAATAATTCATGTTTACTGTCGATGAAATTATTTTTGAAACCTATGTACAAATCAAGGGTTTATTTTATCCAGTCACTAAACTAGACAACCAATTACCATCAGTCATGACGTGTGACATTTAATTATCGAAATAAAATAACGAGCGAGCGCGCAACGGTTCCATTTCCCTGCAGATCCGACACAATTGCGGCTCTTTCTGGTAATGCATAAACACCGGCGTTCTTTCGATACTGTTTTGAATAAATTAATTAAGAGATACGCCTGGATCAGCTGAACGGGTCTGAATAGAACTCCCGTTTTAGTCTTGTATTGATTTTGAATGAAGGAACCGTGTCCAGATTTTAGATTTTGAATTGTGCCCTTAGCGGGCGTTAGCGTCGCCAGTCAGTTAAGGGTTTACGACCCTGTGGGTTTACCAACTGGCCGACGCGACGGCCGCTGCAAATATTTCTCAACATAGGCAGAGAGGAAATTTTTGTTGTTGGTGGAAAGCTGTTTAAAATGGTTGTGTAGGTTACGCGGGTTAAAGCACTGCACCAGCCCGGTAAACACTCGTTCGCCCAGCCGTTAGCGTGTTGACTTATTAAATCGTCACGCGAAAACACTTGTGTTTCTCCGTCTGACGAAACGACCGATAAAGAGGCAGAACTTCGTTTGTTTGCGAGCCCTTTCCACCCTCCGAGCTGCCGAGTGCGTGCCTAATAAACATTTTAAAATGGATAAAGCGGATACGGTTGCCCCGATTTCGAGCAGCTACTTCGTCTAATCGAGTCGGGGGTCGACTTGTATAAACTAGCCGTCGAAGCGACGAGAATATTAAATGGTGTATTACAGTCGCCGAGTAACAAATAAATTTCGGCGAGTTATGGGAAAGCGGCTGCCGAAAGTTCCTGCGGCTTCTGCTTCGATTTTAGTTCGCGGGCATCGTGCCAGTAAAACTGCAGCGACCCGCTGTCCTCCGACTCGTGGAAATACTTCACGAAAATCAAACGTTTTCCCACAGGTGAAGTTCTCCCGCATTCACACGCCTGTTTATTATCGCCTCTCGCGCAATTACGACCGTTTGAAGATGTTTGTCGAACTAAGTGCTCTCGACGAGCTCGACTACAAAGGTGGCTCTGTTCGATTAAAAAATTAACTCGAAGACGAGTGAGCGAGTGCAGCTTTGTGGAACATGTGAAGTCGAGACGGGACACGCAGAGCTTCCGGATGGCTGTCGGGTGTCTGTTGAAAATAACGCGCGCCGTTTTACAAGTGAAAATAAAATCTGAGTCGCCGTCATGTGCAATTTTTAGAGATGTATTTCCGAGTTGATGATTGCTTTATAGTGTCGCTTGAGATGTTTGCCAATATTTTTCTACGATCTTGTAGTATTTTTAGTGCAGATGCTTCTTTATTGTGAACGTTAAAAACGAACTGGAAAGGGGTAATTTCAACTTGATTTTAAACAAAAATCTGCAGCCATCCTTGTGTACAGATTGAGCTTACGCTGGGTCGCAGCACCATCGTGGTGGCAGCCTACAATTGGGGCTGACTGGGTGGTTGGTCTGAGACAAAAAATAACATCCGCACAGTTTACCGGATTTGTCGGATTTGTCGACCACTCCAATTCATCGAAGCAGTGCCAAGAACAACAGCACTATAATATTTTAGCTATAAATTCCGATTTTGTTGGTGCCGGAATTATGGAACAACAAGGGTGAGAAGGTTCCGGGGAGAAAAGCAATATTTAGTAGTTGCTCTTCATGGGCACAAGATCACCCTTACTTACTAAATGCATTACCCTACGTGGAGGACATTTTAAGACCATTTTTACAACTTCTTCTGTTCAATAAGTAATGGCTAGATTTCATATTGCACACATTCTTTGAGGGTTTTGCAACAAGAAAATGTGCAATTTTTTTTATGGCCAGCGCTTTTTCCGGATTTCAATCGCATATCAAGGGTAGCCGCGGTAGGCGAGTTTCGATGTCACAGAACATTTGTGAGCCCCCCTGATGTGTCGTCACATGTTTAGCAATTTTAAATTTAGGAATTATTAAATTGTACTAAATTCTAATACCTCCCCCTTAACATCTGATGTAATTTATGGACGGCTAGTATTTCGTGATTTCGTTATTTGAAAATATTGTAATCCCATAATCCCATATACCGTAATATTGGAATTTCGTTATTTCGTCATTTCGAAATCTATAACGAAAACAATGAATCACATAATTTTAATATCTTGATTTTTTGTTAGTTTTCTATTTCGTGAGTTCCTCTATCTGGCAACTTCGCCTTTTCTATTATGTGGAATTTCGTGATTTCGTAATTTGAAAATTTCGTAATTTCGTAATCCCCTAATCCGCAATAACGAAATTTCGTTATTTCGTCATTTTGAAATGTTTAACGAAATCAATCTGTTACATCATTTTACCACATATTTTGACTTTTTATTAGTTTTCTATTTCGTAATTTCCTTGTTTTTCTATTTCACCTACATCGCAACTTCTCTATTTCTATTGTTTTTTTTTGTGATTTCGTTATTTGAAAATTTCGTTATTTCTTAGTTTTACCATTTCATTATCTTGATGTTTCTTCATTTCGTAATTTCACAATTTTATAATTTAGAAATACCATCATCCGCAATAACTTAATTTCGGAATTTCGTTATTTCGTCATTTTTAATTCTACATAAAACGAATTCATCGATTACATCATTTTATTATTTTGATTTTTTGTTAGTTTTGTATTTCGTTATTTCCTTGTTTCTATACTTTCTTATACCGCAACTTTGCTATTTCTTTTATGTGGTATTTCCTGCTTTCGTTATTTGAAAATTTCGTAATTTCGTATTACCATAATCCGCAATAACGTAATTTCGAAATTTCGTTAATTTCGGAATTTTATAACGAAATCAATCCATTACATCATTTTATTATTTAGATTTTTTGTTAGTTTTGTATTTCGTTATTTTCTTGTGTCTCTATTTCCTTATATTGAAACTTCTCTATTTCTATTATGTGGTATTTCGTGATTTCGTTATTTGAAAACTTCGTAATTTCGTAATCCAATAATTCGCAATAAAGTAATTTCAGAATTTCGTTATTTCGTCATTTTGTCATTTTGAAATCTATAACGAAATCCTCTATTACATTATTTTGTTAGTTTTGTATTTCGTTATTTATTTGTTTCCCTATTTTTCTATATCGCAACATTGCTATTTCTATTATGTGGTATTTTGTGATTTCGTTATTTGAAAATTTCGTAATTTTGTAATACCAAAATCCGCAATAACGTAATTTCGAAATTTCGTTATTTCGTCATTTTGAAATGTATAACGAAATCAATCTGTTACATCATTTTACTACATATTTTGATTTTTTATTAGTTTTCTATTTCGTAATTTCCTTGTTTTTCTATTTCACCTACATCGCAACTTCTCTACTTCTATTGTTTTTTTTTGTGATTTCGTTATTTGAAAATTTCGTTATTTCTTAGTTTTACCATTTCATTACCTTGATGTTTCTTCATTTCGTAATTTCACAATTTTATAATTTAGAAATCCCATAATCCGCAATAACTTCATTTCGGGGAATTTCGTTATTTCGTCATTTTGAAATCTATATCGAAATCAATCTATTACATCATTTATTATTTTGATATTTTGTTGGTTTTGTATTTCGTTATTTCCTTGTTTTTCTATTTCCCTATATTGAAACTTCGCTATTTCTATTGCGTGGTATTTTGTGATTTCGTTATTTGAAAATTTCGTAATTTCGTAATCCTCTAATCCGCAATAACGTAATTTCGAAATTTCGTTATTTCGTCATTTTGAAATGTTTAACGAAATCAATCTGTTACATCATTTTACCACATATTTTGACTTTTTATTAGTTTTCTATTTCGTAATTTCCTTGTTTTTCTATTTCACTTACATCGCAACTTCTCTATTTCTATTGTTTTTTTTTTGTGATTTCGTTATTTAAAAATTTCGTTATTTCTTAATTTTACCATTTCATTATCTTGATGTTTCTTCATTTCGTAATTTCACAATTTTATAATTTAGAAATCCCATCATCCGCAATAACTTAATTTCGGAATTTCGTTATTTCGTCATTTTTAAATCTACATAAAACGAAATCAATCGATTACATCATTTTATTATTTCGATTTTTTGTTAGTTTTGTATTTCGTTATTTCCTTGTTTCTATACTTTCTTATATCGCAACTTTGCTATTTCTATTATGTGGTATTTCCTGCTTTCGTTATTTGAAAATTTCGTAATTTCGTAATTCCACAATCCGCATTAACGTAATTTCGGAATTTCGTTATTTCGTCATTTTGAAATCTATATCGAAATCAATCTATTACATAATTTTATTATTTTGATATTTTGTTAGTTTTGTATTTCGTTATTTCTTTGTGTCTCTATTTCCCTATATTAAAACTTCGCTATTTATGTTATGTGGTATTTCGTGATTTCGTTATTTGAAAATTTCGTAATTTTGTAATTGCAGAATCCGCAATAACGTAATTTCAGAATTTCGTTATTTTGTCATTTTGTCATTTTGAAATCTATAACGAAATCCTCTATGACCTTATTTTATTTATCTATCATTATTTTGTGTTAGTTTTGTAATTCGTTATTTCTCCTTGTTTCTCTATTTTTCTATATCGCAACATTGCTATTTCGATTATGTGATATTTCGTGATTGCGTTATTTGAAAATTTCGTAATCCCATAATCCGTAATAACGTAATTTCGAAATTTCGTTATTTCGTCATTCTGAAATTTATAACGAAATCAATCTATTACATCATTTTATTATTTAGTTTTTTTGTTAGTTTTGTATTTCCTTATTTCTTTGTGTCTCTATTTCCCTATATTAAAACTTCGCTATTTTTGTTATGTGGTATTTCGTGATTTCGTTATTTGAAAATTTCGTAATTTCGTAATCCCATATTCCGCAATAACGTACTTCAGAATTTCGTTATTTCGTCATTTTGTCATTTTGAAATCTATAACGAAATCCTCTTATTACATTATTTTATTTATCTATAATTATTTTTTGTTAGTTTTGTAATTCGTTATTTCTCCTTGTTTCTTTATTTTTCTATATCGCGACATTGCTATTTCTATTATGTGGTATTTCCTGCTTTCGTTATTTGAAAATTTCGTAATTTCGTAATCCCATAATCCGCAATAACGTAATTTCGAAATTTCGTTATTTCGTCATTCTGAAATTTATAACGAAATCAATCCATTACATCATTTTATTATTTAGATTTTTTGTTAGTTTTGTATTTCGTTATTTCTTTGTGTCTCTATTTCACTATATTAAAACTTCGCTATTTTTGTTATGTGGTATTTCGTGATTTCGTGATTTGAAAATTTCGTAATTTCGTAATCCCATATTCCGCAATAACGTAATTTCAGAATTTCGTTATTTCCTCATTTTGTCATTTTGAAGTCTATAACGAAATCCTCTATTACATTATTTTATTTATCTATAATTATTTTTTGTTAGTTTTGTAATTCGTTATTTCTCCTTGTTTCTTTATTTTTCTATATCGCGACATTGCTATTTCTATTATGTGCTATTTCGTGATTTCCTTATTTGAAAATTTCGTAATCCCATAATCCGCAATAACGTAATTTCGAAATTTCGTTATTTCGTCATTCTGAAATTTATAACGAAATCAATCCATTACATCATTTTATTATTTAGATTTTTTGTTAGTTTTGTATTTCGTTATTTCTTTGTGTCTCTATTTTCCTATATTAAAACTTCGCTATTTTTGTTATGGGGTATTTCGTGATTTCGTTATTTGAAAATTTCGTAATTTCGTAATCCCATATTCCGAAATAACGTAATTTCAGAATTTCGTTATTTCGTCATTTTGAAATCTATAACGAAATCAATATATTTCATGATTTTATTATTTGGATTTTTTGTTATTTTTGTATTTCGTTATTTCCTTCTGTCTTTATTTCCCTATATTGAAACTTCGCTATTTCTATAATGTGGTATAATTTTGTGATTTCGTTGTTTGAAAATTTCGTAATTTCGTAATCCCATAATCCGCAATAACGTAATTTCGAAATTTCGTTATTTCGTCATTCTGAAATCTATAACGAAATCAATCCATTACATCATTTTATTATTTAGATTTTTTGTTAGTTTTGTATTTCGTTATTTATTTGTGTCTCTATTTCCCTATATTAAAACTTCGCTATTTTTGTTATGTGGTATTTCGTGATTTCGTTATTTGAAAATTTCGTAATCCCATATTCCGCAATAACGTAATTTCAGAATTTCGTTATTTCGTCATTTTGTCATTTTGAAATCTATAACGAAATCCTCTATTACATTATTTTATTTATCTATCATTATTTTTTGTTAGTTTTGTAATTCGTTATTTCTCCTTGTTTCTCTATTTTTCTATATCGCAACATTGCTATTTCTATTATGTGCTATTTCGTGATTTCGTTATTTGAAAATTTCGTAATTTCGTAATCCAATAATTCGCAATAACGTAATTTCAGAATTTCGTTATTTCGTCATTTGAAATTTTTTTTAATTTGCAACGAAAGAAATTGGAGTTTTTTTTTGCTTTTTTAAGAACAAACCCTGTTACATATGATATTTTTGAGAGCTCTCGAAAGAGGACCTCAATATTTACTTAAAATTTTCGGGGCTACGTCGCGTTAAGTCGCAAAGTTTTATTAAATTAAAAATTTTGGAACACCAAAGTACTACATGTTGAAAATTTTTAAAAAAACATTTTTGCTCATGTCTCGCAAACTATTCTCTTTAATTTTACTACGTGATTTGAGGATGCCAACACTGCTGCGAAGGTAACCAGAACTCCCCGAATGCAGCAACAAAACTGTAAACTACAAAACGATATCCGCACAACCGCAGTGCAAGAAGCGCATTTTGCGTCGACCGCAACCGACGAGGTAAAACGATAACGACACTCTGATGATGCACGACCGTGCAACTTGCAGTTTAATTAAACATCAGCACAACGGCAAAATTGCATTTTTATGGACCGTTGTGGCGTCGATTAGTGGCGTCGGGACGCCGACGCCGCGGGACGCCGGAATACTTTAGCGTCTTATTAACGGGCCCGTCGATCGTTAACGGTAAACCCGTTAATTATATACAGCGATAGCCGTCGCGGCGACGGGTGCTTGTTTTATTCACCGGGGAGGTGTCCGATCGATAGTATGTTGTGTTGTCTCTTCGGCCTGGTGGCGATTGTTTTGCGAAGAACGGAGACGAAGTTGGGAGGACGGTTGTGAGGCATGTGGTCGGCGGAGTTTGGGACAAAGATGTTCTGATGGAAGGACAAATAGTTGGTTTCGTTCCTCCGATTCTGTGATTCTCGATTTCTATAGGTTCCCCAAGTTCCAGGCTTAATTCTTTATGTATGACTTACAATTTCTAACAGCGACAGTTTCCCAACTTTTTATCCAGAGTTTTAGGTTCACAATCCCAGTTTCTCAAGCGCTCGGTTTATCAGGCTCTCAGCTTCTCGAAAAGTTTCACTTTTTGAATCTATTTTCAGTTTGTCCCTTTCTAATGTGACGCTTGTTACGGTCGGGTTGCCTCGAGCGCCAGTTTATTAACGTGGTATGCTCCACACTTGTTCACGGTCCATCGCTTATCGGCGCGGTGTCTTCTCCACTGGGCGACGGCGGTTCTGGGCGGCGTAGAGAACTCGGGAACAAGAACGGTCAGATACAGTGCCGGGGTATTTGTCACCACGTTGTCGAAAAATGGGGATGATCCAGTAACTTCCTTACACCCATGTTTCAGGCAGAATCGTCTCAGGATCTCAAATTTTTAATTTATCATGTCTTTCGGTTTGTAAGGTCCTCAGTTGTACTTTTTGATTATTTTTTATTTATCCGCTTCACAAACAAGCGTGTCTGTACGAATCGACACTCATCCCATTCTAGGTGTTGATTAATCTACGTTTCGGCGTCCATCTCGCTCGGGCCCCAATTCCCCACTTTACGACCGCTCATAAATTGTCCATCACACGATCATTTTTTATCCGGCAGGAAATTCGGCGCGATGTAAAATACGAGCCGTAGATATGAATATTTAGCCGTATCATTAGTTTAACGACGCATAAAGCCACCGCTCGTAAAAGGAAGACTATTTATTCAAAAACACGGAAACCGAAAAATAAAAGAATCCATTAGCGACACGATCGAGGCCGGACGGACGTAAAACATGTCGTCGCAAGATTGCGGTTGTTATACAAATTTTCAATCTTTGGAAATTTGTATGAGAATGCCGGGGGAAGTGCGGCGCGCGGCTTTAGGGGGTATAAATCTCCGACGGGATAACCGTGTCCATCATCATCAGCGGGATGCGGGATGATGATGGCCTTTTTATGATGCGGAAAATCGATGTGGGCTCGACGGGGACTGTTTTTATTTACTTTATGAATTTTCTACGCATTTTACATCCGATGCGTCGTGTTCTTCGGGCTTTGTGTGCGATACAACCATTAGGTTTTATATTGTGGCAGCAAAATTATATGTGTCGGGGAAGAAACCGGGAGCACAAATTTCTTGCGGGAAACAGTCCAATTACCTGCAACACAAAAAGCAAAATAAACTCGCCGGTGCATCGTACTAATTAAAAACACCACGTGAAAGGCTTTGCTGGACGTATCCGCGCCGTATCATAAATACCAACAATGGAACACCCCGAAAGGAACCATCCACGCGGCCGCGGAATGTCAGCTCGCTCACATTAAATAACTGAAATTATCTTCTGCAACACCTAAACTTGCGGCCGTCGCTATGGAGACGCCGGATCGCTTTCCGGATCGACTCCGGGCACGCACCGCCACCGAGGCACTAATTAACAAGGGGCACGTTCCCATTCCGGCGCCAGCTCTAGCGCAGGTATTCCGTCCTCATTAAAATTCTTTAAATCTCTCGCGTTAATAAAGTGTGTGTGCAGTTTTCGCGAAGCGCCAATAAGAAGACGAGCAGGTTATGCAACGATAGTCTGTGCTTTATGTATGCGGGGCGAGATAATGGCCGGGAAGTTAGGTGTTGACGTACTGCCCGGGAGTAATGTAAGAGAGATTGTGCCAATGGTGTTCGACAGTCGTGAGGAGTTGGGGCTTCTTACTCGGTTAGTTCGGGAGCTTTCATACAGTTGGGGAAGTTTCGGATGTTATTAGTTGAACATGACACTTTTGCGTTGTTTTAGTCGGGTCGGTAATGACCAACAGCTCGAGTTGGTCTCGAAAGGATGAGAGAGAGAAATGGCGGATGCGCCATTTCGGATACCTATTCATCAAGGAAAAAAATCACTGAAATTAATCCGAGGATACATTAATTTGGAAACAAGGACATTCGCTTCGAGAGGGATCACCATCAGGATTGGCCGTGTTAGAAACGCCGCCCTTTTTTTTTGGTTGTTAATTATACCTAATAAATCCATCTAAGTTATCGGCTAGACCTGACCAACCGTCAAGAATGTGTTTCCCATTGGAGTGGTTGATAATTTATGACTTTCAGCTGATAAACAAACAATGCAGCCGTTGGCAGTCGTTGAAGGTTGGAGGACATAATTAGTCTGAGTCGGGGTGTCGACTTGAGCAGTTCCCAACGCTTGAATTTCACTTTCCCCTGTGATTTTCATTAATGTTCTTAGTATATTCTGTAACAAGGTTAGAATGAAAATTCGATACGAGTGGAAGTAGATCGAATTTTTATTCTAAGCGAGTAACAGACTGTATTTTCTCTACGACCAGAAAGTATGAATTAAAAGCAAGCAATTTCATTGTTTGTATAATTACTGAAATTAAAAACTGGTGCATTGGAAATATTTTCCGCAACATTTCTCAAAACAGATTGATTTGTAGAGGCAGGCTTATCAGTGGTTGGTGAAGAATTGGAGGTTGAGGGTAACTAATTGATTTGCTACATTTATTCGATTTTTCTACGTATCCTCCTGCTACTTGAAAAGACTTCCAGCCTCCACGCCTTTTTAATGTTGTAATATCCGCACCTGCATTTACCAACGTAGTCGCTGAGGTACTGCGGAAACAGTGGCCAGTTAGTATATTCTTGTGGAACATCACAAGGTCTCAGATTCTACTACTTCTTGACACTTTTAATGACCGACTACTCCCGTGCTCGAGATGGTCTGACGTCATCGTCTGGAATATTCCATACACATCGAGAGCATGACGATCTAGTAATTACAATTGTCTAGAAGAGTTAATAGAAGGATGTTGTCGATATATTTATTAAAATTTAAATATATCTAAGTCGAACTCCACAAACTTTAATAACTGTAAAATTACGAATGGAACATGTTTCGGCAGAACACTTCTGCCATCATCAGCCCTTAAAGAATATAAAAAATTCTAATTTTAATTTTTTATATTCTTTAAGGGCTGATGATGGCAGAAGTGTTCTGCCGAAACATGTTCCATTAGTAATTTTACAGTTATTAAAGTTTGTGGAGTTCGACTTAGATATATTTAAATTTTAATTTAAATTTACTTCACCTGGATTTAAGAACATTCTTCTGGTTGATATATTTATTGGTGGACGTTGTATTCTGGGATCAGTGACTGTCAGTCAGCGAGTTGTATCGGATCGGTTGCAGTCACCGCCGAAGTTAAAGATCAGTGGGTCGAGTCGGTCAGTTGCCCCGCCTTGTGTAAATAAATACGAGACTGTTTAGTGAAATGTAAATAGTGTAAATAATGTAAATATATTGTAATTTAAGAAGTCGAAAATAATTTCTACATATAGTGTGTAAATA
Organism: Diaperis boleti; assembly: GCA_963583935.1. Lineage (NCBI taxonomy): Eukaryota > Metazoa > Arthropoda > Insecta > Coleoptera > Tenebrionidae > Diaperis > Diaperis boleti. The sequence continues at coordinate 80,809,528 of OY757244.1, read as the reverse complement.
AAAACTTCTCGATTTTTGCGGCCGGAGGTTCTAGCTCATCACTCATTTTTTTCTATTTGGACTAAAACTTGTTTCAAAACAACTAGGGCGCCGCATTTACATCTGATACTGACAGTTTTGAAATCCATGGCAACCTATGTATTTCGTTGAGTATTATGGGGTCGTCCCTATCGACTTTTTAGTGTCACAGATGGAAGTTGTAGAAATGATTTATCAAATGCGTACTTAATCGCTTTTATTAAACAGACTAAAATACAGCCACCTTATGCAACCAACTATAACTAACTCACAACTGCTAACAGGAAGCAAAAAACAGACATTGTATTGAGTCTGGATCACGTGAGTGATATATGAGACCTAAATTTATGTGAAAGAAACGACAACCCTTGACAGCAAGTAAAGTTGTATATGTTAGAAACTTTACAAAGGTTTTATTCCAGCATTTCGAGGCTTCCCCCCCAAATGCGTACTTTTAGTGTAAATTCGTTAAACTGCTTGATTGCGTCGGATTTATTAAAAAAAAACAAACATAATTTGCTTAATTGTTTTAATAAAGACTAGTTAAGACTAGTACATATTTAAGACTACTATGAACGTAGTCTAGAATTACAGTGAGAAAATCAAGGCAAGTCTGTAGGTTTGACGGCCGAGCGCACAACGTCGGAAACTACAGACGAGTCATAAAAAGTCCCACTTTTACTTCTAATAAACCAATCTACTATTAGTGCGGTTATGCGAACGTGAATATTTCACGTCCCTTCACGACATTTAAAGTCATTTTCTTCAAGTGGCTTCAAGTCCTTTCAAAATATTTCAAGTCACCTCAAGTCCTTTCAAAATATTTCAAGTCGTCTCAAGTCCTTTCAAAATATTTCAATTCTTTTCAATTCGCTTCATCTTTCAAGTCCTTTCAAAACATTTCAAGTTCTTTCCAGTCGTTTCAAGTTTTTTCGAGCCACTTCTTCTCTCTTCAAGTCGCTAAAGGACGTTTTAAGTAGCTTTCCGTCCCTTCAAAATATTTGGAGCCTTTCGAGGTCGCTTCAAGACATTTGAAGACTTTTTAAGTCGCTTCAATTCCCTTCAAAACATTTCAAGTTTTTTCAATTCGCTTCAAGTCTTCGAGACATTTCAAATCCTTTCAAGTCGCTTGAAGGTATTTCCAGTATTTTCAAGTGGCTTACAGTTCCTTCAAGATATTATTTGAAGTGTTCCAGATCGCTCCAAGACTCTTCAAGTATTTTCCAGAGATTTCAAGTCTTTTCAAGTCGCTTCCAATACCTTCAAGATATATCAAATCTTCCCTGGTCGCTTCAAGACTCTTCAAGACATTTCAAGTCTTTTCAATTCGCTTCAAGTATTTCAAATCGTTCCAAGACATTTCAAATCCTTACAAGTCTTTTCAAGTATTTCTTCAAACATTTCAAGTCGCCTCAGGTCGCTTCGAAACATTTCATGTCTTTTCAAGTAGTTTCAAAATATTCCAAGTTCCTTTATTTCGTTTCCAGTGTCCTCAAGTTGCTTCAGGACATTTTAAGTTTTTTTCAAGTCGCTTCCAGTCCCTTCAAGATATTTGAAGTCTTCGCAAGTTGCTTCAAGTCTTTTCAAGTCCCTTCCAATGCTTCCAATCCCTTTAAGATATTTCATATTTTTCAAGTTCTTTCAAAGTTCTTTCAAGTCGTTTCAAGTTTCTTCAAGTCGCTTTCATTTCCTTCAAAATATTTTCAAGTCATTTCAAGTCTTTTGAAATCTTCAAAAAACATTTCAAGTTTCCTCAAGTCCCTTCAAAACATTTAATGTCGTTTCAAGTCGCCTCAAGTCTTTGAAGTCGTTTTAAGACATTCCAAGTCTTTTCCAGTCGTTTCAAGTTTTTTTCGAGCCACTTCTTATTTCTTCAAGTCGCCAAAGGATATTTCAAGTCTTTTCAAGTAGCTTCCCGTTCCTTCAAAATATTTGGAGTCTTCCCAGGTCGCTTCAAGACTCTTCAAGTCTCTTCAAAACATTTCAAGTCGCTTCAATTACATACAAAACATTCAAAAACTTTCCAGGTCGGTTCAAGACTTTTCAAGTGTTTTCAAGTCGCTTCCAGTCCCTTCAAAATATTTAAAGTCGTCCCAGGTCGCTTTAAGATTGTTCAAGACATTTCAAGTCTCTTCAATCCCTTTCAAAACGTTTCAAGTCGCCCCAAGTCTCTTCAAAACATTTCATGTAGTTTCAATTCGCTCTAATCTTTTCAAGTCGCTTCAAGTTCTTTTAACATATTTTACGTCCCTTCATGACATTTCAAGTCCTTTTAAATCGCTTCAAATTTCTTCAAGACCTTTCAAAATATTTCATATCGCCTCAAATCCCTTCAAAATATTTCAAGACTTTTCAATATTGAAGTCTTTTCAATTCGCCTTTCGAGTCGTTTCAAGACATTTTTTCATTTTTCTCAAACTCGCTTCATCTCTTTTCAAGTCGTTTCAAGACTATTCAAGACATTACAAGACTTTTCAAGTCGCTTCAATTTCCTTCAAAACATTTCAAGTCACCTCAAGTCCTTTCAAAACGTCTCAAGTCTTTTCAATTCGCTTCAAGTATTTCAAATCGTTTCAAGACATTTCAAATCCTTTCAAGTCTTTTCAAGTATTTCTTCAAACATTTCAAGTCGCCTCAGGTCCCTTCGAAACATTTCATGTCGTTTCAAGTCGCTTCAAATCTTTCAAGTAGTTTCAAAATATTCCAAGTTCCTTTATTTCGTTTCCAGTTTCCTCAAGTTGCTTCAGGACATTTTAAGTTTTTTCAAGTCGCTTCCAGTCCCTTCAAGATATTTCAAGTCTTTGCAAGTTGCTTCAAGTCCCTTCCAATGCTTCCAATCCCTTTAAGATATTTCATATTTTCCAAGTTCTTTCAAAGTTCTTTCAAGTTTTTTCAAGTCACTTTTAGTTCCTTCAAAATATTTTCAAGTCATTTCAAGTCTTTTCAAATCTTCAAAAAACGTTTCAAGTTTCCTCAAGTCCCTTCAAAACATTTCATGTCGTTTCAAGTCGCCTCAAGTCTTTGAAGTCGTTTCAAGACATTCCAAGTTTTTTCCATTCGTTTCAAGTTATTTCGAGCCACTTCTTCTCTCTTCGAGTCGCTAAAGGATATTTCAAGTTTTCAAGTAGCTTCCCGTTCTTTCAAAATATTTGGAGTCTTTCCAAGTCGCTTCAAGACTCTTCAAGACATTTCTTCTTTTCAAGTCGCTTCCAATGCTTTCAATCCCTTCAAAATATTTTAAATCTTCCCAGGTCGCTTCAAAACTCTTCAAGACATTTCAAGACCGTTTAAGTCGCTTCCAGTCCCCTCAAAATATTTAGGTCGCTTTAAGATTCTTCAAGACATTTTAAGTCTTTTCAAGTCTCTTCAATTCCTTTCAAAACTTTTCTAGTCGCCCCAAGTCTCTTCAAAACATTTCATGTCGTTTCAATTCGCTCTAAATCTTTTCAAGTCGCTTCAAAATGTTTCAAGTCTTTGCAATTCGATTTGAGTCTTTCAAGTCGTTTCAAAACATTTCAAGTCCTTTCCAGTCGTTTCAAGTTTCTCAAAGTCGCTTCATCTCTCTTCAAGTCGTTTCAAGACGCTTCAATTTCCTTCAACACATTTCAGTTCACCTCAAGTACTTTAAAAACATCTCAAGTCTTTTCAATTCGCTTCAAGTCTTCCAAAGTGTTTCAAGACATTTCAAATCCTTTCAAGTCGCTTCAAGGTATTTTAAGTCGCTTCAATGCCACCCAAAACATTTCAAATCTTTCCAGGTCGTTTCAAGACTTTTCAAGTCGCTTCTAGTCCCTTCAAGATTTTTGAAATCTTCCCAGGTTGCTTCAAGTCTTTTCAAGTCCCTTCCAATGCTTCCAATCCCTTTAAGATACCCCAAATCTTCCGAATTCTTTCAAAGTTCTTTTAAGTCGTTTCAAAACACTTTGGCTGCCTAAGCAGCAAGTATGGTCAATTGGGCGGTAGACAAAATACTTTGTCTGTCTAGGCAGAGAAATGGACATTTGTCATTGCCTATTGACGTATACAATGTTTATCTATTTCTGACGTTTGAAGAAAAATATTATTGTGTAAGATTTAGCCATATTTTATGGATTACGTGATTTTTGCCCAGATTAATGGACGCCCTCTAAAGACTTCTAAATTCCAGTAGAGTCGTAACGAACGACGGGTGCGAATGTTTCTTTGTAATCAATGTATTTTTGTTGCGTAAGGGCCTCGTGCTTCCAAAACGAGCTTGATATCGTGTCCGTTTTCACGCGATACACCCACTTGTTGTCAACAATTTTCGGTGCGGGCCAAAAAAGCACTTAGCTTCTGTTTCATTGCACTGTGCCAATTTTTAGTGTTTTTTCTAAATCTCGGTGTTTTCTTCTTTTTGCTGTACTTGCGAATTCTTCTCTGTTATCAGTTTGTCTCGAATAAGCTTCATTTATTCTTTTGGAAACAATGGTATGTGATACGCGAGTTTGTTTTCCCAATTTTCAAGATTTGTAGTTTTGAAGTTTGTGGCCAAAGCGTTTCTTGCGTTTCTTTCAAATTACATTCTGTTTGCGGTGTAAGCCGAAATTCCATTATCCGTAAGTTGCTTTCGCGGAAACCTACGCAGGATATTTTATATTTCCCCCGAATTTGCATCGATCGAATTTGACGAATTGAGCTATAGTATCTCGTAGACTACATAAAGTGAAGCCCTAAAACGTGTTCTGTTTTTTAATAGAGTCGTTTTGTGAGATAACAGACCGGCTAGCATTTTCGAACGCTGTACATTTACCGCCTCTTGTGACGTCATTGCGGGGGAGCATTCTCATTGGTTCGTGCGTTTCTCATTGGTCCGCGCGTCTAGTAACTTTGCCGCACGTGTCAAATAAGACAAATGTTTCGTTTTTTTTATCTTGGGTTTTTTTTCGTCTGTTCCTAGAAAAGCTGTTTTTAAAAATGGTGGGACTACGCCATTATAGAAACTCAACAGTGAGAATTATTAAAGTTTGTTTCGGAATTACGAGACAAGTCACTAATCTCGATTGAATGATCGAAAACCATTCGAGATTCATTAATTGTGCACGGTACGACTCGATACCAGAGAACACCGCTCCCACGACATTTCCAGCCGAAATCCCCGTACAAGTTTTATGAGCGTGTAACAGTAATTGGAGCCACTATTCACAGCCCGCATAAGTCATTCCGAGTATGTTCTCCCTTCACGAGTGCCTATTGATTAGGTGCGAACACAAAAAACAGACACCCTCGTCGGGGAAAAAAGCCACCCTCGTCGCTCCGCCGCGACCCCTCCAAGGTGTTGTGTTGTGAATAACCCCGTTTCGGTCAAGTTTTTGCCCCGCCGGTCGGAATTTTAATGAAGTTATGTGTAATAACAGGGGAAGCGATTCGTGTTTTCAAAGAAAATATTTTATCGGGAGTGCAGGGTTGCGTTTGTTACGGGAAAATAATGAAAATGTTAGGGGTGTTGTGTTTTTTGCCCGGGGAATGCGCCAATTAACCGCGATCGGAAAAACGTTGTTTTTTTAATTCATCACCGCCTCTCTTTCGGTCGGGAAAAAATTGGGGATTAGTTGGAACTGACGCTGGGCAGTGATGTCCCCAAAGCGGTTGTATTACGTTTTTTATTAACCAAACACTACTCGGAGTTGCAACAATGAAGTCTTAATTAACTAAACAAATTGTAAGGAAGTAAATACGAAGAGCTGAAATGCGCCGCCGAATAACAAAAACAATTACTTTATTCGGCGGCCGCAGCAGCAACTCGTTATAAAAATGAAATTCAATTGTTCATTTAGGGCCATTATTAATTACCGACACGCATGTGTATATTATACAAATACAGCTGGCCGAACAAAACGCAATTTTAATAATTCAGAGTATCGTTATTCGGCGTAAATTTTTTATGAATAAAATCGAGTCGATGGTGGCTTTTATAAATTCACTCGTAATCGGTCGATTAAAAATGAATCGCACACAAATATTTCGTAATGTGTGCATGTCGACGTCGAAAAGCGCCAACCTTCGGATAATCTTTAAAAGCTCTCCGCCACTAATGCATTTCCATTTTCATCCTAAAATATCTCCTTCGTTTGTGATGCGAAGCTATTTTTTCTCCGACTCTCCCATCACCTCGATAGATTATTTATCGCACGTCACGCATAAATAACAATAAAGGCTTAATCACCCCTATGCATAAAAAGGTCGTCCCAATTCTCGCCCCCACGTCAAATTCGTTTAGGAAGAAAGCCGGTTCAAAATGTCAAGTGCAGCAGCTGCACCTATTAAAAGCTCACGAAAGCTCGTAAGCGCGGAATCGGCTTCCACAGCACTTAGTCACGGTGTAAATTATAAACAATTACGATGTTATTAATAAGTTGTATCATGTGAGTCAGATCATCATTCACGCGTGGATTTATTAATGATTCATGGAGTTAGCAGTTTCGACCAAAAATCGCAACTTCAACTTCCATGTGGTCGCAACCGCAATCCGTAAATGTGACGCATTGCAGACACCGCTCTCCAAACGGGGATATCGAGCACACTAATTGGCGTATATTTACGGATGAAGAAAGTTTTTTCTTGCCGCGTGGAATTCGCCATTTGCGCGATTACATAATTTACCGTTTTGTTGCGAAACGTTGACCGAACGCGCAAGAACTTGGACAAGTTCTCACGAGTTAATCAAGCGCCGTGCGATAATGTGGGATTTTTTCCTCGGCTCCGTCTATTCGTAATTAGTTTTAATTTGTTGCTGCCCTCGGAGGTGCATAAATTTCAAAACTTTTGATGAAATTTCGGGATTACGATTGGAAATCGGTGGGAACAACGGGCCCCGGATAAATTTGCTGGTGTCTGTTTGAACGGGGAATGGCTAAACCCGATTTATTGAGGTAAGTGATTATTCCAATATTTGTCTGGAGTGGAACGATTCCAATATCTTTTTTCTGGGATCGCTGGGGCGATTGTAGTAATGGCAATGTTTATTAATGGAACGTTCTTGCTATTCCATTTTTCTACAGTCCACTAAACGTTAAATATCAGTTTTCTGTTTGAAAGTTTCTCAAATTTTCGAGTTTTTAGATTCTCGGGGGTTCGTATTGTTCAATTTGTGGTTTTTGGTTCCTGCAGATTCCATGAGGATTGACACAGGTAAACAATTATAGATCGAGGACCAATTTATTATAATTATCCATTCAAACTAAAATTTGTACCCCCCAACAATTCCAATTTCGAAAGACTCGGAAGAAAACGCTACAACAGGTCAATTTTGTTATCAAGGGGGACCAAATTGTACCAAACTTTCAAGTCTTAGATCTCACCCCCACTTTAAATTTAAATGGCATGGGGGGTCGTGTGATACATCATTCTAAAGCTTATTTAATTCTCTATCAAGACCTACTTTTATCGATTCGTTTCTGCAAAAAGAGCATGAATTTGTTATTTTCCAAACCTACATAAAATATTCAGTCAGCAAAAAATTAAATTATGCCACCAAAAATTGCCGAGCAAAAAATGAATTTTACCACCAAAAATTGTCAGCAAAAAATGAAATTCGACACCAAAAATTGTCAGGAAAAAATTAAATGCCACTAAAAATTGACAAAAAAAAATCATAAAATCGTGGGGCGAGTCGGCGAGTCTAATTTTTATTATCTGTAGTCAACCGCTCATATAATTATTTGTATTTGCGTTGGATGCATTTTCTCAATAGACAATTTATGAAAAATGTGTGTAAAAGTAAATCATCGTGCGACATCGCAGAAAGATCCTGTACATTATTTACTCAGGTTACGCTACGCCCCACAATTTTATTTTATTCTGATCAATACTCTAGATTGATGAGGAGAGTGGTGTGATGACTGGTACCTGGTACCTACTTAATTATTTTTTAGCTTTTAGTACATTATCTGCATCATTATTATGCTTCTTTACAATATAAGACTGTTTGACTTAAAAAAAATATACTTTATTTTCAAGTTTTTTTGTTTTTCTTAAGTGTACTGTGTTCCACTTGCCAAGCATTTTCATTTGATACCCATATTGAGAGGACTGAAAACTAAAAAATATGTAATCTGCCATTTTGTAGCGGCGGCCATCTTGGTTTCTGAATTTTTTCATGGCGTACTCTATTCTACTAGTTAAGCCCTTTCATTTGATACCCATATTGAGGGGATTGAAAAAAATTTGTAATCCGCCATTTTGTATTGGCTTTTGAATTTTTTCATGGTGTACTGTAGTCCAGTAGTTAAGCCCTTTCATTTGATACCCATATTGAGGGGATTGAAAAAAAAAAAGTAATCCGCAATTTTGTGGTGGCGGCCATCTAGGATTTTGAAATTTTTCATAGTATACTGTATTCTACTAGTTAAGTCCTTTCATTTGATAACATTATTCAAGGAATTGAAAAAATATATATGTAATCCTACATTTTGTAGTGGCGGCCATTTTGGATTTTGAAATTTTTCATGGTGTACTGTATTCTACTAGTTAAGCGCTTTCAATTACTACATTTGAACGACACAAGACACAAACAAGGCAAGCTAAATAAAAAAAAATATTTAAATTTTATTAAATTTAAAATTTAAAATGTTTAAAAAATGAAATATGCCGCCAAAAATTTTATACCAGTAATGAGAATCCATCCAAATTGAGATTTACACCACAACATATACACAAATTTACATTTTTGACTGAATGACAACCATTTTCCTATTGTATCCACCAATAGAGATTTATACCAAAATATATATACGTATATTCAGATTTACATTTTTGACTGAATGGTTGACAAACTGGTTCAGAATGACAACCATTTTCATATTGTAGTCAAATTTCGTTTCTTGTATTCCACAGTTGTTCTTTGTGACAAAAAACCATATGGTTCATGGCACCACACGTGAATGCGGTGGGTGGGTGGGCCTCCGCATCCACACCTGACTGATTGACTAAGAGTATTGGAATGACAACCATTTTTTGACTTAAGAATTTTGCAATTGGAGTGAACACGAGAGTGAGTTCTAGTTTTTAAAGAAAAAAAAAAAACAATCAATAAAAAATGGTTGTTATTTCTCATCCATTTAGTCAGTGGATGAGTACAGTGGGCAGGACGGTAAACCCACCCACCGCACTCACAAACGGTGCCAGAACCATACGTTTTTTAGTCATATTGTTATGATTTTGGATTTTTTTCATAGTGTACTGTTTTCTAGTAGTTAAGCCCTTTCATTTGATTCCCATATTGAGGCGATTGAAGAAAAATGTAATCCTACATTTTGTAGTGGCGGCCATCTTGGATTTTGATTTTTTTTATAGTGTACTGTATTCTACTAGTTAAGCCCTTTTATTTGATGCCCATATTGAGGGGATTGAAAGAGCATGTGTAATCCGCCATTTGGAGGCGGCGGCCATATTGAATTTACAATTATACTGAATGTAAAATTCCAATTACTAGATTTGAACCACACAAGACACAAACAAGGCAAGCTAAATAAAACTGTTTAAAAATATGTAATCCGCCATTTTGTGGCGGCGGCCATCTTGGATTTACAATGACACTGAATATACATAATTGAATTGTCATCAAAACTAATGGTGTGTACTAAATTTCAGATCAATCGGTCAACAGGAAGGGGGTAAAATTCAATTACTAGATTTGAACGACACAAGACACAATCAAGGCAAGCTAGATAAAACTGTTTAAAAAATGAAATATGCCACCAAAAATTTTATACCAGTAATCCATTACTAGTATACTAAAAATGGTTGTTATTTCTCATCCATTTAGTCAGTGGATGAGTACAGTGGGCAGGACGGCCCACCCGCCCACCGCACTCACAAACGTTGCCAGAACCATAGGCTTTTTAGTCACAAAGACATAATTATTATACCAGTACTGAGAATAAATCCAAATTGAGATTTACACCAAAATATATTATACTCAAATTTACATTTTTGACTGAATGGTTGACAAACTGGTTCAGAATGACAACCATTTTCCTATTGTATCCACACTCCATTTCTTGTATTTCACAGTTGCTCTTTGTGACAAAAAACCATATGGTTCATGGCACCACATGTGAATGCGGTGGGCGGGTGGGCCTCCGCATCCACAACTGACTGATTGACTAAGAGTATTGGAATGACAAGCATTTTTTGACATTTTGAAATTGGAGTGAACACGAGAGTGAGTTCTAGTTTTTAAAGGAAAAAAAACAATCAATAAAAAATGGTTGTTATTTCTCATCCATTTAGTCAGTCGATGAGTACAGTGGGCAGGACGGCCCACCCGCCCACCGCACTCACAAGCGTTGCCAGAACCATAGGCTTTTTAGTCACAAAGACATAATTATTATACCAGTAATGAGAATAAATCCAAATTGAGATTTACACGAAAATATATACTCAAATTTACATTTTTGACTGAATGGTTGACAAACTGGTTCAAAATGACAACCATTTTCCTATTGTATTCACACTCCATTTCTTGTATATCACAGTTGCTCTTTGTGAAAAAAACCATATGGTTCATGGCACCACAAGTGAATGCGGTGGGCGGGTGGGCCTCCGCATCCACAACTGACCGATTGACTAAAGGTATTGGAATGACAACCATTTTTTTTTACTTAAGAATTTTGAAATTGGAGTGAACACGAGAGTGAGTTCTAGTTTTTAAAGGAAAAAAAACAATCAATAAAAAATGGTTGTTATTTCTCATCCATTTAGTCAGTCCATGAGTATAGTGGGCAGGATTATTGGGATTCATAAAGATTTTTTCCTAGAGTTGGGGAGCCCAGTAGTGGATTTTGGGATTTACTCAAGCGCGGCAGATTAACATATGGGGGATACCTTGCACCCTGTTGAGTAACCTTTACCATAACTAAAGGACCGCGCGTGTAGGGCAGCCGATACTCGATACTCGAGCGCGTGAGATTACTCCCACCGTCCCCACACTATACTCCAATTCCTAACATATTTTAATTTTTTTTTTTTACTATTTTTTGTGTATTATTATTATCTAAGTTATTACCCATCAATAAAGCTATCAAAAAGTTTGATGTAATAATGGTGATAAATTAATATAAAAGAAAGAAGCGTAATCTTTATTTTTGAGTTATTGTAATTACGAATGTACCAGAGGAGCTGCTGCTCCACATGATATTGTGGGATTCGCTACGAAGGTTGCAGACTCACTTACGGAGTAGAAGAATTAGAATTAATTGTACCGAACACTAACATTGCAATTATTAAGGGTTTATATGAAATAATCCAACAAAGGTGATATTTTTTAGATATTAAAATTATGATTAATATGAAGTATATATTTTTCTTTTTATTTTAGGCGATGGTCGAAATAAAAGCATAGTGTACAACACGTGCTGAAGGATATTTCAGCTCTCGTACAATAATATACTATTTCAAGACTATTCGGGACTCTTTGAGACTCTTCACACTTCCGCAGAATTTCTATTTAGGACTCTTTAAGATCCTCCACTTAGAATTCAGTAGGACTTTTAAGATCCTTCAGGATTCTTTAGGTTTACTCAGGACCTTAGAATTTTTGTTGAGTTGGACAAACGTCAAGTGCCACATCAATTTTTACACGTGTTGCATACAACATTTTCTCGCCGATCGTCCTAGCACCACACACAAGGCCCGTACCAGCGACATTAGCGTGTCTGGAGTACGAAATCTTCCCTTCCCTCCTCATCCCGTATGCAAGTCTCCGCCAAGCCGTAAATACGGCCCGCCCGGCGAGCGGTGATTTAAAGTGAATCGGGAACGTGTTTGTCCCACAGTTTCCGCGAGAACCGTTCATTTCCACTTTATTCCGAAGCCGTAAAGAATCCGCGCCGGTATTGTTAGAAACGCCGGGACATTAAACCGGAGTTTGAGGACGTCCGTAAAATATCGCGTTAAAAACTGTCTGGCAGACACGACTCGAGCTAGGTAAATCAAACTCGTCCGAAGCAATTACTTCTTGGAGCAGAAATCTGGATGCATAAAGCCATTTCCTCGAATTTACAAGTGCGCCGAAACCGGCTGACGTCCTATTCCTATGGTAATTCGCGGTTCGGTGCATGATTTCTGGGTCAGCGTCGCGCCGGTCCATTGTGCGAAAATATGGAAATCTCGCGGGTTCGGCACTGAAATATGCATGTCGCGGGACCGCAGCGCAGCGCATCTGGACGCCCGGAGAGCGAGGGATCGGATGCGTGACGGTCCTGGTGCACCTGACGTCCGTGTTTGGACACGCTTTCCCTGAATTGTAGTTTCTGACCCCCGAAGTGTAATATGCGATACTGAAACTGAAAATTCTCGTGCATCGATTTGAAACCTGAAGTCCCCAAGTCCTCTCCACAATCGAGGAACAAATTGATTCGGAAAGTATTAGGTTTCTACAAAGTGGATCGTTAAACGTGATACAGCAGCCGAACCCGACAACCCCGAGAATATTTATCGGAGTGTTAACAAGGTAATATAATCAACCCCATCAGCTCGCCAAGACCCTACCGGCGACCCTCCGCCGCAGATGGCATCTGTCACACCACCACCACGTGGCAGTTCTGGGTTTGCTCATCCGGTTTGTTTGAATTAGCCGGGTAAACATCACGACGGAGACGGCTACTTCCGCGTTCGGGAAGACGTGGTGGGGTCTCGACGCACCAAAAGCAAAACCCGGACAAAGAGCGAATTGTCGTGGAAAGAAACTTTTCCATTTCACGCCCGATCTGCGTGGCTAATTCATCGACGGATCATCGCGAATCTAGGACGGTCTCAACAAATCCAGCATTGTCTGCTGGCACAGTAACATTCTCTTGTCTCGGTAATTAACGTGGGTGTCTTATTCCCCCAGCACATCAATTAATATTCGCCGCGTGGAAACCATCAATCATCGCTCGTTCCATTTCGCGTTTTTATTCGATTGGGAAACAGAACAGTTCGTTTCTTTGGAGTGCGAACCGGAGAAACTGTAGGTATTAATTTTTTTTCCCGTGAATGATGATCTTTTTTTTCTACCACTTTGGGTGTAAATTGGGCATGCAACAATTTGTCTCTCGTTTTCAAATCCCGAATACACTTCAAGTTACGGTTGATATACTCTCCATTGGCCACATGTGTACAACCGCAATCTTTTGTTCTTATATAACACAAACTCTTCTTCATTATTACCGTCAATCTTCCAATTACGCTTGGGAACTCTCCAACAAAGACCGGACACTCTTTACGTTGTGTGTACATCTGCGTGTGCGTGGACTCGCGTGGGTATTCCGACCATGGCACGGCATGGGCTGGGCGGCCCGAGAAATTATGGGTCATTCTGGGTATTTTATGGTCTGTCCGAGATGCATGCACGGTTAGTTAGCGGAGGGAAAAATGGGCGCGCCTCCAGCAGACGAGCAAGGAGGCGGAATTTTTAGATCGGCGTAACTGAATTAAGAGCTAAATTGAAAGCAGACAGAAATTTGAAAGGTGGCGCATCCACCATTTCAGCACCTCCTCTAACTGCTGGAAACACAAAGCGACAGACAGCTGTCCTTCGACGGCCACTTTTAATTTCCGCGCCAGATCAGTATTGTCAGGCAACATAACTAATTACGGTCGGTCTTTGTAGCGTCGACGAGGCCGTGAATGGCGTTCGAGTGCATATAGGCACGAGGAAATGAGAAGTTGACACTGCAGACGGTAAATTCCGCGCACAAAACCATCTCCATGCTCCGCAGACGACATTTCCCCGACACAATTGCGACTTCACACACGACATGTCCTGATAACTGCACTCCTCTCCGGCGACGACGAAAATGCAATCAACATTCTGGCGATAATTGCGAATATTTTCATCACGGATGCGTGGAATTTTGCGGGGACGGTCAAAAAAGCGGGGTCACGAGGCAGGTCTCGGGTCAGGAATTCCTCCGCGCATGAATGTTGATTGAAGTGTTAGTTTTTGCAGGTGCATCTCGTGTATTGGAAAATTTATCGGTTTTTAAGGAGGCTCGTAAATTCTCTTTAGCTATGCGTGGGTCGTAAAACTATGACAGGACGAGGCATAAAATAAATTGCCGGGAGGCATGATGCGTATCGTTCATAATCGGATTCGAAGTAAAAGCTCCTGTTTTATTGGGCTGCTCGACAGAACGGCTGCGGATCGGAATAATGTAACGATGGGATGGGGTGGCAGCGAAACAGGTTGTTATAGTGCCGAAAGGATTATTCGGAAGAAGGAATTTTTCCTTCCGGAAGAGTTTCCATTCCGCACTTCGTAAATGTAATTGGGAAGACGACTCGTTCCACGAGTTCAAAATATTATATCTGCAACGTCTGGGACATTTTAATTTTACAATAGCATAACATTGAAACACTAGGATGGGGTCCTCGTTGAATAAATATGCGCCTGTAGATGGCGCTTAAATCGTACTTTTAGTCTATATAAATTTGTCCCTTCCCATGGGTACCTACTAACTACCAAAATTGTGGAAGCCATAAAACCCTCGAACCATGTTTCGATCATAAAATTGAAGGGTCTACCCTGGACAAGTCCGACCAGGTTCTCTGACGGTCGATCATGGGTAATTTCTAATTCGATGTCGGAACTCTGAATCGTTTGTAGACGACTTCCGTACCTGACAGGGTGCTGCGATCTGTTGAGCCTTAGTCGTCAACCTGAGGATTCGTCTTGTCGAATAGACGACACCCCGCCCAAAACACCCTGTACAATAACATCCAATTTTATTAGCAGCGTCCGAAAGACTCAAGCTTTGTTTATCCATACGCCAAATTTCAATCTTACATATTTAATAATAATACATAATTTTAAATGATCACCACTTTTCGAAAATCTTCACAAAAAGTTGAAAATGAAAAATATTTATAGGGTTCCATTTAAAAGCATTAAGTTGAATACGGCCCTGGAATAGTGAAACACCAAATATAGCTGAAAATATTTTTGGTCCTTGCAGCTTTGACGGTAATATATCAATTGACATCAATGCTTTTTTTTATTTTATAAAATTAAAAAAAAAAAATCTATTAACTTTTCAGCACGCTATGATTTTTTGAAGTTGTATTAACATATCTAACTTGTAACCGCCCTAACTCTGTTAATTTTAATCCATAATAGCAAAAAAGTCAAAAGATCATTTTGATGCAGAATTTCATGCTTTACAATTTTTATTTGAAACTTTTTTACTACATTTTACCCATTTTGAATAATTAAAAAAAAACATTTATTACTTTTTTTTCACCACTTCTCGGGGGTTGGAAAAAAATATCTTTCACTCATCTTCACAGATAGATAAATTTTTATTTACCGACTTATTTGATTGGACTATGGAGGAGACCTGCAAAATGCAAACGACCGAACAAGAGACGAGAGAGAAAAAAAGTTGTACTTAACAGCTGTGTAAAATCTCATAACTATATCGTTGATGGTTTCGGAGATATTTCTTGATTGTCTCAAACGACAGCTCTGCTCTTAAGCAAACATTAGTGTTGAAACTAAAAATTAATAAAAAAGACACCTTGTGAGTTATTCCTTACATAAATTCGACGTGGTCACGTGGTGCGTAAGATTTTATAAGCCAATAAAAACAGAGGAGGAGCTTGAGTTGTGTATTGTTGGTTTCCGATATATTTGGAGTTATAATATTATAAGAGTAGAAAAATGGGAATTCATTTAATTTATTTATTTTCCTGACTTGATCTGATCTCGACTGCTTTACTGTGCGTAATGGTTTTTCTTTCATTTAAAGGGTAGTTAGTTATCTGATTGTATATTAATATACACTAGTGATCGTCCGTCACTCGAAATTCGACTGATATGTATTGAATTGGTCATCAAATCAATGTAAAAATTACCGTATTACATATTACAATTTTTAATTTGCTTTGTCTGAATAATTAAAAAAAAATAGGAATAATTTCTTTATATACAATGTTTTGCGTAAACACTTGTTCATTGTGCGGTGTAAGATGCCCCTGATTGAATTGTTTACTAATGTAGAAACAAAGGACATCGAATGTACGAAACAGAAGACATTACTACCAGTACTGTGTTGAAAAACCTCTTGGAAGTATATGATCAATAACGGCACGTTATTAGCCGTTTCATACATTTGATTAAACAATAAATCTTCCGCTTCTCGATTGATTTGTTGAGAAAGTCGCAAGTCAGTTAAACGAAAATATTGTGGAATTGGTAAACCAATTAAAAATTATGCGATGAAAGAATTGTATTTTGCACAGCTTCATTCGTCTCCTATTTCACACTCTTCACACTCCGCACCCAAACATCAGGGGAGGGGCTAAGATACCTATATTTAGCTACAGTTGTCCAACTTCTTACTTAAAACAATGGACCCCTTTTCCCCTAAAATAATTTGCAAATAATTAATGAACCTGTGAAATTTTTGAAAATGGAAAGTAATCTTCACATAGAACTTGTCAATGTCTTTCCTTTAAAACAACAATTATCAAGTTCGGTGCAGTACAGACTGTTTCATTTGGTTGAAATTGATTCATGTTCAACGATTAAATATATAGATTAATTAAATTTATTATCAGCGTTACATTATTTAGTTGAAATAATCACAACATGCACATTTTCTGTCACTTTGTGTTAATTTAATTGAAATTTTAGTACCGTGTTGACTACTTTTTGTATTTAAAATTTATTACATGTACGGTAGCACTCATAGTATAAACTATAGTTGGTATTGGAGTTATCGAAACAAATAACGATAACCTCAAAAAACAAACAGACACTTTCTAAAGAAAAATCAGAAAGAAACTATTTTGAGCACATCGGCACTGACCACCTAGGGAGTGGAAAGAAGGTACCACACGATCAAAAATTATCTTGGTCAAGGGTCGTCATGAAATATAAAACGGTTGTCTTATCTTAGTTGTCAAAGTTTCTGAAGTTGCCTGCCATAGGACGTCACCCATGACTACCCTTTTAATCAGTTTTTCAGTGTAAATTCTCATAACTATATCGTTGATGGTTTCGGAGATATTTCTCTGATTGTCTCAAACGACAGCTGTGCTCTTATGCAAACATTAGTGTTGAAATTAGAAATTAATAAAGAATACACCCCGTGAGTTATAAATTTGAAAGTTCCACGAGAGAGAAAAAGAGTTGTACTTAACAGCTATGTAAAATCTGATAACTATATCGTTGATGGTTTCGAAGATATTTCTCTGATTGTCTCAAACTACATCTCTGTTCTTAAGCAAACATTAGTGTTGAAATTAAAAATTAATAAAAAAGACACCTTGCGAGTTATTAACTTGAAAGTTGCACTATATAGAAAAAGAGTTGTACTTAACAGCTGTCTAAAATCTCATGACTATATCGTTGAGGGTTTCGGAGATATTTCTCTGATTGTCTCAAACGACAGCTCTGCTCTTAAGCAAGCATTAGTGTTGAAATTAAAAATTAATAAAAAAGACACCTTGTGAGTTATTAACTTGAAAGTTGCACGAGAGAGAAAAAGAGTTGTAATTAACAGCTGTGTAAAATCTCATAACTATATCCTTGCTGGTTTCGGAGATATTTCTCTGATTGTCTCAAACTACAGCTCTGCTCTTAAGCAAACATTAGTGTTGAAATTAAAAATAAAAAAAATACACCTTGTGAGTTCTAAACTTGAAAGTTGCACGAGAGAGAAAAAGAGTTGTACTTAACAGCTGTGTAAAATCTCATCACGATATCATTGCTGGTTTCGGAGATATTTCTCTGATTGTCTCAAACGATAAGCGTGCTCTTATGAAAACATCAGTGTTGAAATTAAAAATTAATAAAAAACACACCCTGTGAGTTATAAACTTGAAGATCTTTCTGATTCTGCAAGAATACTTTTGACTTTCCCAACTACAAAATGATCCAGAAGTGTCATAAAAAAAGCTCTTCGGAAATCAAATATTTGTTCAAAATGTAATCAAACACTAAAAAGCTCGTAGGACACTGATTCTACAAGAAGACTTTGATTCTTTAAAATATCCAAAGCGACTGTACATGTCTTCAGCGGTCACATCGTCCATCTCCATTGGAAATTCGAGTCATCGCCACCGTCGTGTTATAGAATAACGATGTTAATTTTGCTTCTGTCTTTTCCAGGTAAGCCTCCGACCGCCTCCGGGAGAACAATTTGGTAATGTAGATCCTCTCTTTGCTGTTTATGAACACGAGTTCCTGTTCCTCCGTCTTCGCGGCCCCAACTTAAACACAACCCGCCTCTGCACTCGTATCCGAAAATTTATGCCCCGAAAGTCAATAGTCTCGGCGTATAAGCGGTTTACGGGATGACTGTATCAAAGCGCACTCACCGCGCGCGACTTCGCCAATAACTTCTTGCGGTTTCATTACTAACTCTTTCGCGCTCGAAATTAATTGTTATTAAAAAGGGAATACCGGGGGCGCACGGTGTGTTTAATTAAGGCCTTTGTCGGGTTTGACCGCGTGCGCGCCCCAAACGCAACGACAGAAACAGAAGGATAACGAGGGCGGCCACCGGAGGCGAGCGCTCCAGACGGAGCTGATGTTCGATTCTTACCCCGGAAGCGTCTGGACCGATTCCAAGACGTGGAAATGAGACCTCCCGTTTATATTTCTTTTCGCTCATGTCTTCTTCAAGTAATTTATTTCACTGAAAAATCATCTGGGTTCAACAATGACCGCATCATTACGTTCCGTGCTGCAGCGAAGTCCCAGTTAAATTCGTCATCGAGTCCCAACAACGCTCAACCTCTCCAAATTAATTGCTGCTTTCGGCGAAGCTTAGTAACATTAACGAAATGACACTCAAACGTTACGACCCATTACATCACGTTCACCGGCTTTATGTAAACACGGGCGCATTTTTCGCGAAGCTGCACGCTTTTACGATCGCAATCTTCGATTTATTAACGAGACGGGAAAAATCCGGACATGTAACGTATATATGTGTACCTGCATGTCTTTGGGCGGCGATGTAAATCACTGTCTGACTTAAGTCTACTTTCTTCGGCGAGCAGGTCCGGTGACCCACATCGTGGAAAGTGGGATTGAGGAATGTGCACGGCGAGTGTCGGAAAAGAGATTTTTATCCTTAACTGATCAATAAAAGGGAACTGTAATAACTGTTATGGTGTAACTGTAAACAAACGGCGTAATAACGTAGTCGGGTTTAATGGGAATGGCGCTGATTGCGGGAATTGCGGTTTTTATGGGCGGTCTAAGTTTTGTATGCATTGGGGATGTTATTTTTCCAGGTTTGGTAATAAAAGATTTTTTGTTGGCTATGTCTAAAAAGAAAAATGAAATAAAAACCACAAAGCGAAGAAGCAAACGTAACAATTATCAGAGCAACGAAGGGGACCCCCGACGAAAATTTATAGCACTATCCATCAAGACGGTGACACAAAACTAAATTAACGACACTCTACTCCCGATATTTTATTTTCCGAGCTAATTTTCCTACCTTTCCGACAACCCCCGATACGATAACCGACAATAAATCGCCCGCACATACATTGACAACTTTACGAGTTTTTTAATGAAATAAATTGAAATGGTTTTTATGAGCGCAATTTCCCTGAAAATGAAATATGCGGTCGCGATAAACGGCCACCGTGTGCGACAAATTAAATAAAAACTTTCGTCATCGCCGCCGCAAAAACTTCCTCGCACCGGAAAGAAAGATAAGAACACACGAAACATGTAAATGATATCCGAGAGAAGGAGGAGGAAAAAAACCTCTCTTCTTCCCGGTTTTTCCAGCTCGTGCTCCGGCCAACATCTGTCACTGACCAACAAAGAGCCATTATTAAAAAAACGTCCGAGCGCCCGCTTCCAATTACATTAAAGATCCGACGCGTCACACTTCCTGCCCGCGTGGAATGCAAACGCATGAACCGTGTCGCGGAAAAGCGACGGAGCTGTGTTGGCCCTAACGGTCGCAGGTTGACCGTTCGGGCTGGCGGGGCAAATCTTGAATCGAGATGTGTTTGCGAATAATTAGAATTTTGAAATCGAGTGTGAGGTATTCCTATTTATTCCTATTAAAGTGCTTTACAACCATCGCAGGCTTGGTTTGGGGTTTATCTTCGATTCGACCTAATTATTGCAAAACAGAAAGAACGGTGTGTAAAAAGATATTATATAACACAATGTAAACAGCCAGTAATTAATCCAAGTATCGGGTATTTCTACAATTATTGAGTCCGCCTCTCCTAGCGTCGATCTTGCTTCGAACCCATGCATCGAATAGCCCGGCCCGTCCCGTCAGCCGGGTCCAAGTACTTCCAGTCGACCAGTCAATCCAATGGACCAGTTGGACTCGTTGAACATAGTTGTACTCTCTGGTCGCTATAGTTCAGGAGTCAGGGCGGCTTGGATATACAATCTCTGTTGTTGTCCATAACAGCCGCCCCCATCAGGAGTTCGATTCCATGAACCATACCAGCCCCATCAGCAGTTGGACTCCATGAACATAGTAAGTCGATTCTCTCATCGCTATAGTTCATGGCGTGCTTGGATTATTACAATCTCTGTTGTTGTCCATACTAGTCCCCTCAGGAGTTGTGACGTGCTGTATTTTGTCCCTCGGTTTCTGGACTTTTCTCTGCTCACATGTGTCAATCGGTTTTCTGAAATGCACTTGGGTATTTTGTGTCGACTTTCCCTTAAATGGACTCGACTTACATCAGAACCTTTTTGAAGTTTGTAGTTTAAATCTTCAGTTTAGACTGAGCTGCTCAACAAAGCGCATTTGTATACTTAAAAAAAAACACAACAGCTCTCTGGTTCGGTGTCAACCTTTCGTAGGAGTCAACAGGTTGGATTACATGAACATAGTTATTATATTCTATGATGGCTATTGTTCAGGGCGTGCTTAGATATTACAATCTCTGTTGTTGTCCATAACAGCCCCATCCGGAGTTGGATTACTTGAAGCTAGTTATTCTCCGATTATTCTCTGATCGCTATAGTTCAGGGCGTGCTTGGATTATTACAATTTCTATTGTTATCCATACCTACCAGCCCCATCCGGAGTTGGATTCTTACAATATCTATTGTTGTCCAGAATACTTCATAACTCCCCATCTAGAATCGCTGCTGGGCACTTATTCAGCTGGGTCAATAGGGCTAGAAGTGCCCATAGAAGTCACGACACTATCATCATGTCTTCATCCAATCTTGTCACCCACCCTTAGCCAAGTACATCGCCTTAGTCCCGTCGGTCTTTAACGGGGAAGTTTTCAATTTCAGTCCCATTATTGGACACTGCTGTGAAACAAATTAGTGGCGATTGCCACTTGGTATTTTCCTTTTTTTGGACAAGCTTTTCCCGAGCACTTCAACGCCGCAGAAGAAACAAAGAAGCCACCTAGCTTCTTCAGAAATTCTTCTTCGGCCGTTACCTTCTTTCAAGCCAGGACTTCGACTACACCGGTCCCAAACTCTCGGTCCATCTGCACTCAACCGACCGGGTTTTACCTTCCGGCCCAAATAAATATTCGGATGAAGAAGGAGGAGGGGAGGCGATACCAATTGCTGGACGCTTCAGTAACTTTCTGAGTAACTCATTTAAGCTGGATCTCCGGTTAGACAATTTATAAACAATGTGTCTTCACACGAATCGACTCAAGGAGCCCCTCTTTTACGATTTAAGTCGCTCAAAGCGATCGAATATATTTTCAAAAGTATTATCCGATAATGAACATATCCGCATCAGCAAAACACGATTTAGACTGGTGGAGTGAGTCACTCTCACACAGTCGGCGAACGAACCTATGTAATAATTTTACCCTAGAAATCTATTAAGACGCTCCAAAATCTGGTTGCGGCGCCGTTATCAATGTTCTGGAATTAATGGCCGCATTTAATGCCTTAAACTCCTTTGCCAAAGGAAGGTCCAACTGTCATATTCTTCTTAGTTTCGACATACATACAACACATAGGCAGTGTCAGATTCCCCAGGTTCAACACGGTTGCCAGGTATATATTTTGGCAGTGGTGCGAATAACGCAACATTTTCCTTACTGCTTTATATATAATGTACATACGAAACATATTGTTCAAGCACACAAAGAATCCCGTTTAAAAAAAAAACATGAATTATGTAATTCTGCCTTTCAACAAATTTGTAGACATTTTGATACCACTTCGATTAAACTGTTGGCAACCAAATTAAACGCCAAATGCGTTTATTTGGTACGTTATTTATACGTTTTTTATGCCTTCCCTTAATTTAAAATTGTTTGAGGAATATAATAGATTAAAGGACGACGGCCATACTAGTGTTACCAACTTGTGTTACACAACCCTTGTACCCGGTTTATCGAAAGCTATTACTCAGCAACCCCTTCTTCAACCAACTAAGAATCCACTTTTAATTCCTTTTAGGAACAGTCACCCCCTATGGAGAAAGATTGTCCTAAAGGTTATAATTTTATCAGGACCTCAATTATTGAAAAGGCACATGCAAAATCAGGCTTAACCGCCATAAAACCGTCAGTCTCCGCACAGACAATGAACCAATACAGTGTATACCTTCACAAATGATGAATATTTTCTAAAGATCTACACTGTAACTCGTATTCAGATTGCATAGACACAGTTACCATATCCTTCAATAATCAATTTACACCTGACGCATTGTATTCAACTGTGAATTCAGCGCAGTCAGCACTTTCCTTCATTTTTGCAATTTCTGAAGAACATCAGAATTTTCTTAAAAGGTTTTGAAATCTTAGACCATCAAAACCCAAATACCAAACAATCTGGGATACCTCATCAGTTCTCTCCTATTTATCAGAGTTCTATCCTCTAGAGACAGTCTCAATCTCTATAATCTCATAATCAAATTAGGACCTTATTACCTCTAGTATTAGCACATCGACCACAGACTCTGTCCAAGGTTAGACTGCACAATATCATAAGGTGTGATGATAAAGCCTAGAGATAACCATACCCGATAGAATTAAAACCTCTTCGGTTAAGAACTCTTAATCAGTATTAATTATTTTGTTTTTCCCTGAAAAACCACATTTATGCCTCGTATCATTAATTGAATCATCCATATCTAGGGCTCAGGCCTTGCGAACCCAGAAGTATACACGTCTTAATATTAACCTACAGGAAACTGATTTCTCCAGCCTCTCCCCAAAGAATTAGTAAATGCTTTAAATTTGCCCTCTCCTCGGCGATACTATTTGTTTTTCAAGCTACGGTATTAGACATCCCGCTACTTTAGCTGCATGAAGAACCGAAGTTCCGATTGAAAAAATCGAAAGACTGGCTGGCTGGATCACTAACTTTCAAATGTCACCTTTGTCGTCAACTGCAAACAGTTTTGCTAGAGGCATAGTAGGCTAAAGATATTCTATAATGTTCTGTTTTATGTACCACGGAAATCAAACGTTACTAAATTTCATCTTCCCTGTTACAACCCCTAGAGCGTTAACTTTGAACGTCTACAAGTTGTCATTGTAATTCGAGAACGGCAATACGAAATATAAGTGATAGATCAAGTGACTTACCTGTAAGGAAAGTTGATCGAAATTATGTGAGTATTGCCGTTCGAAGAATTACAATCCCCCCCAAACATCTCCCTCCCGTGGGGTCCTTAACGCTCTAGAACTACCCTCAAATTCGCAATGAGAGTATAATACGTGCCAGACGAGAGCTGGGGCCAGCGTGTTTTGTGTCACTTGATCTATCAATTATACTCCAGCTTACGTGATTTTAAAATTTTGGCGTCTGTTCCGCCAAGAATGTATGTTTGGTTGCCTAAATACACAAAATTTGCGTGTGATACCTTTTCACACGGTTTTAGCATGCGTTCTGGATTTATTCCACGTTGTGTGAAATAAATGTATTTCAAATGTAGTTTTTTTTTTCATAGCAGTCGTAGAAAAAGATCTATTACGTTCGATAATTACAAGAATAACTCTATTAATGATGAACGATATTGTTTCTCTAATGATTCTTTACAATCTTCGTCGCAATGGAAACTTCTTTCGCCCTCAGTTAGTCTAGACTTGAGACTTCCTTTCTAAACAAGTGCCATTTCTTCGGACTAAGTCTAGAGTTTCGAAGTAATTGAAACACTTCCTCTACATTCTTTACGTGCTCTTCGAATGATTTCCCGACGACAATAATGTCGTCCAGATACACTAGGCAACTTTTCCACGATAATCCTTCAGCAGCGTCTCCACAGAGACCAAATGGCATTACAGTAAACTGCCACAGGCCTGTGCCAACGGTAAATGTTATTTTCTCTTTGTCTCCAAGTGCCAATTCAATTTGCCAGTAACCACTTTTTAAGTTCAAAGTCGAGAAGATTTTCGAACCCGCCAAGGTATCATCAATTCGGGGTAGTGGATGACTGTCCTTTTTCGTCACGTTATTCAGTTGACGATAGTCCACACAGAATCTACTTGCTCCGTTCTTTTCTTTACTAACGCAACCGGCGAATGCCATGGACTGCTTGACTCTTGTGTTTCTTGTAATTCCTGCAGGTGATTTCTGTCCGATTAACCTATTATCATAATTCCGGGGTAGTATAGGAGACGACTCGGGAGACCACCGGCCACCCCGCTAGGGTCGGACTCGCCCAGCTACTGTACTCGGGTGAATAAAGCGACTGTGTGGCTGGTCGTGAGTTACAGCACGTTCAATTAACTGTAATTAGACGAAACAATATATCGGTGAGTGGGCCCCACTTCGTGTTAATAACGGCGAGTGGCAATAGTAATTTAGGGGTAATTAAGCCACTCTCCCGTCTCAAAAATGACTTATGGACCCATCTGGATAAAAGCACCAATTAAAAATGTCAACAAAGGGTGGCAAGAAGCACAACACCTACCGACTAGACTTTTCTCTCTTTTAACTCAACAAATTCGCAATAATTTCCGCTCCCGAAACGGCGTCGCGTCGTTTCTTTCGACTACAACGGCGCGAAAGCGTAATTACATAAAGCCAGACAGAGAGAGCGGGGAAATTTTGCGAACACTAATGGGCCAATAAATTTGGTTAATGTCGAGTTGATTTTAACTTTGATAGTGTGTGTCATCCGCTTTATTGAATCAGGAATTTTGTTGTGTCCGCCCGTCCCAAGTCGAGGGTCGACGCAATAATGGCCGGCAGGGAGGTGATTCGGAATCGCCAATTTGTACCACGGATCGATCGGTTAAGAAACGTTTGGGGTCAAGCGAATTCGGCGAGATTTAGTTAGTTTAATGACTTTCGATCAATGAGAATCGTCTTTGTGATAATTTCTCGACACAACGACGAGCGGAGAAGAAGCAACACATTGTCTCGGCATGTCGGCCCCGTTATTGCCGACCCTATAAACTCGGCGTAGAGCTGTCCCATAAAGGACATAATGAACCCTTATTATTAATCTCCTAACCTGAATATCGTTCGCAACTGCGACACCCCGAGAATTCCTTTTTGGTACCCACCTAAACACTCGCATGAGTCATTGTTGCTGGTTTCCAAGACAATCGTGATGTACATGGCGTTATGAAAACTAATACTTGTTTTGGCGAAGACAAGATCTCGCCAATGCGCACTTTCGGATTTCCTCCGAATATGGCAGCGGGACTGTGATGAAAGAGTTGGTCGAGTAATGGAGAACGAATGTCGGTTTATCGCCGATCTCGCACAGGTGCATAAATTGGCGGCATTAAATATGCAAATGAGTTTCCAAACGATGATGTCACGCTACAACATTTCGAGGTGTAGCGTTTATTTTCGACCGATTATAGATTAACATTTACATAATTCACGTGTTGTCTTTGGTCGACTCACTCTTACTCTCACAGGCTTCGTGTTTTGGGCAGCAATTGACTAGGACTCCTTGACCGTTTTGCCACACTCAAATCCCCGCCCACTCTCGTTTTGAGTTCCTCATCTTATTCGTCCTGTTCTTTTAATTGCTCGTGTGTTCCATAAGAACGTTTTGTTCAGACACAGACTTCCTAAAATTCTGCCTTAAAATTGATCACGCGCTGTCGCGCGGTCTTGAACGCGTAAAATACCGCGAGCTCGTGATCTCGACTTCTGGAGCCTGCTCACGTTGTCTCATTATGCAAGGTCAGTCTCCATACACCGTAATATACCCATCTAAATTTTCATAATGTAAACTACGATCCTTACGCTACATTAAAACACTATGATCACCACCACATGCAGTGGGTTGATTTTGATGCCTGTTTCTAGTGATTTCTGTGGATCCTTATTTCCCATTCCTTCCAATTTCGATTAGCCCTGCTGGCTCCTTCCGCTTAAGTCCTCCCGATGCCTGCCCATTTAAATTTTGATTCCCGATTCGTAATTAAATTTTAAGCTTGAAGCTCCAAAAATCTAAAAATAGAAAACTTGTAAAATTTAAGATTCTAAAACACAAAGATTACTTTTACCCATATTTGTATTTTTTTAATTCTTCTTCATTTCGTATAATTATCTCGATTGCAAGTTGATTATTTCTGCTTTCCTATTTTTCGGAATTCTCATAATTATCCGGTCTTTGGTCCTTTTTATATTCCATTTCCTATTGTTGTTCCCATTTATTATGGATTGAGTCCTCTGAATTTTTCCTGATTTCTGACCATTCCCATTTTGATTTCACGTTCTATTGTTACATAACGTAACACGTACGTAACATGGTCCCCTTCCGCGCAAATACGTGGTTTTAGTTTTCTAGGGTAGGAATTAATTAAAATAGGGAGAATGTGACGTCAGTCTGGCGCCAATACGGCTCTCGACTACCTGAGACCAACTCTAGGATTTTCCAAATTAATGATGTGAAAGAATAGTTCGCTGTCAGTTCTTATTTCACCGGGTTCCGTCCGAGTTTTCTTGCATTCTTCTGGTTCGTTCTGATTGTATCTGTTTCTTCTCAATTCATTCTAATTTCTAATTTTTGATTTATTCTGAGTTTAAAACATTTTCTAAACTTTGTTGTCTTATTTTCTATTTCTTCTAATTTCATTTAATTCTTTGTGAGTTTCAATCTCTCGATTTAGATTTAATTCCCTGATAACCTGAGAAATCTAATTTGTGAACTGAAAGAATCTGAGAATTGGAAGAGCCTGAAATCTTGGAAAATCTGAGATCTTGAGAAGTCTGATTTGAAATTGGAACAATCGTGAGTATTTGAGAAACCTCAGTTCTTGAGAAACCTCAGAATTGGGAGAACCTGAATTTGAGAAAGCTGAGAATTTAAGGAACCTGAGAATTCGAAGAACCTGAAGTTCTTGGGGACCCTGAGATATTGAGAACTCTGATTTGAAATAGTTGGAACAATCATGAGAATTTGACAAACCTCGTGTTTCGAGAAACCTGGGAATTTGAGAATTCGGAGAATTGGAAGAACCTGAAATCTGGGAAAACCTGAGACCTGTACAAGTTGAGAATTGTGAACTGAAAGACTATGAGAATTGAAGAAACCTGAGAATTTTAGGAATCTTGGAAAACCTGAATTTTATTCGTTGATTTCTTTTCCGCACCCCCGCCTATTTTTATTTTGTTTTGTGCTTTCTTATTTCTATGTATCCTTTTAACTCCTCCTCATTACTACTACTCTTCGTGAGCAATTTCCTCAATGTTCCTTCTGTCCCTGTCACTTTTTATAGAAGCAAATAACGAACCGAGGTTGGTTGTTTGCGACTTTAAAAGCAAGAATTTGTAGTGGAAAACGGTCGTCATTTTAATTCCATTTTATAATTTAGCAGGCACGGCGCACTACAGATGAATATTAATCAGCCCCGTAGTTATTTCAATGACAATAACCGCAGAACGCGGCCGCTGAACTTCACAACTAATTACAAACAAGACGTAATTCCGAGCTGAAATTCCTCCTCGGAGCACCGAAGAGCTCTCGCCGCTGTCGTCCCTTTAAAAATTCAAGCTCCATCGCTGCAGCTCCAAACTAACTGTTTACACTTTAACTTCAATATTTACACTCTATAAAACAGAAATCTATCGACTGCAACTCTGAATTTTTCACGAGGAAAGAGAAAACTCCGGTAATTCGTCGGACGGACGGACGGACGGACGCACACACCCGTCAACAATCGCCATTCTGCCGCATTCGATACTTTCACCTGCTGCAACTCCGTAACGACGTCAGCATTCTTCTTGTTAATATGCAAAACAAAGCCGCCGCAAGACAATACTCTTTATCCTCGCGTGCATTGTGTCTTCCAGCCGGAGGAAAAAAGCCAAAGTGTTCCATTTTCCGAGAACAATGACCGCCGAGCATTCCTCCCGACACGTATTTATTTTTTAAATAGACGCACGTCGACGAGCATTTTAGAAATAAATCAAGTGCGAGGAAATTCCGAGAGCCACAATGGGAAGGAGAGCGCTTCCCGTTCGAGAGATTAAACACGAAGGTTCGGATGTAAAAAAGGATTTAATCGCCGGGGACGCGGCGTAAACATGGCATCATCCGAGATTAATTATGGAGTATTTTCGACGAAGATGCGGGTTTATGGACGGCGAGTTAACCTAATTGGGAGCGCACGCAACGACGTAAAAATTCCCCAAGACCGAGACGGACATCAAGTATTCAGAGGTGCGGACGTGGGGTTTACGACCAGATGCTATAATTTGGTTGAATTAGTGTTAGTTGAGATATTAATGATGGAAAGGAAGGGCTCCGCAGTGTACTCCCTAGGGTCAAAAATATTTCTTTTTGCATCGGCACATCCACCATCAAGACCTCAGGGTCCCTAAGAACTCAGGTTTTCCAAAATTTCAGGTTCTTCCATTTCTCAGGTTTCTCAAGACTCCGTGTTTCTCAAATTCTCAAGTACTCAGAGCTCCGAAGATCTCGGCTTTTTAAAGATTTCAGCTCCTACTAAGTCTCAGGTTCCTCAAATTCTCGGATTCCTTCAGTTCACAAATCAGATTCAGAGCCCGGAACATTTCAGGCTTCCCAAGATATCAGGTTTTTCCAAATCTTGAGTTCTTTCAATTCTCTTTTTTTTATGATCTCATATTATTCCAGTTTACAGATTAGATTTCCCAAGTTATCAGGGCCCCGAAGACCTAAGGTTTTCTAAAATTTCAAGTTCTTCCACTTCTCAGGTTTCTTAAATTCTCATATTCTTTTGTTTTGTTCACAATTCTCAATTTGTCACGGGCTCTAAGATCTCACGTTGTCCAGATTTCAGGTTCTTCAAATTCTTGATATTCCTCTTGCTCACAATTCTGAACTTGTCAGTGCTCCTTAAGATCTCAGGTTCTCATATTCTCAGATTCTTTCAGTTTACAAATCAGACTTCTCAGAGCCCTGAAGAAGTCAGCTTTTCCAAGATTTTAGATTTTTCCAATTCTCAGGTTTCTCAAAGTCTGAGATTTTTCCAGTCCACAAATTAAATTTATCAAATTCCCAGGTTTCTTAAATTCTCATATTTTTTTGCTCACAAGTCTCAACTTGTCACGGCCTCTAAGATCTCAGGTTCTTTCAGTTCTCAGGTTCTTCAAATTCCTATATTCTTCTTGCTCACAATTTTCAATTTGTGAGGGCCTCTAAGATGTCAGGTTTCTCAAGACTCAGTGTTTGGGGTCGTCCATTAATTACGTGAGCTCAAAATGGTGGGGGAGGGGTCCAGTAAAATCTCATGAAATCTCATCTAAAGGGAGCAGGGGGTCATTGAAAATCTCACGTCAACTTTTTAATGCAAAAAATACACATTATATTATTATTTGTCATTATTTAACATTTGTCTTTTTTGAAACGCATGTTATGTAATTTAAATAAATTTTTCTACTTTGCGTTCGTACTGAGGCTATTACGATACGGTTTTGAGTGTCATAATAGACAAAAACGGTGTTATAATAATTACACTAAAAACAGTATAATTTATTTTTTTAATATTGGAATCTTGGCAATCCTAACATGATCCTAACCTTACTTCGCTGTGTCAAGTCCAAGTCGATTTCAACGGCTGTCAATGAATTGTGAATTGGGATTTTAGCGGTTTGAGCCATTCAAGCAAAAGCACTGATGGCGCTTGAAGAAGTCAGAAAATGCTTGAGGGTGTCTCCGGCGATCACGCGGATAAGGGGGTTTCACTTGTTTGTGCGGCGGAATTTGATTCTAGACGTTTTGTGGATGGGGAGATTGAGAGTTTCCAGGGCCAGGAAATCGTGTTCGTCCTTGTCAATGTCCACACCGTGGATCACAAAGAAAAAGAATGAGCCTGTGCGAGTTGTTTGTTACGGAGGTTATTGTGAGGTTAAGGGCTTTAGTTACAGCTGATTCCGACGTTTTTGGAGGTCGTTCGGGATGTGTTAAAATTCACTACCACGTTTTTGATACATGTGAAGGGATAAACAAAAATACGAGTCACATACGAGTATTGACGTTTCAAATTAATTCTTTTTCATAGCCGCCGTTAATGCACCAGAGGTAGCCAACCGCCGCGGAATTCCCTAGATTGTAAAATTTGATTATTTTGTATAAAAAGTGGCAAAGTAGAAAAAATACTGTATGATAACTCGTTTATAAGGCATTTTGTCGCACTTACTCATTTAGGGCACTCCTCGCTACGCTCGTCGTGCCTTAACCCGTGCGTGCGACAAAATGCTTCTGATAAAACTCGTATCATAATATACTATTGTTATCGTGTCCCTTAAACGCGCTATAATTTTCCCCCTTTATATTCCATAAGTATTTAGCAAAATACATACATGAAATTACATGTAAATTAATTATTTAAAAATTGTGAGGGATAAATCTCACGTGAGGGGGAGGGGGGTTTCACCAAATCTCATCAAGGGGGAGGGAGGGGTCCAAATTAATAGAAAAACACCGCACGTAATTTATGGACGGCCCCTTTCTCATATTCTCAGATTCTTTCGGTTTACAAATCAGATCTCTCAAGTTCTCAAAGCTCCGAAGATCTCAGCTTTTCCAAGATTTCAGATTCTTCCAATTCTCAGGTTTCTCAAATTCTGATATTTTTCCAGTTCACAAATTAAATTTCTCAAGTTCTCAGGGTTCTTAGGATTTCAGGCTTTCCAAGATATCAGGTTCTTTCAATTCTACTTCCAATTCCCATGTTTTTTCATAATCTCAGATTCTTTCAGTTCACAAATCAGATGGCTCAAGTTCTCATTTCCCCGAAGATCTCAGTTTTTTCAAGATTTCAGCTTCTTCCAACTCTCAGATTCCTCAAATTCTGGGGTTTCTGAACACCCCATGTTTCTCAAATTCTCATATTCTTTCAGTTCACTTATTAGAAGATTTCAGACTTCCCAAGATATCAGGTTCTTTCAATTCTTAAGTTTTTGCAATTCTCATGTTTTTTCATATTTTCAGATTAGATTACTCAAGTTTTCAGGGTCCCGAAGACCTCAGGTTTTCCAAAATGGTTCTTCCATTTCTCAGGTTTTTTAAATTCTCATATTCTTTTAGCTCACAATTCTCAACTTGTCAGGCGTCCAACATCTCAGGTTTTTCAAATTATCCAGTTTCTCAAATTCTTTCAGTTCACAAATCAGATGTTTCAAGTTCTGAAATATGATTTTAAATTATATTTTCTTGTTTTATTTTATTGTCATTTTGTGTATTTTTCTCCTGTATCTCGTTCTTCCCTTTTATTGTTGTTATTTTTGAGAACGTATTTTTCATTTTTCTCTTTCTTGTTGACTGTATACTGCTGTTTATATTTTTTTTACAGATTTTCGTATTTTAACATTTTTATTTTATTTAGTTCCTCTATCATGTCATATTATATTTTTCATCTTTATTTATAGTGTGCTGGTCTTTAAATATTCTTATTTCTGCATTTTGTTCTTTGATGTCTTCTGTTATGATGTACATGTTTGTTTTATTTATTTTTTTAAGAATACATTATTTCACATTTCCAATATGATCAAAAATTTTCTAAATCTGAAGTTTTTATTTCATTTCTTTAGTTTACTTCTATTTTTAATTTTTTCTTGTGTTTTTTTTTTTGTATTTTTGAGTTTTATATTTACGTTTGTTGCATCGTTCAGCTTTCTTGTATTAATATTTTTTTAATAATTGCCGTTCGTGTTTGATGGTAGTTTCGCGATTTTTGTAGAATTCTTGCTGCTAATTCCACTTCTGAATAATTGTTGAAACAAGCCTAAAGATTTCAAAGCACTCTCTAAATGCTGATTAGAAGCCTGAGGCTTTCGACTAATTGCACTCCATTAGGTACCACCAACAAAACGAAATGTCACGCTACCTCAATTTCAATTACCAATTGACGTCGTCTGCGGGTCCACAATTTTTCCTCGGACCTGACCTACTCCAGCGAAAAAGCGGTGATGTATTTTTAAGCTCGAGCTTCCGTGCAGCTTACTCCAACCGATGCATAAATAAATACGTTATGATTTATACCGGTCTTTCTCGGCCTAATCTCTCGCCGATCAAAGATAATAACGCTCTAATGCCCCGTTTAAAAAAGCGACTCGCATCCAATTAAATCTCCGCGACGCAATCCATGTCGGTGGAATCAATTACAACGATATACGGCGATAGTATTGATTTATGGTCGGACGATATTTATAAGCAAATTCTTGCGATTGATCACCGCGAATTTCGGCGTGAACAGCGTTGCCAAGTTGACGGATTTTCCGTCAGATCTAACGGATTACGATGAGACGCTTTTAATAACAACGGAATTCGAAAATTATTGTTGGCAACAGTGGGCGTAAAGGGGGGTTCACGATATCTCGGCGCGCATTACCAAACATCCGCTAATTGAGGTCGCACACCGAATTTAACTTAGCCATTATCGCCATCCGAACACTCTGTTTGCACTGCCTTAGCAGTAATAGGTAATAAAAACTTTTCTGTATGGAGTGTATTTATTTTATTTCGAAACTCGAGGAGCGTAACGAGGACACACAACCGGGTTTATTGTCTCCGGACGTCTTTCCGCGCTGCTCTTATTTATCTTCGTTCGGGAGTGCTTTTGCGCTTTACGACTGACCACTGCGACATGTGGCGTCCAGATCGGGATCGGATCAAAACTTGGGCGAAGTATTCAAATCGCCGTTCGCTTGATGCGCGTCGCAGGGAAAAGTTTGCGGAGAGGCGATTTTTTACATTGGAAATGCATTACCGCGCCAGCCACTGAAATTTAAAGCGTGTTCCGAGCTTGTTCACTTTCAGAACTTGCTCCTACATGTTTTATTTATGGTTGATAAACGCCCGCCATGTTCGCGGAAAGTGCTCGGGAAACACATACACCGATCGAGGCGAAATTCCCCGTTTTGTAACACAAATGACCGGGACGTGGTCGTGGTTGAGGATCGGACATTCTTTATAAGTGTCGAAGCCCTGTTCAAAAGCTGGCAACAGCTCGGCGTTATTTATTGGTGGAGGAGCTGAAGGTGTTTTTTTTACATTACGAAAGCTTTTACTAACACGTCCGGTGTATCCATTTGTATCGTGAGTAATAATACTCTTACTGAAATCTTACCGGGAAAAGCAGATTTCAGTCCAAACAAGAATTGCCTAAATGAATTATGACTTGACTATTTTGTATAAGTTATCTCGAACTATGAGGTCATCCCAGAGCGGAAATATTTTAATTATACCCATATACTTGATCCTTTCAATCCTCTTATTTTTGGTTTCTAAATTTTGTTCATTAAATTTCTTTGATTGATCTCTTTCAATGAACTAATGCGCGCATTTCGTGTCTTTTACCATGACTTAATAGGGGCATGAGATTTTAACAGATTGAATGTTTTGTAATTTTGGGAAACCTTTATCCTATTTTTATTTTGCAACCTAACAAATTAAATGATGTAACGAAGTTACCGAATTTTCTGAGATTATGGTGACAAATACGCCGGAATAAAATACTTCCCGGCACCGTATCGGGACCGTTCTTGCCCCCGATGCCGACGCGCTTCGTTACACGCAGGGCCGACGTCATTGATCTCCCACTAAACACTCTATAAAAGACCTACTAGGAGCCGATCCAGAAAGAAGAAGAGAAGATGGGACCCCAGCCAGCCAATCACCTGTGTGCCGTGGAGAGGAGGTCGATCTACTGTCTGAGGAGTGCTAGTAGCACCTGGTTGGGTGAGTTCGAGCGCTGGCGATATATTCGGACGGGTCTTTTCTTGACGGCGTTCCCGCCCGTACCAATGCCACCTTGCTTCTTCCGTCACCGGTAATTAAGAAAGGTGCGTACACCGTGCAATCTGGAAGAGAGATTCAGGGTTAATAAAGTTCTAAACGTCCACTATTACTGCTTCTCTTCCCCGTCCCCGCATCCGCATTGAGTCGGTGCAATGAATAATGCCGGGACACCGAGAAGACAGTGACAAGACGCGCAAATAGTTGTACCCCGATACCGCCTTTGTCTTATTTCTCTTCCGCCAAAGTAGACGGTCCCGTAGAGCATACCATGTAAAAGCTGGCGCTCCGAGTAAGCGTCACAATGATTTGTGTACTTCAGGATTAGAGAATAGAAGGAATCCGCAGTCGATTTAGGAATAGTATCGAGGAAATTAGGAAGAAACTACAAGGAATAAGAATTGAGAATTAGCAGGAATAAAATGTAATTTTGGAGAATCAGAAGAAATTAAAAGGAAAGTGAAAATTAGCATGAATCGGAAAGAGCTGGAAATGGGAATCAAAAGGTATCAGAAGACATCACCAAAACTTAAAGAAGAAGAATCATCACATATTAGGATAAATCCGCAGGAATTATGAATAAGATCGGCACTAAAATGTCGAAATGCAAGAAGGATATTGTAAAACTGTACTATTGTAAATAAAAAATAAATTCAAGGTGAATACTGTTGCGTTTGTGGGTTCCATTTATTTATTTATTTATTTGAACACTATATTTACATTATTTACTTACACATCACGCGGCATTCCGGATAGATAAAAGCAACTGTCCGACTCGACCCACTGATCTCCGACTTCGATGCGACTGGTTCGATTGAATAGACTCGATGATACGACTGACTTTCTAGGCGCTCCAGATGTTCCATGGCGCTCTCGATGTGTCCGGATATTCCAAAGGATGACGTCATACTCGAGTACGTTGTAGTATAAATCCAGCACATTCTAGTAATTGATGACGCCGTTACAGCGATCAGTCATCTCGGGTCCACGTCCGTTACAATACGAAATGAAAGTTAACGGGAATCTGCCGAACTTATAATCATGATAAATCGGTAGAAATTCAAGATTAAAAAACGGAAATCGAAATAAGATTCTTTAGTATCTCTGGATTCTATCCAACAAAAGCCTAGAATACTGCGAACTTGAGAAATTTAATTCAATCTACAGTCTACAGTAGACATTTAAGTATATAAGCGCACTAATATAATATGAGTTAGCTACACAGTTTTATCTACTAAAGAAACTCTATTCTCCTAATTGTCGAAATACAAAGTGACTGTGTTTCCGTGCCACCCCATTGAAGGGGAATCTGCACCCATCAATCGCCGTTGACATTTATGTGCCAAATTAACGTCACAGCGCCTCCAGGTGGGCCCACTGCATCCATTCAACACGGACTAATTAAAAATCGGCCCTTCGGAAGCCGTACATTTGGCAGATCTCTGTCCTTCCAGGTGCATCCATCCGCCCCCGATCCCTTCCAGCTGACGCCCTCGCTCCTCGCCGTCAATATAAAATTTCATTTCGTTACATCGCGCGAAAGGTTTCAATTTTACGTCAAAACAATTGGAATTTTACACAGCGAACAATAAAAACAAAGTCTGGCGAGCTTTTAACACGAAACAACCACTTTGACGCTCTCGAGTGTCGGTCGTCGTTTTTTGACTGTTCCGTCTTGTTAAAATTCGAATGTTCCTCTTGTTTCGTCGCCGAAGTGTTTTACATAAAAGCGTTTCCGGCAGATACGTGCATGTGTGGATGTATAAGCGCATTAGACATTCCACTCTCGGCGCAATCCTTAAAACTAAACGATACTGCCGGCTTAACATTTATTGCTTCGTAAGTGTTACATTTACGGCGTCTTATATTATCTCTGTTTATATAACTGGGATCGCGATTTTTTCCGCCGCAGTGGTGCGCGGGCGGTTTTATGTCGGCCAGTCAGGGGCGGTTCCGCCCTCGCGGTCGGCCGATATTTTTATCGAGTTTATAATAAGTGTGTGCCTTTTAGATAAACGACGAAAATATGATGGAGCACCGACGCGATATCGTGCTGTGATGGATATTGTTGAGCACGGTTGCGCAGTATGTCGACGAAACTCATCTCCAGGGATGTGGGTTACAAACTTTCGAATTTATGCTTCTAATTATAATTAGTCCAGTAATTAGTGAATATGTATGTCCAAAAATTTAGTAAAATGAATCAAATTAGTCGAGCAACGATCAGTCAGTAAATCCGTAATTTTTCCACCCGAAACACACCTCGTGACGAACCGACAGGAACCGGAAAGCCGAACCGGAACCCGGTCGCAGATAGCCCCGACCCCGAAAACCGCCGCGCAATAATTCGTCATTTGACTTTTTAATTGTTTTATCCGACATCGGCGATCGGAGCTTTTTTCGTTCCGAACGAACGAGCCGAAATTAATTGGTTCGAGGCACTTTTATCAACACAATTTTAGACGCTTTGTTGTTCCTGATAAATTCGCGTAATTGAAACTTGGAACGGACGAGGGCGCGTCTGTCTCCTCCGGATCGGAATATAATTGAAACAATTTTCTCTAATCAGAGATTACAGACGGGCAATTTTCTAATTCATTTGCCGAGGCGAAGTGCGAAGAAGGAGGGCGCACCGACACATTTTTTGTTGTCTGTTTTCGAATTCGAGGGAAGGTTGTTCGACGGCGCTCGTCGTAACCTTGTTTATCGCAGTACATCCCGAAACGGTGAGCTTGGATTTCGGAACGACTGCTTTCGAGCAGTTATTGCTGCTGGAGCTGATTGTCCGATTTCGACTTGCAGGGGTTGAATAATTGCGTTCGGAACAGGGAGGAGATTATGCTTGCACTGATACGACTCCATGGTTCACATCTTTAAATAAGTTTCTAGACCCGCTATTAATTTCGATTGTTTGAAGTCAACATCCAACTGAGGGGAAAAGGAAAACCACAAATTGGAATTTCGACCGATTGGTTCATTTTAGTTGTTGGTTTACAGTCAGTGGCGTATCATAGTTAGGAAGCATTCAAATAAATTTAGATAAATGGTTTTATTGAACTTATGCTGAAACATTTGAACCACTTCTCGCGTTCTTCTGTATCTCTGGAAAGCTAAAAGATAAAAATTGTAATGATTTTTTGTATTGTTTTGTACGCCTATGACTTTGCTCGCGTACTTACGCTACGGCGTTGGACGGAAACTCCCGAAAATAAACGATTTGAATGAACCAATCAGCGCAGAGGGATTTAAGGTCGAAATTCCATTGAAACAACTGTACCCCCTCCGCCACTCGCCCCTCTCGTCTATGATGCTGGCTTCAAAATATTTGCCTAGAAGCTCCCATCGTACCTGGTCTATATTTTCTGACATCGTTGGTGTAATTTAATGCTGAAAATAGCCTTCGAACGCTGCTTCCGTATCGATCGTTTATCATATATTTTTTTCTTCATAGTGTCATAAATATGCCGTTTTATATCTCCATCCCTTTATGTTCGAAATCTTTGGTTCCCCATGTTTTTTCTCTGTCTCTTTTTGTTTCTAGTTTGTATTTTGAGTGTTATAAATTCACTATTTCTCGATGCTTCTATTTCTCTATGTCTCGTTTTTTATTATTTTTGTTTCTCTTTATCTCCGCTTTCTTCTCTAGATAGCTTCATGTGTGTTCTTTTGACCTTTAATTTCTTGATTTCTCTATATTTCTTTATCTCTATTTCTTATTTATGTATTCTATGTCTCTACACATATGTCTATATTTTTAATAATTTTAATCTTATATCTCTAATTTACTTTTCTATGTATGCCTCTATTTCCTTGTTCTTCTATCTATCTATATGTATAGTTCTGCCTATGTCTCTATTGTTATATCTCCGTCTATCTATCTCTATGTACCAAGTTTTCTATTTCGAACATTTTGTCTTTATATTCCCATCTCTATTTCTTGATGTATTCTATATCTTTACCTCACTTTTTCTATATCTCTATATTTTTAATTATGCCTCTATATCTCTATGTACCAAGTTTTCTATTTCGAACATTTTGTCTTTATATGTCTTTATATTCCCATCTCTATTTCTTGATGTATTCTATATCTCTACCTCACTTTTTCTATATCTCTATATTTTTAATCATTTTAGGTTTATATCTCTATTTACTTCTCTATGTATATCTCTGTCACTCGATGCCTCTATTTCCTTGTTCTTCTATCTATCTATATGTATACTTCTGCCTGTGTCTCTATTGTTCGATCACTATCTATTTCTCGAATTTTCTCTTCTTTCTATCTCGTCATATCTCCGTCTATCTATCTCTATGTACCAAGTTTTCTATTCCGAACATTTTGTCTTTATATGTCTTTATATTCCCATCTCTATTTCTTGATGTATTCTATATTTCTACCTCACTTTTTCTATATCTCTATATTTTTAATTATGCCTCTATATCTCTATGTACCAAGTTTTATATATCGAACATTTTTCTCTTTATATTGCCATCTCTACTTCTTGATGTATTCTATATCTCTACCTCACTTTTTCTATATCTCTATATTTTTAATCATTTTAGGTTTATATCTCTATTTACTTCTCTATGTATATCTCTGTCACTCGATGCCTCTATTTCCTTGTTCTTCTATCTATCTATATGTATACTTCTGCCTATGTCTCTATTGTTCGATCACTATCTATTTCTCGAATTTTCTCTTTTTTTTTTCGATCTTCTTTCTATCTCTACATATCTCCATCTATCTATATCTGTGTACTAAGTTTTATATTGCGAACATTTTCTCTTTATATTGCTCTATTTCTTGATGCATTCTATATCTCTATATTTTTAATCATTTTAAGCTTATATCTATTTACTTTTCTATGTATATCTGTGTACTGTACTGTACTGTGTACTGTATGTACTGCATGCCTGTGTCTATTTCCTTGTTCTTCTATCTATCTACATGTATACTTCTGCCTATGTCTATTGTTCTATCATTAACTTTTTTTTTTTAATTTTACTCTCTATCTATCTATATGTACCAAGTTTTATATTCTAAACATTTTCTCTTCATATTGTATATTGCCATCTTGTTGCAGGGCCATCCTTTTTCTTTCAGTACTCTCTGCACCTTATTTATATCTTTTTACTAGCTGACCCGGCGAACTTTGTACCGCCTCTGAATCAATAAATATTGTGGCAACTTATTAGCTGAATTAAATTAATTTTTTTTATATAATAATAATCCATTCTCGAGATATCATAAAAAAATGTGTGTGGAGTCCACGCGCACCAGAAGTGAAACTTTGGAGTTTACTCCTTAAGAGGGTTCTCCAGTTCCATGTAGATTTCTGCCGGTCGAAGTACGTTTTCCCGCAATATATTTTTTAATTGACAAATTTCAAAAAATCACTGCAGCTGCAAAGATCTATATTTTATCAACACGTCCATAAAATTTCAACTAAAAATCTTCAAAAATAAAAAAGTTAAATTCAACGGCGGTCAACAATGTACATTTCTGCTCGCCGTTGAACTTTTTTATTTTTGAAAATTTTTATACTTCGACCGGCAGAAATGTACATGGCACTGGAGAACCAACTTAAAAATCGGTTTTCATTTTGAAAGCCCGGTACGACAAATTTTGGTGGCCGGTGCGTTATTTGTTTTTGTCGTTGCCCTGTACTTAGCTCCCCGCCCCCTGTAATTTTTCCGATGTTTTAATAGTAATTCTGCTATTCGGGGCGTAGGCTAATCCAACAAATTAATGATCATAAAAATCGGTCGAGCCGCTCTTGAATTATAAAACCAAGGGAGCCCCCTGAGCCTCCATGTCCATGTTTTAATAGTTATTCTGCTATTCGGGGCGTAGGCAAATCCAAAAAATCAAACATCTTAAAAATCGGTACAACCGCCCCTCCCCCCCTCTGGGTCCCCATGTCTATGTGAAAAATAGTGTGCCACCTATTCTCACACCTGCTAAATATACAAAAAAAAAAACATATAAAATCAGTCGACCCAAAAATCGGTCCAGCCCAATGGGGCCCCCTGGGCCCCCATGTTCATGTCAAAAATACTTTACGATCTATTCCCATACCTATCAAATATACAAACAGAAATTCATAAGAATCGGTCGACCCAAAATATCGGTCCCGCCCAAGGGGGCCCTATGCGCCCCCATATCCATGTGAAAAATACTTTACGACCTATTCCTATACCTATCAAATATACAAAAAAAAAATCATAAAAATCGGCCAACCCGAAAAATCGATCCAGCTTACGGAACCCCCCTGGGCCTCCATGTCTATGTGAAAAATAGTGTACCACCTATTCTCACACCTACCAAATATACAAAAAAAAAAAAAAATCATAAAAATCAGTCGACCCGAAAAATCGGTCTAGCCCAAGGGGCCTCCTGGGCCCCCATGTTCATGTGAAAAATAGTTTTAAACCATCCCCGGATTATGTCGATCAAAGCAAAACAAAATTTATTCAAATCGGTACAGCCGTTTTTGAGTTTTAGCGTGACATACGAACGGCGATTCATTTTTATGTACAAAAATAGCTGACCCGGCGAACTTTGTACCGCCTCAGAATCAATAAATGTTGTGTTAACTTATTAGCTGAATCAAATTCAGTTTTCAAAGCATAATGCACACAACGACATCTACTGGCATTACCGGAACCAGCATACAACGCTATGTTAGTTTTTGTTTTTGTCATGTATCAAAGATAGCGTTATATACGGTTTCCATACAAAATGTATGAGAAAATTTTTTTCGTAATTTTTCCGATGTTTTAATAGCTATTCGCTCCCGAAAAAAGTTAGTCAATCCGTTCTCGAGATATTATCAAAAGATTTTTGTGTGGAGTCCACGCGCAACCGAAGTGAAACTTTGGAGTTTACTTCTCAAAAATCGATTATCATTTTTAAAGCCCGGTACGACAAATTTTGTGGCCGGCGTTATTTGTTATTGTTGCCTTGTACCAAGGGGGCTGTCGTTATTGTCGTTGCCCTGTACCAAGCTCCCCGTAATGTTTTAATAGTTATTCTGCTATTCGGAGCGGAGACAAATCCAACAAATCAAAGATCATAAAAAACGGTCCAGCCGTTCTTGAGTAATAAATACAAGGGGGCCCCATGTCCCTCATGTCGATTTGAAAAAATCGGTCCAGCTCAAGGGGCCCCCTGGGCCCCCATGTCCATGTAAAAAGTACCTTTCGACCTATTCTCATACCTACCAAATATACCAAAAAAAAATTAAAAATTGGTCGAGCCGTTATCGAGTAATAAACCCAAGGGGCTCCCCTGGGCCCCCATGTCAATGTTTTAATAGTTATTCTGCTTTTCAGGGCGGAGACAAATCCAAGAAATCAAAAACCATGAAAATCGGTTCAGCCATTCTCGAGTTATAAACTCAAATTTTTTTCGTTTTATTTATATCTTTCTCTCTCTCTCTTTCCCATTTTCTGTATTATTATCTCCATTTATTTATATAGTATATAAGGATATATATGTTAGGATATAAGTTCGCGGGGCTTGTTCTGTATTTGTTTCAACTTCTTTTCTGTCCATTTACAGTCTATATCTTCCATTTTGTTTTATCTCTCTAGTTTTTTATATCTGTATTTATCAACCTCTCTTTAGCTTTTTTTAGCTCTTTATCGCCATATTTCTTTATGACTTTATGACTCTCTCTTCTTTAATTTATATGTTTTTATTTTTCTATGTACATGTGTCTTCTGTAGATCTCCATTCACTATATTTCTATTCCTTTATACCTTTATTTCTCTACAGCTGTGTATTTACTCTATTAACTTGAAGAGATATAGGAGCATCAGTAAAAGTTACAGAAGGGTAAATTGAAATATGTGTAAAAAATTTAACCGGTACATCATGACAACATATCTGCAAATTTCAGTAAAAAAATTTAATTGGGTTTAAACGCTTTAAATCATCCTAGTTGTGGAGTTCATGAAGCAATTAGAAAAACGCATACGTTCGAGCCCGACCGAAAAGGTTTGAATTGGCACTTGACATTGAACTTGACTTACCTGCCTTAATAACATTATAATAAATGCTGAAAATAACGTCCCTCATTTTGCCAGCCGATTGGGAAGCACAGCCTACATGAGTCGCCGATAAATAGCAGGTGAAAAACTTATCTCCGTACTGTACTAAAATGCTGTAAATCACATAGCACCCAATGTGGGTAACATTGTTTCAGTGATAACATAAAATACAAAATAAATTCAAATATCCTCAAACCAGTACCACAGTATTTATGCTGTGCCAGTACGTTCTATTCAGCGAGAGCGACACTTCACACCACTTCACACATCCTTGTGCATTTTTCAGGAAAAAAGAGGATGACATAGTTTTTGTCCATTATTTATGAACTGAAGATATGTCAAAATTCATTCTTTTCATTGCACGGGGTTTCCCTAGGAGGGCGCAGAATTTATAGAAAAAACTTAAAGAATTTGATCTCGATGCAGGGACTGAGTGGAAAATGCAAACCAAGGGGGTTGACCCGTGCTCATCCCTAGGGGTTTTTCCACATACATTTTGATTTCACCCTGTATATAGCGATAGAGATTAGGGAGTCAAGGATATAGAAAAGGAGTATTATGGTCGATGAAGATATAGCGAAATGGCAAAATGGAGATAATCATATGAATAAAAGTTACTGAGAAATGAAAAAAAAAATACGAGTGTGTTTTAGATCACACGACTGAAGTAAAACTTCAGTTCGCCATTGTGAAAGTGCTCTTAATTTATGTAAGTTTATAAACGGAGCTAGAGAATCCTGAATACTACTTTCCGCCTCAGTATGTAGTATACTATAAAATAAATAGATTATGACATAAGGAAGTACCAATAGAGATAATTATAGTATGGTAGGGAAATGGACTAATTGCGACATATAGAAAAGAAATGACATTGAGATAGAAAGAAAGACATGATGGGAATAGAGCCATCAAGAAATAAAGCGATATTATAAAGAGGTACATATCCAGAAGGAAATACACCGCTACATATAGAAAGGTAAAAAGTAGAGATCAAAATACAAAGGAATACATACATTGAAAAAACAGAGGAGTAGAGGCAGGATATAGATATATTTTATGTATTTGAAAAATTACGAAATAGCGGGTTAAAGTAAAGAGGAGCCAAGAGATACAGATATAAATGTAATAAGATAGTAATCCTAGGAATAGAGTCCTAGGGAAATAGCAACACATATGTACATTGAGATCTATTGATTTAAAGGTAGAGCTATTTAGAGATATAGCGATAAAGAGTTAGATAAAATAAAGATATCGAACAACAGAAAGGTATAGAGAAGAAATTGAGGGCACAGAGTGACCGACAGAGAGAAATAAAAATATACATAAATAGAAAGCTATAAAAGAAGCTAGAGATAAAAATACAGAAAAATATGCACAGTGAAAGAAAGACAGAAATTCCCTGATAGATATAGATGTAGCCATAGAAATCGACATCGTGGTGGAAAGATAAAGGGATAAAAAAACAAGGGAGCAGACATATAGAAACGCAGCAATCACAAAGAGGTATTATAGTGAGATAGGTAGTATAAAAAAGATTATAGCGGTAGAAGATATAGAGAAAAGTTACAAAAGCAGTCGCAACGGTTTTTCCTGAACGTGGACCTACGAACTGGCGAACAGTTTAGAAGACGCTGATCGTACCTCAACAATCCTTTCTCAAATCCCCTATCGGGCTACATCAGCGGATTGAAGAATTGTTGGCTGTTGAGAGCGCACGTAGAAGTGGCTCCATCTCAAAACCATTTTACGTTTAAAGATGCGCACTAAATTACCAATTATAAATATGGCGACACTCCGGAATTGATTTCTCATTAACGTAAAGACACCCCAGTTCCCAAATTCACCCCCAGACCGTGATCGACTTGTTGAGCCCACAGGAAGTCGCCTCGCAAATATGTCGCAAAAACACTGTCGTTATTGCTAACGAGCAGCCTCTTCACTAGCGTTTATCGCACCACGCCTTGTGCAAACATTTTTCTTCCTCGATTTTTATAAACAAAGTGCGCAAATACAGCCGTACCCGGATCGATATCCAATTATCTATTAGTAAGACCAAAACAAACAACATAATCTCGGCAGTGACATTCTAAACCGAGCCCGAAGGAAAGGCGACAATTAGTTCGGTCGCGGCGACCATAATCGAGTTTTCCGACGGAAAATTTGATTCGCCACTTACTACCAATTCGTACTTACGTAATCTACAAGAATTTTTCGACGCCAACAAACACGACGGCTATGAAAACAACGAGATCATTACGTAAAACTGCACCGAGATAAGGCCGCATGTGGAGGATTAAAGGACTCTTTCTCTGTACTATTTTTATCTTGAGCCGAGTCGGGATCAAATTCTGCTCGTTTTAAGGGAATAAAAGACGGAATCGTTTCCTTATCGATTACGCTTGTGTGTTTGTATTCGCCCGTTTCTTATTATGATTCGATTCCGTTTTAATTGCTTCGATTTACAGGGTTTGGGTTTTTTCGAGGTTTGTTATTTTGTTTGGGTCGTTGACATCGTTATGGTTTTCCATTGGTCGAGTGTATGTTTGGTTGCCTAGCATAAAAATGGGTTTATCAACCGGATGAACTTCTGGGTAAATTACTAATTGGAAGTA
Source organism: Diaperis boleti (assembly GCA_963583935.1). Classification (NCBI taxonomy): domain Eukaryota; kingdom Metazoa; phylum Arthropoda; class Insecta; order Coleoptera; family Tenebrionidae; genus Diaperis; species Diaperis boleti. The sequence continues at coordinate 80,764,722 of OY757244.1, read as the reverse complement.
GTTATAATAAGAATAAACAATGCACAAAAGCGCAAAGATTAAACAAAAATATCGGCTCTTTAATTCGTATATCATGTTGCCTTTGGAAAACAAAATTTACAAAGTCTACTGGATGTAAGAATCACCAAATACTAACCCAAATTATTTTTCCAAGTTTACTGATTATTTTTAAGCTATGCTATGCTGCATAATTTTATATATTTTTTTCTGTTGCAGGTAAACGAGCTTTCTCCCGATACCTTGTGCTCTCCGTAAGTCTAATCTAATAATGTAATAGATCTTATCGATACCAAAATAAGCAAGTGCGTAAGAAAGAAAGAAAGAAGACTTAACACTAATGAAAGATGAGTAAATTGTTGAGCAAAATTTTGCAAGTTTGGGATGGTCCAACATGCGTTGCCGGTCGCGGGCTCAAACCCGGCCGAAGCCGAAGAAATTTTTCCGCGGTTGTACTCAGAACCGCATCCCGTCTTAGCAACTGCACTTTTTGTCTCGCAAGAAAAAAGCATCGACCACCTGGAAAACGCGCGTCTAAAACGAAAATAAAGGACTAATTCAGCATGAAATGAGCTCCGGCTCCCGCTTTTTCGCCCAGACACAAACAGCTTTCATATTTTGCACGAGCATAACATGCAAATTTCCAAGGCCCGCTCCTTTGTTTAACGCAAAAGTGAAATTAGGAGTCGATGAAATTAATTAACAAAACGCTTTATTAAAGACGGGGTCCTTTTGTTGGAATTAATTAGTGTTTTCTTCGCTCGCCGCCCCCTTTTTATTCGATCGTCTGGGAAAATCTTCCCCCGGCAGAAAGCCAATCGAGTTAGCGCGGCGCGAACAAAAAAATATTAACAAAAATTATGCATCGACGGACGGGATTTAATTTGGAATTGTTCGCACCTCGACCGGCGCTCGAGAAATTGATATCGGTTTTTAGCGAATTGCGATGGGAATGTAATTATTAAAGTACTGCATGGATGCGACCTTTCGGGGTCAGCGTCCCGCAAACGACCTCATTATCCGAAATAACAACGCAAAGAAGTGACCCGACCCACATTTCCTCCGCTTTAAATATAAATAACGATTATCCTCCCAAATCTGCCTGCGGCTCAGCTTTATCGCTTTGTGAACGCATTTGTATTTCATTTCGGCGGTCCCTTTGGCCCTTGCCTAATTTCTTTGTATCCCCCAAATTCGTTTCTTGACGTATTTCGTCGCGTGCGTTTATTTAATTTTGCAGGAATACGGGGTGATTTTAATCGTGTGTCAAAAACCGTGCGTTGTTTTCTTCCACAATTTATATCACAACTAAGGGACTTCAGGAAAGTTATCTTGTATATGCTTTTTAAATACTTTCCCACATTGGCCCTTCAACACGATATCTGCCCGGAAAGTCCAGAACTCCTACATCCAGGCCTCGCTAATCCCTTCGCGCTGAAAGGAGTCGGGGTCAGCCGTCACTCTTCTCCAGAAACTTTTTTCGGATATCGTCTCGGAGCCGTAACAGCGCCAACCAAACCGTAACGTCTCAGTGTAACTGACATAATCTCCTTTCCGACGAACATAAAATCTCGAAGAATGTCCGTCCGGAGTGGAAAGCTCCGACATATCGCAGAACCGTAATCGCGACACCTTCGGCCTGGAGCTTTTCATTTCCTGCTCGGATCGACGGCAGACGTGACCCCCTTTTACAAATATTCCTGCCGGACCCCAAGGTCCATAAAACAAGGATATTGCCTTTCTTTCGTCGGATGCTTTTTGTGTTCTCATATATCTCGTCCGGTCGGCGATGTCGGATGCTGATTCTCCGCCTGCAAAGAAGAGCGTAATTAGCGAGGAGTTCGACTAATTTCATTCGGGTTTAGATGGGAAGGAGCCGTTATTGGAAGTTTGACAAAGAGCTCCTAATGTAATATTGATCTTAATTTCTTTCGGTGCTCGAGGAGGCCGGAGGGCATTCGTTGCACCGAGAAAGGCAAGATGAAGAGAAAAAAAAAGGTAAGTCAACAAATATCCTGAACCCGTTGGAGGTACCATGATGAAACAAACATGTGTTAGAAACGTAGAGAGTAATAATAATAATAACTCATTTAGTAAGACACTTTAATAAGTTCATTGAGTTCGCGGTAATCTACGCAAAGGCGAGGGTCGCCATTTGCAAGCAGATGTTGAAGGGCGAATAATATTTGCTTGCAAAAGTTCAGTAATAATGTTGCGCCAAGGGCTAAACGATAGGGTTTACGACTAATAGGTGCCGTCGTTACTATATCCTAATTCTGAGGTTCCTCAACTTCTCAGGTTTACCAAGGTCCCAGGTGATCCCAGATCTCAGGTTTCTGCAGGTCTCAATTTGTGTTTCTCAAGTTCTCAGGTTGTTGGGTTTCTGAAGGTCTAAAGCTCGGTCAGTTCCCAGGTTTTCCAAAATCTTAAGTTCCTTCAGTTCTCAAGTTTGGGGTCTCAAGGTGTAAAGTTCGTAAGTTACTCAAAGTCTCCTAAAACCTTGAAGTCTCAAGTTCGCTAAAGACTGAGGAGGTTTTACATGATTTCCAGGTTCCTTCTCAGGTTATGTGATGTTCTTAAGTTAGTCAAAGTCTCATGTTCTTAAAATCTCAAATTGTCCAAAAACTACGAAGTTCCCCTAGTTCCAAGCTCTCACATCTCAGATTGTCCAAGATCTCAAACTCCAAATTCTTTCAAGTTTCTCAAGTTCTCAAGTTCTTAGATTCCTCAAACTAAAATTTTAAATTGCTCCTATTCCAAGTTCTCAGTTTCTTAAATTTCGTAGAATCTCAGATTGTTTAAGATCTCAAATTCTCAAGTTCCTTAAGTTCTCAGGTTTTCCGAGATTTCAGGTTCCTTCAGTTCTCAATTTGTGTTTCTCAAGATCTCGGTTTCCCCAAACTAAGGTTCTCTTAGTTCCCAGGCTTTTCAAAATCTCATTTTTCCAACTTCAACTTGTCTAAGATATGAGTTTCTCCGAAATTTCAGGTTCATACAGTTCTGAAGTTGGGTTGCTCAAGTTCTGTCTCGTTTTTAAATTATTCAAGGTCTCAATTTCCCAAAAATCTCAAGGTTGCCAAGGTTTCAAATTGTCCAAATCCTTCAAGTTCCTATAACTCGCAGATTTTCTCAAACGATTTTCCAATACATATTTCAGGTTTATCCAGGTCACAATTTGTGTTTTTGAGGTTCTCAGGTTTCTGAAGGTCCAACTATCGGTTAATTTCCAGATTTTCCAAAATTTTAAGTTCCTTCACTTCTCAAGGTATAAGGCTCGTATGTTCTCAAGGTCCCAAGATTCCTAAAATCTCAGGTTTTCGAAAGATTCTCAAAATTTACGACCGGGGGACCGTCCACCCTGCACCATAGAAGCGGCTAAGTCACGCAGGGGTATTCGCCACCCCTGCTTCTCTCACATCCGGTCGGGTCGGGTTCGCTATCATCTCGGACTCGGAAGTTTCTTGTAGCTGAATGACCCGGTCAACGTGGATGGGTTTCACGATCATGTTCGGCCATCCTGACGACGCGCTGACGGGAACGAAAATTTTTGGGGCACGCAAGGGCAGTAATCCCACTTCTGATGTTAGAAACGTAGGGAGTAATAACAACAACACTAAATAATAACTCATTTAGTAAGACACTTTCGTATCGACAACCAAATTCCTGACAAATATTTTTTTAAAGAAGGGCGTTGGGACTCATTCGTAATTGGTGGTACCCTGAGGCTAAATCAATCTTGCAAAAATACGTATAACCGCTCAGACGATCTATGAGATTTTCGATCAGTGTCAAGGGAAAAATCTTGAGGTAAGTTCGTTGAGTTCGCGGTAATCTACACAAAGACGTGGATCACCATTTGCTTTAGATAACAATAATGCGAGCAGATGTTGAAGGACGAATAATGTTTGCCTGCAGAAGTTCAGTACCAATATTGCGCATGCTTTTTTTGTTCGCTAAGGGCTAAACGATAGGGTTAACGATAGGTGCCGTCGTTACTTTATCCTAATTCTGAGGTTCCTGAAGTTCTCAGGTTTACCAAGGTCCCAGGTTATCCCAGATCTCGGGTTTTTCGAGTTCTCAAGTTGTTAGGTTTCTCAAGATCTGAAGCTCGGTTAGTTCCCAGGTGTTCAAAAATCGTAAGTTCCTTCAGTTCTCAAATTTGGTGTCTCAAGGTACAAGGTGTAAGGTTCGTAAGTTACTCAAGGTCCCAAGTCTCCTAAAATCTCGAAGTCGTCTGAGGAGTTTTTCCATGATTTCAGGTTCTTCAAAATTAGCTCCTCCGAGTTCTGAGTATGTGATGTTCTTAAGTTAGTCAAAGTCTCATGGCTGAGTACCTCCACTTCTCAAGTTTGTGTTATGTAGTTCCCAGGTTGTTAAGTTCTTCAATGCCTAAGATTCGCTTAGTTCTCAAGTTCTCCAAAATCTTAAGTTACTTTAATTCCCAAACTTGGTCTCTCAAGTTCCCAAGTTCTTAGATTCCTCAAACTCTAAGATTCCCTTAGTTATCAGGTCTTCTAAAATTTCAAATTCCTCCTATTCCAATTTCTCAGTTTCTTAAATTCCGTAGAATCTGAGATTGTCTAAGATCTCAAATTCTCAAGTTTCTCAAGTTCTCAGGTTCCGTAAGACTTTAGATTTTTCACTTCGTCTCGTATTTCCTTTCTCAAGTTTTCTAAAATCTCAGGTTTGACAAAATTTTCAAATTGTTCAAATTCTCAAGTTCCTTATGTTCTCAGGTGTTCCCGAGATTTCAGATTCCTTCAGTGTTCAATTTGTGTTTCTCAAGATCTCGGATTTCTCAAACTAAGGTTCTTTTAGTTCTCAGGATTTTCAAAATCTCACGATCTCAACTGCTCTAAAATATGAGGTTCTCGAGATTTCAGCTTCCCACAGTTCTGAAGTTGGGGTGCTTAGGTTCTGTCAGGATTTTAAGTTATTCAGGGTCTCAATTTCCCAAAAATCTCAAGTTTGCCAAGGTTTCAAATTGTCCAAAATTCTTAGATTTTCCAAAATATCAGAGGAGCAAGAATTTGAGTTATGCTTCGTTGAAAAAAAAGCAACAGCATTATGGAGCCCAAAGGGAACGCGGAGGAATTCGAAATGACCATCGGTGGTACAAAATTCGAAATTGGTGGTACTCTGAGGCTAAATCAACCTTGGAAAAGTATGTAAAACAGCCCAGACGATGGATGAGATTTTCGATCTGTGGCAAGGGAAAAGTCTGATTGAGTTCGCGGTAATCTACACAGAGGCGACGGTCACCTGCAAAAGTTCAACATTTTAAAATTCTCTTGTGATTTCCTGGTCCCAGTGGTGGGTAAACTTTATGTCAACAGCTTCAGTAATTTTTGAGAGAAATCATTTCATACAAACGGAAAGACAGTCACGAACTGTACACGACAGGCAGCGACAGACGCTCCAATTTTATTTATGTGCATTCTCGTTTCTCGATCTGGTACGATTTTTGACATCTTCGGACCCATAAGAATGTAACAGAGAGCAGACTACATCACGAATTCCCGCTAATTTTAGCAGGGAAATCCGCACGACTTGTAACCCAGTAGCAGTCAGCCGCGAAGAGCGTGCTTTTTCATCTGGTAGCACATATTTATAGCGCCGCTATAAATACCTCCGCGTTTTTCTGCGATTACAAATTTCCCTCGATCGATTTGTGCACAATTTCGTCGACGATGATAACTGTCAGGGGTCAATTAATCGGTAATTGCTCCTCACGTACCTCCATCAAGACGATTGTTAAAAACAAGTTCGTAAAAGGAGGCCCATAAAACAGTTCATAACTTATTTTATCGTCGTTTCAAGTGATTCGCTCCACGGCGAATTACACCGCTACAGGCTAAATGCAAGTTTAATTTGGCACATTATTGGATGGGTTTACGATCGGGGAGGAGGGGGTGGTGTCGAGTTGAGGTGTCAATTTCGGGTTTGGGGGTGGTACGTTTAATGGTAATAATTTTTAAAATCGTTTCCTGTTCTGCAGATTTGTAATGTGTTTCAGAGCTCCAAAAAAAGTAAACCTGACAATAATAAGAGATTAAAAGACAGGCAGCCACCACAAAGACTGCAAGACAATAGAATTAAACAAGCGAGCAGTTGCCACAAAGAGAAAAGAAAATTCCCAAACTTGCAAACGACGCAATCTTTTAGAAAATACGCTCCCCGGACGAGAGCGCAGTTGTGATTCGAACGCATTTCCCCAGAATAGACTCTGAATAATGCATATGAATTTCAAATTACACACTCAATTATGGATGATGACTTAAAATGTCAAAGTTAATAGCTACAAGTTTTCAGTAATTGTTTCGTCGCGTCGGATATTGCGTCCTTGCTCTTTCGCCGACCGCACTCACCGCAACTTCTATAAATACGCGGAAAAAAGGAAGTCGCCTCGCGCCCCGGCATCTCCGAGTAGGAATTGCACGCAGAAAGTCACAATGCCCCCGGAGCTGATTCAAGATACCGCGACACGACTGCCACATGACAGTCGTGACAAATTAATAATGCCGGTTATCGGAGCCGTTATCAGAGCGAGGAGTAATTAGTGGTCTTGATATCTGCTCGTCTCAATTATGATAATGAAACTGTTACGGACCAAGAACGCGCCCCGGCGGAGCGCCGCTAATTGAGGCGTCAACCAAACATACATATTTTTGACGTCGAAATCGAGGGTTCAACAAGGGTTAAGTTGATTCGTATAATTGGTTGCCTACGCGCCTACTCGAAATGCCGCATCGATGCGTCCGCGGCTTTGTGTTTTCCCGCGCGGATTCACTGTACCATTTTTAATTTCGGCAATAAAGTTTCCCGTTTTCCGCTTTGTCGCGGTGTTGTCGCTGCACTCGGTTCATTAGTCTTCGAAATGCGCGCACGCATGTGTGAAAAGCGCATTAAAGAAGAACTCGCACAACGCTGCATATTTTCGCGCACATCTATCCGAAAAAGTGTTACCGAACTTGATGCGATAAAGGCTTCCAAGTAGGAATTCCGGACGATTATCAATCTAATGTTTTCCGGGTTGGCGATGAGTCGAAGAAACGACGGCGTTTTGTTTTAGGTGGTCGAGGAAAAATAACGAAGAGGTTCGGGGACAATAACGTCGCTTTATGGCCTGCGATGTATCTCGGGAAAGAGTGTCGGGGGTTTATTATGTGGAACGGGAAATAACGGGGTGGTTGATGAATGTAACCAATCGCTCCTGAAAATGAACAGGTTTTCCACATGCATCAAACGACAAGTTGCCGGGGAAGCGCAGGGAGGTTTTTCAGGAATGGTGGATGCGCCGTTACCATTGATCTAACCATAATTGCGATTTAATAATGAAAGTGGTCGATGCGTAGACATCTCGGACGGTACTCTGATCTCAGGTTTTTAATGTTTTCCAAGTTTCAGGTTCTCCCAATTTGCAGGTCTCAATGTATAAGATTCTTTGTTGGCGAATTGATTTCTTTAATGTAGAGACACACATTATTTTACTTCACAATTAGGTTTCTTAAGTTCGCAGGGCCTCAAAGATCAGAGGATTTCCAACATTTACGGATCTCCCAATTCCCAGGGTCTTCAGCTGATGTTTCTCAAGACTCAGGTTTTTCAAATTCTTTTTTTCTTCATTGTTTTGGTCTTCAAAAGACGTTTGTTCTGTATCTTCGTTTTCTTTGGAATCTCTTTTAATGTTTTTAGTCTCTCTCAAGCTGTTAGTTTTATTAGTCTTATTAGTTTCTCTAGTGTCTTTGGTTTTTGTAGACTTTTTGGTCTCTTTGGTCTTTTCAATTTCTTATGTCAGTTTTGTCTCTCTTTGAAAAGCGCTTTTCAGTTTCTCGCGTCTCCTCATTCTATTAGGTCTTTTTGATCTTTGTCTCTTAACGGCTTTTTAATCCCTATATTTGTATCTCAATCTCTTGTGTTTTACGTTTACATATTATCAGGTCCTCAAACATTATATTTTCGAGTTTTCGAGTTCTGATGTTTTGAATTTCTTTTATTTTTAGGATTCCAGGTTTTCTGGTTCTCAGCCTTAGAGTTTAAGATTTTCGATTTTTTTTTTTAGCTTTTCAGCTTTACAAATCTCAGATACTTTTTTTAAATTCCGAGGTTGTCAAATTGTCAGTTTCTCAAACATTGAATTTTTATGGTTTCGGGTTCTGATGTTTTCAGTTTCTTGAATTTTCAGGCTTCCAGGTTTTGATGTTTCCAATTTCTTGAATTTTCAGGTTTTCAGGTTCTCAGACTTAGAATTTAAGATTTTCGTTTAGCTTTTCAGCTTTACACAATCTTAGTTACTTTTTTAAATTCCGAGGTTGTTAGATTGTCAGGTTCTCAAATATTGAATTTTTATGGTTTCGGGTTCGGATGTTTTCAGTTTCTTGAATTTTCAGGTTTCCAGGTTTTGATGTTTCCAATTTCCTGAATTTTCAGGTTTCCAGGTTTTCAGGTTCTCAGACTTAGAATTTAAGGTTTTCGATTCTTTTAGCTTTTCAGCTTTTCACAATCTCAGTTACTTTTTTAAATTCCGAGGTTGTCAGATTGTCAGGTTCTCAAACATTAAATTTTTAAGTTTTCGGGTTCTGATATTTTCAGTTTCTTCAATTTTCAGGTTTCCAGGTTTTGATGTTTCCAATTTCTTGAATTTTCAGGTTTCCAGGTTTTCAGGTTCTCAGACTTAGAATTTAAGATTTTCGTTTAGCTTTTCAGCTTTACACAATCTCAGTTACTTTTTTAAATTCCGAGGTTGTCAGATTGTCAGGTTCTCAAACATTAAATTTTTAAGTTTTCGGGTTCTGATATTTTCAGTTTCTTCAATTTTCAGGTTTCCAGGTTTTGATGTTTCCAATTTCTTGAATTTTCAGGATTCCAGGTTCTCAGACTTAGAATTTAAGATTTTCGTTTAGCTTTTCAGCTTTACACAATCTTAGTTACTTTTTTAAATTCCGAGGTTGTCAGATTGTCAGGTTCTCAAATATTGAATTTTTATGGTTTCGGGTTCGGATGTTTTCAGTTTCTTGAATTTTCAGGTTTCCAGGTTTTGATGTTTCCAATTTCCTGAATTTTCAGGTTTCCTGGTTTTCAGGTTCTCAGACTTAGAATTTAAGGTTTTCGATTCTTTTAGCTTTTCAGCTTTTCACAATCTCAGTTACTTTTTTAAATTCCGAGGTTGTCAGATTGTCAGGTTCTCAAACATTAAATTTTTAAGTTTTCGGGTTCTGATATTTTCAGTTTCTTCAATTTTCAGGTTTCCAGGTTTTGATGTTTCCAATTTCTTGAATTTTCAGGTTTCCAGGTTTTCAGGTTCTCAGACTTAGAATTTAAGATTTTCGTTTAGCTTTTCAGCTTTACACAATCTCAGTTACTTTTTTAAATTCCGAGGTTGTCAGATTGTCAGGTTCTCAAACATTAAATTTTTAAGTTTTCGGGTTCTGATATTTTCAGTTTCTTCAATTTTCAGGTTTCCAGGTTTTGATGTTTCCAATTTCTTGAATTTTCAGGATTCCAGGTTTTCAGGTTCTCAGACATAGAATTTCATATTTTCGGTTCTTTTAGCTTTTCAACTTTACACAATATCAATTACTTTTTTAAATTCCGAGGTTGTCAAATTGTCAGTTTCTCAAACATTGATTTTTTATGGTTTCGGGTTCGGATGTTTTCAGTTTCTTGAATTTTCAGGTTTCCAGGTTTTGATGTTTCCAATTTCCTGAATTTTCAGGTTTCCAGGTTTTCAGGTTCTCAGACTTAGAATTTAAGGTTTTCGATTCTTTTAGCTTTTCAGCTTTTCACAATCTCAGTTACTTTTTTAAATTCCGAGGTTGTCAGATTGTCAGGTTCTCAAACATTAAATTTTTAAGTTTTCGGGTTCTGATATTTTCAGTTTCTTCAATTTTCAGGTTTCCAGGTTTTGATGTTTCCAATTTCTTGAATTTTCAGGTTTCCAGGTTTTCAGGTTCTCAGACTTAGAATTTAAGATTTTCGTTTAGCTTTTCAGCTTTACACAATCTCAGTTACTTTTTTAAATTCCGAGGTTGTCAGATTGTCAGGTTCTCAAACATTGAATTTTTATGGTTTCGGGTTCGGATGTTTTCAGTTTCTTGAATTTTCAGGTTTCCAGGTTTTGATGTTTCCAATTTCCTGAACTTCAGGTTTCCAGGTTTTCAGGTTCTGAGACTTAGAATTTAAGGTTTTCGATTCTTTTAGCTTTTCAGCTTTTCACAATCTCAGTTACTTTTTTAAATTCCGAGGTTGTCAGATTGTCAGGTTCTCAAACATTAAATTTTTAAGTTTTCGGGTTCTGATATTTTCAGTTTCTTCAATTTTCAGGTTTCCAGGTTTTGATGTTTCCAATTTCTTGAATTTTCAGGATTCCAGGTTTTCAGGTTCTCAGACTTAGAATTTAAGATTTTCGTTTAGCTTTTTAGCTTTACACAATCTTAGTTACTTTTTTAAATTCCGAGGTTGTCAGATTGTCAGGTTCTCAAACATTGAATTTTTATGGTTTCGGGTTCGGGTGTTTTCAGTTTTTTGAATTTTCAGGTTTCCAGGTTTTGATGTTTCCAATTTCCTGAATTTTCAGGTTTTCAGGTTCTCAGACTTAGAATTTAAGGTTTTCGATTCTTTTAGCTTTTCAGCTTTTCACAATCTCAGTTACTTTTTTAAATTCCGAGGTTGTCAGATTGTCAGGTTCTCAAACATTAAATTTTTAATTTTTCGGGTTCTGATGTTTTCAGTTTCTTGAATTTTCAGGTTTCCAGGTTTTGATGTTTCCAATTTCTTGAATTTTCAGGTTTCCAGGTTTTCAGGTTCTCAGACTTAGAATTTAAGATTTTCGTTTAGCTTTTCAGCTTTACACAATCTTAGTTACTTTTTTAAATTCCGAGGTTGTCAGATTGTCAGGTTCTCAAACATTGAATTTTTATGGTTTCGGGTTCGGATGTTTTCAGTTTCTTGAATTTTCAGGTTTCCAGGTTTTGATGTTTCCAATTTCCTGAATTTTCAGGTTTCCAGGTTTTCAGGTTCTCAGACTTAGAATTTAAGATTTTCGTTTAGCTTTTCAGCTTTACAAAATCTTAGTTTCTTTTTTAAATTCCGAGGTTGTCAGATTGTCAGGTTCTCAAACATTGAATTTTTATGGTTTCGGGTTCGGATGTTTTCAGTTTCTTGAATTTTCAGGTTTCCAGGTTTTGATGTTTCCAATTTCCTGAATTTTCAGGTTTCCAGGTTTTCAGGTTCTGAGACTTAGAATTTAAGATTTTCGATTCTTCGAAAACTTAAAAATGTAATGTTTGAGAACCTGACAATCTGACAACCTCGGAATTTAAAAAAGAAACTAAGATTTTGTAAAGCTGAAAAGCTAAACGAAAATCTTAAATTCTAAGTCTGAGAACCTGAAAACCTGGAAACCTGAAAATTCAAGAAACTGAAAACATCAGAACCCGAAAAATTAAAAATTTAATGTTTGAGAACCTGACAATCTGACATCCTCGGAATTTAAAAAATTAATTGAGATTGTGTAAAGTTGAAAAGCTAAAAGAACCGAAAATATGAAATTCTAAGTTTGAGAACCTGAAAACCTGGAATCCTGAAAATTCAAGAAATTGGAAACATCAAAACCTGGAAACCTGAATAAAAATTTCAGATTTAGGATTTTTGTAGATATTTGTTCCTTGCAAAAAGCACGATTCTTGTTTTGACAGTTTTAATTGAATTTTTTAATTTTTTTTTTTAATTTTGTTGAGACTCTGGTCTTGGTGTCTGTAATCCCTTTAGTCTCATTAGACCCTTTGGTCTCTCAGGTCTCTCTGTTCTCCTGGGTCTGTCTAGTTTCTTTAGTTTTTTCTAATACATAATTATGTAATATTATGTAGTTTAGTCTCTTTGAGCTCTTTAGTCCCTATAATTTTTATAGCCTTTTGTATCTCTTTTGGTCACTTAAGCTCTTTTCGGTCTGTTTAGGTTTTCTTTCTTTTGCGTTTTTAATCCTTTTTCTCCTTTACTCATTTTGGTATTTTTTCTTTTTTACTTTTTTCTTTTACTCCACCTGGATTTAAGAACATTCTTCTGGTTTTCTTTTTTAGTCTGTTTATTCTGTTTGGCCCCTCTAATCTTTTTAGTCTCCTTAGAGTGGCTTAGGTATTTATGGCTTAAGAAAGGGTTCCTAGTCTTTTCGCATTCTGTGGTGTTGTCACGCTTGTTCCTTTCCCTAAGTCACCGGTTATCGCAATGCGAGGACGGTCCCGATACGGTACCGGGAAGTATTTTATTTCGTAGTATTTGTCACCGCGGTGTCAGGAATTTGATCCTTTGATCCTTTTGTATAGAGTGAGTGTAGCTACCAAGTAAAGCAGTTTCCAAGCACTTGTATTTAAACACTGACATTGTACATATTATATAATAATATATTACATTATGACAAATATCTGTGAAAACTTTGTCACACATTGTAACTGGAGCCTCCAAACTCCGACTTATTTCACAGGGGGGAAAAATCTGAAAAGTCGTGACCAATGAAACTAGACGTGTAAATAAAGAAAGTCGTTATCCTCAGTTTCCACGAGGGCCGTGTTCCGCCTTTGAAGCACCCCAATCCGGCCCAGGTTGCGCCACCCCCGAAACTACTTCTAATCTTATCTCGCGAAAATCCCGACTTCCAGTATTAACCCGTGTTTTACGGGTCGCAAAACCGAAACTTTCCCAGATAAGATCCGCCGTCCAGTACTTTTAACCGACACACCCGAATTACTCGTCACCCCCACCCCTTCTGTAAAACAATAAACCGGCAGTTGGGAGGTCGCGAAAACCCGACTTTTACTGCTCCCGCTTTACGACCAGCCAAACCGAAACTTTCCCGGATAAGATCTCCGGACTCCGGTTGCATCTGACAAGGACGTAATTTTCAATACTTCAATATCAGGAATGGGACGGCCGTAATCCCGAACTACTTACCTAACTGGATTCCTGCTGCTGGCTGGATGGTACACTCTCTGCATTTTACTGTCGGATGAATAATTCATATTTCCGAGCGCAAACTAGGTACCGAAATTGAACGAATTTGAGGCAATAAAACTAATTGGTCGCCGTTATGATATGCTGCAAACAAGCGGAACGTAGCCGAAAGGTATCGCGAGCGTCGGCACTCTAATTTGAATCTAATTTGCGAAAGCACGACTCGCGACTATGGATAAATTCCGCACTTGGTGGAAGGGTTGCCGGATCGTTAGGGGGCTCAATTCGGATTGATTTCTAGATTCGGCATCGCTTCCACCTCTGAGTACTTGTACCGTCTTGTTGAAGCATTTTTTACTTTGCAACACGGGCATTCTCTAGACACTCTTCTTGCTGTGATGATCGTTATAAAAAAATCACAAACGGCACTTTGAGATGATGCTTTTATCATTTCCAATTCAAAAGTTACGCAGCTATATATCTTATCTAACTAAAGATATAAAAGTTGTAGAGCAGTTGTTGTAGAACTGTAAAATTTATGTAGGTTTTTAAAATTTTTAATACGTAGCATTTTTAAATCTCGGGATCATAAACGTTTATAGAGCAATAAAAATGTGGAGCTGTCAAACGATAACTGTATGAAGTATTGGACCATACGAAAATGTTAATTAGGTGTGTGCGAAAACAAGCCGTTCTTGTGTTGACGAAATTGAGGAATTGACCAAATCTTGTTGCAGTGTTATGAAACTGTTAGATTATATGTGTGGGAAACACGGCCCTCTGAGATTAACCAGATATGCAACATCCCTCAATCACTCCGAAAGAAGCCATATTATGGGCGTGGACCGAGTAAGATCTGGATAATTCTTGACTCGCAGCACTAAGGCTTCGCCGTTGTTTCCGTTGATGGAAGAGCTGCTCTCTAATTTTATTGCGGTCTTCAGTACAGTTCTATTTAGTGTGAGAAAGTGGGAACCGATGAAATTCAAAAAGAGAGGAGCTATTATGTTATTACAGCCAGGTGTTAAAAAATCCGCATGACCAGACAAGAGGACTCGTTCGTGCGGATAAAATTATTACGAAAACCGCTGCATCCACACAAAGAGCCGTCTGAAACCGTAAGAACTACGAGTGTACATATTTATAAAGTTCGGAGAGAGTAAGTACTCTTAAACAAAGTAGTAGTGATTACATCTTAGTGCGAGCGAGTTCAGCAAAGTCCGTTTAAAAATACACGACAGCGTTTGAGTTCTTTGTAATTTTCCACCGGAGAGAAAGATCTTACCGTTTTTAAGACCCTTATAACTTATGAAAATACCTCTTTTTGTTAAACGGCGACGGCTGTTTAATCCCGTTCCGTCCTTTGTATTTCGTTCACGGTGAATCGTCGACCTCCGATCCATCAATTAAGAGACGCGTCTTTGTTTGCGAAAAAGCGCGAAATGCAAATCGGCCCCGCTGTTTTCGATGTAATCCCGAAATTTCACTTAATCGAATGAGGAACCTAAATAGGTTGAAGACGGCACGAATTGAATTTCGCAGTCAAAATACACTTTATGGAATTATCATAAATTAGAGGCTGCGTGTCCTCGGATCGCGTCTTAATGCCTCATTCATATGCGGCCGGTGATCGCTCCGCGATGAATATTTCATAGCCGTCCCGGACGGCCGCGACGCCGCTGTGCAACGACGGATCGATCAGTGCAACTGCAGGGGGCAGTGGCGGCGCGGATGCGGATGCAGACTGGAGCGGATGTGAAAGGGAAGTGTATGAACGTGCAACCAAAATTTATCAACCATTTTAAAAATCAAAAAATGGTTGTCATTCCAATACCATTAGTCAATCCGTCAGTTGTGGATGCGGCGGCCCACCCGCCCACCGCACTCACAAACGGTGCCAAAACCATACTCTTTTTAGTCACAAACAAACCTATATGTACCAGTAATGAGAATAAATCCAAATTGAGATTTGCACCAAAATATATACTAAAATTTAGATTTTTGACCAGATGGTTGACAAACCGGTTCGGAATGACAACCATTTTCCTATTGCATCCGCATCCCGTTTCTTGTTTTTTACAGCTGTTCTTTGGGACTAAAAACTGTATGGTTCATGGCAGCACATGTGAATGCGGTGGGCGGGTGGGCCGCCGCATCCACGACTGACCGATTGACAAATGGTATTGGAATGACAACCATTTTTTTGACTTAAAATTTTGAAATTGAATTGAACACGAGAGTGAGTTCTAGTTTTTAAAGGAAAAAAATATTCAATAAATGGTTGTTATATCTGATCCATTTAGTCAGTCGATGAGTCTAGTGGACAGGGCGGCCCAACCCGCCCACCGCACCCACAAACGGTGCCAAAACCATACTCTTTTTAGTCACAAACAAACTTCTATGTACCGGTAAAGAGAATAAATCCAAATTGAGATTTGCACCAAAATATATACTAAAATTTAGATTTTTGACCAGATGGTTGACAAACCGGTTCGGAATGACAACCATTTTCCTATTGCATCCGCATCCCGTTTCTTGTTTTTTACAGCTGTTCTTTGGGACTAAAAACTGTATGGTTCATGGCAGCACATGTGAATGCGGTGGGCGGGTGGGCCGCCGCATCCACGACTGACCGATTGACAAATGGTATTGGAATGACAACCATTTTTTTGACTTAAAATTTTGAAATTGAATTGAACACGAGAGTGAGTTCTAGTTTTTAAAGGAAAAAAATATTCAATAAATGGTTGTTATATCTGATCCATTTAGTCAGTCGATGAGTCTAGTGGACAGGGCGGCCCACCCGCCCACCGCACCCACAAACGGTGCCAAAACCATACTCTTTTTAGTCACAAACAAACCTATATGTACCAGTAATGAGAATAAATCCAAATTGAGATTTGCACCAAAATATATACTAAAATTTAGATTTTTGACCAGATGGTTGACAAACCGGTTCGGAATGACAACCATTTTCCTATTGCATCCGCATCCCGTTTCTTGTTTTTTACAGCTGTTCTTTGGGACTAAAAACTGTATGGTTCATGGCAGCACATGTGAATGCGGTGGGCGGGTGGGCCGCCGCATCCACGACTGACCGATTGACAAATGGTATTGGAATGACAACCATTTTTTTGACTTAAAATTTTGAAATTGAATTGAACACGAGAGTGAGTTCTAGTTTTTAAAGGAAAAAAATATTCAATAAATGGTTGTTATATCTGATCCATTTAGTCAGTCGATGAGTCTAGTGGACAGGGCGGCCCACCCGCCCACCGCACCCACAAACGGTGCCAAAACCATACTCTTTTTAGTCACAAACAAACTTCTATGTACCGGTAAAGAGAATAAATCCAAATTGAGATTTGCACCAAAATATATACTCAAATTTACATTTTTGACCAGATGGTTGACAAACCGGTTCGGAATGACAACCATTTTCCTATTGCATCCGCATCCCGTTTCTTGTTTTTTTACAGCTGTTCTTTGGGACTAAAAACCGTATGGTTCATGGCAGCACATGTGAATGCGGTGGGCGGGTGGGCCGCCGCATCCACGACTGACCGATTGACAAATGGTATTGGAATGACAACCATTTTTTTGACTTAAAATTTTGAAATTGAATTGAACACGAGAGTGAGTTCTAGTTTTTAAAGAAAAAGAAAATTCAATAAATTGTTGTTATTTCTCATCCATTCAGTCAGTCGATGAGTATAGTGGACAATCCTTAAACCCTACAGCAATAAACAAAATAGAACAAAAATGACAGTCCCTCAACCCTACAGTGATGAACGAGACAGAAAAAGAAAGACAGTCGAAAGCCTTAAACAAAACGTAATAAAAAATACACTCACGAAAACGGAGTGAAACACAGGGTGTGGAGCGTCCCTTTTTCTCTTTACGCAAAGAATGCTCTGAGAATATAAGAACGGTCCAAACCCGGCACAACAAAAAATATCCCATCTTCCCGAAATATCAATATTCCGGCAATCCAACATAAAACTTTCAACACTGCCAACCCGCCGAAATAAAATCCAAATTTCCCTATCCCGCAGCCACAAAACCAATCCTAATAACATTTCGCCGTTGTAAAATCCAAACTCGCGCCACATAAATTCGCGAGTTACATATTCGCAAGTCTTCCCGAACTTTTAACTTTTCTTGTTGACGGCCTTTTCACTTCTTTATCCGGCAAATGTCGCGGCTTTCCCACACAGAGCCATTAGAACAATTACGACTAATTAAACCAAAGGCCCGACAAAGTGTGAGCAATGTGGGTCACGTTCCAACCGATACAATAAAATTTGTTTGCGACAAAACAATAACGGTGCTCGGGCTGAGTATGTGCTCACGAATTCCTTTTATCGCCGGATAATTAGTGTTTGCGGATTTGTGTGTTGCGACACAAAGAGCGAAAAAGAGGACTTTTCGACGTGATGAACATTGAAGATTCGCACGAAATAAAAAAGTGCACAGACAAGATATTAAAAACTGCAATAACACCGCGGACGCCTCTCCACAATCTGCGCTTTTATTGCCCGCCGTCTGCATTTCGCTGTTGTGTTAATTTTTGAATCCCTGCAAGTGGTTTACTTCGTCGAGATAAAATCCGAGAGTAACGGGATAATAAGTAAGTACATAAAAAGGCCAGATAGCGACGACTTTCATTATTTCCAGGGCTGCGAGTTATTCGCCTCAATTTAGCACCGCTAAAAGCCATAAACCTGTAACATTGTAGCAGGAGGATCTGTGCAATCTTGTTCCTGCCGTAATAGCTGTATTTTATCGAACTCTCGTATCTCTATACTCAATTTACTAAGTCGATTTATCGAACGCGGACAAAAAGCATATACGCACGATGAATTGCCGCCAGATAGAGTAAATATCGGAGAATTGGATTTGCTCGGGTTTGCGAAGTTTTCTTACGGAATACTTGCATCTGCGCTCTTTATTTGCGGGTTGGTGGTGAAATTATTCTTTGCTCGAGGACGAGTGAATTACGGCACGGTGTACCAATGTGTAGATACGTCAAAGAGGAAATACATAATATTATGGAGATCATTCCGGATTTTTACGTTTTCAGGTTGTCAAGTTAATTTTAATTTTGAATTTACTATATCTAGTAAATTTCGATCATTTTGAACAATAATTGTCAGATTCACATCAGCAAGAATCTTTGAAAGTGTCACTTAATACTTTTAGAAAGAACTCCTCAAAATGGTCGATGCGCCCTACCAAAATAAATTCCCAAATAATCGAAAGGAGTCTCGACTTTATAGTCACTAAATTTGGATCATTTTGAAGAATAATTGTCAGATTCACATCAACTAAAATCCTTGAAAGTGTCATTTCATAGTTTTAGAAAAGATTTATAAAAATGGTGGATGCGCCTTATCAGAATAAATGCCTAAATATTTATTTCACTTTTCTAATTTTAGACTTTCAATTTCAATCCAATATCTCGTGATTTAATTATATTATTTGCACATTTTACACTTTCTTTATTTTACTATTTACTTCTGTCACTGTTTCACCATTTCGTTATCATTTCGCCGATTTGTTATTTTAGTAATTTTTTATTTTTTTATTGCTCTAGTTGTCTAGTCTCTCTTTGAGTACTTTTAGTATATGTATTTTATTATAAGTTGGGGTCCAACTTCTTCGTGTCAAAAGCATCGCATTAGTGCTCAACAACATCGAACATACTTTTGGGCCTTCGAGCGGATATATTTTATTTATTGTATCCATGTAATTCAACGTCTGCGTAATCATGCGTCATGTAACTGCCCTCCAGACTCATTCCGGAATAAATTCCCCAATAAACGAATTAAAACCGAATAAAGCGATCGTTTCCGCAGGCCCGTGACCCTCGCCGAACAAGAGAAACACTGATAATCGAAGAATATTTAATGATGAGAATGCTCGAGAGCCTTGAATCAATATTACACGCGTACGGAATGTTTGCATTTCGTGCGTTACTTAAACAACCAACGGCTCGAGCCTCGGGGAACGTCGACGCCAAGGTCGTTCGCATAAAATGGCGCAGTCGCGTTGTTGAAATTAATTATTCTCCAGTCAGGGTTCGGACCGTTTCTGCATTATTTAGTGGCGATTCGGCGGAATTTTTGTCTTTAAAAATTCAACGACTTCCGAAACGAAGGTGTGTCGTAAAGAAAGAATTGAAGTTTTTTAGGGCGCACGCGATTTCTTTATTCGCCCGTAAAATATCTCGAATTGATGAATGCTGTCCAAGTTGGGGGTTAATTAGGGATTAAGGGTGGCCGTAAAAGTTTTAACTGCAGGCAGGGGGAGAGTAATTGTCGGGGGTGAGTTATGTTTCTGTCACGTGCTTTTGTGCGTTTAAATACAAATTGCGAGGATTAGGTTTAATGCCGGGTAAAGCGCAGGTTTCAAGATTTTAGCGTGTGCGCCTTATTTATTAATGCGGAGGTGAATAAAGAGTTCTCGTTGCTATAGTCGCAAAACAGCGGATGCATCAAAAACGTCAAAAATTCTGACACGTCACTCCACTTCGATGTCAAATCGCAAAATACTCTTCACCACAATTGGTCTCCTAACCGTCATCATCCTCTCTAACTTTAATCTATTAACCGGAGCCCTCGAGTGTTACGAGTGTGTTGGAGACTGCGCCATAAAGAAGATTACTATATGTGAAAATATCAAGTACATCAAGGACGAGTACAACGTGATCCCCATCCCCGAAAAACTAATCCATGTGTGCTTTATCCAGTCCACCTTTAAAGAAGGTGATCCACATCTGTACAATTACCGATGTCACAAACAACGAACAATGTTTTAGGTAACGTAGAAGAACTAGACGTCGGATGCCTTCTCGAAGATTTAATGTATTCGTGCGTACCGGAAGACCACTGTTCTTACTGCAACGTAAGTTTGTGCAATAATGTAACGGAAGAGCCGCCCGAATTGGCCATAGCTATATCTTCGGGAGTGATGCACGTGGCTCAGCATGTTTTGACGTGTCTTCTGATGAAGCTACTGTTTTCTCAAATGCAGATCATGTAATAAATATATTATAAATTTACAAGAATTGCTCGTTTAAATATTATATTGGATAAAGTGTAAAGTGTAACGAAATTTTGGAAATAAGATGAATATGAAAGATGTACTTCACGGAACTTTCCAGGTTCCAGAAACTCAAGTGAAACCGGAAAAATATAGGAAGCCAAAAAATGGAAGGAACAAAAGTGACGATCAAAAACATCAAACCAAACGTCGTTCTGCCACTTCACAGAATACTCTTCGCCACGATCGTCCTCCTAACCATCCTCATCCTCTCTAACTTTAATTTATTAGTCGAAGCAATACACTGTTACGTGTGTGGTAGAGGTTGCGGTATGTCGACGGCCAGGCTTCGAGTTATCCCATTAGTAGTCGGAGCTGAATGCTGCCGGAATTTATGAATTCAGAGAACATTTTTTCTGCTACACCCGGTCAACGGTTAACGAAGGTGATCCAGAACAATAATTACCGATGTCACAACCAACGAACAATGTTTTAGGTATCGCAGAAGACGTAGAAGTCGGATGATTACTCAAAAAAGATGCAGGTATGTACAGCCTTCCGGAAGACAACTGGGGCCAGTTTCATAAAAAACTTGTCACTTGTAATACAAGTGTGTAGTCAAGGAAGAGCTTCATTGATTGGTTGCTACTTAGCAACAAATTGGTTTTACAAGTGACAAGTTTTTTATGAAACGGGCCCCTGGTCGTACTGCAACAAAAGTTTGTGTAATAACGCAACGGTAGAGCTGCCCGAATTGGCTATAGCTATATCTTCGGGAGTGAGGCACGCGGTTTTAGCGCCTTCGTTTTTGTCACTCCCAGGACCTTTGTTCAGGTCTTTGTTTTTTCTATTCCGGTCTTTTTTTGCAACTCGAAAATGTCAATGTCAAACTTTGGAAACTTGAAGAGCACGGAAACAGAAGTGTCGGATAACCTAACAAACTTGAGAGAAATCGGGAAGGTGAGGAAAGGAACACTGCAGCTTCAGAAACCACGAAGCTAAGAAACTGACTGGAGGACTGAAATTAAACAAATATACGAATCAGAATAAGAAACTTAAATATAAAACATGTGGTTATTTTCAAGTTTTTAGTTTTTCTAAAGTGTACTGTGTTCCACTTGCTAAGCCTTTTCATTTGATACCCATATTGAGGGAATTGAAAAGTAAAGAATATGTAATCCGCCATTTTGCAGCGGCGGCCATCTTGGATTTAGATGAACTGTATTCTACTACTTAAACCCTTTAATTTGATACCCATATTGAGGGGATTAAACAAAATATGTAATCCGCCATTTTATATTGCTTTCTGAAAATTTTCATAGTGTATTGTATTCTCCTAGTTAAGCCCTCTCATTTAATACCCATATTCAAGGGATTGAAAAAAATTTAATGTAATGTAATCGAGATTTTGTGGTGGCGGCCATCTTAAATTTTGATTTTTTTTATGGTACGCTGTATTCTACTAGTTAAGCCCTTTCATTTGATACCCATATTAATACATAATTTAAGGGTGTATTTAAATGAATAAATAGAATGCAATCACTTCCTTATTACAATGTCGGTAGTTATTTGCATACGCTGCATTAGGCACATGAAAGCCCTTTATACTTAACCTCAATGTCTGTTCAGATAACAAAACGTAGTTATGCCGCCAGCGAGCAGATTAGAACTGATTGCTTACATACGGAAGGTACTTTTTTGCGACAAAAACACTCGATAAGTTTTTATTGCTATAAGATTTTCTCGGGCAATGTGATGGAAAAAAAAGTGCGATTTCAAAATATTTCAAGTCGCCTCAAGTCCCTTCAAAATATTTCAAGTCTCTTCCAGTCGTTCCAAGTTTCTTCAAGCCACTTCATCTTCTTTTTGAAGTCTTCCCAGGTCACTTCGAGACTCTTCAAGACATTGCAGGACTTTTCAAGTCGCTTCAAGACATTTCAAGTCTTTTCAAGTCGCTTCCAATGCTTCCAATCACTTCAAGATATTTCAAATCTTCCCAGGTCGCTTCAAAACTCTTCAAGGCATTTCAAGTCTACGCAGCAAAAATGGTCAATTGAGCGGCAGACAAAATACTTTGTCTGTCTAGGCAGAGAAATGAACATTTGTATGCAATGTCACTTTTTTCTGACGTTTGAAGAAAAATATTATTGTGTAGGATTTAGCCATATTTTGCCCTTGATTTTGTTGGTGATTTTGATTCTCTCGATTTTTTTAATTCTTTTTCCCTTGATTCTCTTGATTAACTTGATTATCTCAATTCTCTCAATTCCCTCTATTCTGTCAATTCTTTATATCCTTTCGATTCTTTCGGTTCTTTGGATTTTCTTTATTCTCTTGCTTCTTAATTCCTTTGATTCTTTTGATTCTCTCAATTCTCTCGATTCTGTCATTTTTTTAATTCTTTTTCTTCTTTCGATTCTTTCGGTTCTTTCTATTCTTTCGATCCTTTAGATTATTTCGATCTTTCCTATTCTTTTGATTTTTTGGATTTTCTTGATTCTCGTGATTCTTTTGATTCTCTCAATTCTCTTAATTCTCTCGGCTCTGTCGATTTTGTGGATTTTGTAAACTCCCTTGACTTTCTTGATTCTTTTTATTCATTCGATTTTTTGGATTCTCTTGATTCGTCTGATTATTTTGATTCTCTCAATTCTCTGTTCTCTTGATTCTGTCGAGTCTGTGGATTTTGTAAACTTCCTTGATTTTTTTGATTCTTTTTATTCTTTCGTTTTTTTTTTTTTGATTTTTTGGATTCTGTTGATTTTCTTGATTCTCTTCATTTTCTTGATTCTTTTGATTTTCTTGTTTCTCTTGTTTCTCTTGATTCTCTTGATTCTTTTGATTCTGTTGATTATCTTGATTTTTTTGGTTCTCTTGATTCTCTTACTTATCTTGATTCGTTTGATTATCTCAATTCTCTCAGTTCTCTTGATTCTGTCTAGTCTGTGGATTTTGTAAACTCCCTTGATTTTTTGATTCTTTTTATTCTTTCGATTTTTTGATTTTTTGGATTCTCTTGATTTTCTTAATTCTCTTCATTCCCTTGATTCTTTTGATTCTCTTGTTTTTCTTGATTTTTTTGATTCTGTTGATTCTCTAGATTTTTTTGGTTCTCTTGATTCTCTTGATTCTCTTCTCTTGATTCGTTTGATTATTTTGATTATCTCAATTCTCTCAGTTCTCTTGATTCTGTCGAGTCTGTGGATTTTGTAAACTCCCTAGATTTTTTTGATTCTTTTTATTCTTTCGTTTTTTTTTTTTTGATTTTTTGGATTCTCTTGATTTTCTTGATTCTCTCAATTCTCTCAGTTCTCTTGATTCTGTCGATTTTGTAAACTCCCTTGATTTTTTTGATTCTTTTTATTCTTTCGTTTTTTTTTTGATTTTTTGGATTCTCTTGATTTTCTTGATTCTCTTGATTCTTTTGATTTTCTTGTTTCTCTTGATTCTCTTGATTCTTTTGATTCTGTTGATTATCTTAATTTTTTTGGTTCTCTTGATTCTCTTGATTCTCTTACTTCTCTTGATTCGTTTGATTATCTCAATTCTGTCAGTTCTCTTGATTCTGTCGAGTCTGTGGATTTTGTAAACTCCCTTGATTTTTTTGATTCTTTTTATTCTTTCGATTTTTTTGATTTTTTGGATTCTTTTGATTTTCTTGATTCTCTTCATTCTCTTGATTCTTTTGATTCTCTTGTTTTTCTAGATTTTTTTTATTCTGTTGATTCTCTTGTTTTTTTTGGTTCTCTTACTTCTCTTGATTCGTTTGATTATTTTGATTATCTCAATTCTCTCAGTTCTCTTGATTCTGTCGAGTCTGTGGATTTTGTAAATTCCCTTGATTTTGTTGATTCTTTTTATTCTTTCATTTTTTTTTATTTTTTGGATTCTCTTGATTTTCTTGATTCTCTTCATTCTCTTGATTCTTTTGATTTTCTTGTTTCTCTTGATTCTTTTGATTCTGTTGATTATCTTGATTTTTTTTGGTTCTCTTGATTCTCTTACTTCTCTTGATTCGTTTGATTACTTTGATTCTCTCAATTCTCTCAGTGGTCTCGATTCTGTCGACTCTGTGGATTTTGTAAACTCCCTTGATTTTTTTTAATTCTTTTTATTCTTTTGATTATTTGGATTCTCTTGATTTGCTTGATTTTCTTCATTCTCTTGATTTTCTTGATTCTTTTGATTCTGTTGATTCTCTTGATTTTTTTGGTTCTCTTG
Source organism: Diaperis boleti (assembly GCA_963583935.1). Lineage (NCBI taxonomy): Eukaryota > Metazoa > Arthropoda > Insecta > Coleoptera > Tenebrionidae > Diaperis > Diaperis boleti. The sequence continues at coordinate 80,740,515 of OY757244.1, read as the reverse complement.
ATTCTCTTAATTCTCTTACTTCTCTTGATTCGTTTGATTATTTTTATTCTCTCAATTCTCTCAGTGCTCTCGATTCTGTCGACTCTGTGGATTTTGTAAACTCCTTTGATTTTTTAATTCTTTTTATTCTTTCGATTCTGTTGATTCTTTGGATTCTCTTGATTTGCTTGATTATCTTCATTCTCTTGATTCTTTTGATTCTCTTGTTTCTCTTGATTCTCTTGATTCTTTTGATTCTGTTGATTCTCTTGATTTGTCTGATTCTCTTTATCCTCTCAATTGTCTCACGTCTCTTGATTCTGTCGACTCTGTGGATTTTGTAAACATTCTTAATTTTTTTTTGGTGCTTTTTGATTCTTTCGATTCTTTGGATTCTCTTGATTTTCTTAATTTTCTCGGTTCTCTTGATGCCTTTGATTCTTTTGGTTCTCTTAATTCTCTAGATTCTGTCGATTCTATGGATTTTGTAAATTCCCTTGATTCTTTTTATTGTTTCGATTCTTTTGATTTTTTGGATTTTCTAGATTTTCTTGATTCTCTCAATTTTACACTGTTTCTTGCGGAAAGAAAATACTTGAGATTGGCTATTTCGCTATAAGTGTGGTTCTAACTTAGCATAAGTAACAAAAGAAAATCACTTGAGGAAACTTGAGGATTTATATTGCCCCTTTCTAACTGATATTTGAAGAACTGAGAAACAATGAATTTCAGAAGTTTTGCAAAATCTGCCGAGAACTTAAGATCAAAATATGTTGGATAACCTGAAAAAGTCGTGAGACCTGAAGAAACATCGTCGTGCGTTAGTGAGCAACCACCTGCAGCACCTTCTGCCGATTTTTTCCCAAACTATAATTTACAAACCTCGCCGCCTTCCTTAATTGCTATGTGATTTCGGAGCTCCGCGCCAAATATTTACCCCCGAAACAAATCACTTTTTACCGCTTTTAATTGAAATTTCGTCGACGCAGTTAATTGAAACTCCGAAATTCCGATAACGTATTCGCGACACCCCGGATCGCTAATATGATAAATCCACGCATGTTTTCGTACCGTAATTACTGATCCGATCCGACAAGGAGATTAACGCGGAATAATCCGGTCCGGCTTCCGGAATCTGCTTTGAACCACCACGAAATCAAAGGTGATTTTATCGTTTTTATTGTCCGGCTTTGTGGTCGAGGGACCGTGCAGATCTGAATGGGTTCGTCCGTGGCGATGAATGGTTGCAGACTTTGATCAAACAAACGGCTCCGAGGGACCAAAAGGGCTAGTCTTATTTTCTTCATCATAATTATTTTGTCGAAGGTAGTAAAACGGGGACACGGAACGCTACTCGCTTGTCTTTCGTCGAGCTCGCATTTACGGACTCATCCATAACATGTTTCGTCGGAGGCAGCCCTTAGTGCCGATAATACGCCCGTATGGTGTTTACGAAAGTCGGAGGTTATGCCGTAAAAGACTGCTTTTAATATTAAAATTCAACAACATATTTTATCCATTTGGGGGCGACGCGAGAGCGGGGCAAGTTTGAGGATTAAAAAGGGAATGCTGCCAGCCAGCCGAAAAGCTTTATAGTTTGTATTTTATTTTTTAGTGGGTTTGCTTGTGTCATAAAGAAGTTGATGTTGCTACATATTATATGGTTTCATTTTAAAAATTAAAACTAAATTGACATGGAGGGTGGACGTTGTCAGCCATGGCAGAAAGTTATATATTATGGTGACATTTTTTTCTTTTTTTTTTTCAGGTAAGGACAGCCAGAAACTATGTAGCCAGACAAGACAAACCATGTGTCGGACATAAACGTAATGAATTTGAGCGATTCGGTCTGTACACAGAAAACAGCGCTGGAGAAGTTACGGTCCCCCGGCGCAGACTTTATCCACTTTTACGAGAGCAACCTCCTTTTTAATTTATATGATGCAAATATCGGGGATTTAGTGCTTTTTGACAGTGCCACGACGGAGTTTACGGCGCTTTTATCGCGGCGCGGATTCCGTCAACGACGATTAGGGAACCGGATGGAATTTCGCGGTGACGCGGGGTTTCGGCTGAGTCGGATGCGGCACCCCGGTATTATCGTACATTTTTTTTATTCGTGCGTGGCGGCACGTGTCGAAAACGGCCGCCGCCATATGCCGTCCTTGCAACATTTTCTTTCCAACACTCGTTAGAAAGTTTCTTTCCCCGACAACCAATACAACGGCTACAAATGTCCTCGCAGATGTGCAGCCGCCGTCCGTAATGGCCCTCACGTTCCAAAAATCCATTAAAAGAGGGAAGCGACACCTCTGACCGCTGCATTTCCGTATATTTTTCATTTAAACTTCGTCGACCCCACGAAAGTTCCTAATGGAATTTTCAGCTCGCTAATTCGAATAAATTTTTTCGAGACGTGTTTCGTCGTAACGAGGTTCATCTGCGCTTAACGGCAGACGTGCAAAGTTTTATTGGCGAAGACACGGATATCTATATATTAAAAGGGGGAAATTGTAGTCTGCGTGGAAAGGCGATCGCTTTATCTAAATTGCATTAAGAAAGTCTGCTATCAAGTCGGCACGATAATGAAACGTTCTGGTCGTCGGTTTAAAGAAATCGAGGAGCATATTGCAGCGAGAGATGCTCCTCGAGTTTAAACGATATTCCAGTTAGCGTTCGGGAATTTTAACATTCTTAATCCTATTAACCGAGATGGAGAAACGAGATCCTGTCTTTGCGTTCCTCGGTTCGCTATGAATGACGTTACAATTACAAGTTCAAGTATCTGGAATCGGACGGGGTGATTAAATATCGACGCTCCGTCTTACCGCGGCGGCGACCTACGACGAACATCTGTAAAACTCATTTCGCTCCGGTAATCGACCATTGTGACTGTCTTTCGGACCACCTGTAGTTTGTCCGCTTTCCAATTTCAACCCCGGCCAATTATTCGCCAGGCAATCGATCTTCCAGCAGCCCTGCCTCCAACGGCGATCAATCCGGGTAAGTGACAACGCACAGAAATAATGCGTGCTGCCGAAGAGCTTCCAGCGGGGTTTGGTAATTGCGTCGGAGGCAACATCGCGAGCAGGAACTATTTTTTTGTGTTTGTAATATCTGTGATATTTCTGCTCTGCAGACTTCAGCTTGAGACTTTCAAATATTTCAGATTTTCAAGTTTCCTATTGCTCAGATTTTTGGATGTCTTTAGGTTTTCAGGTCCCCATGCTTTCAGGTTTTCGACTTTTCAGGTTTCCATGGTTTGAGGTTATCAGAACCTTAAATGTTTTCAGATCTTGTTTTTAGTGTTTTAAGGTTTCCCAGGCTTTTTATGCTTTTTAGGTCTCCGTGTGTTCAAGTTTTGTTTCTCAGAGTTTTAGGTTCTCAGGTTCTTCAGTTGTCTGTCAATTGCCTTTTTATTTTCTGAGGTTTTCAGGTTTTCCGATTTTCAGCTTCCGCAGTGTTACAGTTTTCAGACTTCGTGTTCTTCAGCTTGTTAGGTTCTCGGGCTTTTAGTTTTGTTTTAGCTGCTCCTGAACACCAGTGACGCTATTTCAAATTCTGCAGATTTTGACTTTTTGAGTTAATTATGGCATAGCTCGAAAAAAATTTGTATTTTTCCAGTGGAACAAAACATTACGAAAATTGGGCCCACTTATGTAACTAAATATTTTTAGGAAATGAAGTTTTCTAAAAAGTCACCCTGCATATGTGTTCAATACGAAGAACCTAATGAGTAGAAAAGCATCCAAAGAATTCCAAAAAAGTGCTGAAGGACCTGAAGAAGCCGAAATTCCCGATGAGCCTGAAGAATCGATGGGATAGAAAGAATAAGAACAAACAAAGAAATTGGACGGAATCCAAAGTGACTACAAATATTCATGCAATGGTAATATAATAAAGAGAATGAAATTGAATCGAAAAAAATCCAAATAATCCAAAAACACAGACGATAGAAGGAATTGAAGGAGTCGTAAGAATCAAAAGGGATCGTAAATTCCAAAAAAGTCACTAATGCAAACCATCCTACACAGCATATCGATCACAACAACACCACAAGTCTGTGCATGTCAGCATCCATCCTGCGATGATAAATGAGAGCACCGCTCGAGTGACATCTTGTACTTCTTGCACTCCTCCCTAATTGATATTTCAATTATTCCCGAATCGGGCAACAACATGATCCTCCCGTCGCACGATCAATTCTAATCCCCGGTTCCGTATCCAAATTTCGGAGCGTCGTCGAATCTATTATTACCGATTAATCGCTCCTCCCTAATCCGCCGAAATTATTTTCCACAAACAGTTTTTGTTGCGCTGCAAACTGGCCGGAAAATCCGTTCGGCCGTAATCCGGCTCCGGAGACTTAAGCCCGAAATCTGTACGATATTGGGTTTGCATGTCTTCGCTTTTTATGGGAGCTCGTCAAACGGTTGATTTATGGATGTATCGGCCGGCTCCGGACTCCGGCAATAAACCCGGATCAGTCACGTGGCCGAACGTCCAGCGCCGTTCCGGGTTGTCGGGGGATCAGCTGGATCGTATATTATTCCTACACATTGTTGAAGCTAAAAAAATCCATCTCGGGCGCAAAAGTTTCTCTTTCGGCCCCGGCGGTGCGAGAAAGCGTCCGGAAGGAGTGGATGTGTTTGTACCGGATTGTTTATGGCCGAGTTTAGTATGCATGACTCGTGTTCCTCGGCCGCTGTACTGGAACATGTAAATGCGCTATCAATTTATTGCTTGTACATTATATTGCTTCCATCGCGCGCCGTATACCGGTATTACCTGATAGGCCGTAATAAAATTCATGTTTCTTCGCCGGTCCTCCATCATGCTCGGAATTTTTAAACACGCGAAAATCGCCGGCGATCACGTAATTACACGTTGCATCGATCGCGGGATTTATTGTCGCAAAAACGCAGCCGAATCGGCAATCCTCCGGGCGCAACTTTTTTAATCCGCCGCCGCCGCCGCCTCGACGAAGAGACCAAAAAAACAATTACCCGGGAGTAATCACTGGATGGACAGAGCTTCCTCTTGGGTCGGAAAAAATTACGGCGACGTTTTGTTTGCGATCGTTAAGGCGTGCAATCAGTCGCATTGTCGGGGCTTTCGCGCTAACTAACTATATTGTGGAGTTTATAATTAAGTGGATGTTTCCGGCTCGGTTTGGTGCAGCGAAAACTGCAGCGGGTGATCATTTCGGGGGAGAAGTTGTGACAGGAGAAAATATGATGGCCTTACTTTTAATCCTATTTCTTTTTTATTCTCATTTTTCACTGCCTCTTCATCGTGGATCTCGTCTTCATATCTGATTTTGATTCGTTTCTTAAATTTTTGTAAAATTCAATAGCAAATAAAGTTCGAGATGTCTTCTAATGCTTTTAAAATTTTTGTTGAATGTTGCGCCTCCACCATTTTTCACGCTTAATATTTCGGAGTCATAACGGCCGCATGTGGAAGTTTTTTTTTTAATTTCTAATTTTGAGGCACAATATAATCTGGGAAATTTGAAGACTGATGTAAGGAAAACATAATTAAACATAATATCGTTAATGTGTTATTACGATACCGTAGTGTAAAACCTTCGGCGTTGTGACGTATTTACCGGTCGACTTTTGTCCAATCTGATAAACAGGGACGTCACTGGACCCCCTCATTCAACTCACACAACAACCACCCCTCTCCAGCCCCGATAATTCGTTATCAGTTAATTTCACTGCTATTGACATCCACGATTCCATCACGTCGACCGCCAGGTCTACCGCACCGCAATAAATAACGTCGAAACGACGTGAAATTATTCAACCCGTGGGCGGACGCCCCGGCTCCCCAGACGGACCGGGGACTTAAAAACGAAATTATCTCATCGATAAATTTCGACCGGGGCAAGCAAACAACTGACCATTTGTAAGTGCGAAAATAACGGAGCGACGGACGAGATAAGGTGATATTGATGACCGCCATAATCCGAAATAATAGGATCGTTCCTTTGAGCGAGCGTCTGCCGGCTGCCGTCGGTATATGAAGAATGTACGCGTTCGCTCTGTACGCGGATGTAGCGAGGAATAACTCGACCACGTACCTGGAAAAAGAAAGGATGCTGAAGTATGGAAATGCGTAACGTGTGCCTTATGAAAAAAGCGGAATGCGCAACGGGATTAAATTGTTTGAGATGTTTTGTCGGGACGACAGCAAGATATTTAAGGCAAAAAGTAATCTGGGACCACTGTATCAACGACGTGGCCGACCAATCAACATTCGACTATCGTAGTTACATCACCGGACCATAAAAGTGGTGCCGGTCCAGCGGTGGTACACGCCGAGGGGTTTTTCCGATTTTCAACTGTGACCCCGCCGGTGATTAATTTAAGATAAGTTTAGCAAAAAAAAACTTCGAACAGGTCTGATTAACTGACCGATCCCGGGATTTTCACGAGAAGTTATATGTTTGAGCAGACATCAGATCTATTTCGGCAACGAAATACAACACTAAAGCCTCTGCCTGAACTTTATTTTTCTACAAGGAGGCACAATTTTAGAAGTGAAGTGCTTACTACGGTGTCACTCAAGAGCAGCGAAGACAGCGCCCTATTGCCTCACCATAATGGGAGTGGTCAAAAACCACCCGTCTACAAACATCCCAGAGTCGTTAATAAGACCGGAAAAGTCGCATCAGCATTCTAAAAATGCAAATTAAACGTAATCCTCGGGTCCGCAGGGCGTAAGCCGGTGGCGGTCGTCGTTCCCGGTCGTATTTCTTTCCGGAGTTCCGAACGTGCCGCCCCGAACTTCTAACTCTATCAACACATGTTACGGAGGCTGGCAGGTGAGCGAAAATGGAGTTATGGACGTGGATTCGGAGAGCTCCGGTCACCGTATAAATAAAGCGCACACATGCACGCACGCACACGGACGTGACGGATTACGGCCGCCGGATGATGAGCTCGTTTGTTCATCTCTGGAAGTGCGCGAACCACCCCCGCCGTCCGCCGTCCCAAAATAAAGAAAACCAAATCCATTCCATTTCCAACTCCGGGCAAATTCCGGTGAGACTTTGATCCGTTTCCGAGCTTGCGGCCCCTTGACCCTCCGCCAATAAAACGCACTCCGGCTGAGACGTCGCATCAAAATTTTAAGCTCGCCTTCTCCCTCCGGACGAGCGACCCTCCCCCCGTCCGCCCGCGGACTTTTCCGGAGCTAGTTTATAGGCCTACAGAGACGCCTGCAGGACGTGTCGGTGTCACGCGGCCGCCTGTTTCTATTTACGTGTCGACTCCGGGCCGGGACACCCCCGACGCGGCTCCGGGGACTTCCGGCCGTTGTTGGCCGCCTGCTTTAATATGTATGAAATTTTCATGTGTTTGCGAGGGATAATTCCGAGGTTTTAAAACGAACCGACGGGGATGCTCCTCACTCGTAAAAGTCGGAAGGGTGGAGGAGGAGAAGGCCCCCCCGCTGGCCGCGGTTGTAATGCGTTTTATGGAGTTGTCGAAAGAGACGTTATGGCGGGCGTAAATCGGCTGTCAGGATCGTTAGTGGTGTCGGATGTGGGTTTGGGAAAGTGGCGGTGCACGCAGCAGGAGACAGATTGATAGGCGCAGCATATGCGTAGTTAGGTCTACAATGTAAGGTTATTTACCTCCACCTACTTTACTACTATCTCTGCTGTGAGGCTGTGAACTACCGTGAACTGATCACAAATCCGAATTCTGATGTTATTATTCAATTGGGGAAACAAAATGTGACGGAAACCCCCCCTTGCGGTACTCAACCTCCTCGGCTTGAAGAACCAGTTTTTTTGAACGCTCGCCAAAAGTCTTCGCTAAGCTCATAAGTTTCAGAAGTTTCGGTCTGAACCGCCGAAACTTGCTCCCGAGAAAAACCGTCGCTACAAAGGTATCCCACTTCTGCGATCAGACTGCCGTAAATCTCTAAAACGTGATAATCCAAAATCTTTATTCGTCGCATTTTTATGTGAAATTCTCTTAATTCAACACTGGACCTGTGTTTGTCAGGTAGACGACCGTACAACAGGAATCGATGACGGAGAACCCATTTATAATAATTTTCCCTTATTGATGTCGCGAAAGCTTGCGTAAACAACGCTGCTGACGAACAAGATTTATTGCCTCTGCAAGTCTGTTGTTGTTTAGAGGAGATTGCTGTTGGAGTGATTTTGTCTACACCCAACTGTTACTACACAAAATTTCTTTGCCGTTCCGTGAGGATGAGAATGTTATTTAAAAACAATCTGCAAGTGCCACTGGTCAAGTAGGTATCCAATTTTACAATGAATTTACAATAAAAATTGAAATAACATTACACAGCTGTATAGCATTTGTTGCGGGAAACAATAATATTAAAAATATACAGAGGATTCCATTAAAAAAACGTTGAATACGGTTCTGGAAAATTGGCTCCAGTTAGGTAACTCTAAATATTTTTAGGAAATGACTCACCCTGTATATGGGATTTTGCATAGATACTGACTCCTTGTATACTGCTGCTTTTACCTTTTGAATCTTCTAGTTTCTCAATAGTTTCTGTATCTTTTATTTTGAAACTGTCCGTTTTTTTAAATTCTTGTGTGTTTTGTATTGTTTTATGCATACCTCTGATGCTTTCTACAATCGGGATGACTCGATCGCCAGTTTTTACGTGGTATGCTCCACGGGACCACGGGTAGCCAAACCGGAGTACGGTACGTCAGGGATCAGCTGTCAGCTGTTTGGCGGAAGGGAAAATAAATACGGCACGGTTTCGAGGAATCGTCTCGTCGGTTACTGAGGTGTGGTTAGACCCCGGGATGGGATACCGGCAGAAAAGACCGGTCCGGATGCTTCTGGTGCACATTCGTTCAACAGCTGTGGAGCAGAGCTCCCAGGACAGCCGAGATCACCACCCTCCCGTGCGATCGGTTGGCACCGGAACGCTTTTGTTACGATGGCCGGCTGAACGACTGATCGACGTCAGTACCGGGAGCGCGCTATTTTACTGGTCGTCGGGATGCAACTACAGTCCCGATACGATCCCGGGAAGTATTTTATTTCGGCGTATTATTGGTGAAGCGCGAGCGGTCGGTCGTAGCGTGACTGGGGACGGTCGTAGGGGTGCCCGTACGGCTGTATTCGAAGCGCGCTGTTTTATTCAGTGGTCGGTAACTTCGTTACAATACTTTGTATTCTCTACACCCTTGGATAAGGCACTAAAATCGGGCCGCTAGTTCTAGCTACAATGTCATCGATGAATCTGACACTGTCGGATTGTTACTATTATTTTGTGTATTGTTACTTTCAACTCTTATTATTTTCATTCTGTGTTCGGCTGTTAAATGAGCAGTAACACAAGATTCACCCCGATACAAACAGCAAAGGTACGACCCACTAACGGAGCCTCACATCCCGATCTAGTTAACGATAAAACGAATCCAGGTTTGCAGCGGAAATATCCTGAAGGGAGTTTATGGTCCTTCAGGACTCATTTGGCGCGCTCGAATCCAACAGGAAAGCTCGCTCACGACTCGGAAACATCAAGTTTTGCATGCTTCCTCTGACACGATGTAAACAATTCTGGAGTCATTTCCGCACAACAGAGTATCGTTTTTAAGCTCGAGATAAGCGCGGGATTAGCCAAAAAAATACACGTGTCTTGTGCGAGCACCACAATCGAGTTTGTGACCCAGTTTACAGGGTTTGTGTTATTGTGCCCCGGAGCGGGTTTCGTGATGATTATTGATTCTGTAGGTTGTTTAGATTTTTTGTTTGCGGAGGTCGGCGGACCCGAATAAACAGGGTTAGCGATATCACAACAGAATAAAAAAAAGGAATATTAGCATGGATATGTCTCGAAGGATTGCCGATTCCATTTAGCTCTTTTGTGATATCCGAGAGGTCGAGGAGATAAGAACGTGAAAATCTGAGCGCCGATGCTTTATTAAAACGCATTTGACCCCGATTCGTACTAAAAGCGCCCCCTCGAACGAGGATCCTTTTGATCCAATGAAACATTTTCCAGCCCTCGAGCTCCTCGTCCATACATATCCACCCTCCTCTATGCGTTATTACGTTCTGTTTGTTCCAAGTCTATGTGTATTCATTTTGTCACTATTGATTGAACGCGCGTTGTGTATCCTCTGAGACCGCCGACTGCCTCCCAGCGAAGAGCCGTCTTTGAAAGTCCCCGCCAAATACAGTAAACATAACAAGACTCCGGATCGGAGCCGGAGCTTAGCCGTGGAAAATTTTATGTGTGCTTTATGAGGACGGCGTGATTTATATCCGCACTCAATGGATAAGAAGCGTTTCCGGGTGTACGTCTCCGCCGTGAATAATTCCTCTTGATTTAGGGGAGGAAACGAAAAAAGTGTCGTCTTACAAGCTTCCGGATCTGGTGCAATCTTGTTACGTGGAAGAGAGTAAAGATTGCAACAGGGCGATTTTGGCCTTTTAGCCACAAAGCTATTCACGACACCAAAGCACCCTCCAGATAACACAAAATTTCCTACAGTTTTTGCTTTCACCGCGCGTACGCATTGTCGAATTTTATCTCGCCGTCGGCGAAACGGCCACAGATTCCGGAATGGAAGCAGGTTGCGTGACAATCATCGGGTTTGCCGGAATATTTCTGGCCGTCCGTCCGTTCGAGTGTATTGTTAACGCGCGCCGGCTCTGCAAACATTCCCCTGCAGAATGTGCGGCGGCGGCGGCATCTGCTCCGCCACCCCTGCGATGTTTATTTAATGTCCGCAACCATAAACGTAAACCGTAAGAAAGAAGTCGGCCGAAACTTTTAACAATACATAAGACGGAAGGGCGCTCCGACATCCGAACTTACATTATTAACGACGCGCCGTAATGGAATTTTTTAATACTCATTAGGAGACTTCGAAGGATCCCTGTGCTAACTTAATTGTAATCAGTTTTCGGATGAGGCGTCCGATCAGTCGGAAGTTTTTCTTTAACGAAATCAGCAATCAGGGGCGAGTGCTCAGGTCGGGGTCGTTCACCGATACGCGTTCGCCGGGAGGGAGCTGCTATTTTAAGTCCGGTTTAAAGTATCGGCACGATGAGAGAAATAACACGGCGGTCTATCCATCACGGTATCCATTGAAATGCACAAGCTGAAGGTATTTGAATATGAAACTTCAAAAACTAAAAGAACAATTCGAGAATCCTAAATTTCAAGATTGAAAGACTGGTGGCGGCGGTGCTGGGCGGCGGAGAGCACTCGGGCCGTCGGCATTGGAAGCGCTAGGTACAAGAACGGCCCCGATACGGTACCGAAAACTATTTCATTTCTGGGTTTTTGTCACCACGGTGTCGGAAAACACGGAAAACTCAGTGTCATTACAGTGGTTTTTAAACTTAGATTTAACTATTCCAAGATTCAAAAACTCGGGTATTCAGATTCCTTTTGACGACTCAAACATCCATAGAGCATGCAATAGATTGTATCTTTCGGCCGACAGTCTAACCGACAAAAATTATTGAACGACCTTTATTCCCCCAAATATGGACATAAGTTTAACCCCTGCCGCAGTTCCACATTTGTCGACTCTGCAATTCACCACTTGGTCGGAACCATGAATAAAACATCCAGGTCAGTTTCAAAGTGCAAAAACGACGAAATGCGGTAAATATGCGCAGAATGGGCCGTTATAATTAACGCAGGAGCATATTCGTCATTACGGATGGACGTGTTAGCAGCAACTTTGAGAGCAATCCGACCCTTGCGACGAATTCGTAATTACCGGAACAGACGTATGTAAAACGGTGCGGAATTAAAGTCCTCCCTCTGTCGATGTATTTCGGTGACGTTTTTAAGTGACGAGTTTGTCATCAATGGACAAACAATCGTTGCTGATTGAAATTACATATCCGGTTTAATCTTCTTTGGAGCGAAGCTCTCCACGTCCGCTAAACGTTACAAATCTAACGTGAACAGATGTTAATCCGAAGACTTACGCTCCGCTGTGCCTCTATGGCCTCCCGATCCCCACGCACAGGTAATTTTATCGCCTTCATCGACGGCATTCTTATTCTAAAATTGTTATTCAAAACAAGAAATAAAGGCCCTCTCCGGTATCTGCATAACGGCGTTAATGGCCCGTGTCTTACTTGTTGTAATCTCCTCTCTGATAAACTTCGGTAGCAGCAAGCTCCCATTAACCGCGCTCACTACTTCCAGCAATAAACCGATCACAGTTTAAACAGAGTTACGTCACGGTGCAATCTCTGCAAGAAGTAAGTGCACCACCCCATTCCGCACAATTATCTCGGAACTTTCAGTGCGGATTTAATAAATAATGCGTCGAAGCTGCTGTTATCTCTCTAATGGAGCTCCGCGATCATAACGCCGAGCACGTATCGAAGACTTCTTAATTGCGAGTGTTTGTTTCTCTTCGGAGACGGGGGGCGAATACACCGACGACCTCTAGTTGTCAGCCCCGAAATAAATCAACGATTCCTAAATTTGAAAAGTTTCCACTCCGGACAGCTCCTCTCCCGACGTAAAATAATATGGGAGGGAACTAATGAAATTGGACGTTAAATTGGAATTTCATCGATTTAACACGTGACATCCGAGAATCTGCATTATTAAAGTTGGCGGAGGTCTAATTTCGAAATTTTCAACTTTCCTGCAGACATTTTTCCGCCCGGTTTTGAATTAATGGGAATTCTTGGGGAGGCGCTCGCTAAACGTTACATCTATCAAACTTTGTTCGAAGGGTTGATTTGACGTGTCTTCTTCCAATAATCATCGCGGCAATAAAAGTAATTGGAGTTCTTAAAGGATGATGCCGTCGAGGGAATCCGGGATAAAAATAGCGACGGGTCCTGGCCTTAATTATTCACCACAACAACGGTCCTGTTGGCGGAGGAGCGGTTTCAATTAAGTTGTCTTCTTGGAGTATTTATATATTTCACCGATGTTGATACTTTGGGTCAAGTTGAAAGAAGAAATTTGTAATGAATGGTGTGCATTTTGAACAAATAGAATGAAACTGGATAAAAGATAGTGTAACGAAGTTACTAAGTTTTACCTGTTTCCCGAAACCGTGATGACAAATACTTGCCGGCACCGTATCGGGATCTCCCGAGCTCTTTCCGTCGCCCAGAACCGCCGCCGTTTAGTAGAGAAGAAGACGCCGCTTCGGCAAGCGATAAGACCTTGAGTTTCCCACTCGCCGCGCGTCACTGATCTCCCACCAAGAACTCTATAAAAAACCAACCGACCAGAAACCGGCAGAGCTCAGCCTTGGTCCTCCAACCAACCGGGAAAGAAAAGGAGGAAAAAAAGAGGGAGAAGAGGATTCGACCGAACCGAAGAGGCAGAGAGAGACCTCTGCTCTCTGCTCTCCGGCTGACCAACCGTCTGCGCACCGGAAGCATCCGGACCGTACTTTTCTTACTGGTACCAACGTCCCCAGCATCGCGGTTCCTAGTCAAGGTAACCCCGCGCGAGTTTGTCCCGGTTGTCGTTTCCCATTTAGCGCAATGTCTAGAATGGGTGTCAGTTTTGATCAGGTTTGAGATGTAGCGATTGGCCGATCGGATGGGCGGTTCGGTACCATCCAGTGTTCCCGTCGCACCCTGTCGTGCCAGGGTATAGTTTTGTGCTCCAGGGCTCCCTCAATCCGCGCTATCACGTCGTGTAGAGCGGACTCGGTAGATTTCCCCGCAACATAATAATTATGCATGTTGGTTGGGGTGAAATCGCTCCAAAGTTTTAGCAAAAACGATGTGAGACTTACGGGAGGAAAAGATTTCGAGAGAGAGTAACATCCTCGCCCTGGTTTGGGAATAAAGACTAATATCTTAATTCTTACACTGAAGATTTCAGAACATGAGAAAGTAAAATCCTGAGAATGGGGAAAACTATGAAACCAAATCTCGGAAATTGAAAATCATAGAAACCGAGAACTAACTGGAAATGTTAGAAACTGGGAGGCCCTCATCATCACTGTGCCACAAAATAAATAATTCGCAAACGTTTTTGTCGTTCACCCCACTTCTGAACCTTAACTTTTCATTGGAGCTCGACGTTTCGAATTACGTATTTATTCTTCGTCGCCAACAATACAGTTTTTATGACAAAGCGGCTGAATTTTTGATGAATCCCGGAAAGACAGCTGTAAATATCCGAATCCTGCGACACCTGGGGGAATCGGAAGCCACTTTGTGTGTATAACGAAAACGTTCGCACTTTCGCGGAGGTCGGAACAAAAGGAAGACAGCCGACACGTAAATGGGGCAATCAGGACGCTAACGCAATTTGGAGGTGAGAAGTCGGAGCTTTTACGGCGCTCCTGCAATTAACGCGTATCGACGCGACGGGGGGACGTGCTGTGATACACTTCTCGTAAGTTCAGATGTGGAATGCGTCACGCTTTTATTTTGCAAAACAAATCGTTGCCGACACACAGAACCGAACCTCTCCTTTGTGCTACAACAGCAATTACGCGATCTGACAATTTAATTAATAAAATAGTCAGTATTCATTTCTCCACTTTGAACCAAAACAAAGACCGATAAGTTCACTCGCTCGGCTGCTCAGCTCCAAAAGTGCCCCGGCTAATTATTAATTGGTGCACCTAACGAGCACTTTGAATTCAACTTTAATTAGAACCGACTCGACTCGCGCCGTTCTCGCCGTAGATTTTTCCAAACAATCACAATAGTCGGTATTTACTTTCGATTATATTGCATCCGTGCACGTACCGCAATTCACCTGCACTAAATGGCGTCAACAAGCCATTCCGCGATTCGTTTTGTATTTGATGCACCGAACAATCGCTTTCCAGAACAGCTTTGTGCTCGCAAATCGACAAAGTCAACAACGTATCGGCTTCAAGATAAGTGAAATTGGATGCACTGTGTGCTCTGCGCCGATTTGCTTTCCTATCGAGCCGATTATGGCCCGTTATATGTATTCCGAAGAGTAAATCGGGATGCGTCCGAAACGTCGGCAAAATTATGCCGGAAATAATACCGGCTTTCTTCGGTCCTAATGCATATAAAGAACGCGTTAGGTGAGGGTCCGCCTCACCTTGGCTCGGGCACGACTCCCTCGGGAGCACGACGAGCGAATCGGGAGAATTACGACTCTTGGGGGAATTCGTCTACGTTGCGATGCTTCGGATCCTGGTAGACGCAGCTCATGCAAATATGGAACGAATGCCACATTAATTCGCCGGTTTTATGCCCCGGCTTGCCCAAGTGCTCCGCATTGTCTTGGTACAAAGTTATAAAACGCTCGCGTTTTCTTTCGGGGAGATTGAATGACAATATTGCATTCGGTCGGCCGATCCGTTGGCGTTGACAGTGCTGCACGTGTCTTCATTATAAGAATTTCACCGTTCGTTGCAGCAGGTGTGATCCACCACGTCAAGTGGCACGTGGAATTCGTCCCATGCTTTTTCTGTTGTGGTCCACATGGTCCCAAATTTGGCTTTGCAAGACTATCCTAGCAGCCCTCTACTATGCCAAGGTTCCCAATATATCTGTTTTGGTGTTTTACACTTTGAGATTGAACTCGTTCACGTTGACGAATTCTCGGACCTACAAACATCGACCATACTAGAGGCAAAACTCTCCAGTCTCTCCGAAGTCGAGTCGAAGCAACCCCTCCGTCGATAAGTGCATCAAACCAGGAGCTCGCTCGCCGCCCCCCACGTTTTTTGTCCGTCTGAGCCAGCGAAGCGTATTTGCAAGAGTCACAAAGCAAAAGCGATGGAGTAAGGCAGCGGTGGCTCTCTAAAAGCGCAACAAAAGCGCGCCTACGAAATACTAAACCGTATTCTCGAGGAAATCGGGAAAATCCACGGCAGACGTCCTCCGAGGAAATGGCTTGTGCCCGGAAAAACGAAATCGAATATAATCCGGGACATTCCGCTAAGAGAGGCGTTTGCATGACCGTAAAGAGGTTTTCGCAGGCAGTGGCGCGCCGGGGATTTTCCGGAGGGTCGTCGAACGTCTAATTACAGGAAAGTGTCTCTGCATTTACGCGATGTTTGGGGGTGATTGCGGACTGTTTGTTTGCAGACAGGTGCTATTCTAAAAGTGGCTATAATAATTGTCGGCGTAGTGCATTTCATTGAAACTATATTCTTGTCTTGTCGGGCACAGATCCCTGTTTACGTCAGAACGATAATCTCTTGTGTGAGGCATAAAAACGAAGAACCGTACTCGTCACACTTGATATTTGCACACAGCCTCATCTGCCCCCGCACGCTGAAACAAGCCGAACCGCCCCCAAAAACCCGCCCCCGGCCGGATATAAGGGACGTGCGTTCGGAACTCCATGCAAAACACGCGCGCCGCTCCTCCGATGTCTAAGACGTGGTGTCGACGTCTGTATTCATATCTCGTCTTCCATCCGTCAAGTCTCATACAGGCCATATTTCAACTATTTTTCATTAGATCGGAGCTCATCGCGTATGCATTGTGGGACCACTTGTACTTTATTAGAAGGGAAGATAAATTAAAATGGCTGCGGTGTGTCTGGCATGTGATGTGTATAAATAAATGCAGTTACTTAGAGCGGCGGCGAACGCCGTTAACGTTGCTGACACGGCTAGACGGGACCAAAACGACGACTCTGCCCCATTAAATTAATTCCGCGCGCGAAACAGGAATCCAAATCGCGCGTCGGCCGTACGGATGCCCGAAAGAAAGTGTCCCGGGGTAACCGGTGACATGCACGATCGATCTACAGCATCCGAGTCGGATAAAACTTGCATAATGCCATTCGAAAACCAATAAAATATCCGACTAACAGTTTCACAAATCCACTTTATTATCAATCCGCACGGCGCGTTCGCTCGGTGGGGTGGGCGAATTATAACTTCCAACAATGTAACATTACGTCGCCATTGTATCTGTCGGCGCGAATTGCTTAGTTTTCCCGCGAAAATAAGGGGCTTTCACGAAGCTGTCCAACTTCCGGATAATTGAATTATAAGAATTGTTATCAAGCAACGTTTTAATTGCGTTTCAACTTCACTTCCAATTACACTTTACGTGCCGGAGAGGACGATAATATAAACACGGAAAGCGAATTAAAAAGGTCTTCAGTTGCGCGGAAAATTTCGTTATCGGCCAACTTTATCGAAGAGATGAAAACGCTTGCTTTCTTCATCGTTGCGGCAACATTTAACATTTTCAATGAATCCACCGAAAACAGCGATGGTTTTCGTCGAAGGATGCCCCTAAGACACACTTCCGAACCCCGAGCCAAATCCGCGTCTTTTTCGTGCCATAAACCGTCACAACTCCGAATCTAATTGTCAGATGGAAGAACCGATTGCGTTCGGATAAAGCCTATTGGCCCCCGACCCGATTACGCTAACGGCGCTGCCGTAGTAATGGCCGAACCGGCACTTTCGCCTCACTTGTCGGAGCAATAGCCCGGCTACATTGAAAGTGCATTAGATCAGTTTGCGTATAACGCGACGGAAAGGATCGTAAAGCTCCTCGCAAGATGCCGTTCTTGTTGGGAGTCTTCTCGGAGATGGGATTTCTTTATGTCGAAAGTTTTGGGGACGCGTAACGGCCATCTGCATTTACGAGAAGAGACATTGTTGCGAATTCGTACGGGAATATGTATCAGTTGTTTCGACTGTATTTATAAATTGTAGATTGTTTACTATTGTGACGATTTTTTACGGTCGGGTTGCCGCGAACGCCACTTGTTTACGTGGTATGCTCCACGTGACCGCGGGTAGCTAAACCGGAGTTTGAGAGTACACCAGGTTTTGCGGGAGGAAAATAAATACGGCACGGGGTTACAGTCTTTATTATTTACACATTTATTTTCCGGGATAGTTTTAAAACAAAATAATATGTTTGGTTGTTGACTAATAATTTTTTTCTTTGTTTCAGGTAAAATAAGAAAGCGAGCCAATTTCTGGAGCTTGAGACGTGCAGTTACAACGCAGAATAATTTACAAAGTAGTTTTACATATTATTCTGGGTGATAAAGACTGATTGATGTAAATCATCTACGCAGTGACAAAAGTTCAAGATCACCATGTATCTGATGTGAAGAATTGCAACAATAAGGCCAAAGGAGAACTGAATTTGAATGTTTCATTAAAGCCGTTTCAAGCGGAAAATTATTGGCTTCCTTCGCCGTTTGTCAAGCAATCAGTGAAACATATACGGCCGTAGCAATAACTGCATTTGGAGCTGACGTTCTTTCTTCCAGTAAAGACTCGAATTAATTTCAGAGTAGTTCGGATGCTTTTTATATTTTAATAGCGATTCAAGTTATTCGCAAGACGACCCCCAAATTCATGAAGAGATCACGCCGAATCCGCAACTTTAATTCAAGACACAACGAACACGTCGTCTCCGCAAGCCCTCGGTTTGATAAAGTCCTCTCGCACGTCCGTCAGACGAAGATATAAGCCCCTCGGAAAAATAATAACTTTTCCAGTTACTCGTGGGATTTGCGAAAGTGTGCGCTCCCGGCACGCGGACGTGACATGGGAGCTACAGACACCGGAAAACTTTCCTCCACCTCGAAGAATAGGTTACCAAACAAGAAAAGATGAAAAAGGCACGATCCGAGCGAGGACTATAAATTACCGAGAAATATGGAGTCGACACAATAATTCCGGCCGAACGGGCTCCACGTTATTTACCATATCGGGGAAATTGCGTCCTTAAGAAATCCGAAAGCCGGTTCGATGTTGTCCGATGAGATGAGATATGGATCTGTCGGCTCGCGAGTGTTTGTTTCCGGATGGGATTGGATTGGAGGTAACACGAGTGCTGGGAACGTTCGCGAGGTATGAAGTGAGAAGTGTTTCGGTCTAGTGAGGAAACGCTAGATAAGTTTCAAGTTCTTGGTTGAAAAATTAAAACCGGAAAGAACAACGCGAAGACCTGATAATCTGAGAGCCAGAAATCTTATCGGTCTAGACATAGGAACCTATAAAAACCTGAGAGAATCGGGAACCAGAAAGAGAAGTCTGAAAGGGGTTCTACTATTCGGTCCAAGCTGCCCGTGAGAAAAAGCACATTTAAATCGCTTCCTCATCGCCGGGGCCACTTAAAATGTTAAGCGTCTCGTAATGCCATTTTTACAATTTCCCTCCGCATCCTCCCAACTTTCCAGAAACGATATATGAATATTTATCGGCGCCTTTACACCGCGCTAATGCAGTAATTTATATTCAGATATTACTCGCTTTGCCCGTTAATTAACTTTATATTTTATTCGAGTTCCGGAAAGGACGCGCTGCCGCCGTTGCGTTCTTGTTTCTGTTTATCCCGGGAGTTTTTGCGCGAAACGGGAATCCGTTAATATTCCTGCCGGTATTTATGAACTTTTTCTCTTCTTGTGCTCCTGCAACCGTCGATGTGTATCCTGGGAGCGCATTATATGCACCGAAACGTTCGCTTAAAATATTCCTCCCTGGGAGTATCGTAAATATCGTGTCTTCTGCTAACCGAAAGCTCTCGTCCTTTTAAAATTCATTCGCTCGTTTTATTTCGAGGTGGCGGACATAAAACATTTATGTAAACTTTTTACGGGCGCGCTCATTTGAATTCCGCCATGTTTCCGCACGTGCCCGAATTAGTGCACGTCCTAATCGGAATCGCTGCAAAATATTGTCCGGGAGGAATTTTTAAATTGGCCGAAGGAAGAATTTCCATTGTTTAATTAAAAACCGAATCGCTGTTCGACTTGCAAATCCCCCTCGATAATTAACACCTTCCGTCATAACAACAGCAACCGGCAGATGCCGGATCATGAATTATTTACCCCATCACCCTAATGCACTTCCATTACCGCAACTAGGGCCGACGGTTTCTTTGCCGGCTGCGCGAATTCCTGCTTTATTAAAGAAGATATTGTCGGACCGCAAGACACATAAACCAGACTCGAACACGGGGAAGTCGCTGGAGAAAATTAAAGCTAAAATATCGCTTCCGGCAGACGCTGCAAATAACCGAAAAGAGAGCTGCAAGAGCTGCACTTTACGGCGGTATTGTCGGACTTTTCGCGCAGCACACGGACCACCTGGATTCCGTCCGGGAACGGCGATAAAAGCGACGGATTCCGGGGACTGCAATAATGGCGGGGAATGCGTTTTTCATGCTTTCTTAAATTTATCGCATGCCGTTGATGCGGTTGCAAATGGATGGATCGCTACATTGTAGCTGACGCCACCTCTTTGCAGAGCGATCTAGTTGCGGTATAAATTTAAGTTTGTTTTATAGGGGTTTTATGGGAATGTGTGGCAGTGCTGAGATTTCCACCAAGAAATACGGTTACAGTTGGGAATGCAAGTAATTGACTAGTAGAAGAATTCTATCATACCGACGTGAATATAGACTCGAATTGGTGTGGTCAAATGGGCTCCTATTATGAATGGACCTGGAGGTGCTGATTAAATTAACGATTGTGAAATCTATATTAATAAACTAAAAGGTTTCCCAATTCGTTGAAGAAGTGTGTCTCAGTGGGATATACACCCACCCGTTCTAGACTAAATTTTTCCTGTTAGGGTATACTCGATTATTCAGTAGTCATATTTCCGATGCTCAATTAGCCCCAGACTCCACCCCAAGACACACAGCCGAACTTATTCTTGCAAAACAACCGTGTGCAAAATTGATTCCCGACCCTGACAGACTCCGAACCGACAACAAAGTAAAACGAGAACCTGCGGCAACGCCGTTAATAAAGAATAAACCAATTTGCCGCGAACCCGGCACACGTCCTCTAAAAAATCGCCTCTTCATTAAAAATCCATCCGAAAGAGAAAACGGGGAGGCCGGAGCGCGGCAGGTGACAGATTGCGAAGACAAAAGGCGTAATTACCTGGGAAAAGGCCTTAATTAAGCCGCGCTATTAGCTCAGACAAGTTGCGATTCTGTGCCGGCTTGGCATAAGGGTCTCCGGCCCGCAAGTGCACTCAAATTAAATTTGATGGCGCGGTCGTTCCTGTCACATGCCGTATTTCCCACAGGTCCGCCGCCGCGTATATGTTTGAATTAAATATGTATGCGATGGCGGCGTACACGGCTATCTATGCGGATATGAAGGTGTTGGACACCTGAACGCTTGTCCGAGTAGGATTTCCCACTAGAAACGCGACGAAAGAGTTCGCGGGGCGCACCGGAGCGTGCAAGTGTGAAGGGTGGGAATCGGGACGGTGAGTGCGGAATTACGTGGGATTTCGGAAAATAGTGTGCTTTCAAGATTTCGTCCTCCGACCGTGCGTGTAAATATTAATATGGACATGTCGTGAAAATACCTGAAATTTCTATGTAGCAATACAACCCTGTGTACTGAACACGCCACTGCTCTGTACTTGACGTTTTCACGGTCAACAGAACAACAAAGCATACAAACAATATAATGAGTAGTAGCAAATTATAATGAGGGACGAACGGGTCTAAATAGTCCTTAGAATCAAAAGGTTCAAAAGACAAAGATAAAAATGGTAGGAAAGCCAAGGATCTACATAAACCAACGAATCAAAAGGGATTCAAAGAATACAAACGATGGCAAAAAGATATATAAAAAAAATTGTTCCTTAAAATAAACAGTCTAGCTTTATATTGTTGTTTCATTATTTTTTTCTTTGTTTCAGGTAAGATCTAAATGAAAATTGCTACCTTGCCATCACGTATTTCATCCAGACCGTAAGTAGCAACCGTTTCTGGAGCTTTAAGATAGATAAAAAAAATTACGAGGAAGTTCTTGCGTTTGGCACAACATACATGGAGTTGAAAATGTACAGGGCGATCATTTGAATTGTCCGTAGAAATATATTAAAGGTCAAAGCAGAAAATAGTGTAATTATAATCCTGAATAACTCTTTTTCTATTGATGAGACCGGAGACCGGATGAGAAAAAGAGTTATTTAGGAATATAATTAAATTAGACTATTTTCTCCTTCGACGTTTATAAAATATTCCTAATGGTAAAGGTAATTCGAAAATTGTTTAAATACAACAATAAATTATAATGTTAAATAAGCAGATAACAATAAATATATTGTTTGATATTATAAAACGTTATAAAATAAATAAAAATAAAATCATCGTCGTAGAAAAAGTATAGTGCACAACACGTGTTGAAAATTCGATTTCACACTCGTTTGCTTAATCAATTCTGCAAACCTGAAAGAACACCGGAAAAGAAGAGAAAAGAGACATCGTAAGAGCAGCAAGAAGAAAAGGTGGAGGCAGTAATAAAAAAGATACATGAGATACAAGACGAAATAAAAACAATAAGAGAGGAAAACAAGGGATTTAAGGAAGAGATTAAACGATTAAGAGAAGAGTCGAAAAGGAAGGAGGAGGAATGGAAGCAAGAGGAGAAACAGCTAGAAGGGAGAATAGAGGTTTTGGAGGGAACACAAGAGAGAGAAGAGAAAAGGAAAAGGAGGAATAATATGATAATCAAGGGATGGCAAAGTGAGAAGACAGAAGGAAAGGAAATTACGAGCGAGACAAGAGCATTTATTAAAGAAATAATCAAAGAAGAAGTAGATGTGAGAACTGGGAGGATAAAATTAAAATAATGAAAAATAATAAAGTACTAAGGGGGACAGAAGATAAGAATAAAATCTACATAGAAAATGACATACTTTGGCGTCGTCTCAGAGAATCGTTCTAAAATACTTAAGAAAAACGGTTTTAAAGTTTCATTTAAAACATATAACAACTTATCCAGATTTGTTATTAAAAATAAAGATTCATTAGATTACAAATCATCATCAGGTGTATACAAATTAAACTGCTCTTCTTGTGAGTCATTCTACATAGGTCAGACAGGTCGCAAAATATCAGACCGTATTAAAGAACATTTCAGGCACATCTATAACAACACAGATCTTGATCCTACACCATCAACACCTTCTTCTTTCGCCAATCATAACAAAACATAGTTTTTCACCATCAAATTCCAAATTGATCCATAAATGCAATAAAGACCGGAAATTAGATTTTCTTGAGACTTTGGAAATAAGAAAAGCCTTGAAACTGGAAAACAGATCTTGTTTAAATGAACAGAATAACTTCAATAATCGCATTATTAATTCACTATTTTAATTTTTCACCACTCAAACAAACTTACCAGATTCTCTTTGATCCTTTTTTAATTTTTACATTTTATAAATTGTTGTTTTTACGAAATCTTTTAAAAATCATGTAACCCTTTGAAAACGTCAAATTTAATTCAAAATTACGTCAACGTCATAATTTTTTATATTCTTTAAGGTAAGAACCCCTCTTGTAATTCATCAATTGTATCATTAATCTCTTCTTAAATTAGGGCTGATGATGGCAGAAGTGTTCTGCCGAAACATGTTCCATTTATAATTTTACGCTGATTGAAGTTTGTGGAGTTCGACTTAGATATATTTAAATTTTTTAATTTGAAAAGAAAAGGGAAGGGGAACGAATAAAAGTAGGCTACAGAAAGGCCTACTTTTAAATTGCCGCCTCTACAACTGAACGATTAACTAATGGTATTGGAATGTCAACCATTTTTTGAGTTAAAAATTTAGAAATTGGATTGAACTCGAGAGGGAGTTCTAGTTTTTAAAGGAAATTTTTTTTCAATAAATGGTTGTTATATCTCATCCATTTAGTCAGTCGATACCCGCTCACCGCACTCACAAACGGTGCCAAACCCATACTCTTTTTAGTCACAAACAAACCTATACCAGTAATGAGAATAAATCCAAATTGATATTTACACCAAAACATATATGTACTAAAATTTACATTTTTGAACAAATGGTTGACAAACCGGTTCGGAATGACAACCATTTTCCTATTGTATCCACACTCCCTTTCTTGTATCTCACAGTTGTTGTTTGTGACAAGAAACCATTCCGTACATGGCACTACAAGTGAATGCGGTGGGCGGGTGGGCCGCCGCATCCACGACTGACGGATTGACTAATGGTATTGGAATGACAACCATTTTTTGATTTAAAAATTTTGATATTGTATTGAACTCGAGAGTGAGTTCTAGTTTTTAAAAGGAAAAAAAAATCAATAAATGGTTGTTATTTCTCATCCATTTAGTCAGTCGATGAGTATAGCGGACAGGGCGGACCACCCGCCCACCGCACGCATAAACGATGTCAGAACCATACGCTTTTTAGTCACAAAGAAACCTTATACCAGTAATGAGAATAAATCCAAATTGAGATTTACACCAAAATCTATACTCAAATTTACATTTTTGACTGAATGGTTGACAAACTATTTGGCGAAATGACAACCATTTTCCTATTGTGTCCACATTCCGTTTCTTGTATTGCACAGTTGTTTATTGGGACTAAAAACCGTATAGTTTATGACAGCACATGTGAATGCGGTGGGCGGGTAGGCCGCGGCATCCACAACTGACCGATTGACTAATGGTATTGGAATGACAACCGTTTTTTGACTTAAAAATTTTGAAATTGGATTGAACACGAGAGTGAGTTCCAGTTTTAAAGGAAAAAAATAATCAATAAATGGTCAAAATATGGTGCTAGAGGAATGCAAGAGGAAGAAAATGAGAGTAGAAGCGGGTAAAAGAGCTAGCAAATTCGAAGAAAAGCAGTGGGAAAGAAAGGAAAAAAAAACTATTGCAATAATGCCTAAAAGAAAGATAGCAGGAGAGAAGGAAGAAACACGAAAGTATTATGATAGGAATAGGCTGGGAAGGAAGGAAGAAAGTACATGGACAGAGACAAGAGAGAAGGATAGGGACATAATTATGCAAACAGGAGAGAAGAGAAAAAATAAGAGACGCGAAATACAATCCGAGGTACGAAGATACCTAAAAAAAAAACTAAAAAGAAGGATAGATGTATGATAGCAAGATTTAGGTGTGGAAACGAAGCGAAAGACAATGAATATTGGAAGGAAGAGAAGAAAAGGTTATGTAGAATCTGGTGGGAGGAAAGAGAAACAACGGAACATCTGAGAAAGTGCAAGGAAATGGAAGAAACGGAGAAAAACGCATGGATGAATGGAATGAATGGATGAAGAGCGTGATACGAAGAAGCAGCAGTGAAAAAAGTGGAAGAGGACAAGTGTAAAGAAAAGGAGTGAGAATAGGAGAAAAAAAGGTTCAAACGAATATAGATTTATTTTTATTTTCATTTTTATATTGATTATTATATTTGACCTCGAAAGAGTGAATAAAATCTTTGATTTCCAACACTTGTTATACAATATACCATTTTTTGTTGGAAGAAGAACCCGAAAGCGTGACAAACCCTAATACGAAAAGTAAACATTTCTCTTTTCATAAAAAATCCTAAAGTGCTCCCAACCGAGACGCAAGTCGACCATAATTCCCCCAGAAATCAGAAAGCACCAGCACCTGCAGCCCTCCCCGCACGTCATTAGCAGTCAACCTGCACAACATTCGGTTCAGTGCACGGAACAAGGTTCGTGACAACGTCGACCCCGTTGCACTTTCACCTGGTGACGTCATCCATTCAGTCGGGACACCATTCAATAACACGCGACCCATTTGTGAGTGTGTGCGGATTTTTCTTTCTTTTCGTTACGTTCCCGTCCGTCCAATCTGGGAGGGAATCCTTTGTTTATTGACCGGGGTCCGAGTCTCGTTTTCGGCAGATCCGGTCGTCAAAATGAGATTTTTAGTCGACGCGAGGTAAAGCCGGGACAGATAGAGGTTTTCTTCGGCGAATTATTGATGAATTGGGGCGGGTGCTTGGGGTTTTGGGGAATTCTGATGGTTGTTGAGTGTTTTCACATATAAATACGTAAAGGCGAAATTTAGAGAAGATTTTCGTTTCAAACGAGGAGTTGCAAAAATGGTGGATGCGCCCTTTTAGTAGTTCACTGTTTGACCACTGTTATTTCGTCATCGTTCTTAATATTCCTATTTTACAAACTTTGTAACCCATATTCAACACACCATTCGTCGTCCACCCTTCGGCTCCCTCAACTCCGCGAATCCATAATGCCCAACACAAAGGTGATTAAAGTCGGAATATTCAAAAGGAACCGCTATGCAAATGGTCTGAGCTTGTTTGCGAAAGCGGACCGGAGTTTTAATTAAAATATGCCTGTCT
Organism: Diaperis boleti; assembly: GCA_963583935.1. Taxonomy (NCBI): domain Eukaryota; kingdom Metazoa; phylum Arthropoda; class Insecta; order Coleoptera; family Tenebrionidae; genus Diaperis; species Diaperis boleti. The sequence continues at coordinate 80,714,456 of OY757244.1, read as the reverse complement.
TAACAATAACAAAAGTATAATCGCATTATCGGAATTACTTCGAGTTCTTCGCATCGGAACTCGAGCGGACGCGCGATCGCGGAAAGAAGACGAACGAACATCGGGAGATGTTTTTATTAAGCAGGATGTCTGAGATGTTTCCCAAGTTTTATTTGCGGAACGTCGAATTAAAAGTTGTTGGTCAGGAATCGACAAACAATGAATACCGCTTTTGTTGGGACAGGTCTATTGAGTTTGTCGAGCCGTCTCTGAACTTCGGATCGACGGTCCGCAAACTGATGACCGCATTGTTGCCGAACGACTGGATGTTTGTTTGGGTCGCTCGCCCGCGGCTCCTATTGACGGGCGTCCTTGGGAGACAACTGGGATAAGACGGGAGCTCGAGGCGCAAGGGACTCATTGGGGATTCTAGAAATCAAGAACTCAATACAAGTTTTCGACATTATGCTGATAGGAGTGTCTAATGCGTAATGCTCACACATCACCAAATATCACCTGAATACTGGTCTTAGATGTGAGCATAATATCATTTTGATACATCTTAAAATTGGATCGCCGTTGTGTGACGTCATTTCTTATTCAACAAGTTCACTACTCAATTTTTTCCACTTTGTCACGTGATTAACTCCAATTGCCACGTTGCCAAACATGTTTCGACCAACTCTTTAGCCGCGCCGTCCCCTCGACAAAATTAAAAGCGGCGATGTTCTCTCGGGTGTGCGACTTCCACGACGATAATACGCGGAATGAATGGCGGCGGCGCAATTTGCGGAGACCCTAAAACATCGGGTAATTAAGAAGACTGCGAGTTTTGCCAAGTACATCGACGTGAAAAATACCTCTCTAATTACTTTATCTCTGTCCGGGGGCGAGACGCACGTTTTTGCTCTCGTCAGCTTCTCGCTAAGTAAGTAAGTAACGGCGGATGTGGCGCAGTTCCTCTGCGTTTTAAAGCCGCTTTTTCAACCGACACACGGAACCGAGGAAGTCTTTCTTCGAACGCCCGCAATTAGAACAGAAATCCTTGTTCAGCGGAATCGATTTCCTGTTTGTGCAAAGTGGGTTTTATTGGGGAATTATGCCGGAGTTATTGGGAGTTCGGTTGGTGTTTGAGTTTGGGACGTTCGGCCAGGTTCGAAACGTGCATAATTCGCTGGATTATCGTCCGATGACAAGAAGCGAAAGTAAAAAGACCCTAAAATGGAATCACCCTGTGTGAAGGCGCGCACGACATTATACAAGTATCCACACGCTCTGCTCTGCATTATCATCCTCGCAGGTACCCCTTCACAGCGTCATAGTTCCGACAACAATGTTATCGCAGCATGCACAGACCCACTATTGAGTTAGTCGTCCGATCGAGCCCGCTGGACGCACATAAAGCCCCCCGTTCGGAACGGCAACAGCACGTATGATATTTCCTCTCCTCTTGCTCTTCCTCGATCAATTACTGCCGTTGCGTCTCCACTCTTTGCCCGTTTAACAATGCGGTCGTCGCACGATCCGCCCTATTGCCTCGGCTCAGCCGACGGGAACGCGCTTTTGAATCGGTAATTTTAGCATCCATTCCGGATGAATATTGTTCGCCACTACAGAAATAGGCGCAACAACGAAGAAGTTCGAGGCTGGATTTCTGATGTTACAAAAGGCGAGGTCGCAACAACAAGATAGGGCTCGTGCACACATCAAATCATTTCAAAGAAATTACGTTTTCGTGGATGTTTCGTAACACAATCGATTCCCCGTCCGCAACCTCAAGAAGCCCCAATTAAACTCCGCCGCCAACCAATAAGCCCAAGTCACAATAAAGGATTAGACAAACTCCTTCCGAGGCCGAGAAACGTGCCTTATCATCCCCCACTAGGAAGTCTGAAATTTTATGCGAGCGCCCGAAAAGACGCAATTTGGCTCGGCCGGTCGCGAAAATGTGGCTTTTAGGAGTACTCGGCACGCACGCTCTGTTAGTACGTCGATTATTGTTTATGTTCGCTCCGTTTTTTTTTTCGTCCGGGAAGCGATAAAACCGCCGCACGAGCCGGAATAAAACTGTTCGCAAAGTCGTTGCGGAAAAGGGATTACGATTAATCGGAGGATTTCACGGCGTTGTGAGCACGTATACAAATCATTTCGCTTAATTTATCAGCTCTCTGTTTAAATGGACCGGCGTAATGGCATTGATCGTTACGAATATTGCGTTCTTCGGGTTTCCGGAACGACACCTGCATGCTGTTCGTAGGGGCGGCTCGGAGGGGTGGAATTCGAAGATGCGTTTGCGGGATCGGATAGATGAGAGGATGGCCGTGAGGTCGTTATTTAATATTCTAATTATTTTTATTCACAGACTCGTAAACGTAATCGTTTTTATAATATTTTATATATTGATATATTGAAAAACTTCAACTGAAACGCCTCAGTTCTGAAATTTTAACAATTTTGTTTTAAGACTTCGTTTGAAAAAAATCTAGATGAACGCATCCGAGCCTATAATAAAATAAAATTACATTTGTTTCTACTTTGGGTTTTTCACGATTTGTCCAAAAACAAATTTATTGAAATTTGGAGAGGACAGCGTCTTTCGGGTCAGCTACTATATACATATATAAAATCCAAATATATACCAATAACTCGCTCATAAAGAATTCTTCGGATCCACTGAATCGATTGCAATGATGAAATTTTGCACTTTGCACCAGGCAGGCGCTCACTAAGAAACGGCTCCTTATTAAATAAAATAATGAAGTTAAATTGCTCGGCATTGTAGAAACGGAGACCATCGAATGTACGAACTCTAATAATTGCAGCCACATACAGTTGACTATGCCCGAAGATAGGTTGTGGTAATAAAATCCCAACCTTATCAAAGGTTGCCCTTACGATTTATTAATGGTCATAGCGAATGCTAACATGATTGGAAATTTGCCTTAAGGAAAATGGCAATAATGTACCAGAATACTGAATGAATTCTGGGTATTAAAATACGTTTCCCAGTTGATCGTCCAATTTTGTAATCAATTGTATTTTGATGCAATCGTTTAACATGCATTCTTGTGCCATTCACTAATGTGATGCCCGTATTTACTACTTCTAATATCCCGAGTTTACCAAGATAGTTTTTTAGGCGATATTCTTGAGGTAAATAATATAAGGTGAGTAAGTTTGAAGTTGCTTGAGAGATGGCTAGAGCACCGTGAGTTATAGAAATAACTGGAATAAAATCGGGTGTCCAGAGAAGGTTGCTTGAGGATCTGGAAAGAAGACAAGAAACTCAGATTAGATAACGGTGCTGACTGAACTCGACTCACTTATTCTACTAAAATAAGGAAAGGAATGGAATTTTGAAAAATCCTTTCTTAGTGAGCAAGTGTGCAAAATTGCATTGCAATCGGTTCAGTGGATCCAGAGAATAACCCCTCAACCCCGTTACCCCCCTTAGAAATGGAATTTTGCAAAACTACAATGTGATATATAAATTTTTTTTTTGGATTGTCATAATTTTTTTCTTTTGGGAAAATGCATTATTATTATTATTATTATAAATGTCTACAAAGAACCTCGAGGGGCACCGATACGTCAACATCGTGTGATAGGCAACTTGAGAAAGTTGTCCACTGCTACTGCTATCCTAATGCTGTTTTCCCATGGTTTCCATATCGCTGGACGCAGTGACGTACCAGATTGCCTGTAGTGATTAATATACTGTATACGATAGCAGCACCAGCAAAATGCAGTTGCTTGAACTATCAGAGAATATAATTATTACACTTTGCGATAATTCAGCGTCCATTTGATTGTTGTTAGGAGAAATTAACATGGGTTTTCTCTACAGCGTTCGTATACGGACGCTGAAGCATATGTAATTTTAAAATGTACAGACGCTCAATAGATAGTAGGATATATATTGTGTAAAAATATACAAAGCAAGATATTCTTTCCAGAATAGAAAAAAAAATTAAGCAAACGTCTCGAATAAAATATATGTAATGCTATATAACACACATATACTAAAATATATACTTTCCACAGCATATTTCATTCACATTCTATTTTCTAAATATTTATAATATAGATATAACTTGGCCACTGGGGATATGTCAAAGAAGTCTTGATTGTTTTACAAAAATCCCGGCGCATCCACCATATAATATCGTTTATCAAAAACTATCTAAACGTCGTTTCCTCAATTAGCGTTATGACGGAGCTTCCACTCACATTATTTTTAATAATAATTAGATTACTTTCCAATTTTTCTACAGCTCGGATAATGAGAGTGAAGTAATATGAGCTCTTGTCTTCACTGGACTCGTTATCGCAATTAGTTCGTTAGATCTTGTTCATTAGTTTTGCATAATTGATACGATCCTTTTAACGACCAGATTCAAAGCAGCCTGGAACCTGGCTGTTTTGAATTTTCAAGTGCTTTCTTTTTAAGCCAATCAGGTTGAACATTTAAGTTTATAGTTAATTTTCGGAAGTAGTATTTTATTTTTGGTCTCTAACAATCTTTCTGTTTGTTTCAGGTAAACATTGAAGAGGGAAACAAATTTAATTTGCTCCTTGGTGTAAGTTACCAAAGCTTCATTATGCAACCAACATTACACGTATGTTTTTTATTGCTTAGGCAGCGAAAGGATTAACCACGACATTCCTATTCGAGATAAATACACTAGAAGCTCCTTTTTTTGTCACATCGAGCAAGTAAAGAAAACATAAATCCTCCCGAAAATTTACGAGACGTCGCCACAACGTTCTCACGTCCTCCTCGGCGTCGAGATGTCATTACGCAGCTAATCCAACTAGAAACTCGTGTGTGCCGCCATATTTTATTCAAACTCCCGATTACGCGGCTTGAAAGGGTTCCTCGGAACCCTCAAGACGCCCAATTACTCACCTCCGTTGTATCGCCAAAAATTAGATTACCGCTCGGACGTACGTGAGGTGAAACTCCTTTCGGCAAAAATTTAATGGCGACGCGGCGGTGCTGTAGCAGTAATGGATGTATAATTAAAACAGCGCGATCCGGTCCCGGAGCCAATTAAGCAACCGAACCGAATCGTGTGCAGGATTCATTATGGCCGAATTACAGGGTCCGGCTTAAGTAAATGCCGTCGGAGGGAGACAATCAGCGGCGTCGCGGACGGTGGCGGTAAATCAGATTAGCGAATTACGGGGAGGAACGAACCGAATTGTTATTTGCGAGTACATCGACGATTTTCGCATTAATTAGAGTCGGGTTCGCTTTGACCGCCTCGGCAGAGTGTCTGTAGCTTTGATAAACAACGAAACTACGAGTCACTCGTAATGATGGAAAATATTTGCATTGTTTCGGTTTTAATTCATTCTCGGCGGTGGGTATCGCGTTGCCGATGTCGAAATTAAATTATTGACGGGGGCAGTCGTGCGTGAAACGTGATGCAAAATAACAGGTGGTGATCGGACGGTTTTTGCGGTTGCTGATGCGCAAGATACACAGGAAATACACAGGGTGACACTGGGAACTGAGCGGAGAGCAATATTCCCTCGGGCAGAGCGGGAACGACCTGTCTTGAGCACTAGTCAGGTTAATTATGTTGTTGCCTATTCATAGTTTGTTAATGGTGTTTAAGATAAATTAGTATTATGAATCTGTTAGGTCTGTATATTTTAACCACATAGTCTGATGGGTGCAGCAACCAACCCTTTGAAATTATCTAGTCTTCTAATGTTGAACACAAAATGCCTTAGCGAACGCGGAATTTACGCATATAGCTATAGACGAAGGGTCCGAATTTTGTATTCGAATTGCACAAGTTGGTGTTTGCAATTTTTTGTTTGGCGTAGTTTTAAGGAACAAGGCTTGGGGTGTTCTCCGACGCTGTCTTTTGTTCCTATTTTCCTCGCTTCTTTTACTCTTATCCCTCCTTCTATAACGTATTTGAACATCTATCTTACTTCTTGCCTATTACACCTTTCTGAGGTCCTACCCAATTTGAGACATCTCATCACATGTCATCTCCCCATTGTAGCACCGTTACCATCCGCTGGAAGAACTGCATCATCCTCGAACGTGTCACGGAAAGAACTCCAACAACCGCAAAAATACATAAACGTCTCGCAACGAAGAGACGGATTATTTATGTTGGCAAGTGCACCGGGTTAGGCAGGACGATAAAGTGAGGAACATCCTCGCGATACATGGCAGGTATTCACGCAAACGAAATGGAAAACAACCCACTCCGAGAATTATTGCATAAACTCCTCGGCGACGTGACGTCATTTTCGAAATAAAGCTAATTTCGGCGAGGATGTTATTCTTACCATTGTCAGATATGGGGTTGATATATTTCCTTGGTGGCGTTCGCTCGGAATTGTCGGTCCTTTTATACGAGCGGAATAAATTCCGTGCGAAGTAGTGGTCGTATCGTGACGCCGGGGGTTTCTTTTATTCTTCTTGGACGTAATGCTGGAAATATACCAGAAGCGGTCGCTATTCACGCTAAGATTTCTTGCGAGAATATATCATCGTTTCGAAAACACTCGCAGGCTCAATATGCACCCCGTCGCGGAAAACTGACCAAAAAGGCGGTTAGTCGAGCTCTTGCGGAAAGTTGAACGATTTTTCATCTAATTCCTGTGGTTTATTTTCGCGAAAGAAGTGCGACTTTTAACTTGAAGAAGATTTGACGATTTTGCTAAATTTGCAAGAGAAAAACTACAGCACGGATCGTAAATTATTACAAAGAGGGGCCTGCTCACCCACATTGCGGCCGCAATTTCCTAAAAAACACCACTCTCCGTGATAAATTTTAAATTAGCCCCGAAAGGTGTACGTCTCTGTTTACCTCTAACGCAATGGCTCGTAAAAATTCCATTTGTATGACCCATTGTGCGCGGAACTTTGCACTTGCCGCTTTTATGCCAGTTTCGTTGTTCATCATCCGCACTAATTCATCACGACTCGCGCTTTTAAAACAACACAAAAAATTCCGTGTTCGCTGAATGTTTTCGTTCGTTTTATAACCGGGGAGTGGTGCTCGCAATTAAATCCACTGATTCGGCTGAAACGCGGAGGTCCTCAACCTCTTTCGTTCTTTTCGTCGGGACGAACATGATATTTCGAGCGAGTGCACGAGTGGAATAATAAGGAGGGGGCGAACGCACACATATGGGGTGCGGCCACCCTCCGTTTGACGCGTGTCTCGTGAAGGTGATGGAACACAAACCAATAATATCAGTATTTACATCGGGAATGTGCTGTGCCGTCGTCACGCAGACGGTCTTTTACAGGCTGCGAGGGGTGAGTGCATCGGGGAGGAAATTCGACTTGTTTAGTCGAGCCGTGGAGGAATTGTAGGGTGACGCAAGGGGACGGAGTCGTCGGGGTCCCAGATGCGCACTACCAGGGCTTCGTCCGATGTGACGACCTATTCTTTTATATCATTACTTCGGAAAAATCCCAGAGTCGGTCCCAGGTAGTGAGAGGTGTCCCTTTTACAATTAAAATAATGGGAACTCAAAACTACAGGGTCGGGAGGCGCATTAGCGCCAGACTGGCGACATGAACAACTGAACACTACTGACGTCACACTAAAAAACTAAAAACTACGTATTTGCGCGGAATGGGACCATGCGACGTCTAACAATGGCATTTCATTTACGGTCGTTGTAAAATATTTCCACTTAAAAATGATTCGGTTTACTCAGGTTCCACAACATTCGGGTTGCGCAACCATTCGGGTTTTGATTGGTGTTCAGGTGTTACTCCGACTTCTTGGTTAGAATTTATTTTTCAGTGTTTTGCAGATTCTCAACACTTTAGGTAACACATTCGCTTAACTAAGCAGAAATAAAAAAAAAACAATAAGATTTCAGTTTCAGAAAAAAAAACAATAAGATTTCAGTTTCAGAAAAAAAAACATGGCAGTAGAACTAGGAATTAGAGAATTAGGAACTAGAGAACAAGGAACAGTAGGCTCAGTAACTGTAGCACTAGCAACTATAGAACCAGGAACATAAACAATGGAACAATAAACTATCGATGTCGGACATCTGAAAGTGTAGGAACTGCGAAACTAGGAAACATTATAATTTGGAACTCTGGAACTAGAAACAGTAGAATTATTAAGAAATGTGAAACTGTAGAAATCTGATAATGATGATAGTAATAGGGCCTCTAATTTTTTGAAGATTTTGTTTGGAAGAGTGATCCACAATTTCTAAATGTTGTGATGAGCTCAAGCTCTTCCCGCCAACAATTTGAAATGAAACGTCACAAACGTCAATGAAATGTCAAATTTAAAAACCATGACTTGCGCGAAATTTGAATTTGGGCAATGAATCGTGATCGAGTCAAGAGTGGCGGGAAATTCAAACGAAACCTATTCAGACATTGAACCAGGTTCTCTGAATGCAAGGAGCGCAGCGTTGGAAGCGGAGGGTAGATTAACAACACAAATTAGGGATTTATCAATGTATTTGCTTTAGAGGTTTTATGGCGAACTTTTGATTAATAATTAACTTTGATTGATTGAACAATTATAGCTGATTTCATGACTCTTAACAATAATTTGGTTCATTGTATGGTTCCCACGCGTTACTTGCCCCACTTTATCCTACCATAATCTTGACCGTTATAATTCAAAAGGTGAAATCCGGGGAAGTCCCTTCTCGACTGATATAAACAATGTAATTTAAAGCTTTACCTTTGTTATTGAACCCAAATCTGGCACGAGACACAAATTTCTACCCGAACTATAAACAGCTGACAAAGAAAACGAAATAAAATTGTAACAACTACAAACGAAGCGACAATTATTAACAAAATTTGCGTGCGAGACTTCATTGATGAAGCTTAAATAATTTGGGAACTGAACAAAAACTAAAAACGGAATAACTAGCACCCCTTGTCTCTCAGTACCCTGTGGTGTCCAACTTCTCTCGTGGAAGCCACAATTTTTTCAATTTGTCCTTAGTGACGGTCTTTCCTCATCTGTTTCACCACTGAAGCCCTTAGTGACTGTCTTTGCTTGCCCTTTTAGCAATGAAGCCCACAACGACTGTCAATCTTTGTCTATTTCGTTTATTGCTAAATGCCTTAGCGACTGCCTTTCTTTCTCTATTTCGCTCATCTCTGAAACCCTAATTGACTGTCTTTCCTTGTCTGTTTCATTGACCACTAAAGCCCTTAATGACTGTCGTACCTCCTCTATTTCGATGATCGCTCAAATCCTTAGCAACTGTCTCTCCTAGTCTCTTTCACCACTGAAGCCCATAATGACTCCATATTGCTGAAGACCTTCATGTATCTTCATTTGTCACTACTCAAGCCCTTTCTGACTGTCGTTCTTTGTCTATTTCATTAATGGCTCAAACCCTTTGCGACTGTCTTTCACTTATTTCGTTCATATCTAAAATCCCTGACGACTCTCTTTCTTCGTCTTTCTGTTAATAATGTCTAAATGTCTAACGACGCTGTCCGCGCTCAACTAAAAGAGAGCAACTAAAAGTAGTGTACTTTTAATTTTACTCTTCTTAATCAGGTTGCACAAAGGGTAAATCCATCACATGGTTTTCAGTATAATAATTAAGTTTTGTGGGTAGACGTTCCAAATTTCGCGTTCGCCGACTGTCAGATAAAACTGTCACTTTTGCCTTTCCAGTTTTAACTTTGATAAAATAGTACTTCGATCGAGGCTTACCGTCAAAGAGGTTAAAAACGAGTCGAAGGCGACTTGAGTGCGGTCTTATAACATTATTTCTAGAGTATAATATTATACCGGTTTATTCAGAGTAACTTTAATCAAGTGTCAATTGCAAATTTTGTGGATTACTGTGGATACCCATATTTTCAATTACTAATCTTGCCGCATTTATTTGAGGCATTGCCGAAGTTTCTGTTAATTCCTATTTTCGCCATTGCTTCTAACGTCTATCAAGTGTCAAACTTAAAAATTCACGGTGTAAACTATTTTATTCTGACCGGCGGTTCCTATAGCCTTACAATGGCAGACAGCTAGGACAAATATATTGTTAATAATGATATTCTAAGCCTATATTTAGCACGGCAGAAAATGGGGTTCTGACATCCCGGCAGACAACGGGAATGCCTCTGGCGCGAGCATGGAGTGAGATAGCATTATACATGCCGGGTTTGTTAAAATACCGTAAGTCTGCCTGCCACTGGCTCTTACACTATAAAACAATTATTTTTGCTTGACAAAGAGCTCATTGTACAACCCAAATTTGAGTGTTATAAACTCTGCCGACACGATTCCGAAATCAGATTCATAACGACAAATCGACAAATCATGAAGCAAATACTGTTCGTCGCTCGTGCTCACCAACCTCACCGTTCCAATTACCCTGCGACATAAATTCCCCAAAACGAATCGCAAACAACGCCGAATCGGCCCTGATTAGTTGCCCTACGATTTCCACCGCCAAGAACTGAATTCCGCTGATTCGCGCGAACCTTTTAATTGCCGGTTTTTATCAAAAGCAAGGTGTGAATTTTTAAGGGCGGAAATTAGAGGAGAGGGCTGTTCGCAGTTGAAGACTCTTGTTCGGAGTGCAGCTGGGAGGAGGTGCTCGATTTCCTGATGCTGCTCATTAAGTTCTTTCTGTGGGGTAAAAATGTATACAGGGTGATTTTGATCATGTGTCGTTTCTTAAAAACGATTTTCGGCAAATATTTGGAGTCACCCTGTATGTAAACCTGAATCAATCGGGTCGTCGCCACCCCGAGTGTTTTCCCGTTTCGGGTTATGGCAATAACGGCGTGTTTGATTGATCATTACCGCGACAGTTAAGTTGGAAATAATGTTTGTTATGGGCAGAGCACTTCACCTTATCAGCATGACGTGAATTCCATTCCTGCGTCGAGTGGAGGAGTGCGGAGGGGTGGCGCCAACCCCTGGCAGTTTAATCGCCGCTTTACGGTTGGCGGCTCCACGCACAATAACCCTCGTTCCTTAGTGGGTAACGTGTTAATTAATGAAGTCCAGACCGGATTGCTTAAGAAATTGTTTTACGCGAGTTTAACAACCCTTAGCCGGGCGAGCCGACGGGGGCCGGTTTCTTTGCGGAGTCGGATTGAAATGTATCGAAACGATTATCGAGTTTTACGGGGTACGTGCGGCAAACACGGGTGGCCTTGGGGGGGCATGACTCCCGAATGGAGTACAGATCGGAGATGGAGTGGAGGATCGTTTGCGTTCAATGTGTCATCATCGGGTGGCGATAAATGGTCGGGGGGATGGGGAAATCGAACGCTTGCGTCATTCGAGTGCATGTAGATGGAAAATGCATCCGGATAAGATTGCGGAGTGACGTGGGGGTTTTACTTATTTACCTACTTCATCCGGAGGGCTGTGAGGGATTGGAGGCCGGAAACTAGAAGACGATATGATAGGTGTATGCTGGAAAACCGTCTAGAAAATTAAGAAATTAGAAATGTAGGAAAGGTATAAAGGAGCCTCAGGGGAATCTATAAATCAAGAATAATACTTCAGTTATTAGAAAATTATTTTGGAATTGATAAACCTTTTTGGACGGTGGTGTATGGTGTACTTGTCTAAATCATTCTATTTGAAAAGATTTGTACAGAGATGAATGAAATGAACGGACAAGTGCCACATTAGTACTACAACTTTTATAAATTAAAACAGGTTGAGGAAAGAACCTGTCTTGTAGGAATCCGGAAGTATACCGGTTGATGCACCCGTTGTCGAATTATGAATTAAATCAAAACAATAGAGCACGCACAAAAAGACGTAGTAACAAGGTCATCAAGATGGCTAATAAGATTCCGGTTGTTTACCTAATGTAAGCGCCTTGATTATTGACAGAAATATTCTTGATTGATTCCGTTTTTATTATGAATCTGATTTGATTTTGGATTGATAGGATTCTGATTTTGAATTTCCATTTTGAAATTAATTTTGGAGATTTTGAATGTGACTCAAACCGACACAATCTTTCCGTTCTAGATATTAATTGAGCTAAGGTTTTACCGCAAAAACTCGTCTGATCGCTCAGGCAGTAAAGTCCTGACGAAAAAAAATAATAAACGCGTCCAGAGAAGCAACACAAAGACTTTCAATCTTCTCTCGTGGACACAATAAGAGATTATATTAATTTCATCTTCACTAAAGAGTCCTCCCTCTCGCCACCAGCAAACCGAATCCCAATAAAGCGCGTCCTGTGGTACAAGCGCGGATTCCCGATAATCCCTTCTGCGGCTCATTCGGAGGTGTCAAATCCGGCTTCTTCCGCGCGACTACACCCCAGGTTAAGTCGGGATCGCTTGACAAATTGCCGAATTTCTCGCATTCCGCCGTCGATAAACCGTCGACGCCGGATCCGTATCAGTCGGATCGTTATTTAATCCAGTTTTATATCTCAAAGGCAGCCGCTCGGTAATGTAATTGGCCCTTAATGCCGGCGGGACGTTGCAGCTACATTTTACCTAATTAAAATATAGCAAATCCGGCGGGAATCCGTCTTGTAATTCACTTACTTCTCGTCATCCGCTCCCATTTATAAATTACGGACGGTCCGGGAGTTTTAAGTGCTCGCCGACTCCGGGACGTTCGATCTGCGGGATGCGGGTATCGAAAAATGGTGCAGGTGCCGGGGGAAAGCCGTCCGTCCCGTCCATCCTCGCAAATTTGACGATTCGATTACGATTACGGCGGACAAGTTAAATGCAGGAACGCGTTTATCCGGGGCCTTCCAGGAACAATACGACACATGATTAAACCGTTCGACAGCGTCCGCAGATGCGTGCACACCCGACCGTTTGTTTGAACAACGTCCAATAAATCAACCTGTATTTACTGTTGTTGTACCGTTGATTTATAATCGGAATTAGTTCGGCGTCGTCCAGATATTTATTATCATTTTTTGCGCGATTTCCAGCTCGCTGCCGCGATAATAACTCACCCGGTTATCCTGAGAGACGCCGACTTACACGTGTGCTGCGGTCATAATTTCCGGTTACACGCGGGAAGAAAGCGGTTGCGATGCCGGTTTATTAAATTATTGCTGGAAGTTGGGAGGAAGTGGCGAACTTTCTTATGATTCGGATTCGGGTAGTGAAGGCTCTCGAAACCAAACGTATCACGAATCATGACAATTTTAACACACAATATGCACGTTTTATTTCCGGTGCGAATCGATGCACGTCTGCATCCGGAATATTCTGTGACGACAAACATTAATTAAGCCGGAATAAATTCGAAATAAACTCGATATCAAAATTACTATTCCAATCCAGTGTGTACTGATTTAATGAATTCGGTGTGTTAATTTCCTACACGTTTTTACTTGTTTCCAGTCATCCACAATCAAATCTAAAATCGGACCCAGCATTTAAATCGAATCAAAGGAAATCCAGAAACGGGAAGCTGAAACAAGCCATATTAAATGAGAACGCAAAATCCCTATTCAAATCAGTATCAATTCGAACACCAACGTCGAATCCTATCCTAGAATACAGAGTCCTATTTGACGTCAGAATCCAGAATCTCATATTTAAAATTAAATCCAGAATCGAATCAAATCCAATCAGAATTCAGAATGAGTTATATTAAATCGAAGTTCAAAATGAAAATCCAGAGGTTCATTAATCAAATTACAACTTAGTCGGATTATAATCCAAGATCAAAACAAATCAGAATGCAAAATCGTATGAAATTAGAATCCAAATCAAAAAAATTAGTCGGAATCCAAAATCAAGACAAGAATTAAATCCCAACTCAAAAGCAGAATTACCCTAGTAGCCGCATATATTTTAAATATATTACAAAAAATATATTGGATAAATATTTTTAGTGAGAGGTTTTTGAATATATTGTTTACATTTTATTCAAATGTATGAATTTAAATTTTCTATTAGAATAGTCTATTGCACCTTTGATTTCTTTCAATTTCTCGTGTTCTGCGACAAAACTACCATGTATACATAAAACTTTTACCTACTTGCGTCGTGGTCGTAGTCAACACAATAACACAAAAACTGTAATAGTTTGGAAGCTTGGCTTAGCGATGGATGAATTTAGACTGTCGATTTCGGATTCTTCGGGCATTGGGTGTCGCCAGGCAGGTAATGGTTTATGACCCTTCGGGTTTCCCTAACTGGCCGACAACCGTTTTGCCCGAAGTTTTGTTTGTCTGAATCATATACGTGCGAGAGAAACAAAGCACGGACCAGCAAAACGTGCACATGGGCGAAATAGAGACTGGTAGAGCCAGAAACCAAGTTACAATTAATGCAGTAGAAATTAAGGAAATTATCATGCCAATTGATAATAATTTTGAACTTTTAACTTTTGGGTTCAGTTCAGTTTCATTTCAGGGAGCTTCTTGCACGTATACGTATATGTCCGAGTTTCTTTACTGATATAGGATATCGTAATAGTAATTTACGTTATAAGTCCGGAAAACTCATTTTTACAGTAACGAGTCGAAATGTTTAAAGACGAGGCGACGAAGGAGCCGAGTCTGGAATTTTGAGACAAGTTACTGTAAAAGTTTCCGGACGTATGTCGTAATGCGTTTTATTTCATGCTACAGATACTAAATCATTGTTTTCATTTTAAAAAATGAAATTGGAATTCAGAATTTAAACACCCATGAATTGAGTATCTATGACAACAGTATGATTTGTTGGTTGTATTTTTTTTTACAGGACTTGTACTGTAAAGTCCCATTTTCCGGACTCAAAACTCTGACGTAAAACTAACAAATATGACACAGTATGAAATAAATTATCATTTTAGATATTCTAATTTATTATCAATCATGGCATCTTAGAAAATGGTAATCGATGTTTAAAAAATAAAAGATATAATACAGTGTAAACTCTATATAGCGAAATTGAAGAGACCGGGTATTTATTTACGTTATAAAGAGTTTTCGTTATACAGAGAGCAAAAGAAAACAATATAATAACAATATAAACCAAACAGACCTTAGCAATTTCTACGGTTTAGGGAGTTTTTCGATATATAGGAGTTTGCTATACAGTGCGAACGTAAAGTATGCACCCAATTCGATAAAAAAATTGAGGCAACTTTCAGCAAGAATTCCTTGAACAGGTCAACTTTTGTTTTTAAATTGCCACTTTTTCCAATAATTTTCATTTTTAGATGATGTTTTGTTTTTGAGCTATGACGTCATGCACACTTTTTTTTAATGGCAACCCATATTTTTTTGTATGGAATTAGATACAGTATATCATTCTGAATACTGGGATATAAGCATCTTTAACCTTAAAATGAATTGTTGCCGAGATAATTGGTGGAAAACAAAAAAAAAATAAAAAAACAGCATTTTTCGATTTTATTCACGATTTTATTCATTATTTTGAGGAACATAGACACCCTTCAATTAAGGGAAGCAAACAATTTAGATAGCCAATATTTTTCAAGAAATTACAATAAATATTCGAAGTGTCCTCCAATCATTTCTTGGCAATAGCCTAGCCGCAATTGAAACTCCTGGAGCACATTACGGATGTCTTCAATTGTAGCCGGTCTATTGAAGTAAATCCTGCTTTTCAAATATCGCCACAAGAGGTAGTCCAAAGGAGTGAGATCGGGAGATCTAGCCGGCCATTCAATAAATCCCCTGCGGCCTATCCACTGGTTAGCAAATACTTCGTTTAACTATAACTGCATAATGGGTTGGCGCTCCATCTTGTTGATACCATATGGCTTCCTCAGAAAAGAGATGTTATTTAGAAAATCACTGTCAGTATCCGGTCGTTGCATCATGTTTTCGCAAAATTGTAGGCTGCGGTCCGGATCATCTTCGTTCAATTCTTTATAAGGATGCCATTTGTATGTTTTCAGATATTTCACGACGGAAGTTTGACATATTCTTAAACTTCTAATAGAACATTGAACTGAGTTTCTTCTTTGAGTCTTGGGTGTCCATTTTCAGGCATATTTCTCGCGTAGCCCACTTCTAAACATTTTCGCTCTATCTTACTCACAGTTGATCTTTGGATTATTTCCCGATCCGGATATCTGTTGTTAAAAAGATGAGTGCGAGCTCTATCTGCATAACCAATCATAATTAAAATTTCTATTTTTTCTTTTTCTGACAATTGACGGACCATTGTTATTAGTTTAGGTTTAAAAAAGATTAACAACAATACTCGTAGTTATGACAAAATGGACAATTCTGTTAAGATCGTCTTTTGTTTCCAACGCTTCCGTGATATTTTACTTAAAACATGAACTTGTTCGTCGCCTACTATTCAAAATTTCCTACAAAAATGCTAAAATGCAGATTCAATTCAATATTTTCTTTTTTTGTTTAGAACCAATTATCAAGGTTAGAGATGCTTATATTTCCGTGTTCAGGATGATATACTGTATCTAACTCCATTAAAAAAATATGGATTTCCATTTAAAAAAAAAACGTCGATGACGTCATAGCTCAAAAACAAAACACTATCTAAAATTAAAAATTATTGAAAAAAGTGACAATTTAAAAACCAACGTTGACCTGTTCGAGGAAATTTTGCTGAAAGTTGCCTGAAATTTTTTATCGAATTGGGTTCATACTTTATGTTCGCACTGTATAATTTACACTGTACTTATAATTATGTACCTGATGTTACACCCAGCTCATTTTATGCAATAAAGTCTCGGGAAATTCATTTTTTCCTTTTTAACCGTTTACAGCACCAAATTTATGAAAAAAAGTTTTTTTTTGTTATCTCAAATAAATATAAATACAATATTTCCAGCATAGAAAAAAAAATTAACCAAATGTCTCCAATAAAATATAAGTAATCCTATATAACATAACATATTTCATTCACATTCTTTTTATATAACTAATATTCAAAAAACATTCAATATTTTCTAGTATTTATAATATACTAGCTGGTACCTGTCGCGCGGTGCTATGCCCCAAAAATAAAGTAAAATATCTGATCCGATTTGACCGGTGCAACGAACAGGTAAACCACGAGATAAACATACAAATATTAAAACATTCTTTTTTAGTGAACAGTATCTTGAAATATGTATTTTATTTATTTTTTCCCCTATTCTAGAGCAGTCAGGTAATAGTATATTACATACTGAGGTGGAAAGTAATCCATTCCTGTCGAGAGAATTATATTATAGAGACATAAGAATGGTACTTTTGCCGAAGTTTGTATACTATTTTATTCACAATTAGGTATTCGAAGTTTAATAATTAAATCTCATTAAGATGAACTATTATTGCAACGTTTAATTTAATTTGTTCTATTACACAAATTAGTAAATCACACTAAGGGTAATTTGTAATCGTAATTTTGTATTTGTGAACTACTCACGAGTTACTGCAAGGCTGCAGCAACAATTGTGTGATTGTGTGAACAATTACTAATCATACTTTTGATAATAATTTAAATTCGGGTTGCCCAGCAACATCAGGTGAGTAATGGAATTGATCACTTTACAACCTCTTTTACAGTTGGAACGCAGTCTGTTACTAACTGATTACAATATGAATAAACAATATTTTTGGTTTTCCCATTTGGCGCATACATAAGTTTTTCGGTGTTCCCTCTCTGTAGCAAGCAACATATAATTGGCCATGTGAGAATCATGGACTTTCCAAATTGACCCCAGCAATACTCTGTGACTGTCGTTCGGCTTTGTTGATGGTAATTGCGAAAGCAAGGCGCACTGGAAATTGACGCCGTTTGAAATCGAAAGGCAAATCGAACTATTGGTATGTGTGGGATGAGCACATCTTCCCATTACATTTTCCATCGAGGATGGTCGTTTCAATGGACGCTATGTTGTTCAGGTGTTTCAGCAGATTTTGAAGTTGAAGATTTGATTCGATCGTTTTCGAGTCGTGCGCTATGTTCTTCAGGTGTTTCAGCAGCTTTTAGACTGAAATGTCTTAACCGCATTTGGCCGGGTGTCTCAGCTGCCCTATTGGCTTTCATTTTCCCCGATTTTTTTTTCCAACAGATGATTTTCCTTTTTTGGCCTTTTATTCTCTCAAGTAGTAAACAAACGTAAGACATTCAAAATACCCGGAGCGAGTGGCTGCGCCCCAAAAATAAAGACTTAAAGTTGTGCCCACTTTGAAAGCAATCCTGGACACATCCACAATACATTTTAGCACTTCTCCCTCGACTTCACTATTCCACCCTTGTGAAATGATTTTGACGAAAACTCAAGAGTGACATTTTACGTCTAAAATTGCCACTGTGACAGTTTTATCGGACAGAACACGTTTTTTTTTACGAAAAAGGCGGAAACAGATTGGGCTCGTCAACCTCCCTATGTTACTCCCCATTGGGAATATTATTTCTGGTCAAAATTTCAACGATCTGTTCACCGGTTTAGGAGCGCATAAGATACGAACAAACAAAAAAACAAACCAATATTGATTTTTATGAGATTTAATAGATGAGATGAAATAAAAAAAACTTGAGTTTGTTTCATTGAGAAGCTTCAAAATGGTATCAATAAATTAAAATATTCATTTAAAAAATTCACAATCCAGAATTCCAAATGAAATTATATAGTAAAATCAGTATCCGGAATCAAAATAAATCGGAATCTCGAATCAAATTAAAATCCAGAATCCAAATTAATACAAAATCAGAATATAACCAGACTCATGAATCCAATCAGTCGAGAATGAAAACAGAAGCAGATCCATATTCAAGTGACCTAACCTCAAAAAACAGACTGGCGTACATATTGTGATAGTAAATGTGAGACGCTTTGTTAGACATTTTAATTCCATAGGTACCCTGGATCAACAATTTTGTGGATCATACTATACAGGGTGGTATGGAAGTCCACAAGTAGAACTCGTCAAAATAAACATTTTTTTTATCTATAATTTTTTTCACAAACGCTCTCTTACGGAATTAAAATTATGAATAGTTTGACCCCTAAAACCAATACCCGCCTATGGACCCACGTTCATTGAACGTGAGGGAGGCACAAAAACTTTACCCGATAAACGAATCGAAATAAAAACTGTTTAAATGGAAACATGTAATCACCTACCATAATAATATGCATTATATTGAAGTAGGTTACCATGTAATAATAAATTCTCTAACTTAGATCAGGGATAATCCTTGTTGTACGTGCCATAAACGATAAATGTTGACACACCGACAGTTCGGATACACTTCGAAGCACATCTTTGAATACTTAAAAATTTCAGGTTCAATTTCCAAAACGCGCTGTATAGCCGTCTAAAATTATCAACGTGCTCAGAAGTATTCCGCTTTTGTGGTGCATTCGTGTGTTGCTATTTATTGTGTGTATTTTTTTCTTGGGGTGGCGTCACGGACCTCCCGGCACCTCGGAATGGAAAAACCATGTCGCATCCAGGATAAGCTCGCAAGGAAGCTGCGCACTCCCGATAACCCATTGTTTTCAGACAGATATTAAATGTCATTCAACTCGGAATACACGGCCGCACGAAACAAGTCGAACGTATACTCCAGTATTAGCTTCGACAATGGGGGCTTAAGTGTTCCAATTGTTACTCGACCTTGGAAACCTTTGTTAAGTGGTTTAAGAGAGATTGATGAAGATGCTGGGCTGTTTGAATTTATTAATGGATCTGTGAGGAACAGACAGTCGAAACAATGAATCCGCGTGAATTATAACGGCAGGCAGGAAGTTTTTCCGGCCTATCATTTTCATATCAATAGCGGCGGCAAATCTTAATTTGAGCCATCGCGCGAGGGAAGTTCGGAAGTTCCGGGTGGCGACAATGGTGGAAAGATGCGACGAGCGTAAAAGACACCTGCGATATTTGCATATAGAAGATTTTTCACTGTCGAACCGATTTTTCCTATCATGAGCTCCGACACGTCAGACACGAAAATAACTTTCTAGTTGAAGTTGCGACATGCCGGGGGTGACTGTCTTCGAACTGCAAGAACCCCGGCCGGAATTTTTAAGTGTTTAGCAGAAATAAAACCGTGTGTAATCGCCGGCTTTCCGCGCTATCTCTCCCCTTTATTCCTGGTGGAAAAGTGTCTGGCGCGGCGGCCAATTACCGCACGACTCCGTTAACGAACTAGTTGTTTGCAAGTATCCTGATTAAAGTGCTTCCAGTTTGTTTCGGCGTTGTATTGCAGGCTGATGGTCCTGCCGCACGGCAGGATTAGCGGTAATATTGTTTAATCAGCGGCGCTCATATTTACGGCGCATGCGATTAGACAACGCTATGTATCACATCGACTTGCCGCAAATAACTCAATTATTCCCTAATTGAATTTGCATTAATAATGGGGCTGTTTGTGCACCGCGCTCGCCCAGATTGACCATTGTCTACTAGAGCCTTCAAGAGTGATGGAAAACAATCGGGAGGGGTTTCCGGCACTCTGAGGCTTCAGTAGACAATGGTGTCAATTTTTCTTCCACTGTCTTCTTTCATTCGTCTTGAAACCTACATTTAGTTCCAGTCTTTACAGTGGTCTTTACCAGTGCAACGAACAGGTAAACCACGATGGGTAAACAATGAGCATTACGCTCTTTTTATCTGACAGCGTACTCAATTTCGCCCGGTTTGAACTTTAAATATTTTTTGAGGCACTTAATATGTTGTAAACAATTTGGTAACACCCCCAAAAATGTACATGGCGGCCGCGCCGTTGATTTACAAGCCAAGTGGAAGCAGTAGTGTTTTACTTCGCGGCCGAGAGTGGACCTTATTGATCTAGGACGCTCTCGATAAAAGAGCCCATTCGTTGTTCTGTGTTCCGCCGATAAAAACATCCATTTGTTTCGAGTTCGTCGACTTTTTTTTAAACTCGTCGGTACACGCGGCTCGCGGCTCGAAAATCCCATCGGCGCATCCACCAATTTAAAGCAGCAAGTGTTCGACCGGGATCAATGGCCATCTTTCGGCGACAGTCGGTCTGTCGGGGCAGCACCGCCGCTTTTCAATTAGAAAAAGCGCAGCACGGGCAAGCTGCCATTTGGCCGAATCCTGCACGCTCTTGCGTCACCAGCTCCGGCTCTATCTATCTCATCGGCGATCGCGACAAGGTCTCAGCTATCAGCAGTTAACCTACTTCCCTGCTGCGGAACAGTCAACAAGGAAATTGATGGCCGATTGTTAATGACCCGATATCCGGGAGCGGCGACGTCCGATTGTCTTATCGAGGCGGTACGACTCCCTTCTTCCTTCCACGTTCCAGAAATTAATTTTAATGCGCGTTAATTACGGAAGAGCGAGTGTTTTGCGCCATCAACCCGGCCGCAATAAGGACGGCGAGCCTTCAAAACATGAAAATATGTCCGAGGGGTTAATTAAGGTGGTGGCGAAAAAGCTGTGTGTAACATTGTGGTATCGGTCCATGTCGGCAGCAGTTGCGAAAGAAAAAAGTCAAGTCATGAGGGGAACTAAAAGCCATTTAGCCAGAATTTGGTAACAGAAACATAGAATATAGATGACAAATCGTTGTCACGTTCGACGGGAATGTAAGTGACAAATGCGAGTGTTGAATCAATCCCCTTTTGTTTTGACCCAGTTTCACAAAAAAAGGGAGTCGAAAACATATTTTCATGAGTAATTTATTACATAAAATTTTAAAACTACCCCAGGCGCGTCTGGGACAACTGGATAGAGCTGTATCATTGAGACCACTAGAAAGGCAATTAGATGTTTTTACCGACTTCAAAAAAGGAGCAGGTTCTATGTCCGACTGTATGTATGTTTTTCTTTTCTATAATAGCTAATTTATTTTCTTTGAGCTGAGTTTACAAAAGTTGGAAACACGTTTTACACGTGTTGCATACAATATTTTTCCTAGGATGGTCTCAGACCTCACTCTTCTGGAGAATATGCCCTTACTTAAGCTGTATGCAGTATTTTTATACTCAAAAATGACGTGTTGTTGACACATCTTTCATTGTTGTTCCAGACCTGCTACGAGATGGAACGCTACCTGAAAGACGAACCCAAGATGCAATCGTTCAAAAAGCTCCCCTCGGACATGGAACGGACGTGGTACGAGGTGAACTGCATAGACGACTACGCCGACCGGCACCTGGACGCGTTCAGCTCGGCGAGTTCGCCGTGCTCGTGGGACGAGGGCGCCCTCTCGTGCGCCGTCCTCGTCAAACAGGAACCCATCGACGACGAGGAGGACGACGACGACGAGGAGGGCTACGAGAGCGGCCGCGTGCACAGGGACACGGGCGACGCGCTCCAGCTGCGTCTGGTGGCGACGCGGAATCCGGCGACGTTGACGCCGCCGTCGAGCCCCGAGTCGGGGCCGGGACACAGCAACGGCAGTTCCAGTGCGAGCGAATTGGACGTCTGCGGAGTGCGGGTGGGCGGCGTGTCGCGGAACGCCATCGTGCGGGTCCGGGGACTGGCCAGGTACATATCGGTGGTGCCGCGAACGGCGCAGAGTCCCGTCTCCTCGCCCGCCGCCGCCGCAGCCGCCGTCAAACACCACCGGCTCGACCATTCCCCCGACTCCAAACGGAGGATACACAAGTGCCAATTCCTCGGCTGCAAGAAGGTCTACACCAAGAGTTCGCACCTCAAAGCGCACCAGAGGACGCATACAGGTGAGTCGGTGGTGGATGGAGTACCGAAAGTAGCACTCATCGAGGGCCATTTTGTTTTACTGTCTTGGCAATTGCGTAGTGTCCCAATTATGTTATCTGTAGGTGCCCTTACCAGCTGGTTCTTTAGATGTTAGTTACGAATATGTACTTTGTGTTCTTCCTTATTAAGTACATAAGTTAAACATTTTGTTCCTATCCTTCCGAAACCTACAGATTATTCTAATCCCTAAATCCAAAAAAAATGACTCGGATCCTTTACATCACTTGAACGTGAGAGCCTGAGAAACTGAGAATTTTAGACTTTTAGGAACTCAGTACTCGAGAAACTGAGGTAGTGACAAATGAAAAAATTGAGAAATTGAGGAACCAAGCAAGAAGAAAGAAGGATCTATACAAATTACAAAGAACCTGAGAAACTGAAAAACTGAGAAAGAACCCGATGCCCTGAGAACATAAAAAAACTGGACCCCTGAGAAAATCAGAATAAGGAACTGAAACGTTGAGGCTCTTGGGAACTCTAGGAATTCGAGCAACTGATGTAGTGAGCAAAGCAAAACTAAACAAAGAATCCAGAAATCCAAAAGTGGAGGAACATAAAACCCCTGAGAAGCTCAGCACATAAAAACCTGCAAATCTCAGAACCTGAGAAAAAATCTGGAAAAACTTTTGAGAAACTGATGAGAAAAGGAACCACTGAGGAACCTAGAAATTAAAATAAAAAAACTAAGGAACTGAGGATCTTAAAACCATAAGAACCTGAGAACATGAAAAACCCGCAGATCCTGAGATACTAAAAATCTGCGAAAGAACCCGAAAAACTGGCTGATTGAGAAAACGGGGAAATGGGAAAGAACCCGAAAACCTGGGAACCTGAGTAGTTGAAGCACTTAGAAAATCACAAATCGAGGAACTGAGGTGCTTAGAACAATCAGAATGAGAAATTGAGGCACTTAGGAACCCAATAATCGAGGAACTAGTGAGAAAGAGAAAATCAAAAAACTTAGGAACTGATGAACCACTTAAACTGAGAAAGAACCCGAAATTCTGAAAACTGGATGGCTACAAATTTGAGAAATTGAGAACCTGATGAGAAAAGGAACAACTGAGGAACCTAGAAATTTAAATAAAAAACCTAAGGAACTGAGAATCTTGAAACCCTAAGAATCTGAGAACATGAAACCTGTAAATCTATGAACCTGGAACTGGGAGGTTGAGGTACATAGGAACTCAGTAATTGAGGAACTGAGGTGCTGAGAAAAACAAAAATTGAGAACTTGAACCATTACAACAAACTCGAAAACGTTGATACATAATTGAACCGAACAAGCACAACAAGTAGTTGCGTTTTTTTTTTGCCTGTATTACTCTCGGCATCAGCGGCGGATTTCCATCCCCCGACTCCCTCGACACAACGAAATTTGCATAAACATGTATCCACATCCACACTTCAAACCCGACGAACACATACCGGTAAATAAATTACCGCCACAATTACACATCCGCATGTGTTTCCTCCAAGAAAAAAACCGCTTTGCGGACATAACGCTCGAGAATTTGCGAGCGCAATAACGTGTACCGTAATTCATATTTCTTGTCGGTCGCAACGCAATTAAAGATGCAATTATAGCGAGCGTTATGAGCAACACACAACACAGCACCGGAGGCGGTGATGCATGCCGGTTTTGTAGTTACTCCGGGGCTTCCCGCGACGCCGCCGCCAACGACGAACGACTTGAATAATTGCCGCCTGCGAGTGATTTTTGGGGGGCATTTCGCTCTGGTCCTTCGAATCGCATTTTTCCTATCAAGATCAAGCATGTAAATGATGCTTTTGAAGTGTCTTAATTCTGTGGAAAAACCCAATTTACAGCCAAGAACGAATCAGTACTTAGGAGACTGAAGTTCACAAATGATTTTCGCTAATGCCCATTAAAATTAATATCCAAAACAAGGAGCGAAAAAACCTTTCGTCTTAACAGATCCATTATTCATGACTTCTTTGCCAGATTACTCGGGATCTTGCTCCAGGTACTTTTCGATGAAGGCGACGACATCGTGACCGACTAATCCGTGAGCGAGGTATCCCAAATTGCTCCATTTATATCGCGCTACTAACAGCTCCTAATCCGCTTTGCATTACTCAATGTGTTACTATCATCTAGCAGCTGCAATTCAGAAGCCCAGATTACTCGCTATTAAATAGGGCTAGTCGTGCCGTGGGCTCGATAGTTCGTGTCCTGGTCAACGTGCAAACCGGAACCGAGTCAGGGATTAATGGACGTTTCCGGAGGGACCGGGGGTCGAATAATCAATACGGGACGGGGAGAAGGAGTGACAATCAACAGATAAAATTCGAGCCGATCTGGGGTTGCTGCATCAGAACTAATAAGAACACTAGAACATACATTAGAACTAATGTAGTCACAACAATAGCAGCAAGAAGTAGTTTTCGATTCGCGTAATTTTTCACTGTTTGAACAATCAGAAAGTAACAACAAATAGCTTCATATGCACAATGGCTATTCCTCTCCTCATTCTTCAAAGGCACCAGAAATATGTTGGCCCCAAAATTTGAACGAGGATTTAGAGGAAGGAGCAAACAAAGAAATTGAAGTAATATAAATATGGGACCAAAACTAACAACGAATAAGATGGCTGTGACACTTTCATAGATTGGGAATATAACTGAAAATAATTTTACCGTCTGGACGAAACAGGGATTCTTTTTTACGTCACAGTTCATACAATCCTCATTCTTAGAGCAACTCGTGCCGGACTTGCAAAAAAAATCTACAAGGACTTCGCATTAAGCAACTTAAACACTGCGATTCAAGGTACTCTCAGACTGCGCCAAATATTTGCCAGCTGCTTGCTAATTTCGCAGTGTTTGCCGAGGGAATTAATATCGATTGAAATTCAAGACATTCTCCTTCCTAATTTAATATCCCAAATAAGGACCATAATAGCATCAATGAGGATGTAATTATAATACGCGAATCTTCCCCGGGAATTACGGACGCCCGGAGCGCAAACAGAAAGATCCGTGCGCGCCACTGGTTAAAATCCCCCTTTTTACTAAAAAGTAAATCTTAGTCGTTACGACGCGCTCGAGGCTCTCGGCTAATTATGCAGGTTTAACGCGACGTCAGTGGCGTACCTGGATCGGGTTTGGACTGTGTCAATTTATGACGCACCTCGCGGGGGAGATCCCTATCGCATAATTTTCCAATTAGGCAACATCGAGACATTTGCATAAAAAGATGTTCGACTTGCAAAGCCACTTAACTAATTACCGCCGCGATAATTGCGGTCGTACCGGCACAATTAATTAGCGCCCGAACACGGGTACTGCGAAGGTACTGATAAGCGACGAACAGCTAATTAGCCGCAACGAATTTATTTGTTCGCGTGACGTGGTCGCCGCATTAAGTACTTAGAGGGTCGGGTTTCGTGTGTTTTTGAATCCAGTTTATAATCAATTTTTCATCAGTGGCGCGCATTGTTTAAGTTTGAATCAGCGGCTATTGTTGTAGTCGACGCGAAACAGAATAGGCGATACTAAATCAAAACACAAAACGCCAGACTCGCGGTGAAATGTGTATAAAGCGAGGGAAAGAGCGCTCGAAACAATATATTAATTTGGGGGGAATTAGCTCGGTTTGCAGGTTGTGATCGGTCGCGAGTTACGAGCAGCGGCGAATTGATTTTGGAGCGTTTTTACAATATTGGGACAGTAGTGTTGGACTGGAAAAACGTTGATTGACTTTACAGGGTGTTTCAGAAATAATAATTATAATAAATAATGCAATAACTTTAATCGGTAATAGAACAAATTCTCAACAATTTTTCTTTTTTAAATTAGTGGAAGTTTTTGAAGTTAACTTAGTTACCCGTCACTGAACGCAATGCACAACATTAACGCGAATTAGGCACGTGACGATTTGGGAAGCGCTGCACATAAAGTCTTTGTGTTTCGGCGGAATTTCCGTGACATCCGTAAATGTTAAAGAAATGTGTTTTCGGAACAGCCGTACATAGAAAAGTTGTTGCTTTAGATTTCTACCACTGGTTTCAATTATTGCACTTATTTCTGAAACAGGAATGGTCTCTCCAACGACCGCAAAAAGTAGATTAACAATCATTCGAAAAACAATCTTTTGGAAAACACTTATGGCACTCTTTAGTCGGACGCTCGGTCACTAACTTTGATAATTTATTAATTTTAAGTAACAAATAAAAAGTCTTCAATTTTCTAACAATATTTATTTTTATACGTTCGGTGCCATCTATAGTGCCAACTTCGCCGTGGAAACGCAATTATTCGACACGTATCTGGTTTCGGCTCGTCTATTTTGCGATCGATGTGACACGGCGACTCCGGCCCGAAAAACCCTCGCTATTTCCAAACAAGTCACGTGTGCTGACACAGCCTTGTCATTTTGTTGCAATTTTCCTGCAAAACATAACCGTATAAATTGCACTCCTTCCCGGATCGGTGGCGGGTCAGCAAAACTCGACTCCGGTCGACTCCCCTCCGGTGATTCCGTGACGTGCATCGCGATGCAACGCCGATCATCTTCCGGGGATCGAAAAATAAATAAATACTTGTTGACTGCAAGTCCGCACCAAAAAATTTCCAGATGCAAACGAACCGTGGAAACGGCGGCCATAACGCGAAGACTCGTTCGTTGCGACTCAATTACCGAAGTTTTTATTTATCGGCGTCGCGGTAACAACAGGAAGGCGCACAATGCTCGAGAAGTCGTCCGCAATAAATATCAGAGCGTGTAAGCGGGCGCCGTCTTTTTGAATTTCTGGAATAACCCTTCCGCGTTCGGGGAATGAAAGAGGCGAAATTCCTGTGTGCGACACACGCATTCCTGCGCCCTCGGGAGCATCGTCAAAGGACGTTCCGGGAAGGGGGCCTTCCTTTATGTAAAGAGGCCTTTAAAGATTTCGAGGTGTGCGATATCCGAAATTGGGGGAATTAGGGGGTTCGCCTTCTTGTTAGCAAAAAAAAAGGTGTATCCGTTCTTTTCCTCCATTTCAGAGTAACAATCATACAGAGCATATCAAAAACGTAAAAATTAAAAAGTAAACAAAATTAAATTGTACGTTTGAAGTAACAGCTGTGAAATTGGCGGATGCGCCGGGTCACCCAAAATTTAAAAAGTAGAATATTTTTCGATTTTCACGGGTATCCTTGATGAACAATTTTGGGGATGGTATGTAACGTAGATAGATTTAGTTTTCTTACACACCCTTCCAAGACGATTCATTTTTAATGAACACAACAGAGAGTTGCGAAACTATTATTACCGCCCCCGACGGCGTGCGGCGGTGCGCCGCTCTAAAAATAGCCGTCGAGTTATGTACAACGAGCGACATAATTGTATTGTGACGGCGGCGTCGAGACGCTGCCAAGTGCACTTGCCGCGCCGTTTACCTTGGTTGGCGCATTGTGTATACGACGCTGACCCATTATGCACAACTCTTCGCTCCTTTCGTGCTAATTATCGGCGTTTACGCGATGCGGAAAACGTGTGTAGTTTCCTGTTACATCTGCGACGGTAATTGTCAGATTTTTGAGGTTAGGTTACAATAACAATAACGAATTTAAGAGTATCCAGGATTGTCAATCCGTTCCCATACATCATGTGTTCATTTAAAAAAGTCATCAAGTCCTCTATGAATTTGACATTTTAACGTACGTCTATTGCCAAATTAATAATGTAGTATGTATTGTTGGTTGCAGACTGTCAACTTGTAGATGAAACAATAAATCACATGCGTTTTTCAATTCGTCTTCGTCACTCAAAAAAGCATGACTTTTTAAAATGAACACCTTATATAATATCATCGGACTATCAGACACTATTAGAAAGTCAAGGCTGAGAATCTTAGATTGTGGAACATTATTGCTCCCAATCCAACTCGTGTTCCTGTTCATTATTACTATTTATTGATCCGGCCATTAATGTACGTCGTAAATAAAACATGCAATAATGCAAAATTAATTTAATAGTCGTAGATAAAAATATCTTTTCAATTGCGAAAATCAACCGTTTGTGTTTCCTTTGTTTACGACCAACAGCATTCGATTCTTTCCACTTTTATTGGTAATACGAACGCATTGATTCTATATTTAGAAAGATATTTTGAGAAATATCGAGTTCCTGTGCTTAAAATTGGAATATAATTCGGTTTGTTGCCTTGCTTTCGATACAATATAGACATGGTGTAGATTGGGCCTGATCTGTTGGCTCTAAAGCATTTATTTATTCTTTGCAACCAAATATACACTAGTGCATTTTTACTCATAGTTGGTCTAATTATGCGACCAACTTCCAGTCCTTTACAAATGCACACAATCGCCACGAAACTCACTAAACTCCCCCGCCGTCCCTTGACCAATTCTTATCCCCTGACAACCAACGTTCGCCAACAATCAACCCCTCCGAATACACCTGTCAGAACCCCAGAGCCAATTTATATCTCGCACGTCAAAACTCTTGTCTGTTGTGTGTGCAATTCGTCGTCGGGTTTGTTTGTCACGAGATGGCAGACACGGAACAGAAGCACCCAGAGAGCCATTAATTTTAATTCCCTTGCTAATTTCTTGACGCTCGCTCCCTTTGAATAAACGGAGTCGCGTTCATACCTCGCATTCAATTTAAACTCATTTGGGCCCTGGCCGCGTGTGAGTCCACGTTAATGTGGCGCAATCCCACTTCTGCTGTTAGAAAAAATTCTTTTAACAGAAGTCTTTGTCTTTTGTTTATCTGAACGGTAAATCGGAAAAAGTGTCATAAAACCTCATAGGATTTGACACTATAAACTTCATTTTAACAGAAAGAATTTCAAAGCTCGCTGTTAATTGTGGAATCTGCCACCGCCACGAGCGACTTGGCGAACAGGAGCGTCTATTAGCAAGCCACTTATTGTGGCCTTTGAAGCCGTCGAGCGGATACAATATGATAAAAATCGCGCACTTTACATTTTATGGCGACATAAACGCGCGGCAATTCTTTTATCTAACGGCGTTCGGATTGGATTTCGTCGTGCCTGATGCAGGAAGAGTGTACTTTATGCAGGTTTCGAGTTTGAGGAAATTCAATGGCCCTTTATCGGCGTGCAGACGGGAAGGATGTGTTGGACGACTTGTCGGGAAGTCTGGAGACGAGGCTTTCGGAGGACGTGTAAATCAAGATATAATATTGACAAACTTAAAAATGGTGGAGGCGCCGGGTAGGTCTCTCTCTCTCTTCGTTAACAGATAAACACCCTTGTTCGAATCCCGGATCATTATATTCCCATACTTGCAACATCCGCACTTTTTCCTCCCTTCCAGGTGCCGTATCGCCCCAAACTCGAAAACAATAACGCCGACTACACTGCAGCAAATCTCTAAATCCTCTCATCTCCTCAAACACCCACCCCCGGAGTCGGCGACACGATAAATCGCTTTTACTATCCAATTTTCAGACGATGCCAAGGTGATGTTTTTTCTCGTGCTTGTCGGTGATCGACGACCCGAGTTGACGGTCACCTGTCAAACTTCCCCAGGGTCTTGTAGTCTGTCAAAACGATCGGTTCGTTCCATTTGTCATTTACTCGAAACCATCGAACACACTTGGGCTGGTTCGGACTTGAAACGTCGTAAAATTAACGAGCATGTATAGATCCGGGACGATGCCGTGTTTTATTATGCAGAAATATGGAACGTTGAGTGAGTTGTGGGTAATAAAAGTGACGATTGTGGCGAAATGTAGCAGATTCTTTGCGTTTTAGTGGTGGGACGTAATTGTAATGTTGTGATGGTTGTTGTTCGGCAGTGGCGCGTTATGCATCAATCACGTGTCATTCTGGTTACAGACTGTATTACACGTTGTTTTAGTTTATCGTTGCATAATTACAGTAATCACCCGCTCATTTGGTTGTCTGCATTTCAAACTTGCTTGACTGGTATATATACGTGAGGGGGCGTGTAAAAAATTCCTCCGCATCCCCTCCCACACCGGCATATCATCACCACTCTCTAATTTATATAATACCGTTTCACAACTCGCGTTTACCCAACTTTTCCGCCATCGACATTAAAGGATCTCCTGAATGAGATCCTTCGACGAACGAACGCGATGATAAAATTATGAAAGTACGCGAAACAGGACTCCGTTTATATTCCGCTCGTGCTGAATGCAAATGAAATGTTATGAAAATAAAGGTGAGCATACTTTCTTTGACGCGACTGCTTCGTTTCGTTTTTCGGAAAGAGAATTTTTATTTTTGTTTCACTCAAGCTCCTGGTGATCATAAATGGGTTTCCGTGAGTACAATGTTGTCCAAGGAAAGCAACCCATTGAACAACGTTAATCGCGCATTTCATCGCTGCTCCTGCAAAGGCCCGCAGCCGCTGTAATCTTATTCTAAAGTTCTTGTGAACAAGCAGTATCGCAAGACATCCTTTCGGTGTTCGTTTCCCCTTGCAGTAAATTAGCCGCAGAAGCTGTAATTAAGTTAATTCGTTAACAAGATCCGTTACATTGTTTTATGGCCGTTTGAAATTAATCATTGTAATTAGGATTATCATGGCGCAATGCTGACGGATAATGTGGTTTTTATTGTGGGGAACGGGACGAGGTTCGGGCGGAACTTCTCGGTGTGAGTGGGGCGGTTGATTGCACGCATAAGCAAGATGATGAGGATGATAGCACACTGGTTGTATTTTGGGCAGATAACGATGGCTGCTCTATTTCTTATCCACTGTACTATTAGTTTTGTTGTTTCAATTTTTAGAACTAATTTCCCAGTTTTTTTTTTTTTTATTTAGTCTGTTGGGGTTTTCATCAAGTCAACTATGTTACTGAGGTTTTGAAGATCCATAGGTTTATTCCCTTGAAATTTAAAGACTATTCTGTTCATTTCGGTATCATCAGGAATCTTGAGAATCGGTTCAATTCTTTTGAAAAGTGTCAAGTTTCTAAGGTATACTCATTGTTCCTCAAGTTCGCTCAGGTTTCTTAGAGTGTCATTACGTCTAGGAGGCTGTATGAGTCCCAGAATTAGGTCAGGTTTAATTACTGTGAATCGTTACCTGAAATTTCTCAGGTCTCATGTTTCTTCAAGTTTGCTCAGGCTTCTTAGGGTGTCATTGTCACTATACCGCCATATAAATTTCAAAATTAGATCAGGTTTCATTTCGGTATCAATTCTGAAAATCGTTCAAGTCTCCTAATGTTTTTTTTATTATTATGAGGATGTATTTCCAAAATTCTAAATGTCTCTTAGGATTCATTTGTTTTTCTTTTTTTGGTTGTGACGTAAAATCTGTATATCACAGAATATTTCTGATAACGGGTTGTATTACTTGGCAACCCAATATTAAAAAAATGTAAAATTTCACCACTTCACCAACTTCAACACTTGCCACTCTTTAAAAGTCATCGATTATCAAGCGAAATTTGCAGGAGCTTTGTGTTTGTATTTGTTTACGATGCGAAATGTCAATAAAATGACATCACAAAATGTGAGTGTTATGCCAGCTGGATCTTGTTGTTATCAGTGCGGGAGACTTCGTTGTTACTTAAAATACGTTCGAATTTTGACGATCTACCGTTTAGGCCCTTTGGTCTAAGATATAAGTTTTACGATAATGTACGAAGTACGGTAATGTAGACAACCAACTATACCATGTCACTCACTCATCGATGTCAGTGGTTGGATTCTTGTTTAATATGAGGATGTATTTTCGAAATTCTAGATTATTTCTGGAGCAAACAGCGTAAACAGAAAGTGACAGCGGATACGGCAGATGGACGACCGCCGATGGAATTAATTAAATTTTGTATCCGTACTTTCTCGGCACAGTAATGGTGGAGGCGCCGGGTTAAGTTTTGAATTCTAATTTTTCTTCTCTCGGTCGATAAACACAGCAAAAGCCCTTGTTATTCTCAACCCACATCTGCATCTAATCTAGTAATTGCTCGAATCGAAGTTAATTCCTCTCAAGATCCGTCTCTAGGAAATCGAGAGTGGGTAAACACCATTACCGGCACTTCGGCATTCCTCCGAGGCCCATCCATGTTGACAACCCCAATAATCCTCCCGTCTTCTCTCTCCCTTTAATCATGCGAACTTGGACATCCAAATTTCAACCCCGAGTGTTTTTTCCACGGCGCACCCCACTTCGCCGTAAAAATATCATCCCTCCCCACAAACAACGCAAAACACTCCGCAAATTATTACATTATTCTCTTTTCCGAGAGAGGAGCAGATAGCGTTTTATCAAAGTGCGTGCGCCGGATGTAGACGTGTAAAAATGACTGTCTATTTTTCCATTCTAATGCTCCGAGGACGAAATAAAGTGGTGCATTAGCTAAATTAATTGCTGTGTTCTTTTCCTTTTTTCCGCCGGGCGAAGCTCCTCTGTTCGGTTTTCACGTGTGGAGGCAAAAAGCCGTCCGGGCGGAGAGCGATTTTTAATTCCCTCTTCCAGGACGTAACGAAGCGTCGGCTGTATCAAATTCCCGTCGTGTTTGCTTGACAAATTTCGCCGCAGAGGCAGGCAGCACTTGGTAATTTTAGATTCGCATCGTTAGTGGTATTCCGCTGATTGCCGCTGGCGGTACCACTGTTTGAATAACCAAATGAGTTGTCTTATTTGGCAATTACGATCCGGAACGGGGAAAAAATCGCGATAAAGCGCGACACGACGCGGCCGGAAGGAGAAGCACAAATATTGATTCGCGTCCCGTGGGATAACCGTCTTCGGAGGAGGACCCGTCGAACGGGAATGAGATATGCAGATCCGGTCCGGTCGCAGACGGGCACCATCTGCATTGCTAATCGACGAGGGCGTCTTTATGTTTTTATTTTTTCCACAATTCGGAACGCACTCATTCATCCATCTACACGTTACCTCTCCTAATCCCGGCCTTTATGCGCACCGTTTGAATAAAAAGTAATCTCCGTCTGTCCGAGGCCTTATCAATTTATGCTAGTCCCGGAGCTTAAAAGTGCATCTCTTGTCAGCGTGTGCTCCGCGCTGGAAAACAAGTGAAACAGTTTATTGAATCCCGTTGCCACGCCGACGACGTTGAGCCGGCATTTGCTTTTTATCGCCCTTAATTTTTAACGGGGGCAGTGGCTGCACTCGCGGATGTTTATTCCTAAAATATTGGGCTAATTTCGGAGGCCCCCGTCCCGTAATTGTGTTTTCATAGGCGCGCGGGAAACTTGTCAGATGAAATAAATTCAATTTTAATTGGACAGTTCGCTGACTTGTATCCAAACTTTATTCATAAAGATTACAGTTTGATACTGCGCCCGGAATTGCCGCGATAAATCATGGGGAAGGCAGCAGTTGAAGTCGGGGCGTTCTGTATCGACGAGTGGATGGATAATACGAGCACTTTTTTTATTTATTTTCAACAAGCCGGCCCCACTCCACACACAACCCCCTCATATTCTTAACGAGATTACATCGGAAAGTTCGGCGCGCATAAATTCCCGAAAGAACATTAAGGATGCAGTTCAGCTCGCGGAATTATCTTTTTAACACCAGAGCGAACGTGCCTGCAATGGCTATTAAAGTGCTGCAACTAAGTCTCATTTAGATTACCTCTTGTATCTACATATTCAGCTCGCGCGCGCGAGGCCGCACCGTTCCGAACGGGGAGGGAAAAATTCGATCCCTCCTTTCGGAAAATTGAATTATTCGGTCGCAATTAAGCGGGTAAGGTTTCCGGGAGCCGGCGATCCGGAATCGTCCCCGGAACGTGACTGCCAGACTATCGAAAGAAACATTGCTTAATTTTGAAAGTTCGGAATCTCCGCAATAATTCATGGCGCAAAGAGGTTCCCGCACATAAAACTTTTAAAAGTTACTTAAATTAGGAATGTGGTAGGTGCCTTAATGGGGTCGGGATGTTTAAAGGCGCAAGTAATTACCGGAGCCGTTCTTCCGGAAAAATCAACACTCGCATTTCATTAAGTCGGGCGACTTCGATGCGACCTGAGGAGTTTCGGGTCGGGGGGAAAGCAAAGACTTCATTTTAAAGTTGCCTTTTATTGTTGTTTTATATATTAATAAAAAAAAAAAAAATTATTGGGTGGTATTAATAAAAAAACAGTATCTACTTATAAGTAAATCCTTTAGATATCAGCATGTTTTGATCAGCATCAGTATGTTCTTATAAGAACCTACTAAAATGCATAAGAACGTTCTTCAAAATATGGTATTTTATTCTTTTGTTGCATTTGATACTGTGTAATTTTTTTTCACTTTTTATTCTTGGGTTTAGGAATTGCCTTTCTCTTTCTGTTTTAGTTGGTACACTTGGGATATGTATTCATTAAAGTGCAGTCGATTGCCCCAATGACGGTTGGAAAATTATATTGCTCTGGCCGTTTGTGTTTTTCTTCCTCCAAAGAAATGTTATGCTGCGGAAAGAGAACCCATGTATCGGCCTTTTATACTATTCTTTGCGCCACATATCGTACGGCATTCGAAACTTTAGGCTGTCTTCAGCAACTCCTCGCTGAAACCCTGAAACGAAAGTGTAACTTTGTCCGAATAGGTCAATAAGCATAATTACCTGGATCAGCAACTACCGCAAAAAAATCTTGATCCTCTTCTAAAAAGTAATCAGTACTTGCTTTTGTTAATACCACCCATTGCTTCTATTCCCTCTCAGGCGCTAATGTGGTTTTCGACTAAATGCGATTAAACATTATGTCCAATTCCATTTCTCTCTAACCCGGCGCATCCAGCACTGCCTTCCGGTAGTCTTACCTCCGAAAACCCGATCCTCTGATCTCAGTCTGCCTCTCCCATATATCAAGTGCCTCCAGTGTTCTTGTTACCGGACAAAGTTAAATCCATCTCCGACAATAATTGGGAATCGGCTTACCCCACCAAGTGGAAACATAATACGCGCCTTGGAAGTTCCATAAAGGAAAATTACCCCGGCTCCAAACAAGTTTTAATTGTTGTTAAGAACACGATCTTCGTCTCGTATGTGTTTGCGACTCGATATTGCGACGTGCGATTTTTCCGGTGGAAATTTCCCAGTAATTTTATTTGGTCGTCGGTCTCCGGAGAAGCTGACGCGAATTCATCAATCAGATTTGATTCGGGCCCTAACACGATTTGGGACTTATGAATACTGACCAAACTGACCACCTTTCACGCGGGCAGAATCGATTGAAGTTGCCGAAGCCGCAATGGGCGGTTTTCCCACGACCCTCGGAGGGGCGAGACGTGATTTCGGTCGACTCGACGGAGGTGGGGTAAAAAATAAAAAAGGGGGCGGGCCACGTCAAAACATAACTACGCCCGATGAGCATACAACCAACAATACAATCCCGTCCAGAAATACGTCTTATCTTCCGGAATTCGAGTCAGGTCAACATCCCCACTTAATAAACACATCGTAAACCAGACTGGGGCTATAAACGGAAATGCTTCATGAAGAGACCCTTCGCATGACCATAATAAAACAGTCCGATTTTCAGTCCGCCCTCAGGCTCGGCGCTCGGAATTGCTTGTTCAACCACAAGAGTCTTTTAATACCGGTCTGTAAACAGCGAAATTAAACTGGGAGATTGGAAACGTAAAGTGTCAAGGTAGTGAGGATTATTTTTCAGGCGCAGTTCGGCGAAAGGGAGCCAATTTGAAATTTAATAGTCCAAACATGCTCAGAAACGTATTTTCTTTGAAGTCGAAATTTCATATCGTCGAGGATCATTGCGAAACTGGATTCATATTGGCCTTTTGATGGGGCCCCGGTGCAGTCGACCAGTCCGTTGGTGCGTTGCGACAATTGAGTATTTATTATACTAAAATTGTGGCGCGCTATTTGTTTTGCAAACACCATTGAGCTACGAAAAAAAAACACACGACCTAAATACGACCGCTGTTATTAAATTTCCCGAAGCACTCCATCACGATCTTTAATCAACTCCCGTTTCGGAGCGGAATTCTTTTCCTCCTTAACCACAATGTAGCGAATACACGTTCTGGATGCTTAAGAAATGGGACGTCGTTTAGCCGGCGGTTCTCGCAAAAAATGGCCTTTTCCCCAATAAGTTTTGCAAACATTTGCTTCGAAAGAGGTCAGATTTTCTTATGAATAATCGGGGGCATTACGGCGATGGTGACAATAACGAATCGATTTTCGGGGGGGCGCGCGAAACAACGTGATTAACAAGATGAACTGGGGAGGTTCGTTTAGTGGAAGTTTTATTACACTATTCGTCAGTGCGCTGTGACTGAATATAGATTAATTATAAGGGTGTGCGACAATATTTCAATTACATAATTATTTATTATACGTGGGTAAGTTTTATTGGAGTGTACTCCTTAAGAATCGATTTGTAAAGCCCGGTACGACAAATTGGCAAATTGCGTAGTAAAATCGAGCGTTAACAAACAGCGTTGTTTTCATTAACCCTCTAAACTGTGCCATGTATTGTTGGTTGCCGGCGTCCTTTGTTATTGTCGTATATTGCTTCCTCCCTGTATTTCTCCACTCCTCAACCCCTTTAATTTATTTATATCTATTGATATATATTTGAATGTGAATAAGAGTAAACTCCAGTCGCGCGTCGCCGCTGACACGCACAATTACTTTTTTTTCATTCATGTTTCTTTTAATACACGCAAATTTGGGAATTTAAGATTTCAATAATCCAAAATTTTCAAATTTGCTATGTGCAAAGTTCAAAGATTTAAAATTGTATCGATCCAAGTTTCGAATAGGCATTTACAAGTTGAAAACTATCAAATGCAGGAGTTCAAGATTTCGACAGTTAAAAATGCTCACCATTCAGAATTTTCAGTATTGAGCTCAGATTAAAAATGCTGGTACACCACTAAAGAAAAATATTCGAAAAAATTTAATATGTCTACTATAGTTTAATTGAGAGCATTAAATTTTCAAATCTGTCGAAATCGGAATTTTTTTTCTTTATTAATTTATATTGTTTAACATCCCTGTGTTGTTTCAAAATCACTTTCCACCTATTTTAGACTCCATTTCAAATTCAACATAAATTATAAAATGATCACAATCAGGGGGTCTACCACTGACATCGATGAGTGAGTGGCATGGTATAGTTGGTTGTCTAAGTTACTGTACTTCGTACATTATTGTAAATAAACTTTTAACTTAGTCTAAAGGGCCTAAACCTTAGGTGGTCTAAATTTGAGCGTCTTTCGAGTAACAACGAAGTCTCCCACAGTGTTCACAACAAGATCAAGACGGACTTACAAAAGTGACTTAACCTCTAATATGGAGTTAGAAAAGGAATAAATATTTGATTTAGTGTTTGTTCCCCGCCTGGGGGTCGTTAAGAAAGAGTAAGGTTATGTCTGTTTATTATTTATGTGGCATTTATTTCAGCATTAGTTCGTTGTATAGTTTGTGCCCTTAAACAGCTACAGAACACCTTAAAAGAGTTAGACACAAGTAATACACTTTCTACTAAGTACTTAAATTATTGTCTCTTTAAGATTTTACAATGAGTATGGAGTACACAGCATTGTACGTTTTACTTTTCATTCTTGAACGCTGCTATGGTTTAAGAAATAAAATGTTGATATTAAGCCTAAGTTATTGTAACAACCTTTCACCACATTTTCCATTATTTCTGTGGTCCAATTACACTATCTAATTGGTCTGACACTCCTCCAGTAATAGCACTAAAATTTGTGACAAAATTCAACTCAAGTCAGCGATGTCGACGACCAACTATACCATGTCACTCACTCGTCGATGTCAGTCGACTGGTTCATTTTTCTTCACACAACACGTGTCTTGTGATAATAGTTTTACATTAAACAGTTAGCTTTTTGACATTATCTAAATGCAAAATGCATCAGCACACTGTCCAACGTTCGCTTTGTTGTGGTCCGTGTAACGTATTTACCTACAGGAAATCTCATTATGACCACGTAATTTATTCAACAACAGACCAATTTGGACATATATCGGTGGACGTGCGCCGATACCATCATTGGCGAAAAGTGGATAAAGCCTCTCGTACAGTCAATCTCACAAACGAACGATTTTAACATTACGGTTACTTCATTTTATAGTTTTCACCTTTTTTCTTTTATTCCTCACTTTTCTTTGTTTGTTATTATTTTGACTCCTCGCACGTTTGGCATCCTTGATACAGCAATAACTGAACTAAAGAGACGACGCAGCAGCCATACTTTTAAATGGCCGCATTCTGCAGCGCCAACTCGAAATCGATAGGACACTTGCTCCCCAAACCCGAGACAACATTTCTCACGAGTACATTTCCAATTTGAAAAACACAATTTGAATGTCTCAACACGGTTACGTTCCGCGTTTTTCGGGGCCGCCGCGTCACCGGCAATAAAACTTCTTGTCCATTACGTAAATTTGATGCTTTTTATCGGTTATAAAAGCCGAAGTTTTTATCGGTTTACATGCGACACATCGCTCATAACTTTGTGGGGGGCGGACGGAAAACACATCTGCGGATAATTTTCGTCGGACGTTTCGACTGGTGAGACGTGCAATTATTCAATCAAGACGCTCCGACGGCGAAGAGGCAAATCTCCGTTTTAATTATCAGTTCCCTAATTGGATTTCTATGGAGAAAATTGTTACTTTGACAGCTTATGCATCAAATTTGATATTAGTCTGGTGTTGACGAAGATGTATAATATCCAGCTTCTGGAATATTGCCTCCGAGCAAGCAGGCTTACCGGGTGCGTGGGGGCGGATCGGGGCTCTTTCGGTTCAGACACATTAATTAGCTCCTGTGCCGATACCGACAATCGAGAACACCGAAAAGAACCCAGAGTCCGACGGGTCGTTATTGTCGCAAGTGCTCTATTCCATTAACGCCCGACATGATTCGCAGCGACGGCCGACATAATGTATCCCGAGGCACGACACCCTCGCCGTCCTTCGGCATGGCATTTGGATATTGATTTTCTGCTTCATCGGCTTGTTTGATAGGCGGGAACGACGACTCGTGTTGCTGTTCTTGATGGATTACGTCGCTCAAGATCGGGACCCAGCGCGGACCCCTGAGCTACACCTGTATCGGTAATTAATCGCTCCGGAATGCGACTGTTCTTTCGCAAGAAACCGCGATCGATCCGGAATCCGGACTAGCTCCGATCGCAATTCGGAGCGGTCCACCTCTAGTTTAATTACTTGGGAAAACTTGGAACCGATTAATTCGGAAACTCTTTTTGCATCGCGGAGGGATAGATAATGGCGACGATGCGATGGGACAAATTTGGGGAGGAAAGTGCTGAGTCACCTAGTGAGACATCACTGGGGCTTTGTGCACTGTCATGTCTTCCAGCAGAGATGGTTCGATACGGATGTACATTATATAGTATTAGCATACGTCGTTAAACAATACGAGAAGATATGTCGGACCCCCAAAATTGATAGCCCCCCTTCCAAATGACGACACTGAAAAATGCGACAATCGAGAGCGATTAAGTCGCCACGCACCGTGCAGACATCGGGACTAAGCCAAACAAATCGCGGGGCGTTCTCAACTTTTAATTTCCGTTAAGCTAACGACTTTACTTTATACCTGTCCGAAGGGCCGCATCAATCTTTCTTTCGGCTCCGCGGAGTTCCGGTTTCATTACGCGCGAGATTCGTCTTCTGGACGCTCCTCGAGGACAATCCTAATCGATAAGAGCGGTGTTGAAAAGAATTTCGCGGGATCCTTTAATGGATCTCGGGGAGGGGGCGTGATTATGCCGGAATGCTCCGAACGGACCCGGCGCATCCACCATTTAAGATGAAGCCTTCAGCCGGACGGTCCATCACCGGCGAAAGCTTCATTACATTCTTCGTCGGTTATTCCGGCGCGAGCACGAGCGAGGTAAATGGTCGGAATCCGTCTTGTGTCAGCGTCGGAATCCTTGCACGTGCGAGCGCCCCGCATCGGGGAAGGACGAAGAACAGCGCGACATGAATATCCATGACTGCATGATGGATCGCGTCGGTTATTAATGGTTCAGCGCTGCCATTACGGCCCCAGACATCGCGTGCAATTTCTTGTAACTGCCGCATCGACTCTTGTTTCTCGCGTTTTGGTAGACGAGACGTTCGCCTTCGGTACATGAGCTGGGATGACTTCATTGCCATGAGGAATGGTCGTATATCTATTATAACATGTTTAAAGTTATTTTTTCTTGTCTGACTATTCATCTTAGTCTTCTGCAGTTTCTATGTAGTTCGGCAGTTGGATTTCCTGGCGTATGTGATATCCAGGCCGAGCCGAAGCCGATGTTTTATATCACAAACAAGCAAGGGCAAGCAACTTTCTGGCCGCGTGCTCGAGCAATCCGCAAAAGCTGCTGTTCCCGGAGCGAAATGAGGCCGGAAAGATCGTACTTTCAGCTATGGGATGAAGGAAATGTATGTACTATCGTCTGTTGTCAGTTTTGGTACCGACCCTACTAAAATTGAATCCTACCCGAAATACACGGTTCGATGCCGGATTTAAGGTACCACTGAGAAACCTGTAAAATTATAGAGCCTGAGAAACTATATAACGTTGAACCAAAAAAGATTATAAAGTATCGATTAAATCTGGGAGACTGACTGAGAAGTAAACAATTATGAAACCTGAAAAGCAATGACATCCGAAGAAGCTTATGAAGCTCGAGGAAATACGAATCCTCGGCGACTGCGATTTAAGAAATTATGAAACCTGGGAGATTCTGATTTTGTTTCGTTAGTTGCCTTCCTTACTTCTCAGTCGCCAGTAAGTAGGTGGTACCTCACTGTCCACTCTACGGATCTGTGTTAGCTATCTAAAAACCTTTTGGCACACAGCGTCCAAAATAAACCTCTACGCTCCAAAGTCCATTCGCTTGTTCTTGTAACTCGAAAAACATGTAAATCCGTCGCTACGTAAGCCCGCCGGCAAAAAGACGCATTAGACTCGGACGAAATTCCCGCCAAATTTACGATCTGCAAAAGACGGATTAACGCTATTTATACAGGAAATGGGAAAGGGCTCACTCGTGGCAATTAGACGTCCGGACCTAATACCTTAATACTAAAATAGGTTTGTCTTTTCCGGTGCCCGGACCCGAGAGTCGTGTGTAAACAGATTGACTGACACGGTTTGCGGCCGCCGCAAATTACCCCCATGAATATGTATCGATGGCCGGAATCAGAAGAACTTGGTAATGTATTCGCAACGTGGTCGACAGAGTTTATTAATGCATGCATGCGGTGGTTCCCCCGAATTTTACCGAAAACTACTATACCTATCAGCTCGCTTAATTTAATCGGAAAGTTGGGGCGCTTTGTAAAAGGGTTGAAAACTTTCGTTATTGCGAAAGTGGAAAACCATCGACGTCCTTTTAATTAAATTCTGCTCTTGGCGGGCACTTGACATCGACGAGGTCACCTCCGGTTTCCGCAGAAACTCATCAGGCCTTCCGGGGAACTCTCCTCTTGGATTCGAGTCGAGCGGAAATTTTTATTCGACGGACGTTTCGGTTTAACCTTGTCGGACGGCCATTACCTTCCCTTCGTCTGAGTGTTCTCGAGGAATAGATTGCAGGAAATTTATGAGGAAATGAGGCTACATTGAGCGAACAAGTTCCAAGGGCATTGCTTAATGTTTTCGTGCGGGAGCACTTCCGTGCGTTCAAAAGCTAATATGTTCACACATGCAGACGCTCTTTAACGGCAGTATGTTTTTAGTTTTGGGCTAAAATAAGTTGGATTCCTTTACCTCATTTCGGTCTTATTCGCATTCTGGGGCTTCTGACCCTTACGCTCCTGTTCGTTTTGTTTTCGTAATGAAATACCCCTTCGCAGCTTGAAAAATTTAATAACATCCGAGACAAAAAAAAACGGCAGCAGCAGGTACAGCTCAAAGGAACGAGATAAATATTTTAAAATAAATAAGGCAATTTAAAAGCTCGAGGGCCCGAACGGAACGAAAGAAGGGAATTTAAAATTTATGACCGGCAGAGGAGCTTCGACACGGTCAGCGTAAGCTCATCCGGATCGAGCGAGCTTACGCAATTAGAAGACCGTGCCGAAGCTCTTTGTGTAAGCCGAGCTGTCAACTCAACAGGTGAATATCATTAGGTAAACAGCTCGGCTATGAAAATAGCCCGGATGAAGTGGCGTTGCACTCGACTCCGGGAGCCGCTCCGGGCAGAAGAGACTGTTTTCATTCGAAACGAAAAGCATTTGCCCCTTCTCGAAACGAAGACAAGAATAACATTGATCTAGTCCCGGGGCTGTTCCTTGTTGCACTCTTTCTGGTTCGGCAAGGATTTATCTGTAAGGACATTCTAATGCATGGTCTGGGAATTCGATTCTCATCAAGGGTAGCGACCGGGGTGGTCGTCTTCGACCTAAATTATTAAATTCTCGGAGGGTGCATTATTCGGGTTGGGGCCGCCAATGGACCTTGCTGTCAACATCCTCGTCCCTGATATTAGTTTATTAGTATCCAGGCCTGAATTGCACGTCTGAGAGACGCTAGCAAGTCCGAAAATCTGTAAACCTGAAAACACCTACTACAAACTGAAAGGCGGGAAATGAAGGATCCGTTGAAAAGTTTCGAATATTTTATTTACTTGCGCATCCACCATTTTTTAAATTTAACGTCGCTGTCCGAGCTCAATTTTATTATACGCATATCACGTTTACATTAGTACTGAGCGCGGACAGCGTCGTTGAATAATAGGAAGAAATAAAATAACGACGCTAGCCGCGCTCTATACGCATGTCACGTTTATACCAATAGTTAGCTGGGAAAGTTGCGTTAAACGAAAGGA
This sequence comes from Diaperis boleti, assembly GCA_963583935.1. NCBI lineage: Eukaryota > Metazoa > Arthropoda > Insecta > Coleoptera > Tenebrionidae > Diaperis > Diaperis boleti. The sequence goes on along the minus strand of OY757244.1, from coordinate 80,671,079 downwards.
AAAATAAAACAATGAGTAACAATCTATTGACAAAAAATATGATGAAAGCAAGGACCGGAAAGAGGAAAAGAAAAGGGAGACCGAGGAAGACCGATAACAGATAGAGGATGAGAAAAATGTCAAAGAATGAACGATATAAGAATTTTAGCAATGGGCGGAGGAATGAAACTCCGGTTGGGCAAAAAGGGCTTTTGAAGAAGATTTAATTTGGTGGTGTCCAACAATATGAAAAAGTAAAGCAAAATGGTGGATACGCCGTGTTACGAATAGCATAAAGTAAGCATTTAGTAAATTACTTTGAAATTTAAAATAAAACAGACCCTATCAGAATAATAGAAGTAGAAAACAAAACGAAATGACAAAAATGAAAGAAGGTGGAAAATAGGGTCAAGGAAAAAAAAGATGTGATGTAAATAATTATGTGAATATGGGAGCCGGATATGGTGGTCGCCTCGTTGTCGGCCCCTTTGGATTTTATGATGCTTTTAAGCCCACAAATGGTCGGATTTTCCTATCATCGGCATTTCCGACCCTTTTCGACCACCGGACGCTTATTGTCTCATGTTGTATTTGTCGTCGACATATACTAAAACCAGGCTTTTTCAAAAGGACGTTAATGACCTTACAATTTTCAGGCGTATTATAAAATGCCTATTTGTTGTTTAGGCATATATGGTAACAGAGAACATAGGGAGAATAAATTACTACATAACCTTCAATAGTTTTGAGGTTAAGAAATTTAAAATAAAACGTAGTGTCTAGAATCCCGGCAGATGAGAATGAAGAATGAACTAATATTTATTTTACAATATATCTCCAAATAAAATCAGGGTATGGAGTTAAAACAGATGCTCGAAATTTCAGACAAAAAATTAAAATAGAACAAACAGATGTTGTTGTTTCAAGGCGCACATAAAGTGCATTATCAAATGTCATTCCAGCGAACCCTGCAGAAATAAATAACTATAGGTATTCTACTATTCTGGACACACTTTTTTTTTCAGTTTAGAGCCTTGTTTGCGTTATTTTGTATTATGTATACATAATTATTTATATTTCTGTTATATTTATTTTATTTTATTAATTTAACATTTTTCTTTGTAAACAGGCTGGTTTCCATTCTTTTATTTTGTTATTCCCCTGTGATATAATTAGGTACTAATTAAGTATAATATTATGAACTTCCATATTTGCTTATTTAAGATTCTGTTATTTTTTGTTATAAAACAATAAAACAAATGTAATAATTTAACATAATATACAATATTACTGTCAATACTCAATAATATTATTATATTCAATAAGGCTTGAATGTTACATTTTTAGATCTTTGGAATAAACAAAAGGACTTGGAACAAGGTGTGCAGAAAGAAACTAATGAAGAGATGATGAATAAGGGATAAATGTTAAGGAATGGAAGACGAGATAAAAAACCAATTTGGAAATGTGGAATTAGAACTTTGAAAGTTGGAATCCTGAAATCTTGGCAATCGTGTTCCTAGAGTTTGGATACAATCTTTGGAATTTTGGAAGTAGGAATATTAGAATTTGTAATTGTGGGCTTTCAATTTGTAATTTAGAATATCGAAATCGCCGAATTTATAGCCTTCCGAGCTGGAATCCTGAAATCTTGGGAGGCGTAATCGTAGAGTTTGGATTCAACCTTGGCCTTTGGAGGTTTGGAATTTCTAATCGTAGACTTTAGAGCATTGAAATTTGGAAAAAATCTTGGAATATGGAACAGTGGAATTTCGATTTTAGAATTTGGAATCTTACAAATTTGAAATTTGGATCTTGGAATTTTGTAATTGTTTCTTGAGAGTTGGGGTTTTGGAATTCAGAATATTGAAATTTGGAATCATGGAATTTAGAACCTTGAAAGTAGGGATCGTGAAATCTTGGAAGTAGGAATATTGAAATTTGGAATTTTTAATCTGAGAAGTTAGACCGTAGAAACTCAGCGAAATTGGAGCAATTGACTGCACGCGCGTTGGTCTACTAACTCTATAAATAAACCAACCCGAAACCGGTCACCGCAAGGTCCGAAATAAAGGCCGCAATTTACGAACCAATCAGAACCCGTTTAATATTGCACGTGGGAACTCCACGCAGAGGAGCGAATAAATAATACGGCTGGCAATCAAAGTTGACCTTTCCGTTGATTCTCCCATTACTCGGAGCGCGCATCGAAGGATCCGGGACCCGTGATGAATGGAGAGCAAGAAATATTGTTTCTGTCTCGCGAGCGGAATACAGAGAGATATTAGAGTTGCAGGGCGCGGAGGATCCGATCGGCCCTTCTAAATCGGGGCCATTTGATTTAATGGCCTTTTCGCCAGCTTCCGACAACCAGAACGACGTTAAGGAACTTTATCATTATAATAACATAAGCGATCAAACGTACTTTATTCTCGCTCGGCGCTTTTATGCTTAAGCTCATTTCGAGACGTCGACGTCGCTCCGACGAGATTTATAAAAGATTTACGGGCTTTAGAGGACCGCGGAAACCGACGATGTTTCGGGGGGTGGGGAGGTTAAGTATACAGGGTGAGCACGATGCCTAAAGACATCGTCAGATTCACCCTGTATACACAATATGGCAACATCTCCTGCCTGACACCTCGGCCCAGATTTCATTACTTTTTGTCAGGGCTGTCTGGAATAGCAAATTTCGTTCAGGTGCCGAGTGTCGTCTCGTTATCATATCCAGAGAGACAATTTCCCGGATGTCGGGTCCGCTCAAGACGGTCATGAATACGTCCGTAATCCCAGCACAGCTGACCGGCCGACAAATTGAATTTTCCGACTGGCGATGCATCATCGACCCCTCCGTCGGTAACTCAATTAGGCAAAGAACTCCCCCAAAGATCACCGCTTCTCTACAATCACCAATTAAAACTCGTCTTAAGTGGTCCGCTTAATAGTCCTCGAGGTCCTCGCTTATGCACGACGAACAATGTCTTCATTCGATTACGGAAGTTTGACTCTCCGCTCTAGAATAGAAGCAATATCAAACGGGGATTCAATTACTCCGACTCTTCGCGAGCAGTCGATGGAAAAAGCCGGGATGTTAATGCCGGTCACGAAATCATAGGCTCTAATTAACAAAGGGTGTCGCGCTATCACTTGCCGGCAGTAACAATGATTAATGAGGCACCCCCGAAAGACTGCAACACGTCCTCATTAAACCCCAACAGGATGATTACACCATCGACAGAAGGGATCGTTTATAAGAGAGGTTATCCCATGAATGTGTCCGGCGCGGGGAGGACGGGAGGGCTTTGACGTCAGACCATTAACATTTCGGCAGTATTGTGTTCGCGGAGGGCTAAGGAAAAAGTTCCGATTGGAATGAATCGGTGATTGATTCCTTCTTGATGGCTGTTCTTGTTTGGATGCATTAGGCCGTAGGCTGGTAATGGCCAATGGAAAACGCTGATATCATTTGTTTTGGAGGCTCTACTCGGTATCGATGATGAGGTTTTTATCGATTTAATTACGTCTGACAACTACAGGTTCGAAAGAGCAAAAGACAATGAGAAAGAAAAGGTTCAAAAATACGATGACAAGACATCTGCAAGAAAAGAAGTAGATGTCCGCAATGACACGATGATAAAAACAGAAACAAACGTATCTATACACATATCGTTAAAAGATAAGTCTTCAGGCCCTAACCCCATCTACTCGCACCCGGAAATTTCCACTCGCCCCAATGTATCATTTCCAATTTCGGACGAAAACAACCAGGGAACAGGTAAAGTAGCTGTCACTCAGCGGAGCGCAAGAAATTCGGGGGCGGGACGTGATCTGCATAAAGTTATTAGTCGAGTACGCGAAGAGCATGTTGAACTGTTATCCGGGGATTTGTCCCATATACACCTTCATTAAGGAGTCGCTCTAGCTATCACGGAGACCTTTCTAATTGAGGTCTCGGCAAACACGGGAGAGTCGTCGAAGCTTGTAGAGATGAAGAGGAGCATATAGAGTGTCTCGCTCGTTCATTAAGTGGTCAATAAAAAATAACGACGCGATATTGCGTGTTTGTTTCGTAGAGTCTAGACGCAATGGTAAAATGATAGGTTGATATATTGACACGTAAAGAGCGGATGGCATTGTCACCTTGGCGGTGTGGCGTGAATTGATACAAAAACGTGGAGTGTGCTTGCTGGAGGGCCACACCCCAGAAGTGAAACTTCTTGTGCGATATCCATGTAAAATTTAGTATTTTCTGAGTTCTATATCTTTTCATAAATAACTCAGCATCGGCTGCTTCTTGTAATTTACCGACTGGTTCTTTTTTTCTCTCTCCGTTTTTTTCTGCGGACCAGGTCTTTGAGTCCGCTTATAGAAGTTTCACTTCAAGAATTTTGTAAGTATGTATTAACAAGACATTAGCGGTGCTTTCCAGAAGAACTAACAAAGTGAACATATGCGTCTTCGACTTTGATTAACATCAGCCATCACAAAAATGTTTTGACGCATTTATGAAAGACCGAGCCACAGGCCCCAAACGATGTTTATTGCGGCTTTCCGAGCCGTGAAATCAATCCCTTCCGTCCGCAAGGTTCAAGGGAATTGCCGCCGCTGAATTATCCGAACAAGTTGCAACATTGCATCTGTCGGCGGCTTCGCTCACTAAACCCTCGCTTTAATTACTCCATACAGAAGATTACGTCTTGTTGCTACCTACAACGAACACTAAAACTTGTAAGAACATAACGAGATTTGTTCGCCGCACACACCGTCCCGTTTTAATTAAACTATACGTTACGATGGAGGGTTAATAGCACGAAGAAATGTTAAAAATCGCTACGATTACCGACCGAGTTCGGAAAAATTCCTAACCCAACGGCGGCTGTTTGCTTTGCGGATTGGCTCTTGTAAATTTTTAATGCTGAATTATTAAAGCCACTTAGCCGGGATATGTACTTTGTAATTTAAGACTAAACAGTAATATTTATTTATTATTCACGGCGCGGTTGCAACGGACCAATTAAGGGATTCCGCCGGGTAAATCCCCGGTCGCTGCAATAAAACGAGGCGCGGAATCTATGGGCGACCGGCGATTACGTACTTCCGGGATTATATTTCTTTCATGGGAAGGCGCGCACCTATGCGAGTGTAAAATATTGGAGAGAGTGACTCTAAACATGTCGGGCAACGAGTTATTGATCTTAAGTCGTAGCTTAATGAGTGGAGCGGGTCCCTAAGATAGGTAGAATTTTTGTGAAAACAGAGCCCATAATGTAATAATTTAAAAGCTGTTGCCAATGTCGTGTCATAAAATGTCACTTTGCGATTCCCTTAGTCTCTTCCAGAGGGCCTAACTGAATATCTCGTTCCAACTAGATACCGATGAAGTCAGCAGCTCTCGGCTAAAATTTATAGCCGCTGGTCAAGCAGCGACCTCGCCGGTCATAACTCAAAATTAGTTTAACTTGGCGATTTATTCATTCCTCCGAGGAATAACAATGTAATTATTCTTGAAGCCGAGATTTTCGTATGGATTTTTATGTGGACGCAGCTGTAATCGAAAGATTTAAGAGAACTTTCAAAAAATACATGTTTTTATATCACATCAACAAGAGAGCGTCTATCTGCTACAAATCAGACACAAACGGCAAAAGTCCGGACCGCTGTGACAGACAAACCCGACACCCGCACGCACCGCAGGTCGCCGGCTCCCCCGCAAAGGCACTACAATGCCAACTATTCAGCCCTCCGGAATGCCCCGACCGCAGAATGAGAACACTACAAGTCCAGAACAATGCTTCATACTTGCGTCGTTATGGTTACCCATGATTGGATTATGGATCCGAGCGGTGACAGCAGACCGTTTACGGATGACGTATCTATCAGACATCGGAGTTTATTCATTACTTTCCGTGCGATAATTCTTGTTTACGTGCCGCGCGTAAAAAGGACGTTAAACCCGCCGTCTGCGAGGGGCGGACTTCCTGGACCTCCCGCAAGCCGAAACGGCTAAATCCCGCCGCCGACCTGTAATTTACCGCCGTGTGTGGAATTTGCGGAGCGCGCGTTTTACGACGTAGTAAAAGTATTAGCATGCGCCGCCCCCGGATTTCTCGCTCGGTCGACGAGAGGGATTTTTTTCTTAGTCGGTGGAGACAAATTGAGACGACTTTGTAAGGTGGGTATCCGATGGTTCTTCAGCTTATTTTAAACCTGTGGATAACTTTACTTCTTTGTAACATTTTTAATTTGGATCTTCTGATCTTTTCAATTATGTAATTCCTCTACGTTTTCGCCCAAAATTGTTTATTACACCGACTTGCAGCACTAATATCTACATCATATCTGGATTGACATTCCTATTTGCGCCGCTGTTGTACTAGTACAATATTAATGAAATGAGATGTATTGCGCAATCACTAAACATATTCTGGCTGATTGGAATATGCAATTTCTCAATGCAGACTGCAGATGTTTGCATAGTCAATGGAACAGCGCCGTCTCGGGTATTCTTCGTCAGAAAAGAATCTGCATCTCTTTGTGATTAATTTGATAATTTATTATTTTGGATTTTTTCGATTGTGCAAAAACATTTTTTGCACCAGTTTAGTCTTAATGAAAACGTTATCACTCCACCATCATAAACTCTGATCCATACACTTCAAAAGGTGATTTAAAAATTCATAACCATGAGTTATTCCGGCTTGATCGTGTTGTGAACAGTGTGGGAGACTTCGTTGTTACTTGAAAGACGTTCAAATTTAGACCATCTACGGTTTAGGCCCTTCAGACTAAGTTATAAGTTTATTCACAATTATGTACGAAGTACGGTAATGTAGACAACCAACTATACCATGTTGCTCACTCATCGATGTCGGTGATGTTAAAACTGAAATGAATAGCGTAAAGTAGGTAAGGAACTAAGCGCGGAACTAGATAGAAAGATTAAATAGCAATAAGTCGACAGTAGCACAAGAGATTAAATATATCTGAAGAAAGGAGTCAACTTACAAAATCGGGAGTAGCCCAAGGGTCAGTCTCGAGTCCTCAACACGAAAAGATCAACAACCGAACCCACGCCTCCTCCCTTATCTCCACCCCGAAACATTCCTAAACATTTTGACGTTTTTCGTTATTGCAGTCACGACGACCATAACGACGTGGTTTTATTGTTGCGGCTTTCCTGATACAGCGCGCTATCTCGGTCTTTATCGTCGACGATATGCAACGCAGCCACACAAATTCATAACTCTCCACGATAACAGTTCCTAGCGACATTTACACTCCAATTAGCTCTCGGTGATCCCGGCTATTTTGGAATTTGCTCCGGTTTTTATCGTCCGTGGGTGAATTATTCATCGGACGCAAGTTGAAATATGAGGACGGAGTTTCTGGGAGAGAATTTTAATTAATTGCACCACGGCATAGTGGAGCTGCAACGTTGGAAACTATTTTTTTTTCGGTATTAATTAATCGCGAAATTCGGGGTGCAGTTTTATTAAATTCATTCGGATTTTAGTGGTGTTCTCTGCAGTTAATCGCGGGTTTATGGCCCAGGCGACGCGATGGGTGTTATCTGCGGGCGAGGGAGATAATTTTTATTTGAAGTTTTGGAGTGGAAAGTGAATGGGGGTTTGGGTTTTATTGTCGGGGGGACAGAAATTTCTAAAAACACCAATCGCTGTCTATCATGCGTTGTAAACATGCTGGAAGCGGAAATCGTTCCATCCAGCTATTTTGATGCACTTCCAGTTCCAGTTTCTTTTCTAAAAAGTATGTTGCCAATCGAGCGCTGGCACGTCCGAATTCACGACATGTTTTCTCGGCCTCGAATCGAAATTGCGATTGCCCGACATGACGTAACCCCGAACTTTGCGTATTGTTTGTCAGAGTGGATTGCAGCTGAAAGCCAAGCGATTGCTCCCTATCGATTCGCGGTCCGATAATGGAACATCCAACAAGCAGGGAACGGGAATGAAACGTCACCCGGAGCAGAAACTATATTCTCTAAGCAAACGTGCGATTGTTACGCCACTGCCCCGAAGATACCGGCACCCGAATTTCCTGCCATTTGTATCCCCAGCTTACGTATTTCGGGGAATATATATAACCACCATCAACTGCGACTCGACGATAAATTACCCTTTTCTATTTTTAAAACGGCGAACCATCCCCGACACACTTCATTGTTTATCGTCGACGAGCAGCTCGGGCCAAAAATTAAAGCATTGTTGTCTTTTTCGCCGCGGGGGAGCGAGAGGCGCGAAGGGAAATTACGCCCCCGAGCAGCTGTTTGTTTACGATTCTGGTGGGGCTATTGTGATAAGACTCGATCGGGCATCTACAAGAAACTACGGAGAAATTGTTGTTAAACCAAATATATCACAATATTATAATTCCAGATTTATTCATGCAACTGATAGGGTTTTTCGATTTGTAGTTTGAATGCGAGATTATTTTATTCCGCAACATATTTGTTTTAATCTCTGACTAGTAACTCTTCAAACAGTTGAAAACCGAATTTTCGTTTTTGCTTTTAATACTCGAATTATGTGTTCGCTCAACGGGTCGACTTTCGTTCGCACATTTCAATAAAACTACGTAATTACCACAGCTTTATTTCTATCATCTCCTGGTGTGTCGTTTTCCTTAAGAGCTTTTAATTAATTGAACCACTTTCGTATGCGCACATTTAATTATTCCGGTATGGAATTATTTAATTACCTGCAAATTTATCAACGTTTAGTTTGTGGCGATTTAATTCGTGTACCACTCGACAATAAAATGTTTTCTAGTTTCTGAATTAATGCAGTATGTCCACTTGTGACGGGCAGTTCGTTCGTTTAATTATTCTTCATTAAAATTTATTTTAACAATACATGCGTATACCATGAGATCATTTCAATTATAAATTAGAGTAGGTTATGTGAAATTTAAATTAGGTTGGCACTACTAACTTTTGACAATGAATTTAAAATTTAAACGTCAAACTGACTTCAAAAAAACGGCAACAGAATGGTGGAAGTATTCTATAGAACGCCGTGTTAAAAGTTTTTGGAAATGCCTACGCTAATTTTCCTGCAGATTATCAAAAGTTAGTCCAACAACAACTCTAGATTATTTCAAAATAACCCGCACAATCTTGAAGAACCGCAAGAGGCAATTTTTAATGCATGCAACACTATAACCTTTCTGCAAATATTAAACGGAGAGCTGCATTGAAGCTGGGGAAGAACGCTTTGGACATTTGCTGTAATACTCAATAAACCTACATTATTTGTTAGTGTTTTATTTTCTTTAAATTAAAACAATTTAACATGAGAAACATAAACCTCACAATACAATAAACCTTAAATTTTACTCTGTCAGTTAATTTGCATACATAAAAAAAACGCCTACTCTAATTTATAATTTAAACGATCTCATGGTATATTTAGTTTACTATAGATTTAGTGAGTAAAAAGTAGCTAATAATAGCGATATTATTTCGAAATGATGTCGGTCCAAATTCAATTTCCTTGTAAAGTGTATTGGTCTATTACTGCAACCGAATGACTGCAATTGCGCTATAAATAACCCGTTTATCTAAAACAAACGTCCTTCTTACGACTGTGACGTTTGAATAACCGCCTCCCGGATCGTTGCTTGAAGCCGACATGTGAAATTTATCGTCGCAGATAATAGGAAATCGTTATGGAAGCTCCTCTTTTACTATGACCAACTGGTAAACTCCAAAAAATGCAACAACGTTTCTTCCTTTTCCTCCAGACTGTCACCCGTATTTATTGGGGAATTTTAATATTTACCGCGCAAAAATTTATGTCGTCCAGAAAGGATCGAACCGCCATCTGCGTCATGAATATCCATGTGCATTTGCATACCCGGATCGGCCGCAATTTGCAGGCAGCGCCGCCGCCACCTGCATACAGAACCGATCGGCGGCGGCAGAGTCGCCGCCGCCGAAGGCGCATAATCACCGCTCAGTCATTTGCATTCTGCGTTCGTCTCGCGGGACGAATTAAAGTAGACGGTCACAAATTTGGCGGCGGTTGGGCGAACGTCATGGTGGGTGTGGGGTGGCAGCAACGCTGCGTCTATTTGCAATTGCGCAACCTAACAAGTAAAGCTTCAGTTGCTGACATTTGACCTGACTTGACCGATATCTTAACTTGTTTGTGACCAGAATTTGGCTTGAGCTTGAGCCACCTGACTTGACCTGCGACGGGAGGCGGAAATATTATCGGACACAATTTGACCAAAAACAAAGTATCGAAAATACAAAATATCGAAAGTACAGAATATCGAAAAACAAATAATCGAAACTACAAAATATTGAACAATAAAATATAAAAAACAAATTTTCACTCAATTTGTCCTGTCCACATTTCGAGTTTCACATACAAGGAAAATATGAACTGGGGTATTTTTCTATAAGGGGTCGAGCGCGAAGCGCGAGCCACCAATTTCCTGTTTATTACACTTTTGTTTAATTGATGGATAACAATGGGTTTTGAAAACACTAGGCTTAAGACTAAAAGCCGCCTCTTTGGATCAGTAAAAACATTCCACAATTGTAAAATTTCTTGGTCCGGGTTTGGATCCTGTCTTGTCCATATTCCAAATCCCATATTCCAAATTCTAAATTCAAAATTTCACACTCCTAAATTCCGAGTCGTTCCAATTATCTAGATTCATACCTAAATCCCACATTCAAAATTTCAAATTCAACACTCAAAATTTTACATTACAAATGACAGATTTCGTATTCAAAATATATCAGTAGTCCACATTTTCAAATTCCGAATCCAAATTCCATATTCTAAATTCCACATTCCAAATGCCGCATGAAAATTTAGGGCCCTATTCTTGAACATGTGAGTGGGTGAGTGAGTGAGTTGTGACGTCACGTCGACTAGTCGAGCATTCAATTTAAAGTAAGCGCATTTCACAATCACTGCAGATTCGAGCGGTATGAGACGAGCGCTTACTTTAGTCGACGTGACGTCACAACTCACTCACTCACCCACTCACATGTTCAAGAATAGGGCCCTCAATGAGTTTAACTTTCTTTCAAGCTTCCAAATTTCTCAGGTTTCTCAAGTCTTAAGTTTCCCACTTTTTAAGTTTCTCAAGTTTCCGAAATTCCTAAGGTTCCCAGGTTTTCAAGCCTTCAGGTTCTTGAAATTCTCAGGTTGTTCCAGTTCTCAAGTGGTGTTTTTTAAGTTCTCAGATTTAAAAGTTATCAATTTTTTAGGTTGCCAAAGTTCTCAGCTTCCCTAAAATCTAAAATTTTCCAAGATTTCAAGTTCCTCCAGTTCTCAAGTTATCAGGTTCTTCGGGTTCTAAAGTTTTCAGGTTTCTCAAGATCGCAGGTTCTTCAAGACTTTGGGTTCTTTAAATCCTCAGGTTGCTCCAGTTCTCAAGTGGTGTTTCTTAACTTCTCGGATTGTTAAGTTTATCATAGCTTGTGCTCCTGAGTTTCCCCATGTTTCTCATTCTCCCATTTTCTTCCTAACTCCTGAGGTTCCATGAGATCCCAGATTTCTCCAGATTCTTCAAATTCTTAAGTTCCTCAAGTTCTGAAGTTCCCTAATCTCTCAAGGTGTTCAAGATTTATATGATTCATTATGATTGATCAAATTGTCAGATTACACCAGTTCTCAAGTATTGTTTCTTAACAGGTTGTTGGGTTTCTGAACGTCTAAAGTCTCAGGTTCTTCTAGTAAGATTTCTCAGTTTTAAGATCCTCAGGATTTCAAGTGTTACTAGATCTCATATTCTGCAGATTTTTAGGTCTCTCAAGATCTCAGGTTTTCCAAGATTTCCAGGTTCCTCAAGTTCTCAGATTTCTTCAGTTCTAAGTCATCCCACGGAATCTCTAGACCCGTTAGATCTCAAACTCTACGGTGTCGGTACCGAAGGTGCATCACCTAGGTGTGGCTTTGTCGCGGTATTTGCCCGAGGAATAGCTGTTGGTGCTGAAGGGATGGCGCCACTATGCGTCTCTCGCTCCTCCAACTTATGACATTTGGCATGTCCACATTTCCGAGTTTCACGTACAGAGAAATATGACCTTGAATTATGATTGTGTTCATCCATAGCTCAATTTCTTCGTAAGAATGTGTAGAATATTTTGTTATTATCATTTTTATAGAAAATCTTGTAGTCACCTGAGACATTTTGTTGTTTCGATGATTTGTTTTTCGACAAATTGTGTTCGACATTTTGTAGTAATTCGACAACATTTCCGCCTCCCACCTGCGACCTGACCGGACTGGGGTCCTTCCTTCCATCATGCGCTTTTGCTCCGTCTTGTTGAAAATTCAGCAGTTCTAATCGGTTTTTCTTTCTGTTTTCAGGAGAGAAGCCGTACAAGTGCTCGTGGGAGGGCTGCGAGTGGCGGTTCGCCCGCTCCGACGAGCTCACCCGCCACTACCGCAAGCACACGGGCGCGAAACCCTTCAAGTGCCGCCACTGCGACCGCTGCTTCAGCCGCTCGGACCACCTGGCCCTCCACATGAAGCGCCACGCTTAGAGGGCGGCCTACCTCCACGCCGCGTCACTGCCAGTTACCGCTAGTGTTTGTTTGTACATATACATACATAGGTACATACTAGGTTTTAGCCAGGTGTGGACTCGAGCCGCTCGCGGACCGCGCACACCTATACGACCGACAGAGGAGATGCGAAACCTCAGTGATGTTCATTCCTGTGATCGACTTGATCGGCTAGGGCCGAACACACCCGCGGACTACACTTAGGACTATGTAGCTGTAGGGCGTCCGGGGCTCAGCCCCTCGCCGTCGCCGCCTCCCGACGTCCACGCGACGCTAAAGTCTTTTTCGTCGATCGCCCTTCCTCACTTACTTACTTACTTCCTTCCCTTCCTTGCTGACGTCGTAGAACGGAACGAGATCAAAATTTCTCAGAGCTAGAGTTAGAGGGAGGCGGGGGCGGCCGGGGGCCCCGAGGAGGCGGCAGTGGGGGCGGCGCGGGCCCGGTGTTGTTGGTGGGGGCGCGGGGCATCGCGACCGCGAAGGTGTGAGGAGTTCCTAAATTCTCTGCGTAGCTGTCACTTTGGGGACCACTCTGCAACACTGTTCTTATAGCAGCACCGTTTCGTTCTTCTCTACCGTACTTATAGTATGACCACAGCACATCTTCGTTAGGTCGTTACATAGAGCTAGAATAGTGTGGAGTTTACAGGGTACTTCCGGGTTTCCCCGCTAGGGGGCCTCGCTTTGTCCGTTATTTTGGCCCGCACCTTCGCCGGTAGACGCCCCGAGCCTACACGGTCGTGTAGAGAGCCCGCGCCGCGCGCACGCGCCTTTAGTTATAGTTAGTCTGTACGAATGTGTCAAAGTATTAACTGAAGACTGTGCAGGCGCACACCGCCGGATATTAGGCTAAATGTCACTATTTGTAATAATAAATGAAAAAAATCAAAAAAGTACCGTAGCGCGAACAAAGTTTTCGAGAAACTACTGATATGAAAAGTATTATAATAGGTAATTATATTTTTTGAGAAAGTGACCTTGGATGAAAATCTACTTTTTTCAAAAATGCAACGACAAGCCGTGTACACAGTGCGTTGTACAACGTGCATTTCGGCGGCGGCGTGCGCGCCGCCGCCCCTCCGACGCATTCCTTCTCGATGCATTCTATATTTCTACTTCCCCGACTTAGCATAGAGTGAGTGTGGTGCGACCAGAGACCTCGTCTAGATTCCTAGTGTTATAGCGTTTTGTACAGCTGCATGCTTTGTTGATTAGTTCCGGCTGCATTTTACTAATACGTGTGGATGCGAGGGTTCGTTGTTCTTCCGAGCACTGTCGGGGGCGGCGAGCCGCTCGCCGCCCCCCTTAGCGTAGAGTCAGAGTAATATATTGGTTAGTTTTAAACACGATTTTTTACCGCTGGATGCGAATGTTGATGTTTCATTCTTGTTCCCCGATTTCCGTTCTTCTGCTTCTGGCCCCCTCTCCGTCGAGGCGCTCTCTTCCTCGGAGGAATTGATTTTGTACGGATTTTCTACACCCGGAGCGCCTCGACCGCACCGGGAGAGGCGGCGCGTAGTCGCGGGCGACAGTTCCGCAGTGGACTGTCGCCGCCACTGGATGTACCTAAATGTGTCATTCTTCATGTTCATGTCGTCGTCTCCGGAGAAGCTCCGGGTGGTTCGGGACAGAACCGCAATGTCTTTAGTTCGTACGCTCGCCGGCGTTGCTGTCGCGAGCCGGATTAGCTCTTAAGATGATTAGGAAATACTATGTGAATATAAACGAAATATTTTGCCAATGGAAGTTGATCTTCTCTTAGGATTTGGAAATAATGTTTCTATACCAGTAATTGAAATGTATTTGTAAATGTATTTTAACTATAATTGAATTTTAGATGACCCAATTTGTAAATAAAAAACTACATGGTATGCGAATAAATTTCTTATTACTATATTTAAATTGAATTTTGTAATATTTCCATTTTGTATTTCTTGATGATGGTGATAAATTTTTGTAGTCTGTAAATATTTATTTGAGAAAATATTAAATCTATATGTAATTATTATTCTATATGTATAAGGATGCTCGTGCCATTTTCGGAAGAAACCAAAGATTAAGCGAAGATGACACGAACCAAAAGCACAAATTATATTTAATATATTTCTGTTTTTCGTGAAAGTTATTTCTACATATTCGTCAACCAAACAAACAGTCGGCGAGATTTCGTACGCTAGCTTGTAATTCCGCTCAGTGCAAATAAACGTACGTTCCTGTTAAAACTACTGGCGTTTTTATTTCTTACTTCCCCTTCTCCCTTCTAAGCAAAAAACCTAAAAACCTAAAAAAATTTAAACGAAAATGTCTTATTTCTTGTCAAGTGCCAACTGTTTCATTAAATAACCAAAGAAAAAAAAATCAGGAAAATTCTTAACTTTCTTTATTTTGGGCAGGGCCCATTCACAAAACTTCGGGTACTTAAGCCTGGACGGTACATAGATAACACGCGTTCTCACACGGTAAGGATAACATATTGAATAATCTACCTCATCCTCCAAACAATTTAAAAGATCTTCGAATTCGTGTTGCATTTTTTCCTCAAATCATTAGGTATATTTGAAAAATTTCAAAAATTCCCTATTATTTACAAGCTATTGATATAAACACATACACATTGTTATAATAGTAACACGAGAATTGGGTTTCTGAAGCTCGAAAACCTATAAAACGACTTCCTACTAGATGTGTCAAGGACGAAATTTTTTGGTCCCAAAAATTTTGAAAAATTTCCTTATATTGCACAAAAACATAGTTGATGGAAACACAACAATTACTATAATAGGTGGGCATAAGTAAATCGAAAATGTGATGAATTGAAGAAGTGAGAATGGAGAAAATAGCACTTTTCAAAATTTGAGGTTAGAAATGTGATAACCCTAGGAAAAGGGAAAAGATCGAGAAACTTGAAATAATCAGAATTCGAAAATTAAGAAACTGTGGCGATTCTTCTTTGTAAAATAAATATTGTATTGACTTTCCTCAAAACTCATCTTAATTTTTATGAGGAAGATCAAACAGCATGGCTGACAACCTCTAGCATGAAAAGATTCAGGTCATCGGTGACAGGCACTAAATTACAGAAAACTGAAATGAAAAAACGAATAAACAATAAATTATGAAACACTCTTTGTGTATATCGAGTTTGGAAAAATTTTAACCAAACTTTTTTTTAAATTAAAAATTTAAATATATCTAAGTCGAACTCCACAAACTTTAATGAGCGTAAAATTACAAATGGAACATGTTTCGGCAGAACACTTCTGCCATCATCAGCCCTTAAAGAATATAAAAAATTATGAACTTATTATATTATATTATAAACTTTTTTTTAATAACAGTAGCAAATTACTTTTCAAAATATAATGCTATTCAACGCTGTTATCGAGCAAATTAATATTAAAATACAATAAAACCTCAAATCTGCAAATACGGTTAAGCCGTCACTTTTGTCAGCGACTATAACTATAAATTTATATTTCATAGGTAATGCGATGTAAATTAAATTCATTTTCATTATACGGAACCTTTTTTTTTGTTATGTTAAAATTCCAGTTTGTTATTAATTTAACAGTAGTAACAGTGGCAGCCTAATATAACAAAGAGCAGTGGTCGACACTGAAAATAGGTATGGATGTTTGTCAGTCTTCAGGAAGGTTGGGAGTCCCGATACTCCCTGAGGGAACGTTGTAGAAGTTCAAAATTTTGTGTTATATTTTTTCCACATAAATTGTATTATTATTCGTGCGTTTTTCAGTCCATTCTCCAATCATTGGTAAAAAAGGTCATCAGTCATTGTCTTGTGATAGTCGCGGTCGTTATTATTACTATCTAGTATTAAGTCACAACCGGGTAAAAATCTTGAAGTACTTACGGCACATAGAATGGTAACTATATCCAAGTTTCATTCAAATAAATAAAGTTAATCTTCAAGAATTTAGATATTGTAAATACAGCCTAAGAAATTTAATTTTGGTATTTTCGTTCAGATACAATTTTGTATTTATGGACACATGAAATTTGTACAGCGTACTGCGGCTACCTTTAATAAATTCAAGCTCTGCACGTACACAATTTACTAATCGATCTAAAGTATAGTATTCATCGTTTGAATTCCACTGGTAAATCAATTTGTGAATGAACCTTAACATATAGATACAAGTCGTCGCGTACTTTTTTATAGGCCGTTTTAAGCTCTGCAACGTTTCTATAGAAAGCGTTCATATATCTCTTAAAGAAAGCGTCAGCGATATAGTGATATCGAACAAATAAACGAGTGCAAAATAAAAAACCTGCTCTCCGATTTGTACACGTGCTATTCAAAGATCGGCCGCCAACAATCAAAGAATGCCGCCGTTTGATTGTCGATGAGAAGGTTTTTTATTTTACATTCGTTTATTTCTTCTATATCTGTATTTCCCTGACGCTTTCTATACCGTTAAGGCACCGCTCGCAAGAAACGCATTCGCTCGACCGTTTTTTCGTCGACTTCCGTTGCAAAATTGGTCAAAATTGAAGGTCAATTCTAAATATTGGTGAAAGAATTTTTGAAATCGGATGAGTAGTTTCGGAGATTACCTCCTACATGCAAACTTACAAACTCTTTATAATATTAGTATACGGGGTGAAATTGAAATATACGTAAAAATTTTAACTGGTGCATCATAAGGACCAGTACCACATATCTGAAAATTTGAGTCAAAAATTTTAATACGGCGTAAACTCTTTAAACCATCCTAGCTGTGGCGTTCCTGAAGCAATTAGAAGTCGACATGAGAAAAAAATTATCAGATAAACACATACTCCCGAGCCCGACCGATAAGGTTTAAATTGGCACTTGACATTGAACTTGACGGTTTACTTGTCTCAATAACATTAAGCCGATTGGGAAGCAATTGGGGTCTAATCAAAAAATCATCCACGACATCGGCCCAGACCCTATTTCTATATGATGTATTTTGTAGAGTCCTTGCATACAGAAAATATGGTTATTTAACTATTTTATTGCAAATAGGTACTTGACTCACACATCACATCATCACCGATGTTTCTGTAGTGACAATCCATCGTTGGCAGCAAAAATTACTTTCCGCTGCGCCCAATCACTTTTAGTGACGCCGTCGTAGAAGTTAAACTTTACATATGCCGAGTTTGCTTAATAATGACACATTTCTCTATCGTTCGAATAAAAAAATTATGCCGTCACGGGACGCCCGGCAGATGTGAAACAGAAATTGGTGGTTATTGAAAGAATTTATAATTAAAGAAAAATGAGTAAAATAAATAAAAACAGTTCCGTTAATACAATAAATATATATTTTCAAATACAAATGTGACATTGTATACGTCAATGGGGAATGACAAATAGCCATTTCTCTGCCATGGCACGCAAAGTCGTCTAGCTGCGCATAGAGTCGTCTGACGGCGCATAAAGTAACCTCGAAATTACTTTATGCGTCGCTGGTGGTCAGTCAAGTTTTATCAAATCAAAGAAATTGTCACATTTTCGGCGTTTCAAGAAGAAATAGCTTATAGAAATGTTTTATTCGGAGAGTTTTCGTGGCTCGTCTGTATTTGTCAAACCTACGGAAAAGCCTCACTTTTGCTTCTAATGAAACAATTATTATCCTTATTATAAAAAGTACCTGGGTGACCGAGCTTCTCTCGGAACTATTTTTTTGTAAAATCGTGTTTTTTCGGAAAATATATTTAGATACATTTATCACATACTGATTAAATAAAAAAATTGTTGTGTGCCTCACCTATAGAAGCACACGACTGAGAGTGAAACGGGAGGCTCGAGTGTGGCCCCCTTGAGACGGGAGAGCCCGAAGGGGCTTTCTTTGAACACCCTTAGGACAGAGTGGCCCCTTCATTTGAACCGCCGAAACACCTACTACGCTAATCGTTTCATCCCCACCACAAAGTCAGATAATATTGTCAGCGTGAGAGCGGATAACGGCTCTTAAAGAAAACGCTTTTTTTGTGTAAAATTGCGTTTCTACAAGAAATACGACTATGTATATACGTGACTTAAAAAGCAAAACCTTATCTAAATACAAAATTTCATCAAAGCCGTTTTCGAAATACGCGAAATAAATTTATATATAAATTTACAAGAATTGCTCGTTTAAATATATTGAATTATATATTAGATAGATTAGATTAGATATATACAGAATATAAATCCGAGACAAATAAATATTTTTCTTCATTACCGGTTAGGAATGTGGGATGTGGATATGAGTTACGAAAATTCACCTTTTGCCCCTAGCACCTTTCGAAAGTGAATAAAAAATACATTTTAAATATGTAGATCAATTTACCCTGTTTTCATGAAATTGTAGAACTTCACAAATGCACGGTGTCGGGGCTCGGTCAGAACTGAGGTGGATCTCCAAAAAGAGGATGACATAGTTTTTGTCGATTATTTATGAACTAAAGATATTTCGCAAAAAAATCCTTGTTTCCATTGCACCGGGATTCCAGAGGCGTGCACCGATTTTATAGCCAAACTTTAAAGAATTTTGTGTCCATACAGGGGCGGAGTGAAAGACCCAAAGGAAGAGGGTTGCACTGTACTCATCTCAAGGTGTTACCAGAACGTTTAATGTAATTTTGCAGATGCATACCCCACTATCTTTCGATGTTTCATGTGGCCCCACACGAAAAAATACTTATTCCGATCCACCACAAATTTCGTGCATTTGTTGTCTTATGTTGCGAATGTCCGCTAATAAATTATACACTCAGGAAGTTCCCACGGGTTTCACATAATATGATAATAGACATAATCATATCGGTCACTATTTGAAAATAAAGGCCTTTTAAAATATATAATGCGCAGCGTCAAAGTAAAAGTAATTAATTGGCGGCCGTTCACCGCACTCGTTCCAGCAAAAAAAAAAGTTCTGTTTTGAGTTTATTAACTAATGGTTCTTCAATCATGCTAGCGGTTCTCAATCGGTTTTCGTGAGTTTTATAACAATATATTTTGGGGGGTTTTCTACAGTTTTTTATATTTTTCTAGACCTCCTCCTATTAGGGACTGTCACAGGTTTAAATAACTACTATACTTCGTGAATCACCCTGTATAACGTAAATATTTGTACCACCATCCTGGTCAAAAATACGTACCAAAAATACATAGTTATATTAAAATTCGTAAGGGACCAAGTAAGGGATTAAACTTTAAAGCCCTTTCTGAGGCGGTAAAGTTAGTATTTACTTTGACGGTCACAACTAGTAAAAAAATTAAAGATGAATAAGATACAAGACTTTTTGAGAGCTCAAAATGAAAACAACAATAGATGAAAGCGATAATGGATCAAAAGGAACAAACAAATCAAAAGCGTTAAAAAAACTAAAAAATATAAATGAAATGTCAACTTGTTAACCGCAGTAAGCAATTACTTTTCAAAGTAAGGCCATGGGTAGACAATTAATATCGAAATACGCCATAACCTAAAATCTGACGTTAACGTTAACCTATCACTATTTAAGTTTAAATTTTGTGGTGGCAAAATTTCTGTCTTTCAGAGGTAATGCGATCTGCGAGCAATTTCTAAACACTACAAAAAATAAACTGGACCACCGTAGGACGACAAAGTGCGCCTGCGCGTCATCATCCCCGGTGAAAATTACCCGGCAAAAATACACAAAGTGTGCTGTGGGGCGTCACGAATTAACTGAATATTTAAGTACATAGATCGTTACCTAAATGCTACAAATACTTTTTGATACTTTCAAACGCATTGAAATTTAGTTCTAAATCATGGCAAAATGCCCAAAAAAACAATTAATTTCATAACCTGTTCATGTACACAGAAACCGTTACGAGTCAACGTCAGTAATGTAAAACTAAATAATGGTACTTACCAGACACTATGGGACCACATCTTTGCACCCAGCACCCACATTTCTGTCTTTACACCCAGAAATTACAAAAATTTGTACACCACTTTGCACTTTCACAGTCTGTCATTCGCACTTTGACAGAGCCTACTTGTCAAATTCTTTATTTGTTATTTATTAGGGGAAAAAGTCGAAAATGCTTTCAAAGAATTTTAAAAAATATTCAAAAAAGGTGTGTTTGTCTAAATATTGTCCAGTTGAAAATAATTCCATAAACAAAAATAAAATTACTGATATAGGCAACCACCATTACGGTTCGATTGGCATGGTTGCATTCTAATTGTTGTTTTTTTTTAGGTAATTATGTAATTACAATCTTATTAACTTGGAGAAAGCATTCTGTCAGTGACAAGGATTATCATAATATCTGCAAAACGTTTTACTAGAGGAAATGGATTGTTTATTTATAAATGGTACAAGGCCCCAGTTCAGTTTCACCCCAATCTCCGTGAAGGTACTTGATGCGATGGCATAAATAATTATCTCCCGTTTCCCAGATTTATTAATTACCCAGCATCCATGTTCTACAGATCGAGGTCGGGGCGTCAAAGATAACGCCGTTTGTTGATATCGCAGGTGGTAACCCACAGGTGCAAAGCATCATTCCTCAATATTAGGTAGTCGGGTCTTGTTCCCAATTAGCAAATTAGATACTATGACTAATTGGTTCGAGATGCGAGGCACGCTCTCATCCCTGTTTCTGTTTTGTGTTTGTCCGCGAATTTCCGGGGGATGTTACGTGTGACTTTTTGTTGTTTTTATGAATTTGGAGCGAAAACATCCGATACCGTCGGTACGAAACAATGAGCAATCTGAACTTATTTAGACAAAGTATTTACAATGTATTTCAACAGGGGTTATTTAGAGATAAAATTTTGAATGTTGTCTGCGAGATGGTGCAAGCTCGTGCAGAATGGAAGAACTAAAATGTTAAGCCGGCTGGAATCAAAATTGTCTTGATTTTTGACGTTTGCAATTAAAACGGCGCGGGGATGATTCACTGTGTGTGGAGACAAGTCGTTGCAGATTTCATTCCGACTCAAAATGAATTTGACAATCTGAAGACCTCCCGCATTTTGGCAGTATTTTCCCGAAAATCGAATCATTTTTTGGTATAACCGACAGCTCTTGTACGGCTCTCCCTCCCTCTCAGCTCGTAAATTTCGAACCACATTGAGTGATAGTTACGATTCCGCTCCGACATCATCCCCCATCCTTCATTCTTTCCCGAGAAGGACCATTAACGTAGGCTTTATTAATGCGGGACGAAATAGGGGCCATAATCGCGCGGAGCATAAAACCGGCCTTTAATAAACTCTCCAGAATCAATCATTTTCGGTCCCTTATCAAATACCGAAGTATTTTAAATTACGTTGCTCTCGAACGGAGGAGGGAATTGCGTTTCGTGGAACAATCAACGATGTTATGGGTTTTCATTATTTCTGTTTGCTCGCCACAACTCCCCCACCGCCTCAAGGACGAACGAAGTTAACGCGCGGTCCGGCAAATCACAAGAAAAAAATTACCCACAGCAGTAACATCCTTATTTAAGGTTCACTTCATAAAGTGGCTTGTCTCGAACTGAATCCGGCCGGGATGTGATTTGATTTCGACGAGCATCGAACCGGGATCCCGCAGGATTAAACGAGACTTTATTCTACTTGGAGTAGTTTGTGGCAAAAATGCGGAATTAAAAATGCGCCGAACTTCGGCTATAACTTATTTTCTCCAGTTGGGAAAAATTTACGAGCGAACTCGGGGCAATTAAAGCAAAAAAAGCTTTTCAAGTTCGATTCGACCGGATGTTATTGCAAGAACAATAGCTAAATTATTCACCATCCGAGTTTTACAAACGTGTTTGTGAAAGCTAATGAAGCACCCGGCACAGAACAAACAGTCTTTTGGGTATTTTGCAGGCAACTTTAACTTATCTGCAGATTAAACTTTATCTAGACGACTGCTTATAATTAACTAAGTGGTTTCAGTCAACATCCCTCGAAGCCTCCCGGATTCCCATACACACGCCGCTAATTTATATGATGTGTATATTGCATGAATTTCTGCTGATTACTCCCTGCGAAGGAGATGACGGCGGTAACCTTGAATTGGGTTGGGGCCTTGAGGCCGTGATTGAGGTCTCAGTTAAACATGTTATCTCACTGACACAGAAAATAAGTTGTGGGCAAATACAAAACCCAAGCAATAATTGTTAGAATGATATAAAATGGTCAAATTCATTTTTATGTGTAATCTAAGTAAATCGTAAACGTATATGCGGCGGTTCTTCAAAATTAAGTCAGAATGGGATTCAAAGCCGGAATTAGAATCAGAATGAGAATTGCAATAGAATCAAATAAGATCTGATAATCCAGAGAATTAATATTAATCATCCAGAATCTCAAATCAAATCGCAATGCAGAATTGAATGCAAACCAAAATCAACCAGAAACAAATCAGATCAAGTCTGAATTCAAAATCAAATCAGGAGCCCGAAATTTAAATCAATTCCGAGCAAAAATCGGCTCAAATTCAGTTTTATAATCACAACAAAAAATCCGAATCAAATTCAGAACGAAATCTATAATCACATTCTAAATCGAATCGAATCAAACCCAAAATCAAATACAAAATCAGAATCAAATAGAATTAAATATAGAATCCAATCCTGAATTCAAAATCAGAACTAGAAACAGAACCAGAACCGACTTAGAATCAGAATTGGAATCAGAATGAGAATTGGAATCGGAATCAGAATGGGAAACAGATTCAGAATTAAAATCAGAATCAGAACCAGAACCAAAGATCGAAAACGGAATCGGAATCGGAATCGGAATCAGAATTAGAATCAAAATCGGAATCAGAATTTGGATGAGAATGATAATGATAATTAGAGTCGGAATCAGTAGGAAAATAAAAATCAAGAGTCAGAATGAGAATCAGAATCAGAATCAGAATCAAAATCAAATAGAATCTAATAATCCAGAGAATTAATTAATACTCGGAGTCTCAAATCGAATCGCAATGCAGAGGCGAATGCAAAGCAAAATCAAATCAGAATCGAATCAGATCAAGTGTAAATTCAAAATCAAATCAGAAGCCAGACATCCAAATCAATTCCAAAAATCAAATCCAAAAATCTAAATCGTAATCGTAATCGGAATCGGAATCATAATCAGAATCCGAACCAGAACTAAAAATCTAAATCTGAATCGAAATCGAAATCGAAATTGAAATCGGACTCGGAATCGGAATCAGAATCAGGATCAGAATCATAATCAGAATCAGCATAAAAATCAAAATAAAAATTAGAATCAAAGTCAGAATGAAAATCAAACAGAATTTGATAATCCAGACAATTAATTGAAACCATTTTAGAATCAAATCAAATCGCAATGCAGAAGCGAATGCAAACCAAAATCAAATCAGATCAAGCCTAAATTCAGATTCAGTCATAATCACAACCAAAATTCCGAATCAAACTCAGGATCAAAGCATTCAAAAAATTCAATCAATTAATTAAAAATTCAAAATCAAAATCAGGATTAAAATCAAAATCGTTATCAGAATCAAAATTAGAGTCAGAGCCAGAATCCCAACCAGAACTAAAAATTGAAATCGAAATCGGAATCGAAATCGGAATCAAAATCAGAATAAAAATCAAAGTCAGAATTAGAATCAAAATAGGAATCAGAATCAGAGTGAGAATGATAATGAGAATTGGAATCGGAATCAGTATCAGAATCAGAATCAGAATCAGAATCAGAATCAGAATCAGAATCAGAATCAGAATCAGAATCAGAATCAGAATCAGAATCAGAATCAGAATCAGAATCTGCATCTGAATCATAATCAGAATCAGAATCAAAATCAAATAGAATCTGATAATCCAAATCAAATCAATTCCAAATAAAAGTGTAATCAGATTCAGTCATAATCATAATACAAATTCGGAATCAAATCTAGGGCCAAAACATACTAAATCGGTTAGAATCCAACCCAGAGTTTAAAATGGAAAATCCCCAACCAAAAATTCAATCAATTGCAAAATCAAAATCAAAATCAAAATCAGAATCAGAATTAGAATCAAAACCAAAATTAAAGCCAGAGCCAGAATCCGAACCAGAACTAAAAATTGAAATCCAAATCGTAATCGGAATTGAAATTGAAATTGAAATCAGAATCAGAATCAAAATCAAAATCAGAATTAAAATTAGAATCAAAATCGTAATCAAAATCAGAATGAGAGTGATAATTGCAACCGTAATCAGTATCAGAATCACAATCAGAACCAGAGTCAGAATCAGAATAAAAATCAAAGTCAGAATTAGAATCAAAATCGGAATCAGAATCAAAGTGAAAATGATTATGAAAATTGAAATCGGAATCAGTATCAGAAACACAATCAGAATCAGAATCTGAATGAAAATCATAATCAGAATCAAAAATTAAATAGAATCTGATAATCCAGAGAATTAATTAACACAATACAGAATCTCAAATCAAATCGCAATACAGAAGCAAATGCAAACCAAAATCAAATCAGAATCGAATCAGATGAAGCCTAAATTCAAAATCAATTCAGAAGCTAGAAATCCAAATCAATTCCAAATAAAAGTGTAATCAGATTCAGTCATAATCATAATCAAAATTCGGAATCAAATTTAGGGCCAAAACATACTAAATCGGTTAGAATCCAACCCAAAGTATAAAATGGAAAATCCCCAACCAAAAATTCAATCAATTGCAAAATCAAAATCAAAATCAGAATCAGAATCAGAATTAGAATCAAAATCAAAATTAAAGCCAGAGCCAGAATCCGAACCAGAACTAAAAATTGGAATCGAAATCGTAATCGGAATTGAAATTGAAATCAGAATCAGAATAAAAATCAAAATCAGTATAATTAGAATCAGAATTAAAATTATAATCAAAATAGTAATCAGAATCGGAATGAGAATGATAATTGCAACCGTAATGAGTATCAGATCACAATCAGAACCAGAGTCAGAATCAGAATAAAAATCAAAGTCAGAATTAGAATCAAAATCGGAATCAGAATCAAAGTGAAAATGATTATGAAAATTGAAATCGGAATCAGTATCAGAAACACAATCAGAATCAGAATCTGAATGAAAATCATAATCAGAATCAAAATCAAATAGAATCTGATAATCCAGAGAATCAATTAACACAATACAGAATCTCAAATCAAATCGCAATACAGAAGCGAATGCAAATCAAAATCAAATCAGAATCGAATCAGATGAAGCCTAAATTCAAAATCAATTCAGAAGCTAGAAATCCAAGTCAATTCCAAATAAAAGTGTAATCAGATTCAGTCATAATTATAATCAAAATTCGGAATCAAATCTAGGGCCAAAACATACTAAATCGGTTAGAATCCAACCCAGAGTTTAAAATGGAAAATCCCCAACCAAAAATTCAATCAATTGCAAAATCAAAATCAAAATCAGAATCAGAATCAGAATTAGAATCAAAATCAAAATTAAAGCCAGAGCCAGAATCCGAACCAGAACTAAAAATTGGAATCGAAATCGTAATCAGAATTGAAATTGAAATCAGAATCAGAATAAAAATCAAAATCAGTATAATTAGAATCAGAATTAAAATTATAATCAAAATAGTAATCAGAATCGGAATGAGAATGATAATTGCAACCGTAATCAGTATCAGATCACAATCAGAACCAGAGTCAGAATCAGAATAAAAATCAAAGTCAGAATTAGAATCAAAATCGGAATCAGAATCAAAGTGAAAATGATTATGAAAATTGAAATCGGAATCAGTATCAGAAACACAATCAGAATCAGAATCTGAATGAAAATCATAATCAGAATCAAAATCAAATAGAATCTGATAATCCAGAGAATCAATTAACACAATACAGAATCTCAAATCAAATCGCAATACAGAAGCGAATGCAAATCAAAATCAAATCAGAATCGAATCAGATGAAGCCTAAATTCAAAATCAATTCAGAAGCTAGAAATCCAAGTCAATTCCAAATAAAAGAGTAATCAGATTCAGTCATAATTATAATCAAAATTCGGAATCAAATCTAGGGCCAAAACATACTAAATCGAATCGAATCCAATCCAGAGTGCAAAATGCAAAATTCCGAAGATTAGAATCAGAATTACAATCAAAATCGTAATCAAAAATTAAAATTAGAACCAGAACCAGAATCCGAACCAGAACTAAAATTTGAAATCGAAATCGGAATCGAGATCGAAATTAGAATCACAATTAGAATTAGAATTAAAATCGTAATCAGAATCACAATGAGAATGATACTGAGAATTGGAATCAAAATCGGAATCATAATCAGAATGAGAATGATAATGAGAATTGGAATTGGAATTGGAATCAGTATCAGTATCAGTATCAGTATCAGTATCAGAATCAGAATCAGAATCAAATAAAATCTGATAATCCAGAGAATTAATTTATTATTACAATCCAGAATGCGAATGCAAACCAAGATCAAATCAGATCAAGCCTAAATTCAAAATCAAATCAGAAGCTAGAAATCCAAATCCATTACAAATAAAAGTCTAATCAGATTCAGTCATAATCACAACCAAAATTCCGAATCAAATTCAAGGTCAAAGCATTCAAAAAATTCAATCAATTTATTGAAAATTTAAAATCAAAGTCAGAATTAGAATCAAAATCGTTAGCAAAATCAAAATTAGAGCCAGATCCAGAATCCCAACCAGAACTAAAAATTGAAATCGAAATCGAAATTGAAATCGGAATCAAAATCAGAATAAAAATCAAAGTCAGAATTGGAATCAAAATTCATAATCAAATCTAGGGCCAAAACATACTAAATCGGTTAGAATCCAATCCAGAGTTCAAAATGGAAAATCCCGAACCAAAAATTCAATCAATTGGAAAATCAAAATCAAAATCAGAATCACATTTAGAATTAGAATCAAAATCAGAATCAGAATAAAAATCAAAGTCAGAATTAGAATTACAATCAAAATCGGAATGAGAATCAGAATGAGAATGATAATGAGAATTGGAATCGGAATGAGTATCAGAAACAGAATCAGAATCAGAATCTGAATGAGAATCATAATCAGAATCAAAATCAAATAGAATCTGATAATCCAGAGAATTAATTAACACAATACAGAATCTCAAATAAAATCGCAATACGAATGCAAACCAAATTCAAATCAGAATCGAATCAAAAATTAAAATTAGAGCCCGAACCAGAACTAAAATTTAAAATCGAAATCGGAATCGAGATCGAAATTAAAATCACAATTAGAATTAGAATCAAAATCGTAATCATAATCAGAATCAGAATAAAAATCAAAGTCAGAATTAGAATCAGAATCAGAATAAAAATCAAAGTCAGAATTAGAATTACAATCAAAATCGGAATGAGAATCAGAATGAGAATGATAATGAGAATTGGAATCGGAATGAGTATCAGAAACAGAATCAGAATCAGAATCTGAATGAGAATCATAATCAGAATCAAAATCAAATAGAATCTGATAATCCAGAGAATTAATTAACACAATACAGAATCTCAAATAAAATCGCAATACGAATGCAAACCAAATTCAAATCAGAATCGAATCAAAAATTAAAATTAGAGCCCGAACCAGAACTAAAATTTAAAATCGAAATCGGAATCGAGATCGAAATTAAAATCACAATTAGAATTAGAATCAAAATCGTAATCATAATCAGAATCAGAATAAAAATCAAAGTCAGAATTAGAATTAGAATCAAAATCGTAATCAGAATCAGAATGAAACTGATAATGAGAATTGGAATCGGAATCAGTATCATGATGAGAATGATAATGAGAATTGGAATTGGAATCATGGTCAGAATCACTATCAGAATCAGAATCAGAATCAGAATCAGAACCAGAATCAGAATCAGAATAAAAATCAAAGTCAGAATTAGAATCAAAATCGGAATCAGAATCAAAAATTAAGATTAGAGCCCGAACCAGAATCCGAATCAGAACTAAAATTTAAAATCGAAATCGGAATCGAGATCGAATTTAAAATCACAATTAGAATTAGAATCAAAATCGTAATCAGAATAAAAATCAAAGTCAGAATTAGAATTAGAATCAAAATCGTAATCAGAATCAGAATGAAATTGATAATGAGAATTGGAATCGGAATCAGTATCATGATGAGATTGATAATGAGAATTGGAATTGGAATCATGATCAGAATCACAATCAAAATCAGAATCAGAATCATAATGCAATAAGGATCAGAATCAGAATAAAAATCAAAGTCAGAATTAGAATCAAAATCGGAATCAGAATCAAAAATTAAATTTAGAGCTGGAACCAGAATCCGAACCAGAACTAAAATTTAAAATCGAAATCGGAATCGAGATCGAAATTAAAATCACAATTAGAATTAGAATCAAAATCGTAATCAGAATAAAAATCAAAGTCAGAATTAGAATTAGAATCAAAATCGTAATCAGAATCAGAATGAGATTGATAATGAGAATTGGAATCGGAATCAGTATCAGAATCACAATCAGAATCAGAATCAGAATAAAAATCAAAGTCAGAATTAGAATTACAATCAAAATCGGAATGAGAATCAGAATGAGAATGATAATCAGTATCAGAATCACAATCAGAATCACAATCAGAATCAGAATCAGAAACAAATTTAGAATCAAAATCAGAATCAGAATCGAAATCGGAATCAGAATCAGAATAAAAATCCAATAGAATCTGATAATAATCCAGAGAATTAATTAGTACGATCCAGAATCTCAAATCAAATCGCAATACAGAAGCTAATGCAAACCAAAATCAAATTAGAATCGAATCAGATCAAGCCTAAATTTAAAATCAAATCAGAAGCTAGAAATCCAAATCCATTCCAAATAAAAGTCTAATCAGATTCAGTCATAATCACAACCAAAATTCCGAATTAAATCCAGGGCTTAAACACTCTAAACTGAATCAAATCCAGTCCAGAGTTCAAAATGGAAAACACGGAACCAAAAATTCAATCAATCAAAATTTAATTCATTTATTCAATTCAATCAAAATCAAAATTAGAGTCAGAGCCAGAATCCGAACCAGAGCTAAAAATCGAAATCGAAATCAGAATCAGAATCAGAATGATAATGACGAGAATTAAAATCGGAATCAGTATCAATCAGAATGAGAATTGGAATGAGAATCAGTATCAGAATCACAATCAGTATCAAAATGAGAGTCAGAACCAGAATCCGAACCAGACCTAAAAATCGGAATCAGAATCAGAATCACAATAAGATTCTTTCCATCAAATCTTAGGTCCTATTAATTTATTCCAAGGATACTTTCGGTTCTATCTTTCGATTCCAACTTTCTGCCGATTCTAAATATTCCACTGGTTCGTGAAACTTGCCCTTAAATATCGGTAAAAAATATTGCTTGCTCTACCCCGCCCTCTCCGAGTTCAAAGCCCAGGGTTGTCGTCTCTCACTCTACGTACTTTCGGCATAAGTTAGATTAGCAGCAGCGGCGTAAAACGAAAGCAGGTGCAAACGGTTTCGGTCGTTGAATATTCATGCGGTGACTTATTGGCTGAGACAATAGGAGCGGCGTTAACACCGACGTCTGCAGTGTCTGAAGTCGCATATTGAGCGCCTCCGCGAAGCAATATGTTCCTGACAAGGCCTTCCAAACAGGAGCGTGACATCCAGATGTTGAAATTTTAACTCTAACCGAATTAAAATTCAATCTAATTTGGCTCCGTACCTTCCATAGGCAAAATTTTATTATTTCGGCCGGAGTAACTGAGAACTGTAACCATCACGATAATTTTATCACGGAGGCGATGAAATTATACTTCCATGTCCTGTCATCTAGAGAAGCATATTTATTTCACTCGTGAGTGGTAGTCACAAAATTCCCATGGTGGTACTGCATTTCCGTATAATTACAATCGAACTTCACGTAAGTTCGTGGCGAGATGTCTGTGGAGCGGTTTTTGTGAATCACAATAGGACATGGGGAATGATTTTTATCAATTAATACTGCCAGGGCCGTAACGAAGATGAAGTTGTGACACAGTAATTGCATCATTAGTAGATAAGTGCAGTCATGTGTTGGGGCCATTACTGTGACATTACTTTTCCATCTGAAAGCGTAGTAAAATAGTACGAAGACTAACGCAACAGCACCGGGAAGTGCCTTTTTGGCTTTAGTGCAGACATAAAATATTGTAATGATTTAAAATTTGTTTCAGAAATGTATAAGATGGTGGATGCGCCGGGTCAAATAATTTCCCAAAAAATCTCTCACAAGGAAATGCTTATCTCTAAAAGCCCTGTTTGCAATGAAGATTAGACAGACACCTGGAAAGAAAACCGAAGCGATCCCCATCACTTCCGGGACGTCCCATTAATTCCGGCAGATCAAACACAACCCGTCCGCGTCAATCTCCCGAGACGGATCCGGCCGACCTTCCCGCATGCAATCTTCATAACCCGAAAAACTAATTCATGAGCCGCTCAGGACACTCAATTAGCTGATGGATCCGATCGACTCTCCAAACTTGTCCGATATTAAAACTAGTCTTCCTCCTCGGAAACGCCAGCTTACGCGTAATGCGCGATTAATTGCGCACGTTAGTCAATGCCAGAGCATTATATATCACGGGATTTAGACGGAGGGATCCCCTCGAAACACGGACGACCGACAACTTTACATTTTCCGCCGGCCCCCCGAAAAAGTCCTGACAAATTATAAACGGCTGCCTCCGGAAAAACGCGTCTTAATTTTATCTCGTCGAGGCATTACTCTTGTTAATGCTGTTTTAGGCAATTTCCTTTGGTTTATGTCTGCAAGATGTTACCCTGGACAGTGATAATGGGACGAGGGTCGCGCGACATAACAGTCGCGGCCGGGGTTCTCATATGTGCCATAAATAACTGGAAATCTGGGTCTGACTGGAAAGAAAGTGATAAATTTGTTTTCGGGAGGACTTGTTTCGGGCTGTAACTGTAAAAGCGACTCAAATTTGTGTTTCTTTTCAGGTCTGGCTCTTATTAAGTTGCTAAAACAACACATCATTATTTCTTCTCCCCTCCGCTCTCTCCTCTTGTTCTCTGCCTTCTCCCTCCACTTCCATAGCTCTTTCATCCATTTTGTTTCTTTCCTTTCTCTCATTATTCTTCTTTATTTCATTATCAATGATTCGTATTTCACATTTAATATTTCCTCCCCTCACATTTCACATCATCATAATTCATTTATAATGTTACACATTATACATTTCATCTTTCATATTGCAGTTATAATTTATTAGTTTCCTTTTGATTGATGCTTTAAAAAATCCCAGAAAATTCTCCATTATTATTTACCTAAAATTTATCAAAAACCAGAAGAGTTGATCAATCTTTCCCAAAATTCCCCAAAGTAACGGCGACAACATATTTTTGAAGTGAAACTTCTATAAGCGCGCTCCGAACGTGAAGGGTAAACCGATGAATGCGTTAGGTTCTATTTGATTCTGATTCTGATCCTATTATTTGGCCCGGGATTTGCCACTTTGAATTGTGGATTGGGTTCTAGATTTAATTCCATTTGATTTTAGGTTCCATTCGATTCGATTTCGAACGTATGAATTTGCTTTTGAATTCTATACGGATTTTTTTGTTGTGATTATGAATTTGATGCGATTCTATTTAGAATGTGATTATGGATTTAGTTCTGTATTTGATTCGATCTTTATTCAGAATTGATTTGGATTCTATTTGATTCTATTTGATCCTGACTCTGATTCTAATTCTCATTCTTATTCTCCCTCAGATTCCCAGATTTGTCAAATTTTCAGGTTTTTAGGTTCTTCATGTTCTTTTCTTTCTTTCTCTCTAATATCTCAAGTTTTCCAATATTTCAGGTTTCCCAGATTCTCAGGTTCCTAAAGTTTCTCACTTTCTCGGATTTCTCAAATTCTCAGGCTTTTAGGTTTCTCATCTCAGCAGGCGTTCTTTTGTTTTAAATTCCAAGTTTTTAAAATTCGCAGGGTCCTATAGTTTTCAGGTTCCTCAGTCTCTCAGATTTCTCAAATTCTCACGTTCCTCAGATTCCTAGGTTTTCCCAAATTTCAGGTTTTTTAAATTCTGAGGTCTCTCAAGTTTTCAGGTTGTCCAGAATCTCAGGTTCCTAAAGTTTCTCACTTTCTCAGCTTTTTCAAATTCTCAGTCTTTTAGGTTCCTCATTTCAGCAGGCTTTCTTTTGTCTCAGGTTTTCCAGAATTTCAAGTTTTTCAAATTCTCGGGCTCCTCCAGTTTTCAACTTTTCCAGTTTCTTAGATTTCTCAAATGCTGAGATTCCTTTATGGATTCTAGTCTTCAGGTTCCTCAGTTCTTCAGATTTCTCAAATTCTCACGTTCTTAGGTTCCTCACATTCCCAGGTCTGTCTGTCAAGATTTCAGGTTTCTAGATTACCAGGTTCCTAAAGTTTTCAGGTTTCTCACTCTTTCAGCTTTCTCAAATTCTCACGGTTTAATTTCCTCACATTAACAGGTATTCTAAATCTTCAGATTTTTCAAATTCTCAGGTTCCTCAAGGTTTCAGGTTCTTGGGCTTGTCAGATATATAAAATTTTCAGGTTCTTAGGTACCCAGCTTTGTAACGTCTGAGGTTTTCCAAAATTTTTCAAGGTTACAGGCTTCTCAAATTTTCAGGTTCCTCAACATTCCAAGTCCACAGATTTTCTGGTTCCTCTAGTTTTCAAGTTCTTTAGTTTGTTAGATTTCTCAAATTCTCATATGCCTGGATGTATTCTAGTTTTCATGTGCCTCAGTCTTACAGATTTCTCAAATTCTTAGGTTCTTAGGTTCCCAGTTTTTTCAAAATTTTAGGTTTTCCAAATTCCCAAGTTTCTCGAGGTATCAGGTTTGTCAGATTTCAGGTTATTGAAATCGTCAGGTCTGTCAAGATTTCAGGTTGTCCAGATTCTCAAGTTCCAAGATTTTCAGGCTTCTCACTTTCTCAGATTTCTCAAATTCTCAGGCTTTTAGGTTTCTCATTTCACCAGGCTTTTTATTGTCTTAGGTTTTTCAAGATTTTAAGTTCTTCAAATTTTCAGGTTCCGAAAGTTTTCAGGTTTCTCACTATCTTGGATTTCTCAAATTCTCACGCTCTTACGTTCTCCACATTTCCAGGTTTTCCAAAATTTCAGGTTTCTCAAATTCTCAGGTTCTTCAAGGTTTCAGGTTTTTCAGTTATTAAATTTATAAAATTTTCAGGTTCTTAGGTTCCTTATGTATCCAGGACCTCTAATACGTCAGGTTTTCCAAGACGTTCCAAGGTTACAGGTTTTTCAAATTCTTAGGGTTCTCAACATTTCAGGTTTCCCAGATTCTCAAGTTCCTAAAGTTTTCAGGCTTCTCACTTTCTCAAATTTCTCAAATTCTCACGTTCTTATTTTCCTCACATTCCCAGGTTTTCCAAAATTTTTTTTTTTTTAAATTCTCAGGTTCCTCAAGGTTTCAGGTTCTTCAGTTTCTCAGATTAATAAAATTTTCAGGTTCTTAGGTTCTTTATGTATCCAGGAACTCTAATATCTCAGGTTTTTCATGACCTTCCAAGGCTACAGGTTTTTCAAATTCTCAGGCTGCTCAACATTTCAGATTCCTCAGATTTTCTGGTTCTTCTAGCTTTCAAGTTCCCCAGCTTCTTAGATTTTTCAAATTATCAGATTTTTAGGTTCCTCATTTTACCAGGCTTTCTCAGGTATCTCAGTTTTTCCACGATTTCAAGTTATTCAAATCCTCAGGTTCCTCAACATTTCAGGTTCCTCAGATTCTCTTGCTCCTCTGGTTTTCAGGTGCAGCCTCAGTTTATTAGATTTCTCGAATTCTCAGATTCCTAGGTTCCTAATTTAACAGGTTTTCTAGTATCTCAATTTTTTTAATGTTTCAGGTTATTCAAATCCTCAGGTCTCTCAAGATTTCAGGTTTTCCGGATTCTGAGGTTTCTAAAGTTTTCAGGTTTCTCACTCTCTCAGAATTCTCAAATTCTCACGTTTTAATTTCCTCACATTCACAGGTTTTTCAAATTCTCAGGTTCCTCAAAGTATCAGGTTCTTGGGTTTCTCACATTTATAAATTTTTCATGTTCTTAGGTTCCTTTATGTGCCTACTCTCTCTAACGTCCCAGGCTTTTCAAGGTTTTCCAAGGTTTCAGGTTCTTCAGTTTCTCAGATTTATGAAATTTTCAATTTCTTAGGTTTCTTATCTCTCCGGGCCCTTTAATATCTCAGGTTTTAAAAGGCTTTCCAAGGTTACAGGTATTTCCAATTCTCAGGTTCCTCAGAGTTTTTGGTTCCTCTAGATTTTAAGCTCCTGAATTTCTTAGATTTCTCAAATTCTCAGGTTCCTAATTTCCTCATTTGACCAGCCTTTCTGGTATCTCAGTGTTTTCAAGATTTCAGGTTATTAAAATATTCAGATCTCTCAAGATTTCAGGTTTCGCAGATTCTCAGGTTTCTAAAGTTTTCAGGTTTCTCACTCTCTCAGAATTCTCAAATTCTCACGTTTTAATTTCCTCACATTAATAGGATTTCTAAAACTTCAGGTTTTTCAAATTCTCAGGTTCCTCAAGGTTTCAGGTTCTAGGGTTTCTCACATTTATAAAAATTTCCAAGTTCTTAGGTTCCTTTATGTGCCCAGGCTCTCTAACGTCTCAGACTTTCCAAGGTTACAGGTTTTTCAAATTTTCAGGTTTCTCAAAATTTCAGGCTCCTCAGATTCTCTGGTTTCTCTAGTTTATCAGTTTTTTAGATTTCTCAAATTCTTAGATGCCTGGATGGATTCTAGTTTTCAGGTTCCTCAGTCTTTCAGATTTGTCAAATTCTTACGTTCTCAGGTTCCTCACATTCCCAGTTTGTCCAAAATTTTAGGTTTTTCAAATTCCCAAGTTTCTCAAGGTATCAGGTTTTTAGGTTTGTCAGATTTCAGGTTATTGAAATCGTCAGGTCTGTCAAGATTTCAGGTTGTCCAGATTCTCAAGATCCAAAATTTTCAGGCTTCTCACTTTTTCATATTTCTCAAATTCTCAGGCTTTTAGGTTTCTTAATTCACCAGGCTTTTTTTTTGTCTCAGGTTTTTCAAGATTTTAAGTTATTCAAATTTTCATATTCCTCTAGTTTTCACATTTCCTGGTTTTTCAAAACTTCAAGCTTTTCAAATTCTCAGACTCCTCATGTTTCAGGTTCTTAGGTTTCTCACATTTATAAAATTTTCAGGTTTTTAGGTTTCTTATTAATCCAGGCTCTCTAGCGTCTCAGGGTTTTCAAGGTTTTCAAAGGTTACAGGTTTTTCAAATTCTCATGTTCCTCAACATTTCAGGTTCCTTAGATTCTTTAGTGTCTCTAGTTTTCAAGTTCTTCAGTTTCTTAGATTTCTCAAATGCTCAGATTCCTTGATGGATTCTAGTTTTTCAGATTTCTCAAATTCTCACGTTTTCAGGTTCCTCACATTCCCAGGTTTTCCAAAATTTCAGATTTTTTAAATTCTCAGGTTCCTCATGGTTTCAGGTTCTTCAGCTTCTCAGATTAATAAAATTTTCAGGTTCTTAGGTTCTTTATGTATCCAGGCACTCTAATAGCTCAGGTTTTTCCTGGGAATTTGACAAATCTGAAAGACTGAGGAACCTGAAAACTAGAATCCATCCAGGCATCTAGGTTCCCTACATTTCCAGGTTTCCCAAAATTTCAGGTTTTTCAAATTCTCAGGTTCTTCAAGGTTTCAGGTTCTTCAATTTTTAAATTTAAAAAATTTTCGGGTTCTTGGGTTCTTTATGTATCCAGGACCTCTAATACCTCAGGTTTTCCAAGACTTTCCAAGGTTACAGGTTTTTCAAATTCTTAGGTTCCTCAACATTTCAGGTTCCTCAGATTCTCTGGTTCCTCTAGTTTTCAAATTCAGTAGTTTTTTAGATTTGGTTTTTCAAATTCTTAGTTTCCTTGGTTCTTCATTTTACCAGGCTTTCTCAGATATCTCAGTTTTTCCAAGATTTCAAGTTATTCAAATCCTCAGGTTCTCAAGGTTTCAGGTTTCCCAGATTCTCATGTTCCTAAAGTTTTCAGGCTTCTCACATTCTCAAATTTCTCAAATGCTCACGTTCTTAGGTTCCTCACATTCCCAGGTTTTCCAAAATTTCAGATTTTTTAAATTCTCAGGTTCCTCAGGGTTTCAGGTTCTTCAGTTTCTCAGATTAATAAAATTTTCAGGTTTTTAGGTTCTTTATGTATCCAGGCACTCTAATATCACAGGTTTTTCATGACCTTCCAAGGCTACAGGTTTTTCAAATTCTCAGGTTCCTCAAGGTTTCAGGTTCATGGGTTTCTCATATTTATAAATTTTTCAAGTTCTTAGGTTAGTTATCTCTCCGGGCCCTCTAATATCTCAGGTTTTAGAAAGCTTTCCAAGTTTACATTTGTTTCCAATTCCCGATTTTCTTAAATTTCTCAAATTCTCAGGTTCCTAGGTTTCTCATTTGACCAGGCTTTCTAATATCTCAGTCTTTCCAAGATTTCAGATTAATCATATGCTCAGGTCTCCCAAGATTTCAGGTTGTCCAAATTCTCAGGCTTCTCACTATCTCAGATCTCTCAAATTCTCACGTTCTTATGTTTGTCACATTCCCAAGTTTTCCAAAATTCCATTTTTTTTAAATTCTCAGGTTCCTCGAGGTTTCATGTTCTTCAGTTTTACAGATTTATAAAATTTTCAAATTCTTAGGTTCCTTATCTCTCGGGGCCCTCTAATATCTCAGGTTTTCCAATGCGTTCCAAGGTTACAGGTATTTCAAATTCTCAGGTTCCTCATATTCTCTGGTTCCTCTAGTTTCTCAAATTGTCAGATTCCTAGTTTCCTCATTCTACCAGACTTTCTAGAATTTCAGTCTTTCCAAGATTTCATTTCATTCAAATCCTCAGGTCTCTCATGATTTCAGGTTCCGCGGATTCTCAGGTTCCGAAAGTTTTCAGGTTTCTCACTATCTCAGATTTCTCAAATCTTTACGCTCTTATTTTCCTCACAAGTTCAAGTTCAAGTTCTCAGGTTCTTCAAGGTTTCAGGTTCTTCAATTTTTAAATTTATAACATTTTCAGGTTCTTAGGTTCCTTATGTATCTAGGACCTCTAATACCTTAGGTTTTCCAAGACTTTCCAAGGTTACAGGTTTTTCAAATCCTCAGGTTCTCAAGGTTTCAGGTTTCCCAGTTTCTCAGGTTCCTAAAGTTTTCAGGCTTCTCACTTTCTCAAATTTCTCAAATTCTCACGTTCTTAGGTTCCTCACATTCCCAGTTTTTCCAAAATTTCAGGTGTTTCAAATTCCTAAGTTTCTCAAGGTATCAGGTTTTTAGGTTCCTCAGACTCTCAGATTTATCAAACTCTTAGGCTTTTAGGTTCCTCATTTCACCAGGTTTTTCAAGATTTTAAGTTCTTTAAAATTTTAGGTTCCTCAGATTTTCAGGTTCTTAGGTTCCTTATGATGTATCCACACTAATATCTCAGGTTTCCGAGGTTACAGGTTTTTCAAATTTTGATTTTCCTCAGATTCTCCGGTTCCTCTATTTTCCAAGATTCTCGGTTTCTTAGAATTCACAAATTCTCACATTCCTATGTTCCTCATTTTACCAGGCTTTCTAAGATTTCCGGTTTCCCAGATTCTCAGGTTCCTACAATTTTTAAGTTTCTTACTCTCTCAGATTTCTCAAATTCTCAGGCTTTTAGATTCCTCATTTCACCAGGTTTTGTTTTATCTCAGATTTTCCAAGATTTCAAGTTCGTCAAATTTTCAGGTTCATCTGATTTTCAGGTTCCTTTAGTTTTCAGGTTCCTGAGTTGTTCGGGTTCCCCACATTCACTGGTTCTCCAAAATTTCATGTTTTTCAAGTTCTCAGGTTTCTCAAGATTTCAGGTTCTTAGATTCCTTTTGTACCCAGACTCCACTAGTTTTCAAGTTCCTCAGTTTCGTAGATTTCTCATCTTTCAGATTCCTAAATGGATTCTAGTTTTCAGGTTCCTCGTTCTTTCTCAAATTCCCATTCCCAGTTTTTCCAAAATTTATTTTTTTCAAATTCCCAATTTTCTCACGGTTTCAGGTTAGGTGTCTCAGATTTATAAAATTTTTACCACGCTTTCTAGTATCTCAGTTTTTCCATGATTTCAGGTTTTTCAAATCCTTAAGTCCCTCCAGATTTCTCAAATTCTCATGCTTTGAGGTTCCTCATTTTACCAGTTTCTCTTAGATCTCAGGTTTTCCAAGATGTTTTCAAATTCTCAGGTTCCTCAGTTTCTCAGACTGACCGTGATACCATAAGCCGTTACGATATCAGTTAATTCATTTATCCACTCTTTCTTTTTTCTCGTCCACTGAATTCCCTCTTGATTTCCTTTGGTAGCAGTTTAATACATAATAAAATACCTCCGCGCTTCACCGCTAACACGGGGGACTAAATACCTCCGTTCTTACATCCCTACGACCAGTGAATTAGGGTGCTCCCGATGCCGTCCTCCCGGACTTTCTACGCTGTCCGGAACTGACGCCATTTAGTGGAAGACAGGCCGCCGCGTCGTCAAGCGGTAACACCTTGGGTCCTTCAGATCAGGTCATCAGATCCTGTCCTCCTGCCGTCCCAGGAAGAAGGAAAGAAGTGGAGGAAGAAGAAGCGAAGAGACAGACAGAAGACCCGCGGGCACTGAGGCTCGAGGCAACCCGTCCGAAACCAGCGTTACAACCCATTATCTGGAATTTCCCCACATAGTCTCAGAAATCTTCTTCTTGTTGTCTTCGTCCGCTACATTTCCCGTCCCTATTCTTGCCTTTTCTCTTACTTTACAAAATTTTGAGCCGATTCTTGATCGATACGTTTGTGTAAAAAGTCATCGAGTTGGTCAAATCTGATTTGAAATAAAAATCTGTTCTATTACAATTCTATCTACAATCTTATTTTCACAGTGCAACAAAAGTAAACGGGATTTGGAAACATTCTAAATTTGTTTATAATTATAGGAATAAGTTGCACACTTTGTGTTTCTGTTTTGAAATTTTTTCTAAGAGTTCCCAAATGTTTTCGAATAGTTTTCATTGTTTCGGAAACACTGAGTTACGCTTTCTCAAGCTACAACTATTGGCGACTTTGGCACAAAGTTTATGTACGTTGCCAATTCCTCCGTGGTTGCCAAACACTTCCTAAACACACGACAGAGGGCAACACAAAGTTCCTCAATGATTCTTCAGTGGAAACGGGGCTTGAAAGGGACAACAGTTTTGACACAGGAATTCAAATTTTTGACAGTCAGAGAAAATAAAATAAAAGTTTGACAATTAATGTAAACTAAAGTAAAAGAACCGATATACGTGTAGCCAACTGCGATCACGAATTTTGTTGCTCACTCATTACTATTTACAAATCGCGTAAATGGGCTCGACCCACTGATCTTCGACTTTATCTGGTGCCGATGCTACTGGTTTCTGACAGCAACGTCCTCCAATAAATATATCGGCTGCATCTTTCTAGGCGGCTCCATTGCTGACATCATCGAGGTGGAATCTTCTAGACAATGATTTCCAGAACATGATGAATGTGGATGGATGTGTACGGAATCCTCCAGAAGATCCTGTTCCTTGGCTATGCCTCTTAGTGTCTTCTGCAACTCTCTTTTTGTTTTGTGGGGTCAATATCTATCAATAAGATCTCTGTTTCTTTCTTTCCTCTTGGTTTTCCTTTTCCTCCTACTCATCCATTTCTAACAGTACCTGATCTATATTTATTCTGTCCTTGCCGCTCTCCTCTTTGGCCTGCTGTTTACTTTGTTGTTTTTGTTTCCAGAAGTTTGAAATCACCCTTTTGTAGCTATAATTGTTAAGCGAGCTGATATTCCACTGGTGATAGTCGTTCTGCAATTGTCGCCAACATGAATTTGTCAGTCAAATCCTGCCCCATTTAATACATGGGAATCGCGCGCTGTTTATTACTTCTTAGAGTTCATAATCGCGCAGTAGAGGAGAAAGCGCTGCGAATGTATAAAGTTTTATTATAAAGTTTCCCGAAGTTAAGAGACCATTATGTGATGGAGAATTCATTTATGCCGGTTTTAATCCGACGTAATAGTTGTTTATCACAACTAATACCGCAAGAACAATGAGCCGCCATTTTTGTTAACACCGCAACAATAAATTAACACCGCCATCGAAGGTGTTATTCCCCGGCGATCATTAATCATCTCGCCTGGGATTAATTCGCAGGAGACGAAAAAAGAGCGAACCTGTCCGTTTCGGGCGACTACAACAATTCCCGAGTTTTTTAATGGAAAAATTAATTATGACAGAAAACAAATAATCTGACTGTCTGAAAGTCTGAATTGGTTTAACACATAATTTAATGCGGATTACGGCGGTATGAAAAGCGTTTTTTGCACCGGACCGTTACGGTGTTAAATTGGATCGCAACGGCTGGGAATGAAACAAAAACGCTCCGGAATTACCGCGGTTATTTGAAAATAATTTCAAATGGGGAATTTTTAACGCGATAGTTTTTTGTTTGGGTCACAAGTACGTCAATTTTTTTCAACAGGGCCGCAAAAGACGTTCGAGGAGTAATGAAAATTAATAATAAAATCTACCAATTTTTCAACATCACAACTCGAGTCGACGTGTTGGGGAAAAATTTTATCGTCTCCGCGGAGAATTTCCAGAAGATTTATTAAAGTTTAAACGAACGGCGGTGGTTGTTGACGTGTCCATTTGAAGAAGCACCTGCAGCAGCAAGCTCGTATGCAATCTCGTAACCGAATTATTCTTAATTAAATCAAGGAAAACACAGAAACCTCGTAAAAAGTATTTTACGAGCCGGAACGTGCAAATCCTTTGTGGCTGTCACGAGTTTGTGATTAATAGATTTAAAATTAGATTGAAGTTTGAAAAAATGCAGCCCTAAACGTACGGATACAAAAAGTCCGCAAACCCTACTTTGTTTATTCAACAAAATAAAAAATGTCCTTTTGTCGTCCGCCGAATTTATGGGCTTTCCCAGAGTCTGTGATGAGTGTGTTTTACATTTTTCATGTTGAGATTTAGGAAGGGACATGACAAAACGAACAGCTAGACATTTTATCGTTTCGCGAGCAGAATTTGATCCTAGTTGTGAGTGAGTTAGCGAAACGGTCATGAGCCGACTGCAAAATTGTCGTAGGAGGAACATGTGAAAATGGAACCAATGATGCTTGCGTGGTGTAAAATCCTAAGAAAATGTATCGGCCATGGATCGACAAAATTAAAAATATTTAATGCAAGTGAAAAATCTGGAAACTAACAGAATTTTTTAAAAACATTTTTTAGGACTTTTGCTTAAGGATTTTTCAGGGCAGTTTAAGCTTGATCAGATTCCAAACAATTTTAGGACTGTTTAGGATACCTATCAACAATCAAAGCGTTTCAGGATTTTCAGTATTTGTCAGGACTGAGATTAAGGTTTCACAATACACCGATTATTATTTTCTAATCCAGTAATACACTCATGTCTTTTTAGAACTCAGGAGGGTATCGGCTTAGAGTTTAGAAATCCTCAGGAATCTTGGGGCTTATTCAGAATTCTTTAGTGTTTCTCAGGAATTCGTTTGAAACTCAAATTTACGACCAAAACTTATGTGAATGATGAACACGTTATAGTCGCCTATATTTCCTAAACTCACAATGATATCAGTATGAAAATTTAAACACTTTTTGAGAAGACTCTCATTTATCTCCCCTGATGACATCAAGTCCCTACGTTGAACATTCTATTTCTTACTAATTTGGCAATTGAAATTTATGACTTAAACCTACATCATCATCCTAAACTCACAATAATATCAATTTGAAATTTTAAACACTTGTTGAGAAGACTTTTATTTGCTTCGTCTGATGACATCAAGTCCCTAAGTTAAACACTTTATTTTTTACTAATTTTGAAACTCAAATTTACTAACAAAACTTACGTCAATGATGTTCATGTTATTGCCGCTTATATTTCCTAAACTCACAATGATATCAGTATGAAATTTTAAACACTTTTTGAGAAGACTCACATTCATCTCCCCTGATGACTTCAAGTCCCTACGTTGAACATTCTATTTTTTAC
This sequence comes from Diaperis boleti, assembly GCA_963583935.1. Taxonomy (NCBI): domain Eukaryota; kingdom Metazoa; phylum Arthropoda; class Insecta; order Coleoptera; family Tenebrionidae; genus Diaperis; species Diaperis boleti. Next base: position 80,628,477 of record OY757244.1, on the reverse strand, counting down.
TAATTTGGAAACTCAAATTTATGATCTAAACCTACATCACGCTGTCCTGGCATATATTTCCTAAACTCAGAATGATTTTAAACACTTGTTGAGAAGGCTCTTATTTGCTCCTCCTGATGACATCAAGTCCCTAAGTTATATCAGTGATGAAGTGATATCAGTATGAAATTTTAAACACTTTCTGGTGACATCAAGTCCCTACGTTACACACTTTATTTTTTACTCATATTGAGACTCAAATTTACTACCGAAACTTACGTCAATGGTGCTCATGTTATGGTCGACTATATTTCCTAAACTCACAATGATATCAGTATGAAATTTGAAACACTTTTGAGAAGACTCTCATTCAGCTCTCCTGGTGACATCAAGTCCCTACGTTGAACATTATATTTTTTACTAATTTGGAAACTCAAATTTACGACATAAACCTATATCACGCTGTCGTGGCATATATTTCCTAAACTCCCAATGATATCAATTTGAAATTTTAAACACTTGTTGAGAAGACTTTTATTTACTTCTCCTGATGCCATCAAGTCCCTAAGTTAAACACTTTATTTTTTACAAATTTTGAAACTCAAATTTAGTACCGAAACTTACGTCAATGATGGTCATATTATTGTCGCTTATATTTCCTAAACTCACAATGATATCAGTATGAAATTTTAAACACTTTTTGAGAAGACTCACATTCATCTCCCCTGATGACATCAAGTCCCTACATTGAACATTTTATTTTTTACTAATTTTTAAACTCAAATTTATGTCCAAAACCTACATCACACTGTCGTGGCATATATTTTCTAAACTCCCAATGAGATCAATTTGAAATTTTAAACACTTGTTGAGAAGACTCTTATTTACTTCTCCTGATGCCATCAAATCTCTAAGTTAAACACTTTATTTTTTACAAATTTTGAAACTCAAATTTAGTACCGAAACTTACGTCAATGATGTTCATATTATTGTCGCTTATATTTCCTAAACTCACAATGATATCAGTATGAAATTTTAAACACTTTTTGAAAAGACTCACATTCATCTCCCCTGATGACATCAAGTCCCTACATTGAACATTTTATTTTTTACCAATTTTTAAACTCAAGTTTATGTCCTAAACCTACATCACACTGTCGTGGCATATATTTTCTAAACTCCCAATGTTATCAATTTGAAATTTTAAATACTTGTTGAGAAGACTTTTATTTACTTCTCCTGATGCCATCAAGTCCCTAAGTTAAACACTTTATTTTTTACAAATTTTGAAACTCAAATTTACTACCGAAACTTACGTCAATGATGTTCATGTTATTGTCGCTTACATTTCCTAAACTCACAATGATATCAGTATGAAATTTTAAACACTTTTTGAGAAGACTCACATTCATCTCCCCTGATGACATCAAGTCCCTACATTGAACATTTTATTTTTTACCAATTTTTAAACTCAAGTTTATGTCCTAAAGCTACATCACACTGTCGTGGCATATATTTTCTGAACTCCCAATGATATAAATTTGAAATTTTAAACACTTGTTGAGAAGACTCTTATTTACTTCTCCTGATGCCATCAAGTCCCTAAGTTAAACACTTTATTTTTTACAAATTTTGAAACTCAAATTTAGTACCGAAACTTACGTCAATGATGGTCATATTATTGTCGCTTATATTTCCTAAACTCACAATGATATCAGTATGAAATTTTAAACACTTTTTGAGAAGACTCACATTCATCTCCCCTGGTGACATCAAGTCCCTACATTGAACATTTTATTTTTTACCAATTTTTAAACTCAAGTTTATGTCCTAAACCTACATCACACTGTCGTGGCATATATTTTCTAAACTCCCAATGTTATCAATTTGAAATTTTAAACACTTGTTGAGAAGACTTTTATTTACTTCTCCTGATGCCATCAAGTCCCTAAGTTAAACACTTTATTTTTTACAAATTTTGAAACTCAAATTTAGTACCGAAACTTACGTCAATGATGGTCATATTATTGTCGCTTATATTTCCTAAACTCACAATGATATCAGTATGAAATTTTAAACACTTTTTGAGAAGACTCACATTCATCTCCCCTGATGACATCAAGTCCCTACATTGAACATTTTATTTTTTACCAATTTTTAAACTCAAGTTTATGTCCTAAACCTACATCACACTGTCGTGGCATATATTTTCTAAACTCCCAATGTTATCAATTTGAAATTTTAAACACTTGTTGAGAAGACTTTTATTTACTTCTCCTGATGCCATCAAGTCCCTAAGTTAAACACTTTATTTTTTACAAATTTTGAAACTCAAATTTAGTACCGAAACTTACGTCAATGATGGTCATATTATTGTCGCTTATATTTCCTAAACTCACAATGATATCAGTATGAAATTTTAAACACTTTTTGAGAAGACTCACATTCATCTCCCCTGATGACATCAAGTCCCTACATTGAACATTTTATTTTTTACCAATTTTTAAACTCAAGTTTATGTCCTAAACCTACATCACACTGTCGTGGCATATATTTTCTAAACTCCCAATGTTATCAATTTGAAATTTTAAACACTTGTTGAGAAGACTTTTATTTACTTCTCCTGATGCCATCAAGTCCCTAAGTTAAACACTTTATTTTTTACAAATTTTGAAACTCAAATTTAGTACCGAAACTTACGTCAATGATGGTCATATTATTGTCGCTTATATTTCCTAAACTCACAATGATATCAGTATGAAATTTTAAACACTTTTTGAGAAGACTCACATTCATCTCCCCTGATGACATCAAGTCCCTACATTGAACATTTTATTTTTTACCAATTTTTAAACTCAAGTTTATATCCTAAAGCTACATCACACTGTCGTGGCATATATTTTCTGAACTCCCAATGATATAAATTTGAAATTTTAAACACTTGTTGAGAAGACTCTTATTTACTTCTCCTGATGCCATCAAGTTCCTAAGTTAAACACTTTATTTTTTACAAATTTTGAAACTCAAATTTACTACCGAAACTTACGTCAATGATGTTCATGTTATTGTCGCTTACATTTCCTAAACTCACATGATATCAGTATGAAATTTTAAACACTTTTTGAGAAGACTCTCATTCATCTCCCCTGATGACATCAAGTCCCTACATTGAACATTTTATTTTTTACTAATTTTTAAACTCAAAGTTATGTCCAAAACCTACATCACAGTGTCGTGGCATATATTTTCTAAACTCCCAATGATATAAATTTGAAATTTTAAACACTTGTTGAGAAGACTTTTATTTACTTCTCCTGATGCCATCAAGTCTCTAAGTTAAACACTTTATTTTTTACAAATTTTGAAACTCAATTTTACTACCGAAACTTACGTCAATGATGTTCATGCTATTGTCGCTTACATTTCCTAAACTCACATGATATCAGTATGAAATTTTAAACACTTTTTGAGAAGACTCACATTCATCTCCCCTGATGACATCAAGTCCCTACATTGAACATTTTATTTTTTACCAATTTTTAAACTCAAGTTTATGTCCTGAACCTATATCACACTGTCGTGGCATATATTTTCTAAACTCCCAATGATATCAATTTGAAATTTTAAACACTTGTTGAGAAGACTTTTATTTACTTCTCCTGATGCCATCAAGTCCCTAAGTTAAACACTTTATTTTTTACTAATTTTTAAACTCAAATTTATGTCCAAAACCTACATCACAATGTCGTGGCATATATTTTCTAAACTCCCAATGATATCAATTTGAAATTTTAAACACTTGTTGAGAAGACTCTTATTTACTTCTCCTGATGCCATCAAGTCCCTAAGTTAAACACTTTATTTTTTACAAATTTTGAAACTCAAATTTAGTACCGAAACTTACGTCAATGATGGTCATATTATTGTCGCTTATATTTCCTAAACTCACAATGATATCAGTATGAAATTTTAAACACTTTTTGAGAAGACTCACATTCATCTCCCCTGATGACATCAAGTCCCTACATTGAACATTTTATTTTTTACCAATTTTTAAACTCAAGTTTATGTCCTAAACCTACATCACACTGTCGTGGCATATATTTTCTAAACTCCCAATGTTATCAATTTGAAATTTTAAACACTTGTTGAGAAGACTTTTATTTACTTCTCCTGATGCCATCAAGTCCCTAAGTTAAACACTTTATTTTTTACAAATTTTGAAACTCAAATTTAGTACCGAAACTTACGTCAATGATGGTCATATTATTGTCGCTTATATTTCCTAAACTCACAATGATATCAGTATGAAATTTTAAACACTTTTTGAGAAGACTCACATTCATCTCCCCTGATGACATCAAGTCCCTACATTGAACATTTTATTTTTTACCAATTTTTAAACTCAAGTTTATGTCCTAAACCTACATCACACTGTCGTGGCATATATTTTCTAAACTCCCAATGTTATCAATTTGAAATTTTAAACACTTGTTGAGAAGACTTTTATTTACTTCTCCTGATGCCATCAAGTCCCTAAGTTAAACACTTTATTTTTTACAAATTTTGAAACTCAAATTTAGTACCGAAACTTACGTCAATGATGTTCATATTATTGTCGCTTATATTTCCTAAACTCACAATGATATCAGTATGAAATTTTAAACACTTTTTGAGAAGACTCACATTCATCTCCCCTGATGACATCAAGTCCCTACATTGAACATTTTATTTTTTACCAATTTTTAAACTCAAGTTTATGTCCTAAACCTACATCACACTGTCGTGGCATATATTTTCTAAACTCCCAATGTTATCAATTTGAAATTTTAAATACTTGTTGAGAAGACTTTTATTTACTTCTCCTGATGCCATCAAGTCCCTAAGTTAAACACTTTATTTTTTACAAATTTTGAAACTCAAATTTAGTACCGAAACTTACGTCAATGATGTTCATATTATTGTCGCTTACATTTCCTAAACTAACATGATATCAGTATGAAATTTTAAACACTTTTTGAGAAGACTCTCATTCATCTCCCCTGATGACATCAAGTCCCTACATTGAACATTTTATTTTTTACCAATTTTTATACTCAAGTTTATGTCCTAAACCTACATCACACTGTCGTGGCATATATTTTCTAAACTCCCAATGTTATCAATTTGAAATTTTAAACACTTGTTGAGAAGACTTTTATTTACTTCTCCTGATGCCATCAAGTCCCTAAGTTACACACTTTATTTTTTACAAACTTTGAAACTCAAATTTAGTACCGAAACTTACGTCAATGATGTTCATATTATTGTCGCTTATATTTCCTAAACTCACAATAATATCAATATGAAATTTTAAAAACTTTTTGAGAAGACTCTCATTTATCTCCCCTGATGACATTAACTCCCTACGTTGAACATTCTATTTTTTACTAATTTGGAAACTCAAATTTATGATCTAAACCTACATCACGCTGTCCTGGCATATATTTCCTAAACTCAGAATGATTTTAAACACTTGTTGAGAAGGCTCTTATTTGCTCCTCCTGATGACATCACGTCCCTAAGTTAAACACTTTATTTTTTACAAATTTTGAAACTCAAATTTGCTACCGAAACTTACGTCAATCATGTTCATGTTATTGTCGCTTATATTTTCTAAACTCTCAATGATATCAGTATGAAATTTTAAACACTTTCTGGTGACATCAAGTCCCTACGTTACACACTTTATTTTTTACTCATATTGAGACTCAAATTTACTACCGAAACTTACGTCAATGGTGCTCATGTTATGGTCGACTATATTTCCTAAACTCACAATGATATCAGTATGAAATTTGAAACACTTTTGAGAAGACTCTCATTCAGCTCTCCTGGTGACATCAAGTCCCTACGTTGAACATTATATTTTTTACTAATTTGGAAACTCAAATTTACGACCTAAAGCTATATCACGCTGTCGTGGCATATATTTCCTAAACTCCCAATGATATCAATTTAAAATTTTAAACACTTGTTGAGAAGACTCTTATCTGCTTCTCCTGATGACATCAAGTCCTTAAGTTAAACACTTTATTTTTACAAATTTTGAAACTCAAATTTACTACCGAAACTTACGTCAATGATGTTCATGTTATTGTCGCTTACATTTCCTAAACCCACAATGATATCAGCATGAAATTTTAAACACTTTTTGAGAAGACTCACATTCATCTCCCCTGATGACATCAAGTCCCTACATTGAACATTTTATTTTTTACTAATTTTTAAACTCAAATTTATGTCCAAAACCTACATCACACTGTCGTGGCATATATTTTCTAAACTCCCAATGAGATCAATTTGAAATTTTAAACACTTGTTGAGAAGACTTTTATTTACTTCTCCTGATGCCATCAAATCCCTAAGTTAAACACTTTATTTTTTACAAATTTTGAAACTCAAATTTAGTACCGAAACTTACGTCAATGATGTTCATATTATTGTCGCTTATATTTCCTAAACTCACAATGATATCAGTATGAAAGTTTAAACACTTTTTGAGAAGACTCACATTCATCTCCCCTGATGACATCAAGTCCCTACATTGAACATTTTATTTTTTACTAATTTTTAAACTCAAAGTTATGTCCAAAACCTACATCACACTGTCGTGGCATATATTTTCTAAACTCCCAATGATATCAATTTGAAATTTTAAACACTTGTTGAGAAGACTCTTATTTACTTCTCCTGATGCCATCAAGTCCCTAAGTTAAACACTTTATTTTTTACAAATTTTGAAACTCAAATTTAGTACCGAAACTTACGTCAATGATGTTCATGTTATTGTCGCTTACATTTCCTAAACTCACATGATATCAGTATGAAATTTTAAACACTTTTTGAGAAGACTCTCATTCATCTCCCCTGATGACATCAAGTCCCTACATTGAACATTTTATTTTTTACTAATTTTTAAACTCAAATTTATGTCCAAAACCTACATCACACTGTCGTGGCATATATTTTCTAAACTCCCAATGATATCAATTTGAAATTTTAAACACTTGTTGAGAAGACTCTTATTTACTTCTCCTGATGCCATCAAGTCCCTAAGTTAAACACTTTATTTTTTACAAATTTTGAAACTTAAATTTAGTACCGAAACTTACGTCAATGATGGTCATATTATTGTCGCTTATATTTCCTAAACTCACAATGATATCAGTATGAAATTTTAAACACTTTTTGAGAAGACTCACATTCATCTCCCCTGATGACATCAAGTCCCTACATTGAACATTTTATTTTTTACCAATTTTTAAACTCAAGTTTATGTCCTAAACCTACATCACACTGTCGTGGCATATATTTTCTAAACTCCCAATGATATAAATTTGAAATTTTAAACACTTGTTGAGAAGACTTTTATTTACTTCTCCTGATGCCATCAAGTTCCTAAGTTAAACACTTTATTTTTTACAAATTTTGAAACTCAAATTTACTACCGAAACTTACGTCAATGATGTTCATGTTATTGTCGCTTACATTTCCTAAACTCACATGATATCAGTATGAAATTTTAAACACTTTTTGAGAAGACTCTCATTCATCTCCCCTGATGACATCAAGTCCCTACATTGAACATTTTATTTTTTACTAATTTTTAAACTCAAAGTTATGTCCAAAACCTACATCACACTGTCGTGGCATATATTTTCTAAACTCCCAATGATATCAATTTGAAATTTTAAACACTTGTTGAGAAGATTCTTATTTACTTCTCCTGATGCCATCAAGTCCCTAAGTTAAACACTTTATTTTTTACAAATTTTGAAACTCAAATTTAGTACCGAAACTTACGTCAATGATGTTCATATTATTGTCGCTTATATTTCCTAAACTCACAATGATATCAGTATGAAATTTTAAACACTTTTTGAGAAGACTCACATTCATCTCCCCTGATGACATCAAGTCCCTACATTGAACATTTTATTTTTTACCAATTTTTAAACTCAAGTTTATGTCCTAAACCTACATCACTCTGTCGTGGCATATATTTTCTAAACTCCCAATGTTATCAATTTGAAATTTTAAACACTTGTTGAGAAGACTTTTATTTACTTCTCCTGATGCCATCAAGTTCCTAAGTTAAACACTTTATTTTTTACAAATTTTGAAACTCAAATTTACTACCGAAACTTACGTCAATGATGTTCATATTATTGTCGCTTATATTTCCTAAACTCACAATGATATCAGTATGAAATTTTAAACACTTTTTGAGAAGACTCACATTCATCTCCCCTGATGACATCAAGTCCCTACATTGAACATTTTATTTTTTACCAATTTTTAAACTCAAGTTTATGTCCTAAAGCTACATCACACTGTCGTGGCATATATTTTCTGAACTCCCAATGATATAAATTTGAAATTTTAAACACTTGTTGAGAAGACTTTTATTTACTTCTCCTGATGCCATCAAGTTCCTAAGTTAAACACTTTATTTTTTACAAATTTTGAAACTCAAATTTACTACCGAAACTTACGTCAATGATGTTCATGTTATTGTCGCATACATTTCCTAAACTCACATGATATCAGTATGAAATTTTAAACACTTTTTGAGAAGACTCATTCATCTCTCCTGATGACATCAAGTCCCTACATTGAACATTTTATTTTTTACTAATTTTTAAACTCAAATTTATGTCCAAAACCTACATCACACTGTCGTGGCATATATTTTCTAAACTCCCAATGATATCAATTTGAAATTTTAAACACTTGTTGAGAAGATTCTTATTTACTTCTCCTGATGCCATTAAGTCCCTAAGTTAAACACTTTATTTTTTACAAATTTTGAAACTCAAATTTAGTACCGAAACTTACGTCAATGATGTTCATGTTATTGTCGCTTATATTTCCTAAACTCACAATCATATCAATTTGAAACTTTAAACACTCATTGAGAAGACTGCTATTTGCTTCTCCTGATGACATCAAGTCCCTAATTTAAACACTTTATTTTTTACTAATTTTGAAACTCCAATTTGCTACCGAAATTTACGACAATCATGTTAATGTTATTGTCACTTACATTTCCTAAACTCACAATGATATCAGTATGAAATTTTAAACATTTTTTGAGAAGACTCACATTCATCTCCCCTGATGACATCAAGTCCCTACATTGAACATTTTATTTTTTACCAATTTTTAAACTCAAGTTTATGTCCTAAAGCTACATCACACTGTCGTGGCATATATTTTCTGAACTCCCAATGATATAAATTTGAAATTTTAAACACTTGTTGAGAAGACTTTTATTTACTTCTCCTGATGCCATCAAGTTCCTAAGTTAAACACTTTATTTTTTACAAATTTTGAAACTCAAATTTACTACCGAAACTTACGTCAATGATGTTCATGTTATTGTCGCATACATTTCCTAAACTCACATGATATCAGTATGAAATTTTAAACACTTTTTGAGAAGACTCATTCATCTCTCCTGATGACATCAAGTCCCTACATTGAACATTTTATTTTTTACTAATTTTTAAACTCAAATTTATGTCCAAAACCTACATCACACTGTCGTGGCATATATTTTCTAAACTCCCAATGATATCAATTTGAAATTTTAAACACTTGTTGAGAAGATTCTTATTTACTTCTCCTGATGCCATTAAGTCCCTAAGTTAAACACTTTATTTTTTACAAATTTTGAAACTCAAATTTAGTACCGAAACTTACGTCAATGATGTTCATGTTATTGTCGCTTATATTTCCTAAACTCACAATCATATCAATTTGAAACTTTAAACACTCATTGAGAAGACTGCTATTTGCTTCTCCTGATGACATCAAGTCCCTAATTTAAACACTTTATTTTTTACTAATTTTGAAACTCCAATTTGCTACCGAAATTTACGACAATCATGTTAATGTTATTGTCACTTACATTTCCTAAACTCACAATGATATCAGTATGAAATTTTAAACATTTTTTGAGAAGACTCACATTCATCTCCCCTGATGACATCAAGTCCCTACATTGAACATTTTATTTTTTACCAATTTTTAAACTCAAGTTTATGTCCTAAAGCTACATCACACTGTCGTGGCATATATTTTCTGAACTCCCAATGATATAAATTTGAAATTTTAAACACTTGTTGAGAAGACTTTTATTTACTTCTCCTGATGCCATCAAGTTCCTAAGTTAAACACTTTATTTTTTACAAATTTTGAAACTCAAATTTACTACCGAAACTTACGTCAATGATGTTCATGTTATTGTCGCATACATTTCCTAAACTCACATGATATCAGTATGAAATTTTAAACACTTTTTGAGAAGACTCATTCATCTCTCCTGATGACATCAAGTCCCTACATTGAACATTTTATTTTTTACTAATTTTTAAACTCAAATTTATGTCCAAAACCTACATCACACTGTCGTGGCATATATTTTCTAAACTCCCAATGATATCAATTTGAAATTTTAAACACTTGTTGAGAAGATTCTTATTTACTTCTCCTGATGCCATTAAGTCCCTAAGTTAAACACTTTATTTTTTACAAATTTTGAAACTCAAATTTAGTACCGAAACTTACGTCAATGATGTTCATGTTATTGTCGCTTATATTTCCTAAACTCACAATCATATCAATTTGAAACTTTAAACACTCGTTGAGAAGACTCTTGTTTGCTTCTCCTGATGACATCAAGTCCCTAATTTAAACACTTTATTTTTTACTAATTTTGAAACTCAAATTTACTACCGAAACTTACGTCAATGATGTTCATGTTATTGTCGCTTATATTTCCTAAACTCACAATCATATCAATTTGAAACTTTAAACACTCATTGAGAAGACTGCTATTTGTTTCTCCTGATGACATCAAGTCCCTAATTTAAACACTTTATTTTTTACTAATTTTGAAGCTCAAATTTACTACCGAAACTTACGTCAATGATGTTCATGTTATTGTCGCTTACATTTCCTAAACTCACAATGATATCAGTATGAAATTTTAAACACTTTTTGAGAAGACTCACATTCATCTCCCCTGATGACATCAAGTCCCTACGTTGAACATTTTATTTCTTACTAATTTGGAAACTCAAATTTATGACCTAAACCTATATCACGCTGTAGTGGCATATATTTCCTAAACTCACAATGATATCAATTTGAAACTTTAAACACTCGTTGAGAAGACTCTTGTTTGCTTCTCCTGATGACATCAAGTCCCTAATTTAAACACTTTATTTTTTACTAATTTTGAAGCTCAAATTTACTACCGAAACTTACGTCAATGATGTTCATGTTATTGTCGCTTATATTCCCTAAACTCACAATGATATCAATTTGAAACTTTAAACACTCATTGAGAAGACTGCTATTTGCTTCTCCTGATGACATCAAGTCCCTAAATTAAACACTTTATTTTTTACTAATTTTGAAACTCAAACTTGCTACCGAAAATTACGTCAATGATGTTCATGTTATTGTCGCTTACATTTCCTAAACTCACAATGATATCAGTATGAAACTTTAAACACTTTTTGAGAAGACTCACATTCATCTCCCCTGATGACATCAAGTCCCTACGTTGAACATTTTATTTCTTACTAATTTGGAAACTCAAATTTATGATCTAAACCTATATCACGCTTTCGTGGCATATATTTCCTAAACTCACAATGATATCAATTTGAAACTTTAAACACTCGTTGAGAAGACTCTTGTTTGCTTCTCCTGATGACATCAAGTCCCTAATTTAAACACTTTATTTTTTACTAATTTTGAAGCTCAAATTTACTACCGAAACTTACGTCAATGATGTTCATGTTATTGTCGCTTATATTTCCTAAACTCACAATGATATCAATTTGAAACTTTAAACACTCATTGAGAAGACTGCTATTTGCTTCTCCTGATGACATCAAGTCCCTAAATTAAACACTTTATTTTTTACTAATTTTGAAACTCAAACTTGCTACCGAAAATTACGTCAATGATGTTCATGTTATTGTCGCTTACATTTCCTAAACTCACAATGATATCAGTATGAAATTTTAAACACTTTTTGAGAAGACTCACATTCATCTCCCCTGATGACATCAAGTCCCTACGTTGAACATTTTATTTCTTACTAATTTGGAAACTCAAATTTATGACCTAAACCTATATCACGCTGTCGTGGCATATATTTCCTAAACTCACAATGATATCAATTTGAAACTTTAAACACTCGTTGAGAAGACTCTTGTTTGCTTCTCCTGATGACATCAAGTCCCTAATTTAAACACTTTATTTTTTACTAATTTTGAAGCTCAAATTTACTACCGAAACTTACGTCAATGATGTTCATGTTATTGTCGCTTATATTTCCTAAACTCACAATGATATCAATTTGAAACTTTAAACACTCATTGAGAAGACTGCTGTTTGCTTCTCCTGATGACATCAAGTCCCTAATTTAAACACTTTATTTTTTACTAATTTTGAAGCTCAAATTTACTACCGAAACTTACGTCAATGATGTTCATATTATTGTCGCTTATATTTCCTAAATTCACAATGATATCAGTTTGAAAGTTTAAACACTTTTTGAGAAGACTCACATTCATCTCCCCTGATGACCTCAAGTCCCTACGTTGAACATTTTATTTCTTACTAATTTGGAAACTCAAATTTATGACCTAAACCTACATCACGCTGTCGTGACATATATTTTCTAAACTCACAATGATATCAATTTGAAACTTTAAACACTCATTGAGAAGACTCTTATTTACTTCTCCTGATGTCATCAAGGCCCTAAGTTAAACACCAAATTTTTTACAAATTTTGAAACTCAAATTTAGTACCGAAACTTACGTCAATGATGTTCATATTATTGTCGCTTATATTTCCTAAACTCACAATGATATGTGTATGAAATTTTAAACACTTTTTGAGAAGACTCTCATTCAGCTCCCCTGATGACATCAAGTCCCTACGTTGAACATTCTATTTCTTACTAATTTGGAAACTCAAATTTATGACCTAAACCTATATCACGCTGTCGTGGCATATATTTCCTAAACTCACAATGATATTAATTTGAAATTTTAAACACTTGTTGAGAAGACTCTTATTTGCTTCTCCTGATGCCATCAAGTCCCTAAGTTAAAGACTTTATTTTTTACTAATTTTGAAACTCAAATTTACTACCGAAACCTACGTCAATGATGTTCATGCTATTGTCGCTTGTATTTCCTAAACTCACAATGATATCAGAATGAAATTTTAAACACTTGTTGAGAAGACTCTTATTTGCTTCTCCTGATGACATCAAATCCCTAAGTTTAAACACTTTTTTTTTACTAATTTTGAAACTCAAATTTTTGAGAGGACTCTCATTCAGCTCCCCTGATGACACCAGGTCCCTACGTTGAAAATATTATTTTTGATTTTATGCGGAATGCTTAATGAGTAGAATTAAGAGAGAGATGAGAGTAGAGAAGGAATTTTGAATGAAGAGGGAAGAGGGATCGAATGGATGAAGAAGGAAAATATGTGGGGAGTGATAAAAAGCTGCTAGTTATTGCGTTTATTTATTTATATTATATTTTATTTTATCGAGTTATGGAAAATGTATTAATCGGATATTTTATAAACCTGTAAAGGTACATACTACATTCTTTTGACTCATCGGAGTCGTTTGAATTTTTGAATCTTCTGATTCTCCGAGAATCTCCCACCCTCCGACGCCTTCCGGGACGGCGGCACACGTCCCTCGCTTCCGTACGTCCTGCCGCACTTCAAAAATAGTTCTCAACCTCGTCTCATTCCCGAAATCGTTAAGAGGCGAATCCGGCAGTCTTCTTGACCCACTTGCCCGTCGAAGCGGACGGTGAGATATCGGCGGTGCCACCATCAGCAATCAACCGGAGCCCCGGGCGAAGATCACGTAAATCCCGCCGCCCGCACTTAAAGAATCAGAAAACAAAGCCGGACCAGCGACTGCGAATCTAATCAATCACCGGAATTAATAACTGCAGTTTTAATTAAGGGCGGACGAGACGGATGCGAAGAGAATTTAATACCGGCGGCAAATTGCACCATTTCGGGCTGCATCGCGTCTCCGCCGTTTCATAAATGTAAACGTATTATTATATCAAGCCGAGGCGTCGTAATTAGATATTGCTTAGGAGTGGCTTTATGCAGATGCGAACGAATGAATTTCTTCCTTAAAAGCGTCGCGAATTTGCCCTTTTATGTCGGCGAGTCTTAACCGAATTATGAGGAGAAGGTGGCGTCGTCTGGGTGTGCGAAATGTGACACATGTTTTAATTAACACCGGTAATTTTTGGAAGATTAGCTTCTAGATGTCTTCCTACCAATTATACGTGACATCTATGAAACAATACTGTTAATATTGTGAAGATATATTAGAGACACAAAATTTTCCAGTTTTGATACTGTGTGTCAATACATAAGAGTTTTAGCTTAACAAACTTTTTTCTTCGTATAATTATTGAAATCATCCATTCTCAATAATTTCAGTTTTGGTTTTTAATTCAAAATTTATCAATTATGTTATCTTGCATTTTTTATTTTTTTGTTTAAGATTTATCAAACTGAAAATGCTTTATAAATCTGGAAAACTGAAGAACCAAAGATCCTCAGAATTTGAAAAATTTAGAAAACTAAAGAATTTGAAAAATTGAGGAACCGAGATTTTGGGCAACCTGAGATATTAGAAGGCCTGGGAACATGAGGAACGTATATACGTAACACCTGAAAATTTGAGAAATCTGTGAAACTAAAAAACCCGAAAACTTGAGGAACCTGAGGATTCGAAAAACCTGAAATCTTGAAAAACATGAGAACTTTTAAAGAGCCTGGGAAAATAAGGAACTTAAAAAAATTTAAATTTGAGAGATCTGAGAAATTGAAAGATCTGAAAACTTTATTAACCTGAGACTTTAAGAGACGGAAGAACCTAAAATCTTGAGGAACCTGGAAATTTGAAAATCCTGAAAACCTGAGATATTAGAATCCTTGGAAACATGACGAAACTAAGAATTTCAATTTGAGAAATCTGAAATCTGATCTTGAATCTTGCAAAACCTGAGAATTTGAAGAACCTAAAATGTCGGAAAATCTGATAAGTTAGAGAGCTTGGGAACATAAGGAACCTAAGAACCTGAAAATTAGAGAAACATGCGAAACTAGGGCTTCCGAAAACTTGAGGAACCTGAGAACCTGAAAACTTAAATATCCTGAAATCTTGGAAATGAGATATTGTAGAGCTTGGGATGATGAGGAACCAAAGAACCTCAGAATTTGAGAAATTTGGAAAACTAAAAAATTTGAAAAATTAAGGAACCTAAGAATTTCAAGAACCTGAGATTTTGGAACACCTATATACTTGAAAATTTGAGAAATTTGAGAATCTGAGGAACTTGAAAGGTAGAGGAAACTGAGAATCTAAAAAACTGAGGAACCTGAGAATTTGAACAACTTGAAACCTTGGAAAATCTGAGACATTAGAGAGCCTGCGAACATGAAGAACCTAAAAACCTGAGCAACTGAGAAATCTGAAAAATTTGGGAATCTGAAATCTTGAGGAACTAGCTGAAATCTTCGAAAACTTGGGATATCAGAGAGCTTGGGAACCTGGGGAACCCAAGCACCTGAAAATTTGAGAAATCTGTGACTGAAAAATCTGAAAACTTGAACTTGAGAATTTGAAAAAACTGAAATTTTGGAGAACTTGAGATATTATTAGGAATATGAGGAAACTATATACCTGAAATTGTTCTAAATCTGAAAAACTTAAAAACCTGAAATCATGAGGAACCTGGTAATATGAAAAGGCTTAAAGCCGGAGATATTAGAGATCCTGGGAGCATGAAAAAACTAAGAACCTGAGAATTTGATTAATCTGAAATCTTGAGGAATCAAAGGGTTTAAAGAAACTAAAACCTGGGAAGACCTGAGATCTCAGAGAGCCTGGGAAAATGAAGAATCTAAAAATCTGAGAAACCTGAAAACTTGAGAAACCTCATTATTCGAAAAACCTGAAATCTTGGAAAACCTGAGAACTTAAAGAGCCTGGAAAAATGAACAACTTAAAAAAATGACATCCGCGAAACTAAAAAAATCTGAAAACTTGAGGAACCTGAGACTTTTGAGAAATGGAAGAACGTAACAGTTTGAGGAATCTGGAAATTTGAAAAGCCTGAAAACCTGAGATATTAGAGTCCTTCGAAACAAAAATTTAAATTTGAGAAATCTGAAAACTTCAACCTGAGAATTCAAAGAACCTGAAATCTTGTAAAACCTGAGAATTTGAAGAAACTGATATGTTGGAAAATCTGATAGAAAATTAGCAAAACTAGGGCAAAGAACCTCAGAATTTGAGAAATTTGGAAAACTAAAGAATTTGAAAAATTGAGGAACCTAAGAATTTCAAGAACCTGAGAGTTTGGACAACCTGAGATATTAGAAAGCCCCGGAACACGAGAAACCTATATACTTGAAAATTTGAGAATCTGAGGAACTTGAAAGCTAGAGGAAACTGAGAATATGAAAAACCTGAAAATTTGGAAAATCTGCAAGACTGAGAAACCTGATAACTTGAGCAACCTGAGAATCTAAAAAACTGGGGAACTTGAGAATTTGAAAAACCTATTAGGGAGGCTGCGAACATAAGGAACCTAAGAACCTGAGAATTTTAGAATTCTTTGAAACTGAGGAACCTGAGAATTCTAAAAACATAAAATTTTGGAAAATTTTAGAGATTAGAGAGCCTGCGAACATGAAGAACCTAAAGGTCTGAGCAATTGAGAAATCTGAAAAATTTGGGAATCTGAAATTTTGAGGAACCAGTTGAAATCTTGGAAGACCTGGGACATCAGAGAGCTTGGGAACATCTGAAGCTAAGAAACCCGAAAACTTAAGGTACCTGAGAATTTGAAGAACCTAAAAGCTCGGAAAACCTGAGATCTAAGATGGCCTGGGAATATGAGAAATCTAAAAGCCTGAGGAACCTGAAAACTTGAGCAATCTGAGGATTTTAAAAATTCTGAAACCTTGGAAAACCTGAGTCTCGGAAAATGAGAAACCTAAGAACCTGAACAATTGAGAGATTGAAGAACTTGAGAATTGGAAGAACCTGAAGTGTTGGCGAACCTGAGATATTAGAAACATGAGAAAATTGTATACTTGAAAATTGAAGAAATCTGAGGAACTTGAAAACTAGAGGTAACTGAGAATTTTAAAAAGATATTGAGAGCTTGGGAACATGAGAAACTTAAGCACCTGAAATCACGAGAAACCTGGAATTATGAAAAGGCTGAAGACCTGAGATATTACAGATCCTGGGAACCTAAAGAAACTAAGATCCTGAAAATTTGAAAAATCTGAAATCTTGAGGAACCTGAGGATTTGAAGAACCTGATATCTTGGAATTAGATATTAGAGAGTCTGGGAAACTGAGAAACCTGAAATATTAGAGAACCTAGTAACATAAAAAACGTAAGAACCTGAGAATTTGATTGATCTGAAATCTTGAGGAACCTCAAAATTTAATGAAACTGAAAAGTAGGAAAGAGAGCCTGGGAACATGAGGAACATAAAAATCCGAGAAACCTGAAAACTTGACGAACCTGAGGATTCGAAAAGCCTGAAAACTTGGAAAAGCTGAGAACCTAAAAGGAAAACCTAAAACTTGAAAATTTGAAATATCTGAGAAACTGAAGAATATGAAAACTTGAGGAACCTGAGACTTTAAAAAGCTGAAAAATCTAAGATCTTGAGGAACCTAGAAATTCGAAAAGCCTGAAAACCTGAGATATTAAAGTCTTTGGAAACATGACGAAACTAAGAACTTGAATTTGAGAAATCTTGAGGAACCTGAGAATTTAAAGAACCTGAAATCTTGTAAACCTGAGAATTTGAGAACCTGAAACATGAGCTTGGGAACATGAGGAACCTAAGAACAGGAAAATTTAAAGATCTTCAAATCTTGGAAATCTTGAGATATATGGGAGCCTGGGAACATGAGGAATCTATGAACCTGACAATTTGAGAAATCAGCGAAACTGAAGGATCCAAAAACTTAAAGAACTTAAGGAACCAGAGAATTTGAGGAACCTGAAATATTGGAAACCATCAGATCTTTGGAGCTTGGGAATATGTACAATCAAAAAACGTCAGAATTTAAAAAATCTGAGAAACTGAAGAACCTGAAATCTTGAGGAACCTGAGAGTTTGAAGTACCTAAAACCTTGAAAAACCTGAGATCTAAGATAGCCTGGGAAAATGAGGAATCTAAAAACCTGAGGAACCCGAAAACTTGAGGAATCTGAAGATTTGAAACATCTGAAACCTTGAAAAACATGAGTCTGGGAAAATGAGGAACCTAAGAACCTGAAAATTTGAAGAAATCTGAGAAACTTAAGAACCTGAAATCGTGAGGAACCTGGTAATATGAAAAGGTTAAAACCCGAGATATTTGATAGATCCTGGGAGCATGAAGAAACTAAGAACCTGAGAATTTGATTAATCTGAAATCTGGAGGAACCTTAGAATTTAAAGAAACTGAAATGTTGGAAAACCTGAGATCTAAGAGAGCCTGGGAACATGAGGAACCTAAAAATCCGAAAAACCTGAAAACTTGAGGAACCTGAGGATTCGAAAAGTCTGAAATCTTGGAACACCTGAGAACTTAGAGAGCCTGAAAAAATGAGGAACCTAAAACTTGAAAATTTGTAAGATCTGAGAAACTGAAGAATCTGAAAACTTGAGCAACCTGAGACTTTCAAAAGCTGAAGAACCTAAAATCTTGAGGAACCTAGAAATTCGAAAAGCCTGAAAACCTGAGATATTAAAGTCTTTGGAAACATGACGAAACCAAGAACTTGAATTTGAGAAATCTTGAGGAACCTGAGAATTTAAAGAACCTGAAATCTTGTAAACCTGAGAATTTGAGAACCTGAAACATGAGCTTGGGAACATCAGGAACCTAAGAACCTGAAAATTTAAAGATCCAGAAATGTTAGAAATCTTGAGATAAATGAGTCTGGGCACATGAGGAACCAAGGAACCTGATAATTTGAGATATCAGCGAAACTGAAGGATACGAAAACTTAAAGAACTTGAGGAACCAGAGAATTTGAGGAACCTGAAATATTGGAAACCATCAGATTTTTATGACTTGGGAATATGTACAATCAAAAAACGTCAGAATTTTAAAAATCTGAGAAACTGAAGAACCTGAAACCTTGAGGAACCTGAGAGTTTGAAGTACCTAAAACCTTGAAAAACCTGAGATCTAAGAGAATCTGGGAAAATGAGGAACCTAAGAGTCTGAAAATTTGAGACATTTGAGAAACTAAAAAATCTGAAAACTTGAAGAACTTGAGAATTTGAAAAAGCTGAAGATTTTAAGAAATCTGAGAAACTTAAGAACCTGAAATCATGAGGAACCTGGTAATATGAAAAGGCTAAAACCCCAGATATTAGATAGATCCCGGGAGCGTGAAGAAACTAAGAACCTGAGAATTTGATTAATCTGAAGTCTTGAGGAACCTGAGAATTTAAAGAAACTGAAATCTGGGAAGATCTGAGATCTAAGTGAGCCTGGGAACATGAGGACCATAAAAATCCGAGAAACCTGAAAACTTGAGGAACCTAAGGATTCGAAAAGCCTAAAATTTTGGAAAACCTGAGAACTTAGAGAGCCTGAAAAAATGAAGAACCTAAAATTTGAAAATGTGAAAGATCTGAGAAACTGAAGAATCTGAAAACTTGAGAAACCTGAGACTTTGAAAAGCTAAAGAACCTAAAATTTTGAGGAACCTAGAAATTTGAAAAGCCTGAAAACCTGGGATATTAAAGTCTTTGGAATCATGACGAAACTAAGAACTTGAATTTGAGAAATCTTGAGGAACTTGAGAATTTAAAGAACCTGAAATCTTGTAAACCTGAGAATTTGAGAACCTGAAACATGAGCTTGGGAACATCAGGAACCTAAGAACCTGAAAATTTAAAGATCCAGAAATGTTAGAAATCTTAAGATAAATGAGTCTGGGAACATGAGGAACCTAGGAACCTGATAATTTGAGAAATCAGCGAAACTGAAGGATACGAAAACTTAAAGAACTTGAGGAACCAGAGAATTTGAGGAACCTGAAATATTGGAAACCATCAAATTTTTATGACTTGGGAATATGTACAATCAAAAAACGTCAGAATTTTAAAAATCTGAGAAACTGAAGAACCTGAAACCTTGAGGAACCTGAGAGTTTGAAGTACCTAAAACCTTGAAAAACCTGAGATCTAAGAGAGCCTGGGAAAATGATGAATCTAAAAACCTGAGGAACCTGAAAACTTGAGAAATCTGAGGATTTGAAAAATCTGAAACCTTAAAAAAACATGAGTCTGGGAAAATGAGGAACCTAAGAACCTGAAAATTTGAGACATTTGAGAAACTAAAAAATCTGAAAACTTGAAGAACTGGAGAATTTGAAAAAGCTGAAGATTTTAAGAAATCTGAGAAACTTAAGAACCTGAAATCATGAGGAACCTGGTAATATGAAAAGGCTAAAACCCCAGATATTAGATAGATCCCGGGAGCGTGAAGAAACTAAGAACCTGAGAATTTGATTAATCTGAAATCTTGAGGAACCTGAGAATTTAAATAAACTGAAATCTGGGAAGATCTGAGAGCTAAGAGAGTCTGGGAACATGAGGACCATAAAAATCCGAGAAACCTGAAAACTTGAGGAACCTAAGGATTCGAAAAGCCTGAAATTTTGGAAAACCTGAGAACTTAGAGAGCCTGAAAAAATGAAGAACCTAAAATTTGAAAATGTGAAAGATCTGAGAAACTGAAGAATCTGAAAACTTGAGAAACCTGAGACTTTGAAAAGCTAAAGAACCTAAAATTTTGAGGAACCTAGAAATTTGAAAAGCCTGAAAACCTGGGATATTAAAGTCTTTGGAATCATGACGAAACTAAGAACTTGAATTTGAGAAATCTTGAGGAACTTGAGAATTTAAAGAACCTGAAATCTTGTAAACCTGAGAATTTGAGAACATGAAACATGAGCTTGGGAACATCAATATCCTAAGAACCGGAAAATTTAAAGATCTTCAAATCTTGGAAATCTTGAGATATATGGGAGCCTGGGAACATGAGGAATCTAGGAACCTGACAATTTGAGAAATCAGCGAAACTGAAGGATCCAAAAACTTAAAGAACTTAAGGAACCAGAGAATTAGAGGAACCTGAAATATTGGAAACCATCAGATCTTTGGAGCTTGGGAATATGTACAATCAAAAAACGTCAGAATTTAAAAAATCTGAGAAACTGAAGAACCTGAAATCTTGAGGAACCTGAGAGTTTGAAGTACCTAAAACCTTGAAAAACCTGAGATCTAAGATAGCCTGAGAAAATGAGGAATCTAAAAACCTGAGAAACCCGAAAACTTAAGAAATCTGAAGATTTGAAACATCTGAAACCTTGAAAAACATGAGTGGGAAAATGAGGAACCTAAGAACCTGAAAATTTAAAGATCCAGAAATGTTAGAAATCTTGAGATAAATGAGTCTGGGAACATGAGGAACCTAGGAACCTGATAATTTGAGAAATCAGCGAAACTGAAGGATACGAAAACGTAAAGAACTTGAGGAACCAGAGAATTTGAGGAACCTGAAATATTGGAAACCATCAGATTTTTATGACTTGGGAATATGTACAATCAAAAGACGTCTTGAAGAACTTGAGAATTTGAAAAAGCTGATATATTTTAGAAATCTGAGAAACTTAAGAACCTGAAATCATGAGGAACCTGGTAATATGAAAAAGTTAAAACCCGAGATATTAGATAGATCCTGGGAGCATGAAGAAACTAAGAACCTGAGAATTTGATTAATCTGAAATCTTGAGGAACCTTAGAATTTAAAGAAACTGAAATGTTGGAAAACCTGAGATCTAAGAGAGCCTGGGAACATGAGGAACATAAAAATCCGAGAAACCTGAAAACTTGAGGAACCTGAGGATTCGAAAATCCTGAAAACTTTGAAAACCTGAGAACTTGGAGAGCCTGAAAAAATGAGGAACCTAAAACTTGAAAATTTGTAAGATCTCAGAAACTGAAGAATCTGAAAACTTGAGGAATCTGAGACTTTGAAAAGCTGAAGAACCTAAAATCTTGAGGAACCTAGAAATTTGAAAAGCCTGAAAACCTGAGATATTAAAGTCTTTGGAATCATGACGAAACTAAGAACTTGAATTTGAGAAATCTTGAGGAACGTGAGAATTTAAAGAACCTGAAATCTTGTAAACCTGAGAATTTGAGAACCTGAAACATAAGCTTGGGAACATCAGGAACCTAAGAACCTGAAAATTTAAAGATCCAGAAATGTTAGAAATCTTGAGATAAATGAGTCTGGGAACATGAGGAACCTAGGAACCTGATAATTTGAGAAATCAGCGAAACTGAAGGATACGAAAACTTAAAGAACTTGAGGAACCAGAGAATTTGAGGAACCTGAAATATTGGAAACCATCAGATTTTTATGACTTGGGAATATGTACAATCAAAAAACGTTAGAATTTTAAAAATCTGAGAAACTGAAGAACCTGAAACCTTGAGGAACCTGAGAGTTTGAAGTACCTAAAACCTTGAAAAACCTGAGATCTAAGAGAGTCTGGGAAAATGAGGAACCTAAGAGTCTGAAAATTTGAGACATTTGAGAAACTAAAAAATCTGAAAACTTGAAGAACTTGAGAATTTGAAAAAGCTGAAGATTTTAAGAAATCTGAGAAACTTAAGAACATGAAATCATGAGGAACCTGGTAATATGAAAAGGCTAAAACCCAAGATATTAGATAGATCCTGGGAGCGTGAAGAAACTAAGAACCTGAGAATTTGATTAACCTGAAATCTTGAGGAACCTGAGAATTTAAAGAAACTGAAATCTGGGAAGATCTGAGATCTAAGAGAGCCTGGGAACATGAGGACCATAAAAATCCGAGAAACCTGAAAACTTGAGGAACCTAAGGATTCGAAAAGCCTGAAATTTTGGAAAACCTGAGAACTTGGAGAGCCTGAAAAAATGAAGAACCTAAAACTTGAAAATTTGTAAGATCTGAGAAACTGAAGAATCTGAAAACTTGAGGAACCTGAGACTTTCAAAAGCTGAAGAACCTAAAATCTTGAGGAACCTAGAAATTTGAAAAGCCTGAAAACCTGAGATATTAAAGTCTTTGGAATCATGACGAAACTAAGAACTTGAATTTGAGAAATCTTGAGGAACGTGAGAATTTAAAGAACCTGAAATCTTGTAAACCTGAGAATTTGAGAACCTGAAACATAAGCTTGGGAACATCAGGAACCTAAGAACCTGAAAATTTAAAGATCCAGAAATGTTAGAAATCTTGAGATAAATGAGTCTGGGAACATGAGGAACCTAGGAACCTGATAATTTGAGAAATCAGCGAAACTGAAGGATACGAAAACTTAAAGAACTTGAGGAACCAGAGAATTTGAGGAACCTGAAATATTGGAAACCATCAGATTTTTATGACTTGGGAATATGTACAATCAAAAAACGTCAGAATTTTAAAAATCTGAGAAACTGAAGAACCTGAAACCTTGAGGAACCTGAGAGTTTGAAGTACCTAAAACCTTGAAAAACCTGAGATCTAAGAGAGTCTGGGAAAATGAGGAACCTAAGAGTCTGAAAATTTGAGACATTTGAGAAACTAAAAAATCTGAAAACTTGAAGAACTTGAGAATTTGAAAAAGCTGAAGATTTTAAGAAATCTGAGAAACTTAAGAACCTGAAATCATGAGGAACCTGGTAATATGAAAAGGCTAAAACCCAAGATATTAGATAGATCCTGGGAGCGTGAAGAAACTAAGAACCTGAGAATTTGATTAATCTGAAATCTTGAGGAACCTGAGAATTTAAATAAACTGAAATCTGGGAAGATCTGAGATCTAAGAGAGCCTGGGAACATGAGGACCATAAAAATCCGAGAAACCTGAAAACTTGAGGAACCTGAGGATTCGAAAATCCTGAAATCTTGGAAAACCTGAGAACTTAGAGAGCCTGAAAAAATGAGGAACCTAAAACTTGAAAATTTGTAAGATCTGAGAAACTGAAGAATCTGAAAACTTGAGGAACCTGAGAATTTGAGGAACCTGAAATATTGGAAACCATCAGATCTTTATAGCTTGGGAATATGTACAATCAAAAACGTCAGAATTTTAAAAATCTGAGAAACTGAAGAACCTGAAATCTTGAGGAACCTGGTAATATGAAAAGGCTAAAACCCGAGATATTAGATAGATCCTGGGAGCATGAAGAAACTAAGAACCTGAGAATTTGATTAATCTGAAATCTTGAGGAACCTGAGGATTCGAAAAGCCTGAAATCTTGGAAAACCTGAAAAATTAGATACCCTGGGAAAATAAGGAACTTAAAAAAATAAAAATTTGAGAGATGTGAGAAACTGAAAAATCTGAAAACTTGATTAACCTGAGACTTTGAGAAACGGAAGAACCTAAAATCTTGAGGAACCTGAAAATTTGAAAAACCTGAAAACCTGAGATATTAGAGTTCTTGGAAACATGACGAAACTAAGAATTTGAATTTGAAAAATCTAAAATCTTTAACCTGAGAATTTAAAGAACCTGAAATATTGCTAAACCTTGGAATTTGAAGAACCTGAAATGTTGGCGAACCTGAGATATTAGAAACAAGAAAAAAATTGTATACTAGAAAATTGAAGAAATCGGAAAATCTGAGGAACCTGAAAACTAGAGGTAACTGAAAATTTAAAAAACATGAAATTTTATAAAATCTGAGATATTTGAGAGCTTGGAAACATGAGAAACTTAAGAACCTGAAATCACGAGGAACCTTTAATTATGAAAAGGCTGAAGACCTGAGATATTACAGATCCTGGGAACCTAAAGAAACTAAAATCCTGAAAAATTGAAAAATCTGAAATCTTGAGGAACCTGAGGGTTTGAAGAACCTGATATCTTGGAATTAGATATTAGAGAGTCTGGGAAACTGAGAAACCTGAAATATTAGAGAACCTGGGAACATAAAGAACGTAAGAACCTCAGAATTTGATTGATCTGAAAGCTTTAGGAACCTGAAAATTTAAAGAAACTCAAATGTAGGAAAACCTGAGATCTAAGAGAGTCTGGTAACATGAGGAACCTAAAAATCCGAAAAACCTGAAAACTTGAGGAACCTGAGGATTCGGAAAGTCTGAAATCTTGGAAAACCTGAGAACTTAGAGAGCCTGAAAAAATGAGGAACCTAAAACTTGAAAATTTGAAAGATCTGAGAAACTGAAGAATCTGAAAACTTGAGGAACCTGAGACTTTGAAAAGCTGAAGAACCTAAAATCTTGAGGAACCTAGAAATTTGAAAAGCCTGAAAACCTGAGATATTAAAGTCTTTGGAATCATGACGAAACTAAGAACTTGAATTTGAGAAATCTTGAGGAACTTGAGAATTTAAAGAATCTGAAATCTTGTAAACCTGAGAATTTGAGAACCTGAAACATGAGCTTGGGAACATGAGGAACCCAAGAACCTAAAAATTTAAAGATCCTGAAATCTTGGAAATCTCGAGATATATGAGAGCCTGGGAACATGAGGAACCTATGAACCTGACAATTTGAGAAATCAGCGAAAATGAAGCATACGAAAGCTTAAAGAACTTGAGAAACCAGAGAATTTGAGGAACCTTAAATATTGGAAACCATCAAATCCTTATAGCTTGGGAATATGTACAATAAAGAAACGTGAGAATTTTAAAAATCTGAAAAACTGAAGAACCTGAAATCTTGAGAAATCTGAGGATTTGAAAAATCTGAAATTTTGAAAAACATGAGTCTGGGAAAATGAGGAACCTAAGAACCTGAAAATTTGAAGAAATCTGAGAAACTTAAGAACCTGAAATCGTGAGGAACCTGGTAATATGAAAAGGTTAAAACCCGAGATATTTGATAGATCCTGGGAGCATGAAGAAACTAAGAACCTGAGAATTTGATTAATCTGAAATCTTGAGGAACCTTAGAATTTAAAGAAACTGAAATGTTGGAAAACCTGAGATCTAAGAGAGCCTGGGAACATGAGGAACATAAAAATCCGAGAAACCTGAAAACTTGAGGAACCTGAGGATTCGAAAATCCTGAAATCTTTGAAAACCTGAGAACTTAGAGAGCCTGAAAAAATGAGGAACCTAAAACTTGAAAATTTGTAAGATCTAAGAAACTGAAGAATCTGAAAACTTGAGGAATCTGAGACTTTGAAAAGCTGAAGAACCTAAAATCTTGAGGAACCTAGAAATTTGAAAAGCCTGAAAACCTGAGATATTAAAGTCTTTGGAATCATGACGAAACTAAGAACTTGAATTTGAGAAATCTTGAGGAACGTGAGAATTTAAAGAACCTGAAATCTTGTAAACCTGAGAATTTGAGAACCTGAAACATAAGTTTGGAAACATCAGGAACCTAAGAACCTGAAAATTTAAAGATCCAGAAATGTTAGAAATCTTGAGATAAATGAGTCTGGGAACATGAGGAACCTAGGAACCTGATAATTTGAGAAATCAGCGAATCTGAAGGATACGAAAACTTAAAGAACTTGAGGAACCAGAGAATTTGAGGAACCTGAAATATTGGAAACCATCAGATTTTTATGACTTGGGAATATGTACAATCAAAAAACGTCAGAATTTTAAAAATCTGAGAAACTGAAGAACCTGAAACCTTGAGGAACCTGAGAGTTTGAAGTACCTAAAACCTTGAAAAACCTGAGATCTAAGAGAGTCTGGGAAAATGAGGAACCTAAGAACCTGAAAATTTGAGACATTTGAGAAACTAAAAAATCTGAAAACTTGAAGAACTTGAGAATTTGAAAAAGCTGAAGATTTTAAGAAATCTGAGAAACTTAAGAACCTGAAATCATGAGGAACCTGGTAATATGAAAAGGCTAAAACCCAAGATATTATATAGATCCCGGGAGCGTGAAGAAACTAAGAACCTGAGAATTTGATTAATCTGAAGTCTTGAGGAACCTGAGAATTTAAAGAAACTGAAATCTGGGAAGATCTGAGATCTAAGAGAGCCTGGGAACATGAGGACCATAAAAATCCGAGAAACCTGAAAACTTGAGGAACCTAAGGATTCGAAAAGCCTAAAATTTTGGAAAACCTGAGAACTTAGAGAGCCTGAAAAAATGAAGAACCTAAAATTTGAAAATGTGAAAGATCTGAGAAACTGAAGAATCTGAAAACTTGAGAAACCTGAGACTTTGAAAAGCTAAAGAACCTAAAATTTTGAGGAACCTAAAAATTTGAAAAGCCTGAAAACCTGGGATATTAAAGTCTTTGGAATCATGACGAAACTAAGAACTTGAATTTGAGAAATCTTGAGGAACTTGAGAATTTAAAGAACCTGAAATCTTGTAAACCTGAGAATTTGAGAACCTGAAACATGAGCTTGGGAACATCAGGAACCTAAGAACCTGAAAATTTAAAGATCCAGAAATGTTAGAAATCTTAAGATAAATGAGTCTGGGAACATGAGGAACCTAGGAACCTGATAATTTGAGAAATCAGCGAAACTGAAGGATACGAAAACTTAAAGAACTTGAGGAACCAGAGAATTTGAGGAACCTGAAATATTGGAAACCATCAAATTTTTATGACTTGGGAATATGTACAATCAAAAAACGTCAGAATTTTAAAAATCTGAGAAACTGAAGAACCTGAAACCTTGAGGAACCTGAGAGTTTGAAGTACCTAAAACCTTGAAAAACCTGAGATCTAAGAGAGCCTGGGAAAATGATGAATCTAAAAACCTGAGGAACCTGAAAACTTGAGAAATCTGAGGATTTGAAAAATCTGAAACCTTAAAAAAACATGAGTCTGGGAAAATGAGGAACCTAAGAACCTGAGAATTTGTTTAATCTGAAATCTTGAGGAACCTGAGAATTTAAAGAAACTGAAATCTGGGAAGATCTGAGATCTATAAGAGAGTCTGGGAAAATGAGGAACCTAAAAATCTGAGAAACCTGAAAACTTGAGGAAGACGAGGATTCGAAAAACCTGAAATCTTGGGAAACCTGAAAACTTAGAGAGCCTGGGAAAATAAGGAACTTGAATCTGAAAACTTGATAAACCTGAGACTTTGAGAAACGGAAGAACCTAAAATCTTGAGGAACCTGAAAATTTGAAAATCCTGAAAACCTGAGATATTAGATTTCTTGGAAACATGACGAAACTAGGAATTTGAGTTTGAGAAATCTGAAATCTTGAACCTGAGAATTTAAAGAACCTGAAATCTTGCAAAACCTAAGAATTTTAAGAACCCGAAATGTTCGCGAACCTGAGATATAGGAACCGAAGTCTTGAGGAACATAAACCTGAAATCGTGGAAAACTGGGAAAATGAGGAACCTGAAAACTTGAGGAACTTGAGAAACTGTGGAACCTGAGGATTTGAAAAATCTAAAACCTTGGAAAACCTTAGTCTGAGAAATGAGGATCCTAAGACCCTGAAAATTTGAGATATGAGAAACATGAGGAAACTATATACTTGAAAATTGAAGAAATCGGGGAATCTTGAGAAACCTGAAAACTAGAGATAACTGAGAATTTGAAAAACTGAAATCTTGGAAAATCTGAGATATTTGAGAGCTTGGTAACATGAGGATCAAAAGAACCTGAAAATTTGAGAAATCTGGGAAACTTAAGAAACTGAATTTATGAGGAACCTGGAAATATGAAAAAAGCTGAAAACCTCAGATATTATACATATTATAGAATTTAAAGAAAACCTGAAAATCTGAAAAACTGAGGAACCTGATGATTAAAAAAACCTGAGGACTTAGGGAGCCTGGGAAAATGAAGAACCTAAAAACCTGAAAAACTGAAAGATCTGACAAACTGAAGAACCTAAAATCCTGAGGTATCTGAAAATTTGAAAAGCCTGAAAACCTGAGATATTAGAGTCCTTGGAAACATTGCGAAACTAAAAATTTGAATTTGAGAAATCTAAAATCTTGAGGAACCTGAGAATTTAAATAACCTGAAATTTTGGAAATCTTGGATAGCTTAGAGAGCTTGCGAACATGAGGAACCTGAGAACCTGAAAATTTAAAGATCCTGAAATCTTGGAAAACTTGAGATCTAAGAGAGCCTGGGAACGCGAAGCACCTAAGAACCATTTGATTAAACTGAAATGTTGATGAACCTGACAATGTGAAGAACCTGAAATATTAGAGTCTGGCAAACTGAGGAACCTGATCATTTGCTTGGTTCCTTTTCTTTGACGAGGGGTCGGCTCACTTCTCGATTCTGGGTAGCACGTCTTTTATAGACCAATTTGAAGCGTCTAAGAGTGAGTGAGGATTAGTGTGACATTTGAGTGCCCTTGATATGGTTGACCTTGAAAACAGTCTCTTTATATACCGAATATAAATTCATTCGTCGCCTTCATTTTTCCCACCTGGCACGCTAAATTTATTCCTTCGTCTATTATCGCAGCAAATTTTTAACCGCTTCTTCGCGGGCCTCCTCAGAGACAAACATGGCCGGTTCTCGCGTTTAATTAATGATTGTTAATTAATTTCAAGGGAGGAATATCAACCACCGGAGAATGTTTTCTGTTTGACGTCTTAATTGGCAATTTGCCGTAACGACAGACGATTCCGGCCGACGAAAAAAGAAAAGGTAGCATCAGCGGCGCGAATCTGGTTACGTTCTGCACCCTCGAATAACCGTTATTGGAAAAAAAATTGTTTGTGACATCGATCAGAGCTTAATTAAAAAAGTGTTTCGAATCCGTCGCGAATGCAGAATGGGAAGAAAAACCGGAGACGATAAATCAAACGTATGGAAAATTAATAATCGCAAAATAGATCGGCGAACAAGCGCCGGGAATCGACCAGCAAAATGAGAAACGTGACGAGAAACAGCACAGAATGTAATAAAAATAAATCAAAACGATCCCGACCCTCGTTCTATACCGAAAGGATTCCGTTCTAAAGCGACTCGTTTGAAAAATCCGCAGGAAACTTGTTCATAGACAAATATTATTTAACCTCCACAAAGGCCGTAATGGTTTTTCGACGTCGAACGCCACTTTCGCGTTATTGCTTTCGAAAATGAACTTTTTCGGCTAGGCGTTCACATTCGTCGTCGAAATTTATTAATTTATCGCTCCAAAATTGGAATAAAGTATACAACTACTGTCGTTTTGTTCAATGAAAACTAAACAGGAGTTAGAGAAACAAGTTCGTAGAGAAGAGCGTCCCGAATCTATTCTAATAAATATATTTCCGGTCCGGATAGTGCAAGCCACCGTATTTCCCATTTCGCGTAATACCGCCAGTCTAGGTATTCCCCTGGAACTAAATAATTTTATCGGACAAACTTTCCATGATGTGCCTTTCAGATTTAACACGGTCGGCTTTCATAAAGTTTATGTCGCTGGTGGGAATAAACCTTCGTTACGACAATACTGCCACTAGAATTAATAATCGTGTGGTTAACGGGATTGGGTCGGAAGTTATCGAGGAATTAGTATTTGTCTACAACAAGAAAGAATAAAGAAAGAAAAAAAAGAGAATCTATCTATCTATCTCCTCTACTCTACTAACTTATTTCCCTTCATGAGCTTCTCAGACCTATGAAGTTTTCAGGTTTTTAGATTCCGCATGTTCCCAGGCTCTCTAATATTTCAGGTTCCTCAGTTTCGTAGATTTCTCAAGTTCTCACGTTATTTTCTCTTCAATATCTCAGGTTTTCTAAAATTTCAGGTTCCTCGAATTCTCAGTTTCCTTGAAATTTCAGGTTCTTCAAGTTTTCAGGTTTCTCAAATCAAATTCTCAGGACCTTTAGTTCTTCATGTTCTCAGACTGTCTAATCTTTAGGTCCCTCAGTTTCTCAAATTCTCAGATTTCAGGTTTCTCAGTTTCTGAGATTTCTCAAATTCTCAGGTTCTTAGGTTAATCATGTGCACAGACTCTCTAGTATCGCAGGTTTTCCAAGATTTCAGATTGCTCAAATTCTCATGTTCTTTGGTTCTTCATGTTCCCATCGGACCCTCAAATATTTGAGGTTTTCCAAGATTTTAGGTTATTATAGTTTTTAAATTTCTCAAATTCACATTTTCTTAGGTTTCTCATGTTTCCAGGCTGTCCAAATTTTAGGTGTTTCCAGGTTCCTCAGAATATAATTTTCTTCAAGTTTTCAGGTTCTTCAAGTTCTCTATGATTTCTCAAATTCTCAAGTTCTTAGGTTCTTTATGTTCCCAGGTTTTCCCCAATTTCAAGTTCTTCAAATTCTCAGGTTTCTCTAGTTCCTCACTCAGCGTCTCAGATTTTTTTTTCATTTTCTCAGTTTTCCAAGATTTCAGGTTCATGTTCCTCAAGACTTCATTTTCTTCGGTTTGTCAGTCTCAGTTTCCTCAAGTTCTCTAGTTCTCTCTCCGATTTCTTAAATTTTCAGTTTCTTACATTCTTCATGGTTTTAGGCTCTCTAATATCTCAGATTTTCAGGCTTTCCAAATTTACAGATTCCTCAACATTTCAGGTTCCTCATTTTCTCAGATTTTTTAAATTTTCAGGTTTTTTGGTTCCCCGTGTTCCCAGGCTGTCAAATATCTTATATTTTCGAAGATTTCAGGTTCTTTAAATTCTCGGGTTCCTCAGTTTTTCAGTCTCAGGTTCCTCAAGTTTTCAGGCTCTTTAATGTCTTAGCTTCTCAAGTTCCTAATCATTATCTCAAAATCTAATATCTCAATTTTCCAAGATTTCATGTTCTTCAAATACTTAAATTCCTCAAGATTCAGTTACGTAGATATCTCAAAATTTTAGATTCTCTTTTTCTTCATGTTCTAAAAAGCTTTCCAATATCTCAGGTTCCTCAATTTCTCAGTTTTTTCAAATCCAATTCTCAGGTCCTTTGGTTCTTCATGTTCCCAGCCTCTCCAATATCTGAAATTTTCCAAGTTTTCAGGTTCTTCGAATTCTCAGGTTCCCCAGTTTGGCAGATTTCTCAAATTAACAGGTTCTTAGGTTCCTGATCGTCCCAGTTGTCTCAGTTTTTCTAATTTTTAGGTTCTTCAATTTTTTAAATTTCTCAAATTCTCAAATTCGTAGGTTTCTCATGTTTCCAGAGTTTTACATAAATGTTAAAGTTTTTCAAATCCTCAGGTCCCTCAAGATTTCAGGTTCCTCAGAGTCTAATTTTCCTTAAGTTTTCAGGTTTGTCGGATTCTCAGGCTTCTTAAATTCTCAGAATTTTAAGCTTCTTGTTTTACCAGGTTGTTTTAGATCTTAGGTTTTCCAAATTCGCAAGTTTCTCTAATCTCAGTCTCTCTGATTTCTCAAATTCTCAAGTTCTTAGGTTCCCAGGTTTTCCAAAATTTAAAGTTCTGCAATGCTCATGTTTCTCAAGATTTCAGGTTTTTCAGATTCTCAGTTTCTACAAGACTCCAGGTTCTTCAGTTTTTAAGTCTCATGTTCCTCAAGTTCTCGGATTTCTCCGTTTTTCCGATTTCTTAAATTTTCAGTTTTTTAGTTTCTTCATGTTTTCAGGCTCTCTAATATCTCTGGATTTCAAACTTTCCAAATTTCCAGGTTCCTCATTTTCTCAGATTTTTTAAATTACCAGGTTCTTTGGTTCCCCCTGTATCCAGGCTCTCAAATATCTCATATTTTCCAAGGTTTCAGGTTCTTCAAATTCTCAGGTTATCAGGTTCCTCAAGTATACGAATCACTCATTAGTTCCGCAGATTTCTCTAATTCTCAGGTTCCTAGGTTCCTCATGTTTCCAAACTCTTCTATATCTCAACTGTTCCAAGATTTCAGGTTCTTTAAATTCTCGGGTTCCTCAGTTTCTCAGTCTCAGGTTCCTCAGGTTTTAAGATTTCTCGGTTTCCCAAATCTGTAAAATTTTTAGGTTCTTAGGTGCCTCACGTTCGCAAGCTCTCTAAGCTATCAGATTTTCCCAGATTTCAGGCTCCTCAGTGTCTTAGCTTCTCAAGTTCCTAATCATTATCTCAAAATCTAATAGGTATCTCAATTTTCCAAGATTTCATGTTCTTCTAGTACTCAAATTTCTCAAGATTTTGAGTATCTCAGTTTCGTAGATTTCTCAAATTCTCAGGCTTTTTGAGATTTCAGGTTTTCCTAGTTTTCAGGTTCCTCAGTTTTTTAAATTTCTCAAATTTTCAGGTTCTTAGGGTTCTCTCAGATTTATCAAATTCTCAGGCTTTTAGGCTCCTCATTCTTGCAGGCTGTTTTAGATCTTTGTATTTTCAAAATTTGAGGTTTTCCAAAATTTCAGGTTCCTCAAATTCTCGGGCGCGTCAAATTTTCGGGCTTCTCAGTTTCTCAGATTTCTCAAATTATCAGGCTTTCTGCTAGTTCCTCATTCTACTAGGCTCTCTTGGATCTCAGGTTTTCCACAATTTCAAGTTCTTCAAATTCTCAGGTTTCTTCAGTTTTCAAGTTCCTCAGTGTCTCTGATTTCTCAAGTTCTCAGTATCTTCATTTTCCCAGTTTTCCACGATTTCAGGTTCATTTTCCTTAAGACTTCAAGGTTCTTCGGTTTTTCAGTCTCAGATTCCTCAAGTTTTCAGTCTCTCCTATTTCTTGAATTTTCAGATTCTTTGGTTCCCCATATGTTCCCAGGCTCTCAAATATCTCATATTTTCTTCATGTTTTTAGACTCTCTAATATCTTAAGTTTTCAGGCTGTTCAAATTTACAGATTCCTTGAATTTTCGGGTTCTTTGGTTCCCCATTTCAGGTTCTTTAAATTCTCAGGTTGTCAGGTTCCTCATGTTCCCAGGTTGTCTTTTATCTCAAGTTTTCCAATATTTAAGGTTCTTTAAATTCTCGGGTTCCTCAGTTTCTCCGATTTCTTTAATTATCAGTTTCTTAAGTTCTTCGTGTTCCCAGGCTATCTGATATCTCAGGTTTTGAGGCTTTACAAATTTACAGATTTATCAACATTTCAGGTTCCTCATTTTCTCAGATTTTTTAAATTCTCAGGTTCTTTTGGTTCCCCATGTTCCCAGGCTCTCAAATAGCTCATATTTTCCAAGAGTTTTCATGTTCCCAAGCTTTTTGATATCTCAAGTTTTCCAAGATTTCTTTAAATTCTCGAGTTCCTCAGTTTCTCAATCTTAGGCTTCTCAGGTTTCTCAGATTTTCAGGGTCTTAGGTTCCTCATGTTCGCAAGCTTTTGAAGCTATAAGATTTTCCGAGATTTCAGGTTCCTCAGTTTCTCAGCTTCTCAAGTTCCTGATGATCTATCTCAAAACCTAATATCTCAGATATCCAAGATTTCAGGTTTTGCAAATATTTTTAAGTTTCTCAGTTTCGTAGATTTCTCAAATTCTCAGATTCTTTAGTTCTTCATGTTTCCATCGAGCTCTGCAATATCTGAGGTTTTTCAAGATTTCAAGGTTTACAAACTTATGATCGTCAAGATTTCAAGTTTTTCAGTTTCTCAATATTAGGTTCCTAATGTTTTCGGACTTCTCAGTTGCTCAAATTTATAAAGTTTTCAGGTTGTTAGGTTTTCACGTTCCCAGGCTCTCTAATATCTTAGGCTTTTAAATGTTTCAGGTTTTTCAAATCCTCAGGTTCTTCTAGTTGTCAGGTTCCTCAGTTTCCTAGATTTCTCAAATTGTCAAGTTCTTATGTACCTCATGCACTTAGGCTTTCTATAGTTTTTCAAGATTTCAAGTTTTTTATGAAACCCTTAAGGCCCTCAAGATTTCAGGTTCTTCAAATTCTCAGGTTCCTCAAGTTTTCGGGTCCCTCAGTTTCGCGGATTTTTCAAATTCTCATGTTCCTAGGTTCCTCATGTTCCCGGGCTCTCTTTTATCTCAAGTTCTCCAAAATTTCAGGTTCTTTAAATTCTCAGGTTCTCAGGTTCCTCAAGTTTACGGATCAGTCAGTTCCTCATGTCCCCAAGCTCTTTTATATCTCAAGTTTTCCGAGACTTCAGGTTCCTCAGTTTCTCAGCTTCTCAAGTTCCTATTTATTATCTCAAAATCTAATATCTCAGTTTTCCAAAATTTCAGGTTCTTCAAATACTCAAGTTCCTCAAGATTCAGTTTCGTAGATTTCTCAAAATCTCAGGTTCTTTGGTTCTTCATGTTCCCACAGCTATCCAATATCTCAGGTTTTCGGAGATTTCAGGTTCCTCGAATTCTCAGTTTCCTTGAAATTTCAGGTTCCTCAATTTCTCAGATTCTTCAAGTTTTCAGGTTTCTCAGTTTCTCAGATTTCTCAAATTCTCAGGCTTTTAGGCACCTCATTCTGCCAGGCTGTTTTAGATCTTAGGTTTTCCAAGATTTTAAGTTCTACCAATTCGCAGTTTTCTCTAGTCTTCAGGTTCCTCTGATTTCTCAAATTTTCAAGTTCTTAGGTTCCTCATGTTCGCAAGCTCTCTAAGTTATCAGATTTTCCAATATTTCAGGTTCTTCAGATTCTCATCTTCTCAAGTTCCTATTCATTATCTCAAAATCTAATATCTCAGGTTTTCGGAGATTTCAGGTTCCTCGAATTCTCAGTTTCCTTGAAATTTCAGGTTCCTCATTTTCTCAGGTTCTTCAAGTTTTCAGGTTTTTCAGTTTCTCAGATTTCTCAAATTCTCAGGCTTTTAGGCTCCTCATTCTGTCAGGCTGTTTTAGATCTTAGGTTTTCCAAGATTTTAAGTTCTACCAATTCGCAGTTTTCTCTAGTCTTCAGGTTCCTCTGATTTCTCAAATTTTCAAGTTCTTAGGTTCCTCATGTTCGCAAGCTCTCTAAGTTATCAGATTTTCCGATATTTTAGGTTCTTCAGATTCTCATCTTCTCAAGTTCCTATTCATTATCTCAAAATCTAATATCCCAGGTTTTCCAAGAGTTCAGGCTCTTCGAATTCTCAGTTTCCTTGAAATTTCAGGTTCCTCAATTTCCCAGGTTTTTCAAATTTTCAGGTTTTTCAAATCAAATTCTCAGGTCCTTTGGTTCCCCATGTTCCCAGCCTCTCTAATATTTCAGGTTTTCCAAGATTTTAGGTTTTTTAAATCTTTAGGTTCCTCAGTTTCTCAAATTCTCAGATTCCTCAAGTTTTCAGGTTTCTCAGTTTTTGAGATTTCTCAAATTCTCAGGTTCTTAGATTAATTATGTGCTCAGGCTCTCTAGTATCGGGAGTTTTCCAAAATTTCAGATTGCTCAAATTCTCATGTTCTTTGTTGTCTCAGGTTTTTCTAGTTTTCAGGTTCTTCAGCTTTTTAAATTTCTCAAATTCTCAGGTTCGTAGGTTCCTCATGTTTCCAGGCTTTCCAAAATCTCAGGTTTTACATAAATCATAGAGTTTCTTAAATCTTCAGGTCCCTCAAGATTTCAGGTTCCTCAGAATATAATTTTCCTCAAGTTTTCAGGTTTCTCACATTCTCAGGCTTTTAGGCTCCTCATTCTACCAGGCTGTTTTAGGTCTTAGGTTTTCCAAGATTTCAGATTTTTAAATATTCAGGTTGGTTTTTAATTTTTAATTTTAGGTTCCTCATGTTCCCAGGTTTTCTAATATCTCAGGCTTTCCAAGATTTCAGGTTCTTTAAATTCTCAGATCCCTCAAGAATTGAGGTTCTTAGATTCTTCAGGTACCCATAATCCCTAATATTTCAGGTTTTCCAAGATTTCAGATTTTTAAATATTCAGGTTGGTTTTTCAAATTCTTAGATTCCTCAAGTTTTCAGGTTTCTCAGTTTCTGAGATTTCTCAAATCTTCAGGTTCCTTGGTTCCTTATGTTTACAGGTTTTCTAATATCTCAGATTTCTCAAGATCTCAGGTTATTAAGTTCTCAGGTCTCCCAAGATTTCAGGTTCCTCAAGCTTTCAAGTTTCTCAGTTTCTCAGATTTCTTAAATTCACAGGTTCTCAGATTCTTCAGGTACCCATAATCTCTAATATTTCAAGTTTTCTAAGATTTCAGATTTTTTTTAAATATTGAGGTTGGTTCCTCAAATTCTTAGATTAGTCAAGTTTTCAGGTTTCTCAATTTCTGAGATTTCTCAAATTCTCAAGTCCTTAGCTTCCTCAGGCTCTCAGTCTTTCTATATCTCAGGTTTTCCAAGACTTCGGATTCTTCAAATGCTCAATTTCCTCAGTTTTTCAGATTTCTCAAATCTTCAGGTTCCTTGGTTCCTTATGTTCACAGGTTTTCTAATATCTCAGATTTCTCAAGATCTCACGTTCTTTAAGTTCTCAGGTCTCCCAAGATTTCAGGTTCCTCTAGCTTTCAAGTTTCTCAGTTTCTCAGATTTCTTAAATTCATAGGTTCTTAGATTCTTCAGGTACCCATAATCTCTAATATTTCAGGTTTTCTAAGATTTCAGATTTTTTTTAAATATGGAGGTTGGTTCCTCAAATTCTTAGATTCGTCAAGTTTTCAGTTTTCTCAATTTCTGAGATTTCTCAAATTCTCAAGTCCTTAGCTTCCTCAGGCTCTCAGTCTCTCTATATCTCAGGTTTTCCAAGACTTCGGATTCTTCAAATACTCAATTTCCTCAGTTCTTCAGATTTCTCAAATCTTCAGGTTCCTTGGTTCCTTATGTTTACAGGTTTTCTAATATCTCAGATTTTTCAAGATCTCAGGTTCTTTAAGTTCTCAGGCCTCTTAAGATTTCACGTTCCTCAAGCTTTCAAGTTTCTCAGTTTCTCAGATTTCTTAAATTCACAGGTTCTTAGATTCTTCAGGTACCCATAATCTCTAATATTTCAAGTTTTCTAAGATTTCAGATTTTTTTTAAATATTGAGGTTGGTTCCTCAAATTCTTAGATTAGTCAAGTTTTCAGGTTTCTCAATTTCTGAGATTTCTCAAATTCTCAAGTCCTTAGCTTCCTCAGGCTCTCAGTCTTTCTATATCTCAGGTTTTCCAAGACTTCGGATTCTTCAAATGCTCAATTTCCTCAGTTTTTCAGATTTCTCAAATCTTCAGGTTCCTTGGTTCCTTATGTTCACAGGTTTTCTAATATCTCAGATTTCTCAAGATCTCACGTTCTTTAAGTTCTCAGGTCTCCCAAGATTTCAGGTTCCTCTAGCTTTCAAGTTTCTCAGTTTCTCAGATTTCTTAAATTCACAGGTTCTTAGATTCTTCAGGTACCCATAATCTCTAATATTTCAGGTTTTCTAAGATTTCAGACTTTTTTTAAATATTGAGGTTGGTTTCTCAAATTCTTAGATTCCTCAAGTTTTCAGGTTTCTCAGTTTCTGAGATTTCTCAAATTCTCAAGTCCTTAACTTCCTCAGGCTCTCAGTCTTTCTATATCTCAGGTTTTCCAAGACTTCGGATTCTTCAAATGCTCAATTTCCTCAGTTTTTCAGATTTCTCAAATCTTCAGGTTCCTTGGTTCCTTATGTTTACAGGTTTTCTAATATCTCAGATTTCTCAAGATCTCAGGTTATTAAGTTCTCAGGTCTCCCAAGATTTCAGGTTCCTCTAGCTTTCAAGTTTCTCAGTTTCTCAGATTTTTTAAATTTACAGGTTCTTAGATTCTTCAGGTACCCATAATCTCTAATATTTCAAGTTTTCTAAGATTTCAGATTTTTTTTAAATATTGAGGTTGGTTCCTCAAATTCTTAGATTCCTCAAGTTTTCAGGTTTCTCAGTTTCTGAGATTTCTCAAATTCTCAAGTCCTTAGCTTCCTCAGGCTCTCAGTCTTTCTATATCTCAGGTTTTCCAAGATTTCGGATTCTTCAAATGCTCAATTTCCTCAGTTTTTCAGATTTCTCAAATCTTCAGGTTCCTTGGTTCCTTATGTTCACAGATTTTCTAATATCTCAGGTTTCTCAAGATCTCAGGTTCTTTAAATTCTCAGGTCTCCCAAGATTTCAGGTTCCTCAAGCTTTCAAGTTTCTCAGTTTCTCAGATTTTTTAAATTCACAGGTTCTTAGATTCTTCAGGTACCCATAATCTCTAATAGTTCAGGTTTTCGAACATTTCAGATTTTTTTTTTAAATATTGAGGTTGGTTTTTCAAATTCTTAGATTAATCAAGTTTTCAGGTTTCTCACTTTCTGAGATTTCTCAAATTCTCAACTCCTTAGCTCCCTCATGCTCTCAGTCTCCCTATATTTCCGGTTTTCCAAGATTTCGGATTCTGCAAATGCTCAATTTCCTCAGTTTTTCAGATTTCTCAAATCTTCAGGTTCCTTGGTTCCTTATGTTCACAGATTTTCTAATATCTCAGGTTTCTCAAGATCTCAGGTTCTTTAAATTCTCAGGTCTCTCAAGATTTCAGGTTCCTCAAGCTTTCAAGTTTCTCAGTTTCTCAGATTTCTTAAATTCACGGGTTCTTAGATTCTTCAGGTACCCATAATCTCTAATAGTTCAGGTTTTCTAACATTTCAGATTTTTTTTTTAAATTGAGGTTGGTTTCTCAAATTCTTAGATTAATCAAGTTTTCAGGTTTCTCAGTTTCTGAGATTTCTCAAATTCTCAAGTCCTTAGCTCCCTAATTCTTAGATTAATCAAGTTTTCAGGTTTCTCAGTTTCTGAGATTTCTCAAATTCTCAAGTCCTTAGCTCCCTCATGCTCTCAGTCTCTCTATATCTCCGGTTTTCCAAGATTTCGGATTCTTCAAATGCTCAATTTCCTCAGTTTTTCAGATTTCTCAAATCTTCAGGTTCCTTGGTTCCTTATGTTCACAGATTTTCTAATATCTCAGGTTTCTCAAGATCTCAGGTTCTTTAAATTCTCAAGTCTCCCAAGATTTCAGGTTCCTCAAGCTTTCAAGTTTCTCAGTTTCTCAGATTTTTTAAATTCACAGGTTCTTAGATTCTTCAGGTACCCATAATCTCTAATAGTTCAGGTTTTCGAACATTTCAGATTTTTTTTTTAAATATTGAGGTTGGTTTTTCAAATTCTTAGATTAATCAAGTTTTCAGGTTTCTCACTTTCTGAGATTTCTCAAATTCTCAAGTCCTTAACTTCCTCAGGCTCTCAGTCTTTCTATATCTCAGGTTTTCCAAGACTTCGGATTCTTCAAATGCTCAATTTCCTCAGTTTTTCAGATTTCTCAAATCTTCAGGTTCCTTGGTTCCTTATGTTCACAGGTTTTCTAATATCTCAGATTTCTCAAGATCTCAGGTTTTTAAATTCTCAGGTCTCCCAAGATTTCAGGTTCCTCACTCAGATTTCAAATTCACAGCTTCTTAGATTTTTCAGGTACCCATAATCTCTAATAATTCAGGTTTTCCAAGATTTCAGATTGCTTAAATTCTTAGGTTCTTTCGTTCTTCACGTTCCCAGACTCTCCAATATCTCAGGTTTTCCAAGATTTCAGATTCAAATGCTCAGTTTCCTCTGTTTTCAGATTTCTGAAATTTTCAGGTTCCTTGGTTCCTCATGTTCCCAAGTTTTCTAATATCTCAGGTTTTACAAGATGTCAGGTTCTTCAAATTCTTCAGGTTTTTCAGTTTTTCAGTCTCAGGTTATACAAGTTTTTGCTTTTAGGTTCCTCATTTTACCAGGCTCTCTTAGATCTTAGATTTTTTAATTTTTTTGCTCTTTCTCTTACTTTCCGTTCTTTGTTTTTCTTTTCCCGTCATCTCAAATTTCTCGTCGTGCCTTCTTCTTGTTATTCTCTCTCTCCTTTCATTCTACCTCCACTGAACTCTATTGTCTATTGTTAATTTCCTATATCCCACTCTTACTTCTTTCACGTCTGCCCGTTCTTCTTTCATTACGCCTCTTAATTTCTTCTGTAACTTTCTTTCACTTTATGAGGTTCGATCTTCGTATTTCCTTAATTTCTTTCTTTAGTTTCCTTTTTATTTCTTCCAACTTCCATAATTCTCTCCATTTCTCTGTCAACTTTTTTATCTGATTCTGGCTATCTTGCCGTTATTTTATTTATTTTAAATCTATTCTCCTCATCCTCTTCTTGCTTTCCTGTGGATAAAAATCGCACAAGGAATTTGGGCAACAGAGCACAGGACTTTATCATTAATCCAATTTTACCGGAAAAGAAACTTCGGTGATTTCGTTGCCAACTCACACGACCGGCAGTATTCTGGAGTAATAATACGAATGAAGAAGGACGATGGGCATTGAGAGTAACATTCCGTAATGTCGCCCACAATTTCGCATACAGAACAATTAGTCTAAGCGAGACAAGAGTGAAAGTCACGAAGAAAACACAGACATGCTGGATAATGGGACTATCGAAGTAAACAGCAAGGAAAATAATACAGAAGAAATAATCAGCAGCTAGAAGAAGAAGCACGATCAAAAATTAAAATTCAAAAAACACAAAATCTGTCTAACCTAAGAAACTAGAAAACTGGAGCACCCAAATAAAGCGCATCAACCGTGTAATTGAATATCAACACTATTTCAAACACGCAAACAAACAAAAATAAAAAAACTTGTTTCAAAGCACCAAAGTATAATTAACAAGCCACCGTTTTCATACAGAACGTCAATATTACACCGCTCGCACAGGTACCTCCATATTTTATTTGGACAGGAGCGCATTTTTCAAACCTCTTTGAGCCCCTTTGTATCCGGCCGCCAAAGCGTTTAAACAAATCCAAAAAAGGCACTTGCCCGATCTTTATTAATTCCGCCTTTGTAAACTGCCGTTCGAATTTATGTACACACTCGCGCAAACATCCAATGCGGAACTCTACACAATTAACTCCGGTAATAATATTCCTGGTCTAAGCAATAGCACGTTATATTTTAACGGCTCTAAATCTGCCCGATAAATTTATGAAGTCGACTTAATTAACGGTGTTTACCTTCAGCTCGTATTTGTGTAGCGATGCGACTTTCGCGTACCGGATGCGCAAACATTAATCCGGGGATTTTATTTTCTTTTAGGTCGGTCAGAAAATTGTCGA
Source organism: Diaperis boleti (assembly GCA_963583935.1). NCBI lineage: Eukaryota > Metazoa > Arthropoda > Insecta > Coleoptera > Tenebrionidae > Diaperis > Diaperis boleti. The sequence continues at coordinate 80,586,541 of OY757244.1, read as the reverse complement.
GACAATTAGAGACGGTGCGACGAGGCGGTTGTTTGTCGCGCGAGAGTCGCCCGTTATGACGGCAGCGATTACAGTCGTCATTGTGCTGGAGTAAATCTGCTCGGTAGTGCGAAACTCGCTTTAATTAACGTTTGTCTGATCAGTTTTACGAGAGTTGCGAACTATAAATTATACTGTGAACAGCGGGATTGGGCATCCTTATGCGCTGTTAGCTCGGTTCGTTAACAATATCAATTATTTTTGATGTCGCTGAAATTTCGATTAAAAGTCCGCGAGCGGCGCATCCACCATTTATGATGAATCTTATTTATTTTCAAGTCCGACACCGTTTTGCTGGGTTCCTCAGACACCCGAGGATTTTAACTTTCTCAAGTTCTCAGGTTTTTGAAATTAAATTAAAAAACTTTCGAGTTCTTAAATTTATCCGGTTCCTCAGTTTCTCAGACTTCTCAAATTTTTCTTTTCTTGGGTTCCTCGTGTTCTCTAAGATACCAGGTTTTTCAAAATTTCTGGTTCTCCAAATTCTCAAGTTCCTCAAGTTTTCAGGATAATCTGTTTTTTGAGAATTATCAAATTCTCAGGTTCCTCAAGTTCTCAGGTTTCTCAAAGTCTCAGGTTCTCATAGGTTCTTCATTTTCCCAGTCTTTCAAATACCTCAGTTTTCAAGATTTCAGGTTTCTCAAATTCTCAAGTTCCTAAAATTTTATCAAATTCTCGGGTTCTTAGGTTCTTCATGTTTCCAGGCTCTATAATATCTCAGGTTGGCCAAGATTTCAGGTTCTTGAACTTCTCAGGTTCTTACGTTGCTCATGTTCCCAAGTTCTCTAATATCCCATGTTTTCCAACATTTCAGGTTTTTTAAAAATTATCAGCTTCCCCAGTTTCTCTGTCTCAGGTTCCATAAGATTTCAGATTAATCAAATTCACTGGTTCTTAAATTCTTCATGTTCCCAGGCTCTCTAATATCTCAGGTTTTTAGGTTTTTAAAATTTCTAGGTCCTTCAAAATTTTAGGTTCTTCATGTTCCTAGGTTCTCTAATATCTCAAGTTTTTTAAGACTTCAAGTTTTTAGAATTCTCACGTTCCTCAGTTTCCAAATTCTCAGATCCTTACGTTCCTTATGTTCTCAGTCTCAGGTTCCTCAAGATTTAAGATTAATCGAATTCCCAGGTTCTTTCCTTTCTCATGTTCCCAGGCTTTTTTCAGGATTCTAAGATTCTCAAATTTCTCCAATTTTCAAGTACTTAGGTTCCTCAATTTTTCAGGTATCTAAAATTCTCAGTTTCTAAACATCTTGTTCCCGGGCTGTTCAATATCTCAGGGTTTTCCAAATATGAGGTTCTTCAGGTTTCACAAGATTTCAGGTTCCTCAATTTCCCAGACTCCCTAATATCTCAGCTTTTCGAAAATTTCAATTCAGTTTCTAATAGTGTTCATGTTCCCGGACTGTTCAATATCTCAGGTTTCAGATTAATTTTCCTCAAGATTTCAGATTAATCGATTTCCCAAGTTCTTAGGTTCTTCATGTTCCCAGGCATTCTAATATCTCGAATTTTCCATTTTTTATCAGTTTCTCAGATTTCTCTAATTTTCAGGTTTTTTGGTTCCCCATGTTTCCAGACTCTCAAATATCTCGAATTTTCGAAGAATTCAGGTTTATCAAGTTCTTAGTTTCCTTTAGCTTTTAGGTTCTTTAGATTCTCAGATTTCTCCAGATTTCAAGTACTTAGGTTTCACATGTTCCTCATGATTTCTAATATCTCAGGCTTTCCAGGATTTCAGGTTCTTCTAATTCTCAGGTTTGTCCAGTCTTCAGGATAATCTGTGTTTGAGATTTATCAAATTTTCAGGTTCCTAAATTTCTGTTTTCCCAGTTTTTCATGTTTCTCAAATTCTCATAGGTTCTTCATTTTCCCAGTTTTCTAATACTTCAGTTTTCAAGATTTCATGTTTTTCAAATTCTCAAGTCCCTCAAAATTTTAAATTCTTCAAGTTTTCATTGCTCAGTTTCTCAGATTTATCAAATTCTTATTTTCTTAGGTTCCTCATTTTCCCAGACACTTATATCTCAGGTTTTCCAAGATTTCAGATTCTCCAAATTCTCAGGTTCTCAGGTTCCTAAAGTTTTCGGATCCCTCAGTTTCGCAGATTTTTCTAATTCTCAGGTTCTTAGGTTCCTCATGTTCCCCAACTGCCTAAGCTATCAAATTTTCCAAGATTTCAGGTTCTTCAAAATCTCAGGCTTTCCAACATTTCAGGTTCCTCAAGAGATCAGGTTCTTCTGTTTCTCTTCTTCTGTTTCTCAAATTTCTCAAATTCTCAGGTTCTTTGGTTCCTTATGTTCCCAGGCTCTCAAATATCTCAGATATTACAAGATTTTAGGTTTTTCAGTTTATAGATTTCTCAAATTATCAGGTTCTCTGCTTCCTCATGTTCCCAGGTTTTTTTCAGGTTTCTTAGATTCTCAGATTTCTCCAATTTTCAAGTAGGTACTTAGGTTTTTCATGTTCCTCATGATTTCTAATATCTTAGGTTTTCCAAGATTTCAGGTTCTTCAAATTCTCAGGTTCCTCAATTTTTCAAGTTTCTCAAATTCTCAGCTTCTAAACATCTTGTTCCTGGGCTGTTCAATATCTTAGGGTTTTCCAAATTTAAGGTTCTTCAGGTTTCACAAGATTTCAGGTTCCTCAGTTTCCCAGACTCCCTAATATCTCAGCTTTTCGAAAATTTCAGGTTCTTTCAGTCTTTATGTTCCCGGGCTGTTCAATATTTCAGATTTTTCCAAATTTTAGGTTCTCCAGAGTCTCAGGTTCCTCAAGATTTTAGATTTCTCAAATTTCCAAGATTTCAGCTCCTTCACATTCTGGGGTTTCTCAAATTCTCAGGAATTTAGGTTCTTCATGTTCCTGGGGTCTCTAATATCTCAGGTTTTCCAAGATATCAGGTTTTTCGAATTTTAAAATTTTCAGATTGTTAGATTTGTCATGTTCCACAGCTTCTCTAATATTTCAGGTTGTCCAAGATTTCAGGTTCTTCAAATTCTCAGGTTCCTCAAGTTCTCAGATTTTTCAGTTTTTCATCTTTGCCAAATTCTAAGGTTGTCATAGGTTCTTCATTTTCCCAGGCTCTCTAATACCTCAGTTTTCAGGATTTCAGTATTTTTTTCAAATTGTCAAGTTCCTCAAAATTTCAGGTTCCTCAAGTTTTCACTTCTCATTTTCTTAGATTTATCAAATTCTTATTTTCTTAGGTTCCTCATTTTCTCAAACTCTCTGATATCTCAGGCTTTCCAACATTTAAATTTCCTCAAGATTTCAGGTTTCTCAGATTCTCAGGTCTTTAGCTTCTTCACGTTCCCAGGTTTTTCAAATTTCCCTGTTCCTCAAGAATTTAGGTTCTTTAGTTTTTAAGATTTCTCAAATTCTCAGTTTCTAAACGTCTTGTTCCCGGTCTGTTTAATATCTCAAGTTTTTTCAAATTTCAGGTTCTTAGGTCCCTCATGTTCCCATCAGGCTCTCTAATATCTCATGTTTTCCAAGTTCTCAGATTCCTCAGTTTCTCAGTCTTAGGTTCCTCAAGATTTCAGATTAATCGATTTCGCAGGTTCTTAGGTTCTTCATGTTCCCAGGCTTTCTAATTCAGGTTTTCAGGCTTTTCAACTGTTCAGGTTTCTCAAGAATTCAGGTTCTTCAGTTTCTCAGATTTCTCAAATTTTCAGGTTTTTTGGTTCCTCATGTTCCCAGACTCTCAAATATCTCGGATTTCCCAAGATTTTAGGTTTATCAAGTTCTTAGTTTCCTCTAGCTTTTAAGTTCCTTAGATTCTCAGATTTCTCCAATTTTCCAGTACTTGGGTTTCTCATGTTCCTCATAATTTCTAATATCTCAGGCTTTCCAAGATACAGGTTCTTCAAATTCTCAGGTTCTAAGGTTCCTCATGTTCCCAGGTTGTCTAATATCACAGGTTATTAGAATTCTTAGGACCTCAGTTTGGCAAATTTCTCAAATTCTCAGGTTCTTAGGTTCTTCAAATTTTCAGGTTTCTCCAGTTTTCAGAATAATCTGTGTTTGAGATTTATCAAATTCTCAGGTTCCTAAAGTTCTCAGGTTTCTCAGTTTTTCATGTTTCTCAAATTCTCAGGTTCTCATAGGTTCTTCATTTTCCCAGTTTTCTAATACCTCAGTTTTCAAGAGTTCAGGATTTTCAAATTCTCAAGTCCCTCAAAATTTAACTTTTTCCAGTTTTCATTGCTCAGTTTCTCAGATTTATCAAATTCTTATTTTCTTAGGTTCCTCATTTTTCCAGGCACTCTTATAACTCATGTTTTCCAAGATTTCAAATTTTCCAAATTCTCAGGTTCTCAGCTTCCTAAAGTTTTCGGATCCCTCAGTTTCGCAGATTTTTCTAATTATCAGGTTCTTAGGTTCCTCATGTTCCCCAACTGCCTAAGCTGTCAGATTTTCCGAGATTTCAGGTTCTTCAAAATCTCATGTTTCTCATGATTTCAGGTTCCTCAGTTTCTCAGATTCTTCAGTTTCCCAGACACTCTGATATCTCAGGCTTTCCAACATTTCAGGTTCCTCAAGATATCATGTTTTTCTGTTTCTCAAATTTCTCAAATTCTCAGGTTCTTTGGTTCCTTATGTTCCCAGGCTCTCAAATATCTCAGTTCCTTCCTCTAGTTTTCAGGTTCCTTAAATGCTCAGATTTCTCAAATTCTCAAGTTCATAGCTCTATCATGTTCCCAAGCTCTCTAATATTTCCAAGATTTCAGCTTCTTCAAATTCTCGGGTTTCTCAAATTCTCAGGCCTTTAGGTACTTCATGTTCCCAGGTTCTCTAATATCTGAAGTTAGGTCCTTACGTTCCTTATGTTCTCAGCCTCAATTTTCAAATTCTCAGATTCCTTAAAATTTCAGGTTCCTCAGTTTCTCAGATTGTAAAGTTCCTCAATTTATCAGGTTCGCAGATCTATCAAATTTTCAGTTTGTTAGGTTCCTCATGTTCCCAGGCTGTAATATCTCAGGTTGTCCAGATTTTAAGTTCTTCAAATTATCAGGTTTTTCAATTTTTCAGGTTTCTAAAATTCTCAGTTTCTAAACATCTTGTTCCTGCGCTGTTCAATATCTCAGGGTTTTCCAAATTTTAGGTTCTTCAGAGTTTCAGGTTCCACAAGATTTTAGATTTCTCAAAATTTTAAGGTCCTTAATTTCTTCATGTTCCCAGGCTTTCCAAATTTCCAGGTTCCTCAAGATTTCAGGTTCTTCAGTTTCTCAGATTTCTCAAATTCTCAGTTTCTAAACGTCTTGTTCCCCCGAGCTGTTTAATATCTCAGGTTTTTCCAAATTTCAGGTTCTTAGGTCCCTCATGTTTCCATCAGGGTCTCTAATATCTCATGTTTTCCAAGTTCTCAGATTCCTCAGTTTCTCAGTCTTAGGTTCCTCAAGATTTCAGAATAATTGATTTCCCAGGTTCTTAGATTCTTCATGTTCCCAGGATTTCTAATATTTCAAGTTTTCAGGCTTTTCAAATCTCTATGTTTCTCAAGAATTCAGGTCCTTTAGTTTCTCAGATTTCTCAAATTCTCAGGTTTTTTGGTTTCTCATGTTCCCAGACTCTCAAATATCTCGGATTTTCCAAGATTTTAGGTTTATCAAGTTCTTAGTTCCCTCTAGCTTTTATTTTCCTTAGATTCTCAGATTTCTTCAAAGTTCAAGTAGTTAGGCTTCTCATGTTCCTCACGATTTCTAATATCTTAGGTTTTCCAAGATTTCATGTTCTTCAAATTCTCAGACTCCCTAATATCTCAGCTTTTCGAAAATTTCAGGTTCTTTAAATTCTGAGGTATTTCAGGGTTTCAGGTTCTTCAGTTTCTCCGAATTTCAGTTTTTCAAAATTTTCAATTTTTCAGGTTCTTTTCCAAGATTTCAGGTTCTTCAAAATCTCAGGTTCCTTCCTCAATTTTTTAGATTTTTCAAATTCTTAGTTTCTATGTGTCTTCATGTTCCTGGGCTGTTCAATATCTCAGGGTTTTCCAAATTTCAGGTTCCTCAACTTCTCATGTTCCTCAAGTTCCCAGGTTTTTCAGTTTTTCATTTATGCCAAATTCTAAGGTTCTCATAGGTTCTTCATTTTCCCAGGCTATCTAATACCTCAGTTTCAACGATTTCAGGTTTTTCAAATTCTCAGTTTCCTGTAGTTTTCAATTTCCTTAGATTCCTTAGTTAGTTCCTTACGTTCTCAGTCTCAATTTTCAAATTCTCAGGTTCCTCAATTTTTCAGGTTTCTCAAATTCTCACTTTCTAAACATCGTGTTCCAGGGCTGCTAAAATATGTCAGGGTTTTCCAAATTTGAGGTTTTTCAGGTTCCTCAGTTTCCCAGACTCTCTAATATCTCAGCTTTTCAAAAAATTTCAGGTTCTTTAAATTCTGAGATATTTCAGGTTTGCAGGTTCTTCAGTTTCTCCGAATCTCAGGTTCTTCAAATTCTCAGGTTCCTTTCTCAATTTTTTAGATTTCTCAAATTCTCAGTTTCTAAAAGCATTCATGTTCCCGGGCTGTTCAATATCTCAGGTTTTTCCAAATTTCAGGTTTTTCAAATTCTCAGGTTCTTCAGTTTCTCAGATTCCTCAGTTTCCCAGACTCTCTGATATCTCAGGCTTTCCAACATTTCAGGTTCTTCAAGTTCTCAGGCTCGTCAAGATTTTAGATTTCTAAAATTTTAAGGTCCTTAATTTCATGTTCCCAAGATTTTCAAATTTCCAGGTTCCTGAAGATTTTAGGTACTTTAGTTTCTCAGATTTCTCAAATTCTCATTTTTATAGCTCTCTCATGTTCCCAAGCTCTCTAATATTTCCAAGATTGCAGTTCCTTCAAATTTAGGGGTTCCTCAAATTCTCAGGAGTTTAGGTTCTTTATGTTCCCAGCTTCTCTAATATCTCAAGTTGTCGAAGATTTCAGGTTCTTCAAATTCTCAGGTTTTTCAGTTTTTCATATTTGCCAAATTCTAAGGTTGTCATAGGTTCTTCATTTTCCCAGGCTCTCTAATACCTCAGTTTTCAGGATTTCAGTAGGTTTTTCAAATTCTCAAGTTCCTCAAAATTTCAGGTTCCTCAAGTTTTCATTTCTCATTTTCTTAGATTTATCAAATTCTTATTTTCTTAGGTTCCTCATTTTCCCAGGCACTCTTATAACTCATGTTTTCCAAGATCTCAGATGTTCCAAATTCTCAGGTTCTCAGGTTCCTAAAGTTTTCGAATCCCTCAGTTTCGCAGATTTTTCTAATTATCAAGTTCTTAGGTTCCTCATGTTCCCCAACTGCCTAAGCTGTCAGATTTTCCGAGATTTCAGGTTCTTCAAAATCTCAGGTTTCTCAAGATTTCAGGTTCCTCAGTTTCTCAGATTCTTCAGTTTCCCAGACACTCTGATATCTCAGGGTTTCGAACATTTCAGGTTCCTCAAGATATCAGGTTCTCTGCTTCCTCATGTTCCCAGGTTTTTTTCAGGTTTCTTAGATTCTCAGATTTCTCCAATTTTCAAGTAGGTACTTAGGTTTCTCATGTTCCTCATGATTTCTAATATCTTAGGTTTTCCAAGATTTCAGGTTCTTCAAACTCTTAGGTTCCTCAATTTTTCAGGTTTCTCAAATTCTTAGTTTCCAAACATCTTGTTCCCGGGCTGTTCAATATCTTAGGGTTTTCCGAACATGAGGTTTTTCAGGTTTTACAAGATTTCAGGTTCCTCAATTTCCCAGACTTCCTAATATCTCAGCTTTTCAAAAATTTCAGGTTCTTTCAGAGTCTTGATGTTCCCGGGCTGTTCAATATCTCAGATTTTTCCAAATTTTAGGTTCTTCAGATTCTCAGGTTCCTCAAGATTTTAGATTTTTCAAATTTTAAGGTCCTTAGTTTCTTCATGTTGCCAGGCTTTTCAAATTTCCAGGTTCCTCAAGATTTCAGGTTCTTCAGTTTTTCAGATTTCTCAAATTCTCAGCTTCCTCAAGTTCCCAGGTTTTTCAGTTTTTCATTTTTGCCAAATTGTAAGGTTTTCATAAGTTCTTCATTTTTCCACTCTCTCTTATACCTCAGTTTTAAGGATTTCAGATTTTTCAAATTTTCAGTTTCCTGTAGTTTTCAATTTCCTTAGATTCTCAGATTTCTTAAATTATCAGGTTCATAGCTCCCTCATGTTCCCGAGCTCTCTAATATCTCAGAGTTTCCAAGATTTCAGCTTCTTCAAATTCTCGGGTTTCTCAAATTCTCACGCCTTTAGGTAGTTCATGTTCCTAGGTTCTCTAATATCTGAAGTTAGGTCCTTACGTTCATTATGTTCTAAGCCTCAATTTTCAAATTCTCAGGTTCCTTAAAATTTTAGGTTCCTCAGTTTCTCAGATTCTAAAGTTTCTCAATTTATCAGGTTTCTCAGTTTCGCAGATCTATCAAATTCTCAATTTGTTAGGTTCCTCATGTTTCCAGGCTCTGTAATATCTCAGGTTGTCCAAGATTTCAGTTTGTTTAAATTCTCAGCTTCCTCAGTTTCTCAGTCTCAGGTTCCTCAAGATTTCAGATTAATCGATTTCCCAGGTTTTTAGGTTCTTCATGTTCCCAGGATTTCTAATATTTCAGGTTTTCAGGCTTTTCAAACCTCCAGGTTTCTCAAGAATTCAGTTTCTTCAGTTTCTCAGATTTCTCAAATTCTCAGCTCCTTAGTTTCTTCATGTTCCCAGGCTTTTCAAATTTCCCTGTTCCTCAAGAATTCAGGTTCTTTAGTTTCTCAGATTTCTCAATTTCTCAGTTTCTAAACGTCTTGTTCCGGGCTGCTCAATATCTCAGGTTTTTTCAAATTTCAGGTTCTTAGGTCCCTCATGTTCCCAACAGGCTCTCTAATATCTCATGTTTTCCAAGTTCTCAGATTCCTCGGTTTCTCAGTCTTAGGTCCCTCAAGATTTCAGATTAATTGAGTTTCCAGGTCCTTAGGTTCTTCATGTTCCCAGGCTTTCTAATATTTCAGGTTTTCAGGCTTTTCAAATCTTCAGGTTTCTCAAGAATTCAGGTTCTTCAGTTTCCCAGACTTTTCAAATTCTCAGTTTTTTTGGTTCCTCATGTTCCCAGACTCTCAAATATCTCGGATTTTCCAAGATTTTAGATTTATCAAGTTCTTAATTTCCTCTAGCTTTTAGGTCCCTTAGATTCTCAGATTTCTCCAATTTTCAAGTACTTAGGTTTGTCATGTTCTTCATCATTTGTAATATCTCAGGCTTTCCCAGATTACAGGTTCTTCAAATTCTCAGGTTCTAAGGTTCCTCATGTTCCCAGGTTGTCTAATATCACAGGTTATTAGCATTGTTGGGACCTCAGTTTGGCAAATTTCTCAAATTCTCAGGTTCTTAGGTTCTTCATGTTCAAAAGCTTTCTTATGTCTGAGGATTCCCAAGATTTCAGGTTCTTCAAAATTTCAGGTTCCTCCAGTTTTCAGGATAATCTGTGATTGAGGTTTATCAAATTCTCAGGTTTCCCAGTTTTTCAAGGTTCTCAAATTCTCAGGTTCTCAAAGGTTCTTCATTTTCCCAGTTTTCTAATACCTCAGATTTCAAGATTTCAGGTTCGTCAAGTTTTCATTGCTCAGTTTCTCAGATTTATCATATTCTTATTTTCCCAGACACTCTTGTATCTCAGGTTTTCGAAGATTTCAAATTCTCCAAATTCTCAGGTTCTCAGGTTCCTAAATTTTTGGGATCCCTCAGTTTCGCAGATTTTTCTATTTCTCAGGTTCTAAACCCCAACTGCCTAAGTTATCAGATTTTCAGGTTCTTCAAAATCTCAGGTTTCTCCAGATTTTAGGTTCCGCAGTTTTTCAGATTCTTCAGTTTCCCAGACTCTCTGATATCTCAGGCTTTCCAATAATTCAGATTCCTTATGTTCCCAGGCTCTCAATTATCTTGGATTTTCATTTCAGGTATTTCAAATTCTCAGTTTCCTCTAGTTTTCAGGTTCCTTAAATTCTCAGATTTTTCAAATTCTCAAGTTCATAGCTCTATCATGTTCTCAAGCTCTCTAATATTTCCAAGATTTCAGCTTCTTCAAATTCTCGGGTTTCTCAAATTCTCACTCATTTAAGCTCTTCATGTTCCTAGGTTCTCTGACATCTCCTTACGGTCCTTATGTTCTCAGCCTCAATTTTCAAATTCTCAGGTTCCTTAAGATTTCAGGTTCCTCAGTTTGTCAGATTCTAAGGTTTCTCAGTTTCGCAGATCTATCAAATTCTCAGTATGTTAAGTTCCTCATGTTCCCAGGCTCTCTAATATCTCAGGTTGCCAGATTTCAGTTTGTTTAAATTCTCAGCTTCCTCAGTTTCTCAATCTCAGGTTCTTCAAGATTTAAGACTAATCGAATTCCCAGGTTCTTAAGTTCTTCATGTTCCCCTTTCTAATATTTCAGGTTTTCAGGTTTTTCAAATTTCCAGGTTCCTCAAGATTTCTGATTCTTCAGTTTATAGATTTCTCAAATTATCATCAATTATCATCAAATTATAATATAAACAAGAAGAATGTCCTTAAATCCAAGTGGAGTAAATTTAAATTAAAATTTAAATATATCTATGTAATTCATCAATTGTATCATTAATCTCTTGTTAAATTAGGGCTGATGATGGCAGAAGCATTCTGCCGAAACATGTACCATTAGTAATCCTTCAGTTATTAAAGTTTGTGGAGTTCGACATAGATATATTTAAATTTTAATTTTAAATTATAATATCTTTGGGTTTCCAAGATTTCAGGTTCTTCAAATTCTCAGGTCTCTCAAATTCTCAGTTTCTAAACATCTTGTTCCCGAGCTGTTCAATATCTTAAGGTTTTCCAAATTTAAGGTTTTTCAGGTTTCACAGGATTTCAGGTTCCTCAATTTCCCATACTCTATAATATCTCAGCTTTTCGAAAATTTCAGGTTCTTCCTCAATTTTTTAGATTTCTCAAATTCTCATTTTCTAAGAATGTTCATGTTCCCGGGCTGTTCAGTATCTCAGGTTTTTCTAAATTTTAGATTCTTCAAATTCTCAGGTTCCTCAATTTCTCAGACTCCTCAGTTTCCCAGACTTTCTGATATCTCAGGCTTTCCAAGATTTTAGGTTCTTCAAGTTCTCAGGTTCCTCAAGATATCCGGTTCTTCAGTTTCTCAAATTTCTCAAATTTTCAGGTTCTTTGGCTTTCTAATATTTCCAAGGTTTCAGCTTCTTCAAATTCTAGGATTTCTCAAATTCTCAGGTATTTAAGTTCTTTATCCTAGGTTCTCTAATATTTCAGATTTTTCGAATTCTCAGTTTCAAAAAATTCTTATATTCTCAGATTGTTGGGTTTCTAAGGAAAAATTAGGAACAGGAGGAGGAGAAGAATTAAAAAGGAAAAGGGAAGCAATAGAAGAGGAAGTAGAAGAATGGGAAATACAACGAGAATAAGAAGGAAAACGAAAGAACGATAAGAGGAAGGAGGGGGAGAAGTCCGAGAAGCAAAACGAGAAGGAGAAAGAAAAATAGACATGAAAGGAGAAGGATGAGAAAGAGGAAACAATGGAAAAGTACAAGCAGTAGAAATCGAAAAGGCGATAAGAAAAAGGAAGAGAGGAAAAATAGAAAGAGGAGTTGTGGAAATAGGAAGAAGGAAAAGGAAAATGAAAAAAGAAAAACAAGAAAAAGAAGAAGAACAGGAGAAGAATTAAAATAGAGAACGAGGAAGAGAAAGAGGAACAGGAGAAGAAGGAGGATAATAGGAAATACCAAGAGCAGGAGAAGGAAAACGAAAAGCGGGAGAAATAGAAAGAAAGAAAGAAGGAGAAGGAGGAGGATAAATAGGAGACAGCGGTCGAAAAAATGGTAAAGGGAAGGAGGAGAAGTAGTATGAGAAAGAAGAGGACAAACAAAATTACGAGAAGGGAAAGGAGCAACAGAAAGAGAAAAACAAAGAGAGAGGACAGATATCGAAGGGGGAGGCTTTGGAAGTAGTTACTTCAAAACGTCGTTTCCAAGCAAACGAAGTTTTGACAAACATGCCCTACAACTGACATCGCCCGAATTATGACCCCGAGATAGTTCCACCAAAAGATGAGACGGAACAGCATCGAACCCGACTACGTAAAAATCCCTCCGGAACCCGTAAACCGCCGAAATCCATTATAACTTTCGCTTCAAATCCACCTCTATCCGCAGCTGTTCAAATTCAGAGACATCGACCCGAGAGCCGAGTACGCCTTCCCGGAACTATTGGAAAACAGAAGATGTACGGACCCCATTCTCCTGGGGATTTTCACCATCTTCATGGTCGCCATGGTAAGCAACGCTGTTGGTCGTCGCCGTTTTCTTAGTGTCGTTCCGCAGATAGCGTGCATCCTCGTGATTTGTCTCAAGGGAGATCTAAGGAGGGAGCTGAACGGAGAAGATCAGTGTGGGAATATTTGCGGTGTTGACAATTCAAGAGTCCTCAAGAACGCCAGCGAGTGTCGGCCGACGGACTACACTGATTTTCCGTGAGTCCCCGACTTGACGAAACCCTGCTTTCTAATGTGGTTTTTAAGAGTTTTGTACTACTCGGAGAATGGTACCAGATGCATCCGAAGGAGTGATTGCAAGGAACCTGAGAATCGGTAAGTCTACAGAACCAAACAAAGCGGTCTTAAAACGACTTTAGGATGATATACAATCGCTGCGAACAGAAGGAGGGAGGCAACACAACCGCGGCTGATGTATGTGGCGGCCACTACTGGTTTTGGTAATTTTCAGCTTGTTTCTTAGATTGCAAGAGGTTCCATAACTGAGACGATCTACTACTGGATTGGTGCCCCCCTTGTGGCACTAAGTAATTTCAACATTGTGTAAACAAACATACACTGAGTTTCAAATAAAACGCACCACCTTGAGGGGGCGCAGAATGCTTAAACTCTGTGAATTTGGTAAATGCACATAGACAAACAAATGATTCTAATTTTTCCCAATTGAAAGACAACACATACTTGAATATTTCTGAAACAGTTTAGTTGCAGCAGAGAAACTGCCAAATGAAAATCTGAGGTTTTATAATAAGTGAATTACTCGAACAGTGTCACGACAATATTATGAAAAGTACACATATATTTTTTGACAACTTCTGAATCATTGCTGTTTCCAAATTAAAAGACACATTACTTAAACATTTCTAAAACAGTCTAATTCCAGCAGAGAGACTTATAAACGAAAATCTGAGATTTGACAACATGTGAAATAGACGAAAAGTGTCATGACAATGGTTCGAAAAAAGCACAAATATTTTTTGACACTTTTTGAATAATTTCGGTTTTAAAATTGAAAGACCCTTTACTTGAAAATTTCTAAATCACTCTGGTTCCAGCAGGAAGACTTGCAATTGAAAGTCTGAGATTCTATAACACGTGAATTACTCGAAAAGTGTCATGACAATGTTACGAAAAGGACACAAACATTTTTTGACAACTTCTGAATCATTGCTGTTTCCAAATTAAAAGACACATTACTTAAACGTTTCTAAAACAGTTTAATTCCAGCAGAGAGACTTATAAACGAAAATCTGAGATTCTACAACATGTGAAATAGACGAAAAGTGTCATGACAATGGGTTGAAAAAGCACAAATATTTTTTGACACTTTTTGAATAATTTCGGTTTTAAAATAGAAAGACACTTTACTTAAAAATTTCTAAATCACTCTGGTTCCAGCAGGGAGATTTGCGATTGAAAGTCTGAGATTCTATAACACGTGAAAAACTCGAAAAGTGTCATGACAATGTTACGAAAAGGACACAAATATTTTTTGACAACTTCTGAATCATTGCTGTTTCCCAATTAAAAGACACTACTTAAAAATTTCTGGAACAGTTTAGTTGCCTTAGAGAAACTGCCAAATGAAAGTCTGAGGTTCTATAACATGTGAGTTACTCGAAAAGTGTCACGACACTATTATAAAAAGCACACAAATATTTTTTGACAACTTCCGAATCATTGCTGTTTCCAAATTAAAAGACACATTACTTAAACGTTTCTAAAACAGTCTAATTCCAGCAGAGAGACTTACAAACGAAAATCTGAGATTCTACAACATGTGAAATAGACGAAAAGTGTCATGACAATGGTTTGAAAAAGCAGAAATATTTTTTGACACTTTTTGAATAATTTCGGTTTTAAAATTGAAAGACACTTTACTTAAAAATTTCTAAATCACTCTGGTTCCAGCAGGGAGATTTGCGATTAAAAGTCTGAGATTCTATAACACGTGAAAAACTCGAAAAGTGTCATGACAATGTTACGAAAAGGACACAAATATTTTTTGACAACTTCTGAATCATTGCCGTTTCCAAATTAAAAGACACATTACTTAAGCGTTTCTAAAACAGTTTAATTCCAGCAGAGAGACTTATAACGAAAATCTGAGATTCTACAACATGTGAAATAGACGAAAAGTGTCATGACAATGGTTTGAAAAAGGCAGAAATATTTTTTGACACTTTTTGAATAATTTCGGTTTTAAAATAGAAACACACTTTACTTAAAAATTTCTAAATCACTCTGGTTCCAGCAGGGAGATTTTCAATTGAAAGTCTGAGATTCTATAGCACGTGAAAAACTCGAAAAGTGTCATGACAGTGTTACGAAAAGGACACAAATATTTTTTGACAACTTCTGAATCATTGCTGTTTCCCAATTAAAAGACACTACTTAAATATTTCTGGAACAGTTTAGTTGTCTCAGAGAAACTGCCAAATGAAAATCTGAGGTTCTATAACATGTGAGTTACTCGAAAAGTGTCACGACAATATTATGAAAAGCACACAAATATTTTTTGACAACTTCTGATTCATTGCTGTTTCCAAATTAAAAGACACATTACTTAAACGTTTCTAAAACAGTCTAATTCCAGCAGAGAGACTTATAAACGAAAATCTGAGATTCTACAACATGTGAAATAGACGAAAAGTGTCATGACAATGGTTTAAAAAAGCACAAATATTTTTTGACACTTTTTGAATAATTTCGGTTTTAAAATTGAAAGACACTTTAGTTAAAAAATTCTAAATCACTCTGATTCCAGCAGGGAGATTTGCAATTGAAAGTCTGAGATTCTATAACACGTGAAAAACTCGAAAAGTGTCATGACAATGTTACGAATAGGACACAAATATTTTTTGACAACTTCTGAATCATTACTGTTTCCAAATTAAAAGACACATTAGTTAAACGTTTCTAAAACAGTCTAATTCCAGCAGAGAGACATAAACGAAAATCTGAGATTCTACAACATGTGAAATAGACGAAAAGTGTCATGACAATGGTTTGAAAAAGCACAAATATTTTTTGACACTTTTTGAATAATTTCGGTTTTAAAATTGAAAGACACATTACTTAAAAATTTCTAACTCACTCTGGTTCCAGCAGGGAGATTTAAAATTGAAAGTCTGAGATTCTATAACACGTGAGAAACTCGAAAAGTGTCATGACAATGTTACGAAAAGGACACAAATATTTTTTGACAACTTCTGAATCATTGCTGTTTCCAAATTATAAGACACATTACTTAAACGTTTCTAAAACAGTCTAATTCCAGCAGAGAGACTTATAAAGGAAAATCTGAGATTCGAAAACATGTGAAATAGACAAAAAGTGTCATGATAATGGTTTGGAAAAGCACAAATATTTTTTGACACTTTTTGAATAATTTCGGTTTTAAAATTGAAAGACACATTACTTAAAAATTTCTAACTCACTCTGGTTCCAGCAGGGAGATTTAAAATTGAAAGTCTGAGATTCTATAACACGTGAGAAACTCGAAAAGTGTCATGACAATGTTACGAAAAGGACACAAATATTTTTTGACAACTTCTGAACCATTGCTGTTTCCAAATTATAAGACACATTACTTAAACGTTTCTAAAACAGTCTAATTCCAGCAGAGAGACTTATAAACGAAAATCTGAGATTCTAAAACATGTGAAATAGACAAAAAGTGTCATGATAATGGTTTGGAAAAGCAGAAATATTTTTTGACACTCTTTGAATAATTTCGGTTTTAAAATTGAAAGACAGTCTACTTAAAAATTTCTAAATCACTCTGGTTCCAGCAGGGAGATTTGCAATTGAAAGTCTGAGATTCTACAACATGTGAGTTACTCGAAAAGTGTCACGACAATGTTACGAAAAGGACACAAATATTTTTTGACAACTTCTGAATCATTGCTGTTTCCCAATTAAAAGACACTACTTAAATATTTCTGGAACAGTTTAGTTGTCTCAGAGAAACTGCCAAATGAAAATCTGAGGTTCTATAACACGTGAGTTACTCGAAAATTGTCACGACAATTTTATGAAAAGCACACAAATATTTTTTGACAACTTCTGAATAATTGCTGTTTCCAAATTAAAAGACACATTACTTAAACGTTTCTAAAACAGTCTAATTCCAGCAGAGAGACCTATAAACGAAAGTCTGAGATTCTACAACATGTGAAATAGCCGAAAACTGTCATGACAATGGTTTGAAAAAGACACAAATATTTTTTGACAACTTCTGAATCATTGCTGTTTCCCAATTAAAAGACACTACTTGAATATTTCTGGAACAGTTTAGTTGCCTCGGAGAAACTGCCAAATGAAAATCTGAGGTTCTATAACATTTTATTTACTCGAAAAGTGTCACGACAATATTATGAAAAGCACACAAATATTTTTTGACAACTTCTGAATTATTGCTGTTTTCAAATTAAAAGACACATTACCTAAACGTTTCTAAAACAGTCTAATTCCAGCAGAGAGACTTATAAACGAAAATCTGAGATTCTACAACATGTGAAATAGACGAAAAGTGTCATGACAATGGTTTGAAAAAGGCACAAATATTTTTTGACACTTTTTGAATAATTTCGGTTTTAAAATTGAAAGACCCTTTACTTGAAAATTTCTAAATCACTCTGGTTCCAGCAGGGAGATTTGCAATTAAAAGTCTGAGATTCTATAACGCGTGGAAAACTCGAAAAGTGTCATGACAATGTTACGAAAAGGGCACAAATATTTTTTGACAACTTCTGAATCAATGCTGTTTTCCAATTAAAAGACACTACTTGAATATTTCTGGAACAGTTTAGTTGCCTCAGAGAAACTGCCAAATGAAAATCTGAGGTTCTATAACATGTGAGTTACTCGAAAAGTGTCACGACAATATTATGAAAAGCACACAAATATCTTTTGACAACTTCTGAATCATTGCTGTTTCCAAATTAAAAGACACTTTACTTAAACGTTTCTAAAACAGTCTAATTCCAGCAGAGAGACTTATAAACGAAAATCTGAGATTCTACAACATGTGAAATAGACGAAAAGTGTCATGACAATGGTTTGAAAAAGGCACAAATATTTTCTGACACTTTTTGAATAATTTCGGTTTTAAAATTGAAAGACCCTTTACTTGAAAATTTCTAAATCACTCTGGTTCCAGCAGGGAGATTTGCAATTAAAAGTCTGAGATTCTATAACGCGTGGAAAACTCGAAAAGTGTCATGACAATGTTACGAAAAGGGCACAAATATTTTTTGACAACTTCTGAATCATTGCTGTTTCCAAATTATAAGACACATTACTTAAACGTTTCTAAAACAGTCTAATTCCAGCAGAGAGACTTATAAACGAAAATCTGAGATTCTAAAACATGTGAAATAGACAAAAAGTGTCATGATAATGGTTTGGAAGAGCACAAATATTTTTTGACACTTTTTGAATAATTTCGGTTTTAAAATTGAAAGACACATTACTTAAAAATTTCTAAATCACTCTGGTTCCAGCAGGGAGATTTAAAATTGAAAGTCTGAGATTCTATAACACGTGAGAAACTCGAAAAGTGTCATGACAATGTTACGAAAAGGACACAAATATTTTTTGACAACTTCTGAATCATTGCTGTTTCCAAATTATAAGACACATTACTTAAACGTTTCTAAAACAGTCTAATTCCAGCAGAGAGACTTATAAACGAAAATCTGAGATTCTAAAACATGTGAAATAGACAAAAAGTGTCATGATAATGGTTTGGAAAAGCAGAAATATTTTTTGACACTCTTTGAATAATTTCGGTTTTAAAATTGAAAGACAGTCTACTTAAAAATTTCTAAATCACTCTGGTTCCAGCAGGGAGATTTGCAATTGAAAGTCTGAGATTCTATAACATGTGAGTTACTCGAAAAGTGTCACGACAATGTTACGAAAAGGACACAAATATTTTTTGACAACTTCTGAATCATTGGTGTTTCCTAATTAAAAGACACATTACTTAAACGTTTCTAAAACAGTCTAATTCCAGCAGAGAGACTTATAAACGAAAATCTGAGATTCTACAACATGTGAAATAGACGAAAAGTGTCATGATAATGGTTTGGAAAAGCAGAAATATTTTTTGACACTTTTTGAATAATTTCGGTTTTAAAATTGAAAGACAGTCTACTTAAAAATTTCTAAATCACTCTGGTTCCAGCAGGGAGATTTGCAATTGAAAGTCTGAGATTCTATAACATGTGAGTTACTCGAAAAGTGTCACGACAATGTTACGAAAAGGACACAAATATTTTTTGACAACTTCTGAATCATTGCTGTTTCCTAATTAAAAGACACATTACTTAAACGTTTCTAAAACAGTCTAATTCCAGCAGAGAGACTTATAAACGAAAATCTGAGATTCTACAACATGTGAAATAGACGAAAAGTGTCATGACAATGGTTTAAAAAAGCACAAATATTTTTTGACAATTTTTGAATAATTTCGGTTTTAAAATTGAAAGACACTTTACTTAAAAATTTCTAAATCACTCTGGTTCCAGCAGGGAGATTTGCAATTAAAAGTCTGAGATTCTATAACGCGTGGAAAACTCGAAAAGTGTCATGACAATGTTACGAAAAGGGCACAAATATTTTTTGACAACTTCTGAATCATTGCTGTTTCCAAATTATAAGACACATTACTTAAACGTTTCTAAAACAGTCTAATTCCAGCAGAGAGACTTATAAACGAAAATCTGAGATTCTAAAACATGTGAAATAGACAAAAAGTGTCATGATAATGGTTTGGAAGAGCACAAATATTTTTTGACACTTTTTGAATAATTTCGGTTTTAAAATTGAAAGACACATTACTTAAAAATTTCTAAATCACTCTGGTTCCAGCAGGGAGATTTAAAATTGAAAGTCTGAGATTCTATAACACGTGAGAAACTCGAAAAGTGTCATGACAATGTTACGAAAAGGACACAAATATTTTTTGACAACTTCTGAACCATTGCTGTTTCCAAATTATAAGACACATTACTTAAACGTTTCTAAAACAGTCTAATTCCAGCAGAGAGACTTATAAACGAAAATCTGAGATTCTAAAACATGTGAAATAGACAAAAAGTGTCATGATAATGGTTTGGAAAAGCAGAAATATTTTTTGACACTCTTTGAATAATTTCGGTTTTAAAATTGAAAGACAGTCTACTTAAAAATTTCTAAATCACTCTGGTTCCAGCAGGGAGATTTGCAATTGAAAGTCTGAGATTCTATAACATGTGAGTTACTCGAAAAGTGTCACGACAATGTTACGAAAAGGACACAAATATTTTTTGACAACTTCTGAATCATTGGTGTTTCCTAATTAAAAGACACATTACTTAAACGTTTCTAAAACAGTCTAATTCCAGCAGAGAGACTTATAAACGAAAATCTGAGATTCTAAAACATGTGAAATAGACAAAAAGTGTCATGATAATGGTTTGGAAGAGCACAAATATTTTTTGACACTTTTTGAATAATTTCGGTTTTAAAATTGAAAGACACATTACTTAAAAATTTCTAAATCACTCTGGTTCCAGCAGGGAGATTTAAAATTGAAAGTCTGAGATTCTATAACACGTGAGAAACTCGAAAAGTGTCATGACAATGTTACGAAAAGGACACAAATATTTTTTGACAACTTCTGAATCATTGCTGTTTCCAAATTATAAGACACATTACTTAAACGTTTCTAAAACAGTCTAATTCCAGCAGAGAGACTTATAAACGAAAATCTGAGATTCTAAAACATGTGAAATAGACAAAAAGTGTCATGATAATGGTTTGGAAAAGCAGAAATATTTTTTGACACTCTTTGAATAATTTCGGTTTTAAAATTGAAAGACAGTCTACTTAAAAATTTCTAAATCACTCTGGTTCCAGCAGGGAGATTTGCAATTGAAAGTCTGAGATTCTATAACATGTGAGTTACTCGAAAAGTGTCACGACAATGTTACGAAAAGGACACAAATATTTTTTGACAACTTCTGAATCATTGGTGTTTCCTAATTAAAAGACACATTACTTAAACGTTTCTAAAACAGTCTAATTCCAGCAGAGAGACTTATAAACGAAAATCTGAGATTCTACAACATGTGAAATAGACGAAAAGTGTCATGATAATGGTTTGGAAAAGCAGAAATATTTTTTGACACTTTTTGAATAATTTCGGTTTTAAAATTGAAAGACAGTCTACTTAAAAATTTCTAAATCACTCTGGTTCCAGCAGGGAGATTTGCAATTGAAAGTCTGAGATTCTATAACATGTGAGTTACTCGAAAAGTGTCACGACAATGTTACGAAAAGGACACAAATATTTTTTGACAACTTCTGAATCATTGCTGTTTCCTAATTAAAAGACACATTACTTAAACGTTTCTAAAACAGTCTAATTCCAGCAGAGAGACTTATAAACGAAAATCTGAGATTCTACAACATGTGAAATAGACGAAAAGTGTCATGACAATGGTTTAAAAAAGCACAAATATTTTTTGACAATTTTTGAATAATTTCGGTTTTAAAATTGAAAGACACTTTACTTAAAAATTTCTAAATCACTCTGGTTCCAGCAGGGAGATTTGCAATTAAAAGTCTGAGATTCTATAACGCGTGGAAAACTCGAAAAGTGTCATGACAATGTTACGAAAAGGGCACAAATATTTTTTGACAACTTCTGAATCATTGCTGTTTCCAAATTATAAGACACATTACTTAAACGTTTCTAAAACAGTCTAATTCCAGCAGAGAGACTTATAAACGAAAATCTGAGATTCTACAACATGTGAAATAGACGAAAAGTGTCATGACAATGGTTTGGAAAAGCACAAATATTTTTTGACACTTTTTGAATAATTTCGGTTTTAAAATTGAAACACTTTACTTAAAAATGTCTAAATCACTCTGGTTCCAGCAGGGAGATTTTCAATTGATTCTATAGCCCGTGGAAAACTCGAAAAGTGTCATGACAATGTTACGAAAAGGACACAAATATTTTTTGACAACTTCTGAATCATTGCTGTTTCCCAATTAAAAGACACTACTTGAATATTTCTGGAACAGTTTAGTTGCCTCAGAGAAACTGCCAAATGAAAATCTGAGGTTCTATAACATTCTATAACACACTCGAAAAGTGTCACGACAATGGTTTGAAAGTTTTGTTTTTTGTTTCAATCCCTTGTTTGTCTACATGGACCAACTAAATCCACAGTGTTTCAGCCTTCGATGTGCTGCATTTTATTTCTGTGTGTATTCTAGGTCTTTGTGGTCTCATACTTGTGGGATTTCGTCGGAAGGCTGCCGTGGCCATGTACGCCATCCTCCTCGGCGGGGTTGCAAGTGCAGGCGCCACTGCCGTAGTTTGTTGGTGATTATGGCATCCGTGAGGTTTTAACGAAATTAAAATGGTCGTGTGTTTTAGGTACTACTATATCACAAGCCGGGGCGCGATGTACTTACTACCGGCCGCATTAAGTGTGTGCTACCTGAGCGGTACACTGATATTAGTTATATTTCTCTGCAACAGGTTCAAGTTGGTTACTGGAATGCTAAAGGAGGCGGCGAAGATGCTATTCGCAAGTCCCGTGTTGCTAGTGGAACCACTCGTGGTACTCCTCCGTCGTCTGATTATTTCTGTGTTTAGTGTTGATGTTGCAGACCCTCGGGTTTCTAGTTGTGGTGAATGCTGCCGTAATTTACACATTGTTGGTCGTGGACTATCACGATAAGGGGGATAAAGAGACCGTCGAGGTGTTTGCCACAATAAGGTAGTAAGTAATCTAGAGGGTCAACATTATCGCTGTTTTTAGATTACCGATGATTATTTTCGGGACTTTTGCCTTGTTTTGGTGTTATGGATTCGCGAACGGGTGTCAGTGCATGATCGTGGGGGGCACGGTAGTCTACCGCTACTTCTCCAGGTTGGTAAGTACGCACACGCACTCTTGGTTAGTAGCAGTGGTTGTTTCTAGAGGAGAACGTCAAACGCGACGCCCGTATTTGAACAGTCTGCACATATTGGAGTACCACTTGGGCACCATCGCTGCAGGTTCCCTCCTGGTCACCATTTCCGCACTGATAACCCCAACACTGAGATTCTTGAGGAGGAACAAGCACTGCTTGATGCTCTCCAGGCAGTGTTCGGAAATACTCAGCGAACCCGCGGCGTATTACTCCAAACGAGCCTACATCATGACGGGTACGACCTCGGACTACAGCGGGTACCACGACGTACAACGTCACTCATTTCAGCCATCCACGGACGAAATTTCTACCTTTCCGGAAGACGAGTCACCCGGTTGTCGTGGTTGTTCATGTGCGACCTGTTGTTCGTCGATAAGCTGGCATGTGCGACGATGCACAACTTCTCTTTCTTGGTCATTCTTCTAGGAACTGCAGTCCTCTTCGCACTTGTACGCGTACCTACATTTAAAGTTTTTTTAAAACCTGTTTTGATCCAGTTGCAGCCTGTACCGGCGGCACTCCAGATTTATCCGATTTTGATCGGAATGGTCATCACCGCTCACGTGACGTTCTTCTGCCTGACCTTGATGAACGTACGATTCGTTTTGGAGGTAAAGCCGTTTGAGTTGTGGTTTTTCAGGTCGTGGTCGACGCGATGGTCGTCTGTTTTTGTGAAGACAGGATGCTCAACAACGGGAGCCGACAGATGCCCTTTTTTATGAGTCAAGAATTCTTTACTCTGATGATCGACGCTCTGGAGCTGTCGTATGTGGAAAGTAGATCCCACGAGACGCCAGCGATTGAGTATTATTAAAGGATGTATCCCACAAAGCAATGACTATTTTTTTTAAATTAAAAAACCAAAAAGAACGAGCGAACGAAATTCGACCTTAATTCCATTCGTCGAGTATCCCGCGGGAACCTAATAATGTTTCCAGTACGGGGAGTCCCGGCTTATAAAAATTGCACGCACGTTTAAGCATATCTTTCCGTAAAATCTGTTCGAGCGCACCGCGCCTAACGCAATTATCAAACGTTCGCGCGCGGTTCATCAACCGTTTCTTGTATTTCGAGGCGAAATCGTTCGACGCGTTATTGAGTTTCGACACTTGCCTTAAGTACTGGATGAATCGAATAAGGATACGAACGCGATTTGCATTCGGTTATTTTACGCGGTTTAGGCCGGGGAAGGAAGTCTGAATGGTGGAGGAAATTCGATTTGGGCGATCTCTCGCTTGGAAGTTTAGAAGAAGACACTTTCTAATTTTCAGAGTGATCCTGTATCCAGACAAAATGGAAGTGAATATAGAAAAAAGGTGGAGAAAGTTGAAGAACAGAGGAAAGAAGGAGAAGAGAGAGAGCAACGGAAGGTATTAGGAAGAGGATAAAGGAATTGGAGAGAAAAAATCTTGGGGAAGAATGAATTGGCGCACAACAAAAAATTAACATTTTATATAAATGTTTTGGCAGTTGTTTGGGGACTGCTCGATTGAACGATTAGACAAAAACACAAAGGCGCACTTTAAAACGCGCCCGTTGCCTTCGTTACAAACGATGTTCACTGTGTTCACCTCCCTCAGCGATAACATGTTGAGCCCTGTTTAAAAACGAGACACTGTTGTAAAAATTTCGGATCAACGAGAAACCTTGGAGTAAAAATAAATCCAGTGACACTCAAACTGTTTCGGGTATTAAATAATTTCCGATTATTATCTATGAAACCATTACAGATAGTCCCCTGCTTCATTAAACATTTTTTATTTGTTTATCCATGGGCCATAAGTGAGTACAATTTCTGGCAACTCATCGATCACACCCTGTATATTTAAATTAGCAGTTGACAAACCTAACCTCAAAGTTACAAATAAAAAGAGAAGAAAAGTACAAAAAACGTTGTTCACTACTCGTGCGGGCTCTGGCTTATTTGCAACACTCGGAAAGTAGAAACCTGTCGTTTCGTTGCACTCCCGAAAGAACAGAAAAAGGATACGAACAGGGTAGGGAAGAATAGGAAGACGCAGATAACAAAATTGAAAGTGAAATTAAGAGAACCACGGATAAGTTGGAAGCAACTAAAGTAACTGAAGGAAGAAATAAATAATATCCGAAGAGAGAATTAAGAAATTAAGAGAGAGATCGAAAGGCAAAGAGAAGAATGTAAGAAGAAATATATAAAATGTAAAATCATCCATTTTCAAAAATTGCCAAAGAATAATACTGAGATTCTAATGTACTTCAAGGACACGTTCTAGATATGTATATTGATGTCTGTAGAATTCAAAAATGTTGTCGTCAAAGTTCTCTCCTCAAAAATGACTCTGTTATCGATTGATAAGTGTGTTATCAAAATTTCGTTTCATGACATCGAAATCCTTCATTTTCAAAAATTAGTCAAAAATAATACCAATTTTCTAAAATATTTCAAGGACACTTTCTCGATGTTATAATACCTGTAGAATCCAAAAATGTTTTCACCAAAGTTCTGCAGTTAAAAATGGCTTTATTGCCAATTAATAAGTGTGGTATCAAAATTTCATTTAGCGACAACGAAATTCTTCGTTTTCAAAAATTGACAAAAAATAACACCGACATTCTAATGTACTTCAAGGACACGTTCTAGATATATTGATGTCTGTAGAGTTCAGAAACCTTATCGCCAAAGTCCTATCCTCAAAAATGGCTCTGTTACCAATTGATAAGTGTGGTATCAAAATTTCGTTTCATAAGATCGAATTCCTTCATTTTCAAAAATTTGTCAAAAAATAATACCGATTTTCTAATGTATTCCAAAGACACTTTCTCGATATTCTAACGTCTGTAAAGTCCAAAAATGTTGTCGCCAAAGTTCTCTCGTCAAAAATGGCTCTGCTGCCAATTAATAAGTGCGGTAACAACATTTCGTTTTGTGGCATCAGAATCCTCCATTTTCAAAAATTAGTCAAAAAATAATACCGACTTTCTAACGTATTTCAAGGACACTTTCTCGATGTTATAATACCTGTAGAATCCAAAAATGTTGTTGCCAAACTTCTATCGCCAAAAATTGCTCTATTGCCAATTAATAAGTGTGGTATCAAAATTTGATATCGTGATAACGAAATCCTTCGTTTTCACAAATTGACAAAAAATAATGCCGACACTCTAATGTACTTCAAGGACACGTTCTAGATAATTTAATGTCTGTGGAATTCAAAAATGTTATCGCCAAAGTCCTATCCTCAAAAATGGTTCTGTTACCAATTGATAAGTGTGGTATCAAAATTTCGTCTCATCAGATCGAAATCCTTCATCTTCGAAAATTAGTCAAAAAATAATACCGACTTTCTAAAGTATTTCAAGTACACTTTCTCGATGTTATAATACCTGTAGAATCCAAAAATGTTGTTGCCAAACTTCTATCGCCTAAAATAGCTCTACTGCCAATTAATAAGTGTGGTATCAAAATTTGATTTCGTGACAACGAAATCCTTCGTTTTCAAAAATTGACAAAAAATAATGCCGACACTCTAATGTACTTCAAGGACACGTTCTAGATAAACTCATGTCTGTGGAATTCAAAAATGTTGTCGCCAAAGTTCTATCCTCAAAAATGACTGTGAACAATTGATAAGTGTAGTATCAAAATTTCGTTTCATCCGATCGAAATCCTTCATCTCCGAAAATTAGTCAAAAAATAATACCTACTTTCTAACGTATTTCAAGGACACTTTCTTGATGTTATAATACCTGTAGAATCCAAAAATGTTGTTGCCAAACTTCTATCGCCTAAAATAGCTCTACTGCCAATTAATAAGTGTGGTATCAAAATTTGATTTCGTGACAACGAAATCCTTCGTTTTCAAAAATTGACAAAAAATAATGGCGACACTCTAATGTACTTCAAGGACACGTTCTAGATAAATTCATGTCTGTGGAATTCAAAACTGTTGTCGCCAAAGTTCTATCCTCAAAAATGACTCTGTGAACAATTGATAAGTGTGGTATCAAAATTTCGTTTCATCCGATCAAAATCCTTCATCTTCGAAAATTAGTCAAAAAATAATACCGACTTTCTAAAGTATTTCAAGGACACTTTCTCGATGTTATAATACCTGTAGAATCCAAAAATGTTGTTGCCAAACTTCTATCGCCTAAAATGGCTCTATTGCCAATTAATAAGTGTGGTATCAAAATTTGATTTCGTGACAACGAAATCCTTCGTTTTCAAAAATTGACAAAAAATAATGGCGACACTCTAATGTACTTCAAGGACACGTTCTAGATAAATTCATGTCTGTGGAATTCAAAACTGTTGTCGCCAAAGTTCTATCCTCAAAAATGACTCTGTGAACAATTGATAAGTGTGGTATCAAAATTTCGTTTCATCCGATCAAAATCCTTCATCTTCGAAAATTAGTCAAAAAATAATACCGACTTTCTAAAGTATTTCAAGGACACTTTCTCGATGTTATAATACCTGTAGAATCCAAAAATGTTGTTGCCAAACTTCTATCGCCTAAAATGGCTCTATTGCCAATTAATAAGTGTGGTATCAAAATTTGATTTCGTGACAACGAAATCCTTCGTTTTCAAAAATTGACAAAAAATAATGGCGACACTCTAATGTACTTCAAGGACACGTTCTAGATAAATTCATGTCTGTGGAATTCAAAACTGTTGTCGCCAAAGTTCTATCCTCAAAAATGACTCTGTGAACAATTGATAAGTGTGGTATCAAAATTTCGTTTCATCCGATCAAAATCCTTCATCTTCGAAAATTAGTCAAAAAATAATACCGACTTTCTAAAGTATTTCAAGGACACTTTCTCGATGTTATAGTACCTGTAGAATCCAAAAATGTTGTTGCCAAACTTCTATCGCCTAAAATGGCTCTATTGCCAATTAATAAGTGTGGTATCAAAATTTGATTTCGTGACAACGAAATCCTTCGTTTTCAAAAATTGACAAAAAATAATGCCGACACTCTAATGTACTTCAAGGACACGCTTCAGATAAATTCATGTCTGTGGAATTCAAAAATGTTGTCGCCAAAGTTCTATCCTCAAAAATGACTCTGTGAACAATTGATAAGTGTGGTATCAGAATTTCGTTTCATCCGATCGAAATCCTTCATCTTCGAAAATTAGTCAAAAAATAATATCGACTATCTAAAGTATTTCAAGAACACTTTCTCGATGTTATAATACCTGCAGAATCCAAAAATGTTGTTGCCAAACTTCTATCGCCTAAAATGGCTCTATTGCCAATTAATAAGTGTGGTATCAAAATTTGATTTCGTGACAACGAAATTCTTCGTTTTCAAAAATTGACAAAAAATAATGCCGACACTCTAATGTACTTCAAGGACACGTTCTAGGTATACTGCAGTCTGTAGAATTCAAAAATGTCGTCGCCAAAGTTCTATCCTCAAAAATGACTCTGTGAACAATTGATAAGTGTGGTATCAGAATTTCGTTTCATCCGATCGAAATCCTTCATCTTCGAAAATTAGTCAAAAAATAATACCGACTATCTAAAGTATTTCAAGAACACTTTCTCGATGTTATAATACCTGCAGAATCCAAAAATGTTGTTGCCAAACTTCTATCGCCTAAAATGGCTCTATTGCCAATTAATAAGTGTGGTATCAAAATTTGATTTCGTGACAACGAAATCCTTCGTTTTCAAAAATTGACAAAAAATAATGCCGACACTCTAATGTACTTCAAGGACACGCTCCAGATAAATTCATGTCTGTGGAATTCAAAAATGTTGTCGCCGAAGTTCTATCCTCAAAAATGACTCTGTGAACAATTGATAAGTGTGGTATCAGAATTTCGTTTCATCCGATCGAAATCCTTCATCTTCGAAAATTAGTCAAAAAATAATACCGACTTTCTAAAGTATTTGAATGACACTTTCTCGACGTTAGAATACCTGCAGAATCCAAAAATGTTGTTGCCAAATTTCTATCGCCTAAAATGGCTCTATTGCCAATTAATAAGTGTGGTATCAAAATTTGATTTCGTGACAACGAAATCCTTCGTTTTAAAAAATTGACAAAAAATAATGCCGACACTCTAATGTACTTCAAGGACACGTTCTAGGTATACTGCAGTCTGTAGAATTCAAAAATGTCGTCGCCAAAGTTCTATCCTCAAAAATGACTCTGTGAACAATTGATAAGTGTGGTATCAGAATTTCGTTTCATCCGATCGAAATCCTTCATCTTCGAAAATTAGTCAAAAAATAATACCGACTATCTAAAGTATTTCAAGAACACTTTCTCGATGTTATAATACCTGCAGAATCCAAAAATGTTGTTGCCAAACTTCTATCGCCTAAAATGGCTCTATTGCCAATTAATAAGTGTGGTATCAAAATTTGATTTCGTGACAACGAAATCCTTCGTTTTCAAAAATTGACAAAAAATAA
This sequence comes from Diaperis boleti, assembly GCA_963583935.1. Taxonomy (NCBI): domain Eukaryota; kingdom Metazoa; phylum Arthropoda; class Insecta; order Coleoptera; family Tenebrionidae; genus Diaperis; species Diaperis boleti. The sequence continues at coordinate 80,557,827 of OY757244.1, read as the reverse complement.
TGCCGACACTCTAATGTACTTCAAGGACACGCTCCAGATAAATTCATGTCTGTGGAATTCAAAAATGTTGTCGCCAAAGTTCTATCCTCAAAAATGACTCTGTGAACAATTGATAAGTGTGGTATCAGAATTTCGTTTCATCCGATCGAAATCCTTCATCTTCGAAAATTAGTCAAAAAATAATACCGACTTTCTAAAGTATTTCAAGGACACTTTCTCGATGTTATAATACCTGCAGAATCCAAAAATGTTGTTGCCAAACTTCTATCGCCTAAAATGGCTCTATTGCCAATTAATAAGTGTGGTATCAAAATTTGATTTCGTGACAACGAAATCCTTCGTTTTCAAAAATTGACAAAAAATAATGCCGACAGTCTAATGTACTTCAAGGACACGCTCCAGATAAATTCATGTCTGTGGAATTCAAAAATGTTGTAGCCAAAGTTCTATCCTCAAAAATGACTCTGTGAACAATTGATAAGTGTGGTATCAGAATTTCGTTTCATCCGATCGAAATCCTTCATCTTCGAAAATTAGTCAAAAAATAATACCGACTATCTAAAGTATTTCAAGAACACTTTCTCGATGTTATAATACCTGTAGAATCCAAAAATGTTGTTGCCAAACTTCTATCGCCTAAAATGGCTCTATTGCCAATTAATAAGTGTGGTATCAAAATTTGATTTCGTGACAACGAAATCCTTCGTTTTCAAAAATTGACAAAAAATAATGCCGACACTCTAATGTACTTCAAGGACACGTTCTAGATAAATTCATGTCTGTGCAATTCAAAAATGTTGTCGCCAAAGTTCTATCCTCAAAAATGACTGTGAACAATTGATAAGTGTGGTCTCAAAATTTCGTTTCATCCGATCAAAATCCTTCATCTTCGAAAATTAGTCAAAAAATAATACCGACTTTCTAAAGTATTTCAAGGACACTTTCTCGACGTTATAATACCTGTAGAATCCAAAAATGTTGTTGCCAAACTTCTATCGCCTAAAATGGCTCTATTGCCAATTAATAAGTGTGGTATCAAAGTTTGATTTCGTGACAACGAAATCCTTCGTTTTAAAAAATTGACAAAAAATAATGCCGACACTCTAATGTACTTCAAGAACACGTTCTAGATAAATTCATGTCTGTGAAATTCAAAAATGTTGTCGCCAAATTGATTGTTACCAATTGATAAGTGTGGTATCAAAATTTCGTTTCATCAGATCAAAATCCTTCATTTTCAAAAATTAGTCAAAAAATAATACAAGCTTTCTAAAGTATTTCAAGGACACCTTCTCGATGTTATAATAAATGTAGAATCCAACAATGTTGTTGCCAAACTTCTATCGCCAAAAATTGCTCTATTGCCAATTAATAAGTGTGGTATCAAAATTTGATTTCGTGACAACGAAATCCTTCGTTTTAAAAAATTGACAAAAAATAATGCCGACACTAATGTACTTCAAGAACACGTTCTAGATAAATTCATGTCTGTGGAATTCAAAAATGTTGTCGCCAAAGTTCTATCCTCAAAAATGACTCTGTGAACAATTGATAAGTGTGGTATCAAAATTTCGTTTCATCCGATCGAAATCCTTCATCTTCGAAAATTAGTCAAAAAATAATACCGACTTTCTAAAGTATTTCAAGGACACTTTCTCGATGTTATAATACCTGTAAAATCTAAAAATGTTGTTGCCAAACTTCTATCGCCTACAATGGCTCTATTACCAATTAATAAGTGTGGCATCAAAATTTGATTTCGTAACAACGAAATCCTTCGTTTTCAAAAATTGACAAAAAAAAATGCCGACACTCTAATGTACTTTAAGGACACGTTCTAGATAAATTCATGTCTGTGGAATTCAAAACTGTTGTCGCCAAAGTTCTATCCTCAAAAATGACTCTGTGAACAATTGATAAGTGTGGTATCAGAATTTCGTTTCATCCGATCGAAATCCTTCATCTTCGAAAATTAGTCAAAAAATAATACCGACTTTCTAAAGTATTTCAAGGACACTTTCTCGATGTTATAATACCTGTAAAATCCAAAAATGTTGTTGCCAAACTTCTATCGCCTACAATGGCTCTATTACCAATTAATAAGTGTGGCATCAAAATTTGATTTCGTGACAACGAAATCCTTCGTTTTCAAAAATTGACAAAAAAAAATGCCGACACTCTAATGTACTTTAAGGACACGTTCTAGATAAATTCATGTCTGTGGAATTCAAAAATGTTGTCGCCAAAGTTCTATCCTCAAAAATGGCTCTGTGAACAATTGATAAGTGTGGTATCAAAATTTCGTTTCATCCGAACGAAATCCTTCATCTTCGAAAATTAGTCAAAAAATAATACCAACGTTCTAAGGTATTTCAAGGACACTTTCTCGATGTTATAATACCTGTAGAATGCAAAAATGTTGTTGCCAAACTTCTATCGCCTACAATGGCTCTATTACCAATTAATAAGTGTGGTATCAAAATTTGATTTCGTGACAACGAAATCCTTCGTTTTCAAAAATTGACAAAAAATAATGGCGACACTCTAATGTACTTCAAGGACACGTTCTAGATAAATTCATGTCTGTGGAATTCAAAAATGTTGTCGCCAAAGTTCTATCCTCAAAAATGGCTCTGTGAACAATTGATAAGTGTGGTATCAAAATTTCGTTTCATCCGAACGAAATCCTTCATCTTCGAAAATTAGTCAAAAAATAATACCAACGTTCTAAGGTATTTCAAGGACACTTTCTCGATGTTATAATAACTGTAGAATCCAAAAATGTTGTTGCCAAACTTCTATCGCCTAAAATAGCTCTACTGCCAATTAATAAGTGTGGTATCAAAATTTGATTTCGTGACAACGAAATCCTTCGTTTTAAAAAATTGACAAAAAATAATGCCGACACTCTCATGTACTTCAAGGACACGTTCTAGATAAATTCATGTCTGTGGAATTCAAAACTGTTGTCGCCAAAGTTCTATCCTCAAAAATGACTCTGTGAACAATTGATAAGTGTGGTATCAAAATTTCGTTTCATCCGATCAAAATCCTTCATCTTCGAAAATTAGTCAAAAAATAATACCGACTTTCTAAAGTATTTCAAGGACACTTTCTCGATGTTATAATACCTGTAAAATCCAAAAATGTTGTTGCCAAACTTCAATCGCCTACAATGGCTCTATTACCAATTAATAAGTGTGGTATCAAAATTTGATTTCGTGACAACGAAATCCTTCGTTTTCAAAAATTGACAAAAAATAATGGCGACACACTAATGTACTTCAAGGACACGTTCTAGATAAATTCATGTCTGTGGAATTCAAAAATGTTGTCGCCAAAGTTCCATCCTCAAAAATGACTGTGAACAATTGATAAGTGTGGTATCAAAATTTCGTTTCATCCGATCGAAATCCTTCATCTTCGAAAATTAGTCCAAAAATAATACCGCCTTTCTAAAGTATTTCAAGGACACTTTCTCGATGTTATAATACCTGTAGAATCCAAAAATGTTGTTGCCAAACTTCTATCGCCTACAATGGCTCTATTACCAATTAATAAGTGTGGTATCAAAATTTGATTTCGTGACAACAAAATCCTTCGTTTTCAAAAATTGACAAAAAATAATGCCGACACTCTAATGTACTTCAAGGACACGTTCTAGATAAATTCATGTCTGTGGAATTCAAAAATGTTGTCGCCAAAGTTCTATCCTCAAAAATGACTCTGTGAACAATTGATAAGTGTGGTATCAAAATTTCGTTTCATCCGATCGAAATCCTTCATCTTCGAAAATTAGTCAAAAAATAATACCGACTTTCTAAAGTATTTCAAGTACACTTTCTCGATGTTATAATACCTGTAGAATCCAAAAATGTTGTTGCCAAACTTCTATCGCCTAAAATAGCTCTACTGAGAATTAATAAGTGTGGTATCAAAATTTGATTTCGTGACAACGAAATCCTTCGTTTTCAAAAATTGACAAAAAATAATGCCGACACTCTAATGTACTTCAAGGACACGCTCCAGATAAATTCATGTCTGTGGAATTCAAAAATGTTGTCGCCAAAGTTCTATCCACAAAAATGACTGTGAACAATTGATAAGTGTAGTATCAAAATTTCGTTTCATCCGATCGAAATCCTTCATCTCCGAAAATTAGTCAAAAAATAATACCTACTTTCTAACGTATTTCAAGGACACTTTCTCGATGTTATAATACCTGTAGAATCCAAAAATGTTGTTGCCAAACTTCTATCGCCTAAAATAGCTCTACTGCCAATTAATAAGTGTGGTATCAAAATTTGATTTCGTGACAACGAAATCCTTCGTTTTCAAAAATTGACAAAAAATAATGGCGACACTCTAATGTACTTCAAGGACACGTTCTAGATAAATTCATGTCTGTGGAATTCAAAACTGTTGTCGCCAAAGTTCTATCCTCAAAAATGACTCTGTGAACAATTGATAAGTGTGGTATCAAAATTTCGTTTCATCCGATCAAAATCCTTCATCTTCGAAAATTAGTCAAAAAATAATACCGACTTTCTAAAGTATTTCAAGGACACTTTCTCGATGTTATAATACCTGTAAAATCCAAAAATGTTGTTGCCAAACTTCAATCGCCTACAATGGCTCTATTACCAATTAATAAGTGTGGTATCAAAATTTGATTTCGTGACAACGAAATCCTTCGTTTTCAAAAATTGACAAAAAATAATGGCGACACACTAATGTACTTCAAGGACACGTTCTAGATAAATTCATGTCTGTGGAATTCAAAAATGTTGTCGCCAAAGTTCCATCCTCAAAAATGACTGTGAACAATTGATAAGTGTGGTATCAAAATTTCGTTTCATCCGATCGAAATCCTTCATCTTCGAAAATTAGTCCAAAAATAATACCGCCTTTCTAAAGTATTTCAAGGACACTTTCTCGATGTTATAATACCTGTAGAATCCAAAAATGTTGTTGCCAAACTTCTATCGCCTACAATGGCTCTATTACCAATTAATAAGTGTGGTATCAAAATTTGATTTCGTGACAACAAAATCCTTCGTTTTCAAAAATTGACAAAAAATAATGCCGACACTCTAATGTACTTCAAGGACACGTTCTAGATAAATTCATGTCTGTGGAATTCAAAAATGTTGTCGCCAAAGTTCTATCCTCAAAAATGACTCTGTGAACAATTGATAAGTGTGGTATCAAAATTTCGTTTCATCCGATCGAAATCCTTCATCTTCGAAAATTAGTCAAAAAATAATACCGACTTTCTAAAGTATTTCAAGTACACTTTCTCGATGTTATAATACCTGTAGAATCCAAAAATGTTGTTGCCAAACTTCTATCGCCTAAAATAGCTCTACTGAGAATTAATAAGTGTGGTATCAAAATTTGATTTCGTGACAACGAAATCCTTCGTTTTCAAAAATTGACAAAAAATAATGCCGACACTCTAATGTACTTCAAGGACACGCTCCAGATAAATTCATGTCTGTGGAATTCAAAAATGTTGTCGCCAAAGTTCTATCCACAAAAATGACTGTGAACAATTGATAAGTGTAGTATCAAAATTTCGTTTCATCCGATCGAAATCCTTCATCTCCGAAAATTAGTCAAAAAATAATACCTACTTTCTAACGTATTTCAAGGACACTTTCTCGATGTTATAATACCTGTAGAATCCAAAAATGTTGTTGCCAAACTTCTATCGCCTAAAATAGCTCTACTGCCAATTAATAAGTGTGGTATCAAAATTTGATTTCGTGACAACGAAATCCTTCGTTTTCAAAAATTGACAAAAAATAATGGCGACACTCTAATGTACTTCAAGGACACGTTCTAGATAAATTCATGTCTGTGGAATTCAAAACTGTTGTCGCCAAAGTTCTATCCTCAAAAATGACTCTGTGAACAATTGATAAGTGTGGTATCAAAATTTCGTTTCATCCGATCAAAATCCTTCATCTTCGAAAATTAGTCAAAAAATAATACCGACTATCTAAAGTATTTCAAGAACACTTTCTCGATGTTATAATACCTGTAGAATCCAAAAATGTTGTTGCCAAACTTCTATCGCCTAAAATGGCTCTATTGCCAATTAATAAGTGTGGTATCAAAATTTGATTTCGTGACAACGAAATCCTTCGTTTTCAAAAATTGACAAAAAATAATGCCGACACTCTAATGTACTTCAAGGACACGCTCCAGATAAATTCATGTCTGTGGAATTCAAAAATGGTGTCGCCAAAGTTCTACCCTCAAAAATGACTCTGTGAACAATTGATAAGTGTGGTATCAGAATTTCGTTTCATCCGATCGAAATCCTTCATCTTCGAAAATTAGTCAAAAAATAATACCGACTTTCTAAAGTATTTCAATGACACTTTCTCGACGTTAGAATACCTGCAGAATCCAAAAATGTTGTTGCCAAACTTCTATCGCCTAAAATGGCTCTATTGCCAATTAATAAGTGTGGTATCAAAATTTGATTTCGTGACAACGAAATCCTTCGTTTTCAAAAATTGACAAAAAATAATGCCGACACTCTAATGTACTTCAAGGACACGTTCTAGATAAATTCATGTCTGTGGAATTCAAAAATGTTGTCGCCAAAGTTCTATCCTCAAAAATGACTCTGTGAACAATTGATAAGTGTGGTATCAAAATTTCGTTTCATCCGATCGAAATCCTTCATCTTCGAAAATTAGTCAAAAAATAATACCGAATTTCTAAAGTATTTCAAGGACACTTTCTCGATGTTATAGTACCTGTAGAATCCAAAAATGTTGTTGCCAAACTTCTATCGCCTAAAATGGCTCTATTGCCAATTAATAAGTGTGGTATCAAAATTTGATTTTGTGACAACGAAATCCTTCGTTTTCAAAAATTGACAAAAAATAATGCCGACACTCTAATGTACTTCAAGGACACGTTCTAGATAAATTCATGTCTGTGGAATTCAAAAATGTTGTCGCCAAAGTTCTGTCCTCAAAAATGACTGTGAACAATTGATAAGTATGGTATCAAAATTTGGATTCATCCGATCGAAATCCTTCATGTTCGAAAATTAGTCAAAAAATAATACCGTCTTTCTAAAGTATTTCAAGGACACTTTCTCGATGTTATAATACCTGTAGAATCCAAAAATGTTGTTGCCAAACTTCTATCGCCTAAAATGGCTCTATTGCCAATTAATAAGTGTGGTATCAAAATTTGATTTTGTGACAACGAAATCCTTCGTTTTCAAAAATTGACAAAAAATAATGCCGACACTCTAATGTACTTCAAGGACACGTTCTAGATAAATTCATGTCTGTGGAATTCAAAAATGTTGTCGCCAAAGTTCTGTCCTCAAAAATGACTGTGAACAATTGATAAGTATGGTATCAAAATTTCGTTTCATCCGATCGAAATCCTTCATCTTCGAAAATTAGTCAAAAAATAATACCGAATTTCTAAAGTATTTCAAGGACACTTTCTCGATGTTATAATACCTGTAAAATCCAAAAATGTTGTTGCCAAACTTCTATCGCCTAAAATAGCTCTATTGCCAATTAATAAGTGTGGTATCAAAATTTGATTTCGTGACAACGAAATCCTTCGTTTTCAAAAATTGACAAAAAATAATGGCGACACTCTAATGTACTTCAAGGACACGTTCTAGATAAATTCATGTCTGTGGAATTCAAAAATGTTGTCGCCAAAGTTCTATCCTCAAAAATGGCTCTGTGAACAATTGATAAGTGTGGTATCAAAATTTCGTTTCATCCGAACGAAATCCTTCATCTTCGAAAATTAGTCCAAAAATAATACCGACTTTCTAACGTATTTGAAGGACACTTTCTCGATGTTCTAAGGTCTGTAGAATCCAAAAATGTTGTCGCCAAAAGTGGATCTACTGTCAATTAATAAGTGTGGAAACAAAAGTTCGTTTCGTGACATCAAAATCTTTTATTTTGAAAAATTAGTCAAAAAATAATACCGACTTTCTAAAATATTTCAAGGACTCCTTCTCGATATTCTAACATCTGTAGAAGCCACAAATGTTGTCGCCAAAGTTCTGTGGTCAAAAATGGCTCTGTTACCATTTGATAAGTGCGGTATCAAAATTTCAAAAATTAGTCAAAAAATAGTGCCAACGGTTTAATGTATTTCAATTACTCTTTCTCAATACTCAACGTTGGTGTTTTGGCGTTGTTAATAATCGTATCTGCGACAGTTTTGGAGGGCCAAAAGGACGGCGCGGGAGATGAATGGGCCACTGTGGGTTTTTTGTAGCTTGGGGACTCCTGAGGTCGGCAGCACTAGCCGTGGCTAAGAGTCGTTTCTGGAGTTTGGGGACCATGCAAAACGTCTTTTTGGTGTGGATACCGTCGAGGAGATTTTTATCGTTTTGCTCTTGGGTTGCATTGCCGCAAATGAAGTACCGGTATATAGAATTCAAAGACTGCTAGGAAGTATTGTATTTAAACACGATATTTTTCAAATTCAATCCCGCCCAATTACTCCCATCCGAAAGCAATTTCGGCAAACAATATTTACGCTCATTTCATTTCGTCTTGTTTCGAATCGGATGCGGAAAGCACTCTCGAATTTCGCGGAATGGGTCTTAATTTCAGACACAGACGCGATTGTGGAACTCGGTGTATAAATAACGAATCCGGCACCCCGCAGTGTTTAATTATAATGATAAAAACATAAATTGCCGCTTTGTACGAGGAAATTACACTTTCCAACCACTCGAGACGGGACGGATTATCGAAAAAATGCTCCGAGGGCGAGCAGTGCATGCACCGACATCACGTTCCATTATTAACATCTCCCTTTATCTTTATTCACACGAAGAAGTAGCAGCAACTCGAGGAATAAAATTTAAAGTGTTAATGGACCATTATCTTGAAGAACCCGAGGCAAAACTTAATATAGCACCACCGTGTGATCTCGGTAATTAATTATAAGCACGGAACAGTGAGTAAGTACTCCAACTACTTTCGAAGTTTTTGCCATTAAACTATGCCGGCAAGTTTGTACGACAATCTTACAAGAAGGGCTCTCGGCGCGTTCTGTAGAACGTCAAGTTTTTATAATATTTCATTCTCGGAGGGCCTCTGCCAACGAAGAGGGATCCGAATCTGCCCACGGTCCGCCCACATGTTGTTTTAAATTACTGTGTTCCTTTTCGATGCGATTTTACGAATCTCGAGCTATTTAGAATTTGTCGAAAAAGGATACAATAATTTTCCCCTTAACGGAAAACGCGGCGTTCCATCTTGCTCGCGCCTAAATTGCAACATTATTTGTCAGCGTGTAGGACAGAATAGAGCGAAAATGCGACTAGTAAGTGATCAATCTCCTTTGGCTGTCAGAATTCGGTAGAGAGCACACGAAAGGACAAGCGAAATTTCGTTCCGACCGCACCCGCTTAATACACACGTACAAGACAAAAGGAGAATTTGATAGATCGCCCTATTTTCCTTTTTGTTTATTTCCCTTTAACTTAATACGAAAAACAATTTTCAATATGTTCCGTTTCCAGCGGTTCGAAAAGAGATAAAACTGTCCCCGATCCATCATCCGGGAACTACGGCCGCCAGTTTCGACACTGGACTAAGAGAAAATTGCCGAGCATCAACATCTGAACCTCAAAACTTGAAAGACAGCAAAAATAAAAAAAATGTTATTGAAAGAATTTATAATTAAAGTAAAACAATTAATTAATATGGAGTAAAATAAATAAAAACATAATATAGTTTCGTCTAGTGGGCGCATAATAGTCAAGTTTTATAAAATCATAGAAATTGTCAAATTTTCGGCGTTTCAAGAAGAAGTTTTATTCGGAGAAAAGTGTCTTTTCGTGGCTCGTCTATATTTGTCAAACCTATAGACTTTCAGACCTATTCACTTTTGCTCCTAATAAAACAATTTACTATTTTTTATTATTCTTATTATAATAATATACCGGGTGTCACAAAAATAACTACATTAATTTTAACCAGTAGTAGAACTCATCAGTGTCAACAATTTTTCTTAAGAAAAAATACTTAGTGGTCCACACACCTCTGGGACACGCGGTATATCGTCGCGGGCTTTTTTGTAGGCTTTTTTTTACAACTTTTCTATAGAAAGCATTCGCAAACGTTTTTTCGTCGACTTAGTTTGCAAAAGTGATCTCCACGAAAAGCTCTTTTATTTTAACCGGGATAATAGTGAGACGACGGCGCGACGGCCCGGAAGCGGATGATGTCATGATGATCTCACCACGTACGGTAACGTAATTAATCTGGAATAGTCCACATGAGAACGTCTGGGAATAATTATTCACATGGGATGCTCTCATAAGTCTAGAAGACTCTGTGGCGGTGATCTCATGCTATACCACGCTCGTACAAGAGACTGATCTCATTATTCTCGAATAATCCATTGCGTCGGAAACATGATCTCATGATTCCGGTAATAGAAGAAGTCGAGAACGAAGCGAGCGGTATAAGAAGGGATCAAACAACGGAGCAAGTCAGTCTATGGGAAGCATCGTGAACAAGTGATCAGCGCGTGATATTGTGAAAGTCTGTACATTGTGAAAAGTTAGTCTTGTTAGTCTTTTTAATAAAAGTTTGTAAATACGGTGTGCGCCAGAATATTTCTTTAAATCCTCGAACCCGCCCGGCTCAGGCTACGTTACATTGGTGTCAGAAGTGGGATTTAAAGAAGCGGACGTAAAAAAAAAGAAGAAAAATCGAACCAACCGGTACGTGACGCATGTCAAAGCAACCTTCTGGAAGAGTCACGAGAAGTAAAACCATGGAGGCTCTACAAGAACAAATGGCCGCTCTTCTAGAACAATTAGAAAAGAGACGACAAGAAGAAAGAGAAGAAAAAGAAAAGAGACGACAAGAAGAAAGAGAAGAACAAGAAAAGAGAAGAACAAGAAAAGAGACGACAAGAAGAAAGGAAAGAACAAATGGCACTTTTAGAACAACTAGAGAAACGACGACAAGAAGAAAAAGAAGAACAAGAAAATCGACGACAAGAGGAACAGCAGAGGATTTTCGAACAACTTGACATTTTACAAAACACTTTTAAAAAAGACGTGGAAGAGAAGGTTCAAGTTGTGGAAAGGAAAGTTCTAGAAATTCAAGAAGTTGTAAAAGAAGAAGTTCTGGAAATGAAAGAAGACGTAAAAGGGATAAAAGAAGATTTGGAAAAGAAAGTCAAGGAAATGGAAACAAAGCTGAAAAGGATGACAACCGGGCAGTCAATCGTGACGGAGCCGTCATCACAAAGGCTAAAACCTCCGATTTTTGATGGCCAGACCTCATGGTTTATGTACAGGAGGCAATTCGAGGCAGCGGCCGAAATGAACAACTGGGGTGAGGAAGAGAAAGCCACTGCACTGGTGCTATCCTTGCGAGGACAAGAACTACGTCGCCGTGGTCAACGCTCTCGAGCTGCGGTATGGAGACCTCCACTTGAACCAAGTGTACCAGTCGCAGCTGAAATCACGGGTTCAGAAGAATGGTGAAAGCCTGCAGGAGTTTGCAGCGGACGTTAAAAGACTGGTACATCTGGCCTATCCAAGCGCCCCTAGCGAGTTCCACCACCAACTTGGAACAAGCGCGTTTATTGATGGGGTCCGCGACAGTGAGTTGCAGCAAATGTTGAGACTAGGTAGACATCAAAAATGCGCCGATGCCCTCGTGCACGCCCTGGAGTTCGAGGCGGCTAAGAACGCTTGTCGTCCGGCGGCTCAACGTCTGCGAGCAGTAACCATAGAAGAACCCCCGAAGGACGGAAACGACTTATTGAAGGAGATGAGCGAGATGATGAGAACCTTGTTGGAAGAAATGCGGCACGGAAGCACGACAACTAGGCCTAGATGCTTTAATTGTGGGAAAGTGTGTCACCTGAGGAGGGACTGCCGCTTAAGGAGATGGCCGGAGCAGACCCATAGGAATCCGGAGTCCGGTCCTTCAAGCTCGAGGCAGTCGGAAAACTAAGTCCAGCTAGCGCTTTGGGGCGTGTGCTAGCTGGCCCCACAAAAGCCCCTAGGGTCATCACCGTCTCGCAGTTACGAAGAAGGAACGAGGGTCGAATCAACGGAGCTGGCTGTTCTATGACCGTCGACACCGGAGCGACCGTCTCGATAGGAAGACCAGACATCTTCAAACCGCTGGGAGATTTCCAATTGGCAGAGAGCGACCTGGTGTTAAAAACAACAACGGGAGAAGCAGCACGAGTATTCGAGTAAGTTGAGGCAAGGCGCGAGTTGGGGAGGTTCGAGTTCGTTCACAAGGTTATTGTGGCTGATATAGTGGACGATTTCATCTTGAGTCTTGACATCATGAAGAAGTTCGGATTCGTGCTGGACATCAAGAATCGCATGCTGCTAGTTGGCAACGAAGAAATCTCCCTGCACTCTGCGATACCATCCGCCGACGAAGTGAAAGTGATAGTCTCCGAAACGGTCCGTGTACAGAAGAACTCGGAACAGATCGTACTGGCAGAGTTGGAAGCAGACCCTGGGGGATACCGGACTGGAATAATAGAACCGAACGTGACCACCAACCCGGACGTGACACAGAAAACACGGATCATGGTAGCAAGAATACTCGTTGAGGCTAATGGACGAATTCCTATCCGTGTAGCAAATTTAGGCGAAACTCGTGTTACACTACAGAAAGGGCAGACGATTGGACTATACCATCCTGTACTACGGGTCGTCCGTTGCGAAGAACAACCTGTTGGGTGTAACAGAAAAGAGGCTCAGCGAACTAGTGTAGAGAAGCTCTTCCTAGAAGACTGGAAACACCTTACGAACCATCAATTAGAGAAGGCCATGGCATTTATCCGCAAGGAGGCTGACATCTTTGCTACAGAAGACCGAAGCACCGGCAGAACCAACATGGTGCAGCACAGAATCAACACAGGAGATGTCGCTCCGGTCCGACAACCGCCAAGAAGACTTCCGTTCGCAAAACACCAAGAGGTGGCTCAGATGGTGGACAAAATGAAAGCAGACGGAATAATTGAAGACTCCTCAAGCCCGTGGTCGCCACCAGTTGTTTTGGTAACGAAGAAAGATGGCTCCACTCGCTTTTGCGTTGACTACAGACGGCTGAACGATGTAACTAAGAAGGACAGCTATCCGTTGCCACGTATCGATGACACTCTAAGCATGTTGTCGGGATCGCAGTGGTTTTCAACTCTGGACTTGAAGAGCGGCTACTGGCAAGTTGAGATCCACCCCGATGACAAAGAGAAGACGGCGTTCTCGACTGGAAGCGGTCTCTACCAGTTTAACGTCTTGCCATTTGGACTCTGCAACGCCCCAGCCACTTTTGAAAGGTTGATAGAACTGGTTCTGCTAGGGCTGACATGGAAAACCTGTTTGGTGTACCTCGATGACGTCATGGTAGTTGGAAGAACCTTCGAAGAACATTTGAAAAATTTGGAAGAGATCTTCAGCCGCCTGCGGAATGCCAACCTTCAGCTCAATCCCAAGAAATGCCGATTTTTCCAGACAGAAGTGAAGTTCTTGGGCCATGTGGTTTCGCCCAGCGGAGTACAAACAGATCCAGACAAGATCGCGGCCGTCCGCGAGTGGCCACGACCAAGGGACAAACACCAGCTGAGAAGCTTCTTGGGCCTCTGTACCTACTATCGCAGATTTGTCAAAGGGTTTGCTGACATTGCCAAGCCTTTGCACAGACTCACGGAAGACAAAACTCCATTTATGTGGAATAACGAGAGCGAAGCAGCGTTTAGAACTTTGAAGATCTCGCTGTGCACGGGTCCTATTCTGTCTTACCCGAGAGTAAAGGGGCGGTATGTCCTGGATACAGACGCCAGTAACAACGGTATCGGGGCAGTCCTTTCGCAGGTACAGGAAGGCGAAGAAAAAGTCATCGAATACTATAGCAAGGTGCTTTCTAAGCCGGAAAGAAACTACTGCGTTACGAGGAAGGAGTTATTGGCGATCGTAAATGCAGTAGGACATTTTCACAAGTACCTGTACAGTCAACACTTCAAAATCCGAACGGATCATGCTGCGTTGAGGTGGCTGTTAAGCCTTAAGGATCCAGAAGGACAGACAACCAGATGGTTGGAGAGGCTGCAGCAGTATGATTTTGAAATCGAACACCGACCAGGCAGATCACACCAGAATGCGGACGCACTTTCTAGGAGGCCGTGCCGGAGTGACTGCAAACATTGCAGTCGGAGAGAGGCATCCAAAGAATTCGAGGGCGTGAAGAGATTGGTTCTGCAACCTCAAGACGGGTGGACAACGGCGGAGATGAGGGCAGAACAACTTGGAGATAGCGAGATTAGTGCAATTTTGAAAAGCAGAGAGAACGGAAATCAGAGACCACAATGGCAAGACGTTTCGTACAAGAGTCCTGCTCTCAAAGCACTATGGGCCCAATGGGATTCACTGAAGGTGGAAAATGGCCTGCTGAAGCGAGCATGGGAGAGTGCAGACGGAAAGTCGGTGACGATGCAACTGGTTTTGCCCAAGTGTCGCGTGAAGTAGGTCTTGCGAGAAATCCACGGTGGAGTGTCCGGCGCACATCTGGGCGTGAATAAGACCATGGGTAAAGTCCGTGAACGCTTCTATTGGGTGAACGCTCGAAACGATGTCGAGAGCTGGTGTCGAAAATGTGACACTTGTGCGGCGAGCAACGGTCCACAGACGCGTAGTCGAGGAGCCATGAAGCAGTACAACGTTGGGGCACCATTCGAGAGAATAGCCTTCGACGTAGCAGGTCCGTTTCCTACCACTGATTCGGGGAACAAGTACATCATGGTGGTCATCGACTACTTTAGCAAGTGGCCGGAAGCCTATGCCCTACCCAATCAAGAAGCTGTGACGGTTGCCAGGGCGTTGGTAGAAAATTGGATTTGCCGCTACGGACTTCCACTAGAAATGCACTCGGACCAGGGGCGGAACTTTGAATCTGGAGTGTTCCAGGGCGTCTGCAAACTATTGGGCGTGCGGAAGACAAGGACGACACCCCTGCATCCTCAGTCGGATGGAATGGTCGAGCGCTTCAACAAGACCATGGAACAACACTTGTCCAAGGTGGTCGATCAACATCAGCGGGACTGGGACCGGCGTCTACCTTTGTTTTTGCTGGCATACAGAGCGGCAATTCACGAGACGACCCACCAGACACCGGCGAAGATCCTGTTTGGACGGGAAATGCGTCTACCATGCGATCTGGCTTTCGGATCACCGGGACAAGAGCGGAAGGACGTGGGAAACTACGTAGACGAACTACAGGAAGCCATGTCCAGTACACATGAACTAACTAGTGATGGAGACTTGGTATGGTTGTTCAACCCTCGGCGAAAGAAAGGTCGCTGCCCAAAGTTACAACCCAGTTGGGAAGGCCCGTACACGGCTGTAAAAAGGATCAACGACGTAGTGTACCGGATTCAACGCAATCCCCGAGCCAAGATGAAGGTGGTTCACCTGGATCGTTTGGCACCCTACTCCGGGACAAATCAACAGGATTGAAGTAGATTGTTCGGGACGAACAATCTTTAAAAGGGGGGCAGTGAGACGACGGCGCGACGGCCCGGAAGCGGATGATGTCATGATGATCTCACCACGTATGGTAACGTAATTAATCTGGAATAGTCCACATGAGAACGTCTGGGAATAATTATTCACATGGGATGCTCTCATAAGTCTAGAAGACTCTGTGGCGGTGATCTCATGCTATACCACGCTCGTACAAGAGTACGTACAAGTGAGTCGATTGGGAGCGTCGTGAACAAGTGATCAGCGTGTGATATTGTGAGTCTGTTCATAGTGAAAAGTTAGTCTTGTTAGTCTTTTGAATAAAAGTTTGTAAATACGGTGTGCGCCAGAATATTTCTTTAAATCCTCGAACCCGCCCGGGTCAGGCTACGTTACAATATGCAGCCTATGTCCACCCTGAAGGTCCATTCTAAATACCGGTGAAAGAATTTTTGAAATCGGATAAGTAAAAGTTTCGGAAATTACTTAGACACGAGCTTGTCTTTGAGACAATTTTACTTCATTACTTCGACCAGTTTTTGGCGTCTACAACTATCTGTTCTTCGAAGAGCCCTCCCGAACATTTGGAATAGGAGTCGTGAGTAATTCTGACGCCAACGTCTTAACACGTCTCGAATCAATACTTGCGGCGTACCTTCCGCTAAAAGCCAGATTCTAAGTAGTTTATGTAGATGATGTAATAGTATACGAAGGATGCTGCACTAAGCTTACTAAATTTCACAAACACCAGACTACAAAACCTTCTTAGCTGGCGGAAGTAACGACGAAGATGACAGGGAGTACACCGCCATATGGATGCTAATTTACGAAATGTGACCGAGCGATCCGTCAAAAATCTTCTTGTAAATCCCAGCAGTGATTTAACGGAACGGCTCCCAACGTTAAAAAATTGCGTTATTTTTTAATCATTAAATTTCGGGGCTGACTAAGCGACGTAATAAATCCGGCGTCGGTGTTCCGTTTGAAGTTTCTTCTACCTCTCCGCTTATCCGCTTTCATTTATTTTGATTTTGCGTGAGATATGGCAAAACGGGGACGTAAATTAATGCGAATACTTACGGAATCTGACAAACTGCACAACATTATTGATTGCTGACGCCCGGGGGGGAGGGGAGGGTGTTCCAAAACTCAAAAAGTTTGCCAATTACGGTGTTGCCGAAAGATGCGTCGAACGACACCCTGTTAATTACGATTTAGTTCATTTCCCCATTAAGTGTTAATAATCCTGCTTAATGCGCTTATACTAAATAACTAACACCATTGTTGATGTGAGAATTTATTGTGCAGCGATTAGGTGCATTTACCGAACGGATTTCCAACAGAACGAGGAACATTATTATACAGCTCCAATGATCAATGTGAAGAGAGAACTTAAGAGACTTAAAAGACTTAAGAGACTCAAGAGACTTAATAAGAGACTTGAGATTAAAAAGACTATAGTGACATAAAAAATCTAAAGAGTCTTCAGAGACTGTGATAACCAGTAAAATGTTCTCCGCTAATTTAACATATACTGCATACTGCATTTACTTAAGAGACTTAAGAGACTAAAAAGACTATAGTGACTAACGAGACTCGGGAGACTGTGATAACCTGCGAAACATGCTTCTAATTGTTTGAACATGAACATGAAATTAAATGTCAACGACGTCAACACAACGTCAAAGAGACTTAAAAGGCTTAAAACACTTAAGAGACTTCAGGGACTAAAGAGACTTTAGAGACTGTGATAAAATGTTAAATGTTCTCGTCACTTTTTGATCTAGTCACATGTGATCCACGTCAACAGAACAGAACAAGGAACAGTGTTATTAAGGCAGTATTATTCAGCTCCAATGACAAATATCAAGAAGAGGTGACAAATGTGGTCTTTATATTTTTTATGTTTTGTCTTTCATCTCTAATAAGTTCTCGAAACATTCTCTATACTTCCATAATCTTTTATTTGTTTAGTTTAAATATTTTAGACTTTTAACTTAAGTACAGTAAAACATTCGTGACTAGAGAGACTTAAGAGACTTTGAAACTTGAGGGACTTAAGAAACTAAAAAGACTTAAAAGACTTAAGAGACTAAAAAGAGTATAGTAACTTCAGCAACTAAAGAGACTTAAAAAACTGTGATAACCTGCGAAACGTTTTCGTTACTTTTTGAACATGAACATGAAACAGAATGTCAACGACATAAACAAAACGTTAAATTGGAAATTTTGGATTAAGTGCTATTCTGCATTTAACAAACGGATTGCCAACAGAACAAAGAAGAGTGTTGTTAAGCCATTATTATACATCTCCAATGATAAATATCTTGAAGAGATGACAGATGTGGTCTCTATATTTTTGATGTTATATCTTTCCTCTAATAAGTTTTCGAAACATTGTCCATATTTCGATAATTTTTTATTCGTTTAGTGGAAATAATTTATGCTCTTAACCCAAAGACAGTAAGAAACTAAACTGATTTAAAAGACTTAAGAGACTTAAAACACTTACAGACTTAAGAGACTTAAGAGACTTAAGAGACTTAAGAGACTTAAGAGACTTAAGAGACTTAAGAGACTTAAGAGACTTAAGAGACTTAAGAGACTTAAGAGACTTAAGAGACTTAGTAGACTTAAGAGACTTAAGAATGTCAACGACGTCAACAAAACGTCAAATTGGAAATATTTGGAACAAACCGTGAAATTAGAAATTTAGGTGCTATTCTGCATTTAACAAACGGATTTCCAACAGAACAGGAAAGAGTATTATTAAGCCATTATTATACAGCTCCAATGATCAATATCTAGAAGAAGGGACAGAGACAGATGTGGTCTCTATATTTTTGATGTTATATCTTTCTTCTTTAATAAGTTTCCCGAAACATTGTCCATCTTTCCATAATATTTTATTCGTTTAGTGGAAATAATTTATGCTCTTAACCCAAAGACAGTAAGAAACTAAACTGATTTAAAAGACTTAAGAGTCTTAAACCACTTACAGACTTAAGAGACATAAAGACTAAAAAAACTAAAGACATTGTGATAGCATGTTAAACGTTCTCGTCACTTTATGAACATGAACATGAAATTTAATTTCAACAACTAGAGAGACTTAAGAGACTTGAGAGACTTGAGAGACTTGAGAGACTTGAGAGACTTAACAAACTAAAGAGACTTTAGATATTTAAGGGACATAAAGACTAAAGAGACTATAAGGACTAAAAAGACTGTGATAGCATGTTAAACGTTTTCGTCACTTTATGAACATGAAATTTAATTTCAACAACTAGAGAGACTTAAGAGACTTGAGAGACTTGAGAGACTTGAGAGACTTGAGAGACTTGAGAGACTTGAGAGACTTGAGAGACTTGAGAGACTTAAGAAACTAAAAAGACTTAAGAGACATTAGAGATTTAAGGGACATAAAGACTAAAGAGACTAAAAGGACTAAAGAGACTGTGATAGCATGTTAAACGTTTTTGTCACTTTATGAACATGAACATGAAATTTAATTTCAACGACTAGAGAGACTTAAGAGACTTGAGAGACTTGAGAGACTTGAGAGACTTGAAAGACTTGAGAGACTTGAGAGACTTGAGAAACTTAAGAGACTTAAGAAAGTTGAGAGAATTGAGAGACTTGAGAGACTTGAGAGACTTGAGAGACTTGAGAGACTTAAGAAACTTAAGAATGTCAACGACGTCAACAAAACGTCAAATTGGAAATATTTAGAACAAGCCGTGAAATTAGAAATTTAGGTGCTATTCTGCATTTAACAAACGGAGTTCCAACAGAACAAGGAAGAGTGTCCTTAAGCCATTATTACACAGCTCTAATGATAAATATCTAGAGGTGACAGATGTGGTCTCTATATTTTTGATGTTATATCTTTCCTCTCTAATAAGTTCTCGAAGTATTGTCCATCTTTCCATAATTTTTTATTCGTTTAGTTTAAGTAATTTAGGCTTTTAACTCAAAGACAGTAAGAAACTAAATTGATCTAAAAAACTTAAGAGACTTAAAACACTTACAGAATTAACAGACTTAAGAAACTTAAGATACTTAAGGAACTTAAGAGACTTAAGAGACTTAAGCGACTTAAGAGACTTAGGAGACTTAAGAGACTTAAGAAACTGAAGGGACTTGAGAGACTTTAGAGATTTAAGGGACATAAAGACTAAGGAGACTAAAAGGACTAAAGAGACTGTGATAGCATGTTAAACGTTCTCGTCACTTTATGAACATGAACATGAAATTTTTTGTCAACAACTAAAGAGACTTGAGAGACTTGAGAGACTTGAGAGACTTAAGAGACTTGAGAAACTTGAGAGACTTGAGAAACGAGAGACTTGAGAGACTTGAGAGACTTGAGAGACTTGAGAGACTTGAGAGACTTGAGAGACTTGAGAAACTT
The DNA here is from genome assembly GCA_963583935.1 of Diaperis boleti. Classification (NCBI taxonomy): domain Eukaryota; kingdom Metazoa; phylum Arthropoda; class Insecta; order Coleoptera; family Tenebrionidae; genus Diaperis; species Diaperis boleti. Next base: position 80,537,887 of record OY757244.1, on the reverse strand, counting down.
AAGAAACTTAAGGGACTTCAGAGACTTAAGAGACTTAAGAGACTTAGGAAACTTAAGAGACTTAAGGAACTTAAGAGACCTAAGAGAGTTGAGAGATTTAAGAGACTTAAGAGATTTAAGGGACTTAGAGACTGTGATAGCATGTTAAACGTTCTCGTCACTTTTTGAACATGAACATGAAACAGCATGTCAACGATATCAACAAAACGTCAAATTGGAAACCTTGGAACAAACCGTGAAATTAGAAATTTAGGTGCTATTCTGCATTTACCAAACGAATTTCCAACAGAACAAGGAAGAGTGTTCTTAAGCCATTATTACACAGCTCCAATGATAAATATTTAGAAGAGGTGACAGATATAGTCTCTATATTTTTGATGTTATATCTTTCCTCTCTAATAAGTTCTCGAAGTATTGTCCATCTTTCCATATTTTTTTATTCTTTTAGTTTAAGTAATTTAGGCTTTTAACCCAAAGACAGTAAGAAACTAAATTAATCTAAATGACTTAAGAGACTTAAAGCACTTACAGAATTAACAGACTTAAGAAACTTAAGGGACTTAAGAGACCTAAGAGACTCAAGGAACTTCAGAGACTTAGGAGACTTTAATGACTGAAGGGACTTGAGAGACTTTAGAGATTTAAGGGACATAAAGAGTAAGGAGACTAAAAGGACCAAAGAGACTGTGATAGCATGTTAAACGTTCTCGTCACTTTATGAACATGAACATGAAATTTTTTGTCAACGACTAGAGAGACTTAAGAGACTTAAGAGACTTGAGAGACTTGAGAGACTTGAGAGACTTGACAGACTTGAGAGACTTGAGAGACTTGAGGGACTTGAGGGACTTAAGAGACTTAAAAGACTTAGGAGAGTTAAGAGACTTAAGAATGTCAACGACGTCAACAAAACGTCAAATTGGAAATTTAGGTGCTATTCTGCATTTAACAAACGGATTTCCAACAGAACAAGGAAGAGTGTTCTTAAGCCATTATTACACAGCTCCAATGATAAATATCTAGGAGAGGTGACAGATGTGGTCTCTATATTTTTGATGTTATATCTTTCCTGTCCAATGAGTTCTCGAAACATTGGCGTCTTTCCATAATTTTTTATTCGTTTAGTTTAAATAATTTAGGCTTTTAACCCAAAGACCGTAAGAAACTAAATCGATCTAAAAGACTTAAGAGACTTAAAACACTTACAGATTTAAGAGACTTAAGAGACTTAAGAGACTTAAGAGACTCAAGAGACTTAAGAGACTCAAGAGACTTAAGAGACTCAAGAGACTTAAGAGACTCAAGAGACTTAAGAGACTCAAGAGACTTAAGAGACTCAAGAGACTTAAGAAACTCAAGAGTCTTAAGAGACTCAAGAGACTCGAGAGACTTAAGAGACTCGAGAGACTCGAGAGACTTCAGAGACTTGAGACTTGAGAGACTTGAGAAACTTGAGAGACTTGAGAGACTTGACAGACTTGAGAGACTTGAGAGACTTCAGAGACTTGAGATACTTGAGAGAATTGAGAGACTTGAGAGACTTGAGAGACTTGAGAGACTTGAGAGACTTGAGAGACTTGAGAGACTTGAGAGACTTGAGAGACTTGAGAGACTTGAGAGACTTGAGAGACTTGAGAGACTTGAGAGACTTGAGAGACTTGAGAGACTTGAGAGACTTGAGAGACTTGAGAGACTTGACAGACTTGAGAGACTTGAGAGACTTCAGAGACTTGAGAGACTTGAGAGAATTGAGAGACTTAAGAGACTTAAGAGACTTAAGAAACTTAGTAGACTTAAGAGACTTAAGAATGTCAACGACGTCAACAAAACGTCAAATTGGAAATATTTGGAACAAACCGTAAAATTAGAAATTTAGGTGCTATTCTGCATTTAACAAACGGATTTCCAACAGAACAGGAAAGAGTATTATTAAGCCATTATTATACAGCTCCAATGATCAATATCTAGAAGAAGGGACAGATGTGGTCTCTATATTTTTGATGTTAAATCCTTCTTCTTTAATAAGTTTCCCGAAACATTGTGCATCTTTCCATAATATTTTATTCGTTAAGTTTAAATAATTTAGGCTTTTAACGCAGACAGTAAGAAACTAAATTGATATAACAGACATAAGACACTGACAGACTTAAGAGACTTAAAAGACTTAAGATACTTAAGGGACTTAAGAGACTTAAGACACTTAAGAGACTTTAGAGACTGTGATAAAATGTTAAACGTTCTCGTCACTTTTTGAACATAAAGATGAAATTAAATGTCAACGACGTCAACACAACGTCAAGGAGACTTAACAGAGTAAAGAGACTTCAGGGGCTAAAAAGACTTTAGAGACTGTGATAAAATGTTAAATTTTAATGTTCTCGTCACTTTTTGAAAATGAACATGAAATTAAATGTTAACGACGTCAACACAAGGTTAAAGAGATTTAACAAACTAAAGAGACTAAAGAGAGTTAAAAGGCTTGAAAGACTTAAGAAACTTAGGAGACTTGAGACTAAAATTACGCAAAATTAAAAATTTAATTGCTATACTGCGTTTACCAAATCAGTCATTATTATACAGCTCCAATGATCACTATCTGGAAGAAGTAACAGATGTAGTCTCCATATTTTTGATGTTATGTCTTCTTCTCTAAAAAGTTCTCAAAACATTCTCCATCTTTTCATAATCTAGGCTAATCATAGCTAAAATTAATCAGGCTCTTAACCTAAGGCCAGTAAGAAACTAAATTGTCGAAAAGACTTATACACTTACAGACTTAACCCACTTAAGAGACTTAAGAGACTTAAAAGACTATAGTGACTGAAGAGACTAACGAGACTCGAGAGACTGTGACAACCTTCAAAACATGCTTCTAATTTTTTGAACATGAACAAGAAATTAAATGTCAACGACGTCAACAAAACGTTAAGTTCGAAATTTTGGGACAAGCCACGAAATTAAAAATTTAGGCGCACTATGTTGCATTTACCTAACGGATTTCCAAGAGAACCAAAAAGAGTATGTTGTAAAGTCATTATTAGACAACTCCAATAGACAATATCTGAAAGAAGTGACAGATGTGGTCTCTATACTTTTTATGTTGTCTTTCTTCTCTTCTAAGTTCTCGAAACATTCTACATCTTTCCATAATATTAATAATTGAAAAAACATAAGAGACTTAAGGGACTTAAGAGACTTGAGAGATTTAAGAGACTTAAAAGTCTTGAGAGACTTAAGAGACTTAAGAGACTTAAGAGACTTAAGAGACTTAAGAGACTTAAGAGACTTAAGAGACTTAAGAGACTTAAGAGACTTAAGAGACTTAAGAGACTTAAGAGACTTAAGAGACTTAAGAGACTTAAGAGACTTAAGAGACTTAAGAGACTTAAAAGACTATAGTGACTGAAGAGACTAACGAGACTCGAGAGACTGTGACAACCTGCAAAACTTGCTTCTAATTTTTTGAACATGAACATGAAATTAAATGTCAACGACGTCAACAAAACGTTAAGTTCGAAATTTTGGAACAAGCCACGAAATTAAAAATGTAGGCGCACTATATTGCATTTACCTAACGGATTTCCAAGAGAACCAAAAAGAGTATGTTGTAAAGTCATTATTATACAACTCCAATGGACAATATCTGAAAGAAGTGACAGATGTAGTCTCTATACTTTTTATGTTGTCTTTCTTCTCTCATAAGTTCTCGAAACATTCCCCATCTTTCCATAATATTAATAATTAAAAAACATAAGAGACTTACGGGACTTAAGGGACTAGAAAGATTTAAGAGACTTAAGAGACTTAAGGGACTAAAAAGATTTAAGAGACTTAAGAGACTGAAAAGATTATAGCGAGTTATAAAACTAAAGAGACTTATAAGACATAAGTGACTAAAGAGACTTAGGAGACCTAAGACACTAAAAAGATTTAAGAGACATAAGAGACCAAAAAGATTATTGTGACTTAAGAAACTATAGAGACTTAAGAGACTGTGAAATAGATTCTGATTGGATGTCTTCAATTTCCCGATTCTCCAAATTTTATCGATTCTGCAGATCTTGGTCGTACGCCCACATTTTAATTCTATCGTTTGATTTGTTTCTCTTCATTTTCTGAATTTGTTAACATGTAATTCGATGTCGGTCTATACTAGCCTCCCAACAACCAAAGCGACCGAGAAAACAGTAGCTATGTGTTCCTTATCATTTTCGGCACATCGTTGCCACCTCGAGCCACGATAAGACGTAAGCGGAGACCCTAAATTAGGAGAGTAAACGGCGGCGGCAGTTAATCTAACGCAAACATGCTCAAATGTCCTCCTCCTAATGGAGCAGAAGAGGCCAAACCCAAACACTATACATCCTCGGATGCAGGTAGGATGGGGCCGGCTCTCCGGACCAGGAAATCGAATCCGATACGAAAAGCGAACGCCTCGATAATTCTTAATTGCTTCTTCCAATCTTAATCCTCGGGGATAAAATATTAAAGCGGCCAGTTTACCGAGAGATACGAGGGATGAAGCTTGAGCCCTTCCGATGTTGCCCAAAATTGGAAACTGGTGCTCGGATCGACGCCGCAAGGGGAGCTCAGAATGTACAAAGTGATAAATAAAATAATTTGATATTTTATTTATGATATTTAAATGGATCGTTTTGTAAATCAAAAGGTTGATGAACTTTCTACAAGACGGTGCTGCAGCCCATACCAATGCGCAGAGAACAACTGCGTTATGAAATGAAACTCAAAAGTTAATCACAAGAATTAAGAAAATAACAACAAAACAAATGTAAAAGTAACACTGTAGAGTTGGTAATATTGAAAAGTCATAAAAATTTAAGGTCAAGAGTCAAAAGTGGGGTTGTCACCGACCCTTCCATCGCCCCCTGCCGCCCTAATCGAATCATTTCTCTCCTCGAATTCCGAGAAACATTTCCGCAAGGAAAAGGGTCCCGTCCAAAGGGCTACTTTATTCAATTAGGCCGTATTTAAGCCCGAATTAAATTTCTTTTGATATTCGAACCGTGCCCCCGTTTTGATTCGTTCCCGCATCTTGACTTTAATTGGAAGTGCATTAAAATTTGCCCCCATTAAGTTGCACGACACTCGATCGAACATGTTTCAATTAGCATCGCCGTTGAAAAGAAAAAAATGCGGCCGGGGGCGGCGTCGACACGGAAAGAAATTCTGTTTGTAATTAGCACCGGATCCCCGGTTTCATCTTTATGCAAATCGCGATAAAAATGTTTGTAATTAACTAGTTACAAAGTTGGGCGTCTGAATCTATGAACCATAACCTCATAAATATTCACGTCGGTCGGTGAAAAAATCTCCGATAATTTTATGCAGATTAGTTAATCAAAATGAAGCCCGCCCTGACGAATCGAATTGAACTCGTGACAGAAATTCCCGACACCCTAAAAAAAAACACGAAACTGGTGAAAATACCGGAGACGTGAATATTGAATGAGGGCTAAACCTGTTGTGTCGATTGTGTTTTTGGACGATGGTTTAGTTTAAAAACGCCTTATTTAAGAAAAAAAACAAAAGTTGCTCAAGTTTGCGACTCTCGTATTTTGGAGTTTTGGAATTTGTGAATTTTGGAATACTCTTAGAATATGGTGAAACTTGCAATTTGTTAGTTCTAGAATATAGACCTAAAATTTTGTGAATTTTTGACTCGCATTTTGGAGAATTGGAATTTGTGAATTTTGGAATCTGTGATTATTGAAATTTGCAAATTCGTTAGTCGCAATCTGTTTTCGAATTTGTGAACAATGAAAGTTGTGGACACTCAAATTTGTGACTCATAGAATCTGTGAATCTTGGAATTTGTGATGTTGAAAACCTGTCAATCTTCAAGTCCATAAATGTAGCAATTTAGAATTTTGGAATACTCTTAGAATAAGGTGACACTTGCAATTTGTTAGTTCTAGAATATAGACCTAAAATTTTGTGAATTTTTGACTCGCATTTTGGAGAATTGGAATTTGTGAATTTTGGAATCTGTGATTATTGAAATTTGCAAATTCGTTAGTCGCAATCTGTTTTCGAATTTGTGAACAATGAAAGTTGTGGACACTCAAATTTGTGAATTGTAGAATCTGTGAATATTGGAATTTGTGACGTTGAAAACCTGTCAATCTTCAAGTCCATAAATGTTGCAATTTAGAATTTTGGAATACTCTTAGAATAAGGTGAAACTTGCAATTTGTTAGTTCTAGAATATAGACCTAAAATTTTGTGAATTTTTGACTCGCATTTTGGAGAATTGGAATTTGTGAATTTTGGAATCTGTTATTATTGAAATTTGCAAATTCGTTAGTGGCAATCTGTCTTCGAATTTGCGAACAATGAAATTTGTGGATACTCAAATTTGTGAATCTTGGAATTTGTGATGTTGAAAACCTGTCAATCTTCAAGTCCATAAATGTTGCAATTTAGAATTTTGGAATACTCTTAGAATAAGGTGACACTTGCAATTTGTTAGTTCTAGAATATAGACCTAAAATTTTGTGAATTTTTGACTCGCATTTTGGAGAATTGGAATTTGTGAATTTTGGAATCTGTGATTATTGAAATTTGCAAATTCGTTAGTCGCAATCTGTTTTCGAATTTGTGAACAATGAAAGTTGTGGACACTCAAATTTGTGAATCATAGAATCTGTGAATCTTGGAATTTGTGATGTTGAAAACCTGTCAATCTTCAAGTCCATAAATGTTGCAATTTAGAATTTTGGAATACTCTTAGAATAAGGTGACACTTGCAATTTGTTAGTTCTAGAATATAGACCTAAAATTTTGTGAATTTTTGACTCGCATTTTGGAGAATTGGAATTTGTGAATTTTGGAATCTGTGATTATTGAAATTTGCAAATTCGTTAGTCGCAATCTGTTTTCGAATTTGTGAACAATGAAAGTTGTGGACACTCAAATTTGTGAATTGTAGAATCTGTGAATATTGGAATTTGTGACGTTGAAAACCTGTCAATCTTCAAGTCCATAAATGTTGCAATTTAGAATTTTGGAATACTCTTAGAATAAGGTGAAACTTGCAATTTGTTAGTTCTAGAATATAGACCTAAAATTGTGTGAATTTTTGACTCGCATTTTGGAGAATTGGAATTTGTGAATTTTGGAATCTGTGATTATTGAAATTTGCAAATTCGTTAGTGGCAATCTGTCTTCGAATTTGCGAACAATGAAATTTGTGGATACTCAAATTTGTGAATCTTGGAATTTGTGATGTTGAAAACCTGTCAATCTTCAAGTCCATAAATGTTGCAATTTAGAATTTTGGAATACTCTTAGAATAAGGTGACACTTGCAATTTGTTAGTTCTAGAATATAGACCTAAAATTTTGTGAATTTTTGACTCGCATTTTGGAGAATTGGAATTTGTGAATTTTGGAATCTGTGATTATTGAAATTTGCAAATTCGTTAGTCGCAATCTGTTTTCGAATTTGTGAACAATGAAAGTTGTGGACACTCAAATTTGTGACTCATAGAATCTGTGAATCTTGGAATTTGTGATGTTGAAAACCTGTCAATCTTCAAGTCCATAAATGTAGCAATTTAGAATTTTGGAATACTCTTAGAATAAGGTGACACTTGCAATTTGTTAGTTCTAGAATATAGACCTAAAATTTTGTGAATTTTTGACTCGCATTTTGGAGAATTGGAATTTGTGAATTTTGGAATCTGTGATTATTGAAATTTGCAAATTCGTTAGTCGCAATCTGTTTTCGAATTTGTGAACAATGAAAGTTGTGGACACTCAAATTTGTGAATTGTAGAATCTGTGAATATTGGAATTTGTGACGTTGAAAACCTGTCAATCTTCAAGTCCATAAATGTTGCAATTTAGAATTTTGGAATACTCTTAGAATAAGGTGAAACTTGCAATTTGTTAGTTCTAGAATATAGACCTAAAATTTTGTGAATTTTTGACTCGCATTTTGGAGAATTGGAATTTGTGAATTTTGGAATCTGTTATTATTGAAATTTGCAAATTCGTTAGTGGCAATCTGTCTTCGAATTTGCGAACAATGAAATTTGTGGATACTCAAATTTGTGAATCTTGGAATTTGTGATGTTGAAAACCTGTCAATCTTCAAGTCCATAAATGTTGCAATTTAGAATTTTGGAATACTCTTAGAATAAGGTGACACTTGCAATTTGTTAGTTCTAGAATATAGACCTAAAATTTTGTGAATTTTTGACTCGCATTTTGGAGAATTGGAATTTGTGAATTTTGGAATCTGTGATTATTGAAATTTGCAAATTCGTTAGTCGCAATCTGTTTTCGAATTTGTGAACAATGAAAGTTGTGGACACTCAAATTTGTGAATCATAGAATCTGTGAATCTTGGAATTTGTGATGTTGAAAACCTGTCAATCTTCAAGTCCATAAATGTTGCAATTTAGAATTTTGGAATACTCTTAGAATAAGGTGACACTTGCAATTTGTTAGTTCTAGAATATAGACCTAAAATTTTGTGAATTTTTGACTCGCATTTTGGAGAATTGGAATTTGTGAATTTTGGAATCTGTGATTATTGAAATTTGCAAATTCGTTAGTCGCAATCTGTTTTCGAATTTGTGAACAATGAAAGTTGTGGACACTCAAATTTGTGAATTGTAGAATCTGTGAATATTGGAATTTGTGACGTTGAAAACCTGTCAATCTTCAAGTCCATAAATGTTGCAATTTAGAATTTTGGAATACTCTTAGAATAAGGTGAAACTTGCAATTTGTTAGTTCTAGAATATAGACCTAAAATTGTGTGAATTTTTGACTCGCATTTTGGAGAATTGGAATTTGTGAATTTTGGAATCTGTGATTATTGAAATTTGCAAATTCGTTAGTGGCAATCTGTCTTCGAATTTGCGAACAATGAAATTTGTGGATACTCAAATTTGTGAATCTTGGAATTTGTGATGTTGAAAACCTGTCAATCTTCAAGTCCATAAATGTTGCAATTTAGAATTTTGGAATACTCTTAGAATAAGGTGACACTTGCAATTTGTTAGTTCTAGAATATAGACCTAAAATTTTGTGAATTTTTGACTCGCATTTTGGAGAATTGGAATTTGTGAATTTTGGAATCTGTGATTATTGAAATTTGCAAATTCGTTAGTCGCAATCTGTTTTCGAATTTGTGAACAATGAAAGTTGTGGACACTCAAATTTGTGACTCATAGAATCTGTGAATCTTGGAATTTGTGATGTTGAAAACCTGTCAATCTTCAAGTCCATAAATGTAGCAATTTAGAATTTTGGAATACTCTTAGAATAAGGTGACACTTGCAATTTGTTAGTTCTAGAATATAGACCTAAAATTTTGTGAATTTTTGACTCGCATTTTGGAGAATTGGAATTTGTGAATTTTGGAATCTGTGATTATTGAAATTTGCAAATTCGTTAGTCGCAATCTGTTTTCGAATTTGTGAACAATGAAAGTTGTGGACACTCAAATTTGTGAATTGTAGAATCTGTGAATATTGGAATTTGTGACGTTGAAAACCTGTCAATCTTCAAGTCCATAAATGTTGCAATTTAGAATTTTGGAATACTCTTAGAATAAGGTGAAACTTGCAATTTGTTAGTTCTAGAATATAGACCTAAAATTTTGTGAATTTTTGACTCGCATTTTGGAGAATTGGAATTTGTGAATTTTGGAATCTGTTATTATTGAAATTTGCAAATTCGTTAGTGGCAATCTGTCTTCGAATTTGCGAACAATGAAATTTGTGGATACTCAAATTTGTGAATCTTGGAATTTGTGATGTTGAAAACCTGTCAATCTTCAAGTCCATAAATGTTGCAATTTAGAATTTTGGAATACTCTTAGAATAAGGTGACACTTGCAATTTGTTAGTTCTAGAATATAGACCTAAAATTTTGTGAATTTTTGACTCGCATTTTGGAGAATTGGAATTTGTGAATTTTGGAATCTGTGATTATTGAAATTTGCAAATTCGTTAGTCGCAATCTGTTTTCGAATTTGTGAACAATGAAAGTTGTGGACACTCAAATTTGTGAATCATAGAATCTGTGAATCTTGGAATTTGTGATGTTGAAAACCTGTCAATCTTCAAGTCCATAAATGTTGCAATTTAGAATTTTGGAATACTCTTAGAATAAGGTGACACTTGCAATTTGTTAGTTCTAGAATATAGACCTAAAATTTTGTGAATTTTTGACTCGCATTTTGGAGAATTGGAATTTGTGAATTTTGGAATCTGTGATTATTGAAATTTGCAAATTCGTTAGTCGCAATCTGTTTTCGAATTTGTGAACAATGAAAGTTGTGGACACTCAAATTTGTGAATTGTAGAATCTGTGAATATTGGAATTTGTGACGTTGAAAACCTGTCAATCTTCAAGTCCATAAATGTTGCAATTTAGAATTTTGGAATACTCTTAGAATAAGGTGAAACTTGCAATTTGTTAGTTCTAGAATATAGACCTAAAATTGTGTGAATTTTTGACTCGCATTTTGGAGAATTGGAATTTGTGAATTTTGGAATCTGTGATTATTGAAATTTGCAAATTCGTTAGTGGCAATCTGTCTTCGAATTTGCGAACAATGAAATTTGTGGATACTCAAATTTGTGAATCTTGGAATTTGTGATGTTGAAAACCTGTCAATCTTCAAGTCCATAAATGTTGCAATTTAGAATTTTGGAATACTCTTAGAATAAGGTGACACTTGCAATTTGTTAGTTCTAGAATATAGACCTAAAATTTTGTGAATTTTTGACTCGCATTTTGGAGAATTGGAATTTGTGAATTTTGGAATCTGTGATTATTGAAATTTGCAAATTCGTTAGTCGCAATCTGTTTTCGAATTTGTGAACAATGAAAGTTGTGGACACTCAAATTTGTGACTCATAGAATCTGTGAATCTTGGAATTTGTGATGTTGAAAACCTGTCAATCTTCAAGTCCATAAATGTAGCAATTTAGAATTTTGGAATACTCTTAGAATAAGGTGACACTTGCAATTTGTTAGTTCTAGAATATAGACCTAAAATTTTGTGAATTTTTGACTCGCATTTTGGAGAATTGGAATTTGTGAATTTTGGAATCTGTGATTATTGAAATTTGCAAATTCGTTAGTCGCAATCTGTTTTCGAATTTGTGAACAATGAAAGTTGTGGACACTCAAATTTGTGAATTGTAGAATCTGTGAATATTGGAATTTGTGACGTTGAAAACCTGTCAATCTTCAAGTCCATAAATGTTGCAATTTAGAATTTTGGAATACTCTTAGAATAAGGTGACACTTGCAATTTGTTAGTTCTAGAATATAGACCTAAAATTTTGTGAATTTTTGACTCGCATTTTGGAGAATTGGAATTTGTGAATTTTGGAATCTGGATTATTGAAATTTGCAAATTCGTTGGTCGCAATCTGTCTTCAAATTTGTGAACAATGAAAGTTGTGGATACTTAAATTTGTGAATCATAGAATCTGTGAATCTTGGAATTTGTGATGTTGAAAACCTGTCAATCTTCAAGTCCATAAATGTTGCAATTTAGAATTTTGGAATACTCTTAGAATAAGGTAAAACTTGCAATTTGTTAGTTCTAGAATATAGACCTAAAATTTTGTGAATTTTTGACTCGCATTTTGGAGAATTGGAATTTGTGAATTTTGGAATCTGTGATTATTGAAATTTTCAAATTCGTTAGTCGCAATCTGTCTTCGAATTTGTGAACAATCAAATTTGTGGATACTCAAATTTGTGAATCATAGAATCTGTGAATCTTGGAATTTGTGATGTTGAAAACCTGTCAATCTTCAAGTCCATAAATGTTGCAATTTAGAATTTTGGAATACTCTTAGAATAAGGTGAAACTTGCAATTTGTTAGTTCTAGAATATAGACCTAAAGATTTGTGAATTTTTGACTCGCATTTTGGAGAATTGGAATTTATGAATTTTGGAATCTGTGATTATTGAAATTTGCAAATTCGTTAGTCGCAATCTGTTTTCGAATTTGTGAACAATGAAAGTTGTGGACACTCAAATTTGTGACTCATAGAATCTGTGAATCTTGGAATTTGTGATGTTGAAAACCTGTCAATCTTCAAGTCCATAAATGTAGCAATTTAGAATTTTGGAATACTCTTAGAATAAGGTGACACTTGCAATTTGTTAGTTCTAGAATATAGACCTAAAATTTTGTGAATTTTTGACTCGCATTTTGGAGAATTGGAATTTGTGAATTTTGGAATCTGTGATTATTGAAATTTGCAAATTCGTTAGTCGCAATCTGTTTTCGAATTTGTGAACAATGAAAGTTGTGGACACTCAAATTTGTGAATTGTAGAATCTGTGAATATTGGAATTTGTGACGTTGAAAACCTGTCAATCTTCAAGTCCATAAATGTTGCAATTTAGAATTTTGGAATACTCTTAGAATAAGGTGAAACTTGCAATTTGTTAGTTCTAGAATATAGACCTAAAGATTTGTGAATTTTTGACTCGCCTTTTGGAGAATTGGAATTTGTGAATTTTGGAATCTGTGATTATGGAAATTTGCAAATTTGTTAGTCGCAATCTGTCTTCGAATTTGTGAACAATGAAATTTGTGGATACTCAAAGTAGTAAATCATAGAATCTGTGAATCTTGGAATTTGTGATGTTGAAAACCTGTCAATCATCAAGTCCATAAATGTTGCAATTTAGAATTTTGGAATACTCCTAGAATAAGGTGAAACTTGCAATTTGTTAGTTCTAGAATATAAACCTAAAATTTTGTGAATTTTTGACTCGCATTTTGGAGAATTGGAATTTGTGAATTTTGGAATCTGTGATTATTGAAATTTTCAAATTCGTTAGTCGCAATCTGTCTTCGAATTTGTGAACAATCAAATTTGTGGATACTCAAATTTGTGAATCTTGGAATTTGTGATGTTGAAAACCTGTCAATCTTCAAGTCCATAAATGTTTCAATTTAGAATTTTGGAATACTCTTAGAATAAGGTGACACTTGCAATTTGTTAGTTCTAGAATATAGACCTAAAATTTTGTGAATTTTTGACTCGCATTTTGGAGAATTGGAATTTGTGAATTTTGGAATCTGTGATTATTGAAATTTGCAAATTCGTTAGTCGCAATCTGTTTTCGAATTTGTGAACAATGAAAGTTGTGGACACTCAAATTTGTGAATCATAGAATCTGTGAATCTTGGAATTTGTGATGTTGAAAACCTGTCAATCTTCAAGTCCATAAATGTAGCAATTTAGAATTTTGGAATACTCTTAGAATAAGGTGACACTTGCAATTTGTTAGTTCTAGAATATAGACCTAAAATTTTGTGAATTTTTGACTCGCATTTTGGAGAATTGGAATTTGTGAATTTTGGAATCTGTGATTATTGAAATTTGCAAATTCGTTAGTCGCAATCTGTTTTCGAATTTGTGAACAATGAAAGTTGTGGACACTCAAATTTGTGAATTGTAGAATCTGTGAATATTGGAATTTGTGACGTTGAAAACCTGTCAATCTTCAAGTCCATAAATGTTGCAATTTAGAATTTTGGAATACTCTTAGAATAAGGTGAAACTTGCAATTTGTTAGTTCTAGAATATAGACCTAAAATTTTGTGAATTTTTGACTCGCATTTTGGAGAATTGGAATTTGTGAATTTTGGAATCTGTGATTATTGAAATTTGCAAATTCGTTAGTGGCAATCTGTCTTCGAATTTGCGAACAATGAAATTTGTGGATACTCAAATTTGTGAATCTTGGAATTTGTGATGTTGAAAACCTGTCAATCTTCAAGTCCATAAATGTTGCAATTTAGAATTTTGGAATACTCTTAGAATAAGGTGACACTTGCAATTTGTTAGTTCTAGAATATAGACCTAAAATTTTGTGAATTTTTGACTCGCATTTTGGAGAATTGGAATTTGTGAATTTTGGAATCTGTGATTATTGAAATTTGCAAATTCGTTAGTCGCAATCTGTTTTCGAATTTGTGAACAATGAAAGTTGTGGACACTCAAATTTGTGAATCATAGAATCTGTGAATCTTGGAATTTGTGATGTTGAAAACCTGTCAATCTTCAAGTCCATAAATGTTGCAATTTAGAATTTTGGAATACTCTTAGAATAAGGTGACACTTGCAATTTGTTAGTTCTAGAATATAGACCTAAAATTTTGTGAATTTTTGACTCGCATTTTGGAGAATTGGAATTTGTGAATTTTGGAATCTGTGATTATTGAAATTTGCAAATTCGTTAGTCGCAATCTGTTTTCGAATTTGTGAACAATGAAAGTTGTGGACACTCAAATTTGTGAATTGTAGAATCTGTGAATATTGGAATTTGTGACGTTGAAAATCTGTCAATCTTCAAGTCCATAAATGTTGCAATTTAGAATTTTGGAATACTCTTAGAATAAGGTGAAACTTGCAATTTGTTAGTTCTAGAAAATAGACCTAAAATTTTGTGAATTTTTGCCTCGCATTTTGGAGAATTGGAATTTGTGAATTTTGGAATCTGTGATTATTGAAATTTTCAAATTCGTTAGTCGCAATCTGTCTTCGAATTTGTGAACAATCAAATTTGTGGATACTCAAATTTGTGAATCTTGGAATTTGTGATGTTGAAAACCTGTCAATCTTCAAGTCCATAAATGTTGCAATTTAGAATTTTGGAATACTTTTAGAATAAGGTGAAACTTGCAATTTGTTAGTTCTAGAATATAGACCTAAAATTTTCTGAATTTTTGACTCGCATTTTGGAGAATTGGAATTTGTGAATTTTGGAATCTGTGATTATTGAAATTTGCAAATTCGTTAGTGGCAATCTGTCTTCGAATTTGTGAACAATGAAATTTGTGGATACTCAAATTTGTGAATCATAGAATCTGCGAATCTTGGAATTTGTGATGTTGAAAACCTGTCAATCTTCAAGTCCATAAATGTTGCAATTTAGAATTTTGGAATACTCTTAGAATAAGGTGAAACTTGCAATTTGTTAGTTCTAGAATATAGACCTAAAATTTTGTGAATTTTTGACTCGCATTTTGGAGAATTGGAATTTGTGAATTTTGGAATCTGTGATTATTGAAATTTGCAAATTTGTTAGTGGCAATCTGTCTTCGAATTTGTGAACAATGAAATTTGTGGATACTCAAATTTGTAAATCATAGAATCTGTGAATCTTGGAATTTGTGATGTTGAAAACCTGTCAATCTTCAAGTCCATAAATGTTGCAATTTAGAATTTTGGAATACTCCTAGAATAAGGTGAAGCTTGCAATTTGTTAGTTCTAGAATATAAACCTAAAATTTTGTGAATTTTTGACTCGCATTTTGGAGAATTGGAATTTGTGAATTTTGGAATCTGTGATTATTGAAATTTTCAAATTCGTTAGTCGCAATCTGTCTTCGAATTTGTGAACAATCAAATTTGTGGATACTCAAATTTGTGATGTTGAAAACCTGTCAATCTTCAAGTCCATAAATGTTGCAATTTAGAATTTTGGAATACTCTTAGAATAAGGTGACACTTGCAATTTGTTAGTTCTAGAATATAGACCTAAAATTTTGTGAATTTTTGACTCGCATTTTGGAGAATTGGAATTTATGAATTTTGGAATCTGTGATTATTGAAATTTGCAAATTCGTTAGTGGCAATCTGTCTTCGAATTTGTGAACAATGAAATTTGTGGATACTCAAATTTGTGAATCATAGAATCTGTGAATCTTGGAATTTGTGATGTTGAAAACCTGTCAATCTTCAAGTCCATAAATGTTGCAATTTAGAATTTTGGAATACTCCTAGAATAAGGTGAAACTTGCAATTTGTTAGTTCTAGAATATAAACCTAAAATTTTGTGAATTTTTGACTCGCATTTTGGAGAATTGGAATTTGTGAATTTTGGAATCTGTGATTATTGAAATTTTCAAATTCGTTAGTCGCAATCTGTCTTCGAATTTGTGAACAATCAAATTTGTGGATACTAAAATTTGTGAATCTTGGAATTTGTGATGTTGAAAACCTGTCAATCTTCAAGTCCATAAATGTTGCAATTTAGAATTTTGGAATACTCTTAGAATAAGATGAAACTTGCAATTTGTTAGTTCTAGAATATAGACCTAAAATTTTGTGAATTTTTGACTCGCATTTTGGAGAATTGGAATTTGTGAATGTGGAATCTGTGATTATTGAAATTTGCAAATTCGTTAGTGTCTCATTCTGTGTATTCGAATCTGTGAACTATGGAATTTGTAGATACTCGAATTTGAGAATCTTTGAATCTTTGAATTTTAGAATTTGTGATGTTGAAAACCTATTGCAATTTAGAATTTTGAAATAGTCTTAGAGTAAGGTAAAACTTGCATTTTGTTATTTCTAAAATATAGATCTAAAATTCTGTGAATTTTTGACCCGAATTTTAGAGAATTGGAATTTGTGAATGTTGGAATCTGTGATTATTAAAATTTGCAAATTCGTTAGTGTCTCATTCTGTGTATTCGAATCTGTAAACAATGAAATTTGTAGATACTCGAATTTGTGAATCTTGGAATCTGTGAATTTTGGAATTTGTGATGCTGAAAACCTGTCAGTCATCAACTCCATAAATGTTGCAATTTAGAATTTTGGAATACTTTTAGAATAAGTTGAAACTTGCAATTTGTTAGTTCTAGAATATAGACCTAAAATCCTGTGAATTTTTACTCGCTTTTTGGAGAATTGGAATTTGTGAATTTTGGAATCTGTGATTATTGAAATTTGCAAACTCGTTAGTGTCTCAATTTGTTTATTCGAATCTGTGAACAATGGAATTTGTGGATGCTCGAATTTGTGAATCTTGGAATTTGCGATGTTGAAAACCTGCCATTCTTCAACTCCATAAATATTGCAATTTAGAATTTTGAAATATTTTTAAAATCAGGTTAAACTTGCAATTTGTTAATATTAGAATAATATTTGTGATTTTGTGAATTTTAAACTCGTATTTTGGAGTTTTGGAATTTGTGAATTTTGGAATCTGTGATTATTGAAATGAACAATGAAATTTGTAGATCCTTGAATTTGTGAATCTTAAAATTTGTGAAATTTAGAATTTGCGATGTTGAAAATCTGTCGAATTTTGTTACTCTTACAATATGGATACTGGAATCTGTGAATTTTGGACTCCCGTATTTTTGAATAAAAATTTAAAGGTTTCAAAAAAGTCCAGATTTTTGCGTAAATCTCTGAAACAAGAGGAATTAAAAAGTCTTGGCTTTCCTTGCTCGGTTATTTATCAGTGTAATTTAATGCTGAATATAGACTTTCGAGCCGCGACCGTTTATTATAAAAAGATTGAAGGTTTGCTTCTATTATGTATTATATAGTCTGGATATTAAAAAAAATTTATATATTTAAATTGTCAGTCATGCAATACAGAGATAATTGATAGATGTTTCAATTAATATGATCACTTAACTATTAATTTTTGATTTGAGAAAAAAATATATTTCGAAAATATAACTTGACATCATAAAATATGAGTAATGCAATAGGGTGTCAAATTTGAAAGATGGTTGATCTCCTTGGCATCGATGTCAACTCTATTAGTTTAAGTTTTCTTTGGTTCCTCTGCTCTCGTTAGTCTCTTTCATTTATTTTGTCTTTTTATGGTCTTGTTATTTTTGTCTTCATTTTATTCTGTGTTTTTGGTCTCCATGGTACCTATTATCTTTTTGTCTGTTTTGTCTTTTTGCCTTTTGTGTTTTGGTCCCGTTTATTCTTTTTGAACTCTTCCATCTCTTTTGACTCTGTCTGTTCTATCTCGTTAGTGACTTTAGCCTCTATAGTTTCGTTGGTCTATAAAGTTTTTTGATTTCTTTTTGGTCTCTATTTTCTCTCTGGTCTTTCGGCAGTCTTTGGTGTCTTTGCCTTTTGGACCTCAGTCTTTTTGACCTTTTTGCTTTTGTGATTCAATTAGACATTTTCACAAAACACGAAATCTGTGGAAAACCACGTGGATATTGAATGATGGCCTTTATTAAATCACACTGGAAGATTTAGATTTATAAATACAACGTTGCAGTCAGCAGCAAAGGCAAACCTACAACCAGAACACTCGAAGGTGCAAAAACTTTTCCAGAATTATAGGAATTGGTGGCACAACGAGAGCAGTCAAACTTTTTTTTAAGCACTCCGAGACTTTTAGAAAGATCGCAATATGTTTTCTCGTCTTGTGTATTTTTCGTAGATTCTTTAGTAATGTTGCGTGGATCTAAAAAAAGTGTCAGAAGTACACCGCCTACGTGTGGAGTAATAATTACCTTTATAAAACACCTTTATTCCGTACAATACTAAAACGGAGAGAGACAGCAGAGATGTTGCCAGAAGCAGTTTCAACATTTTTTGGAATTTGGCTTGAACGTCAAAATTTTGTTTCTGAAGTAACCTTGGAAGTGAATTCGTTCAGATTTTTATTGTGATAGTTCCTAAGTTTGGCGTTTTTGGTTTTGTATAAAAAAAATTAAGGCACATGAGAAACTAAGGAGTCGTGAAAGTGCGAGAAAACCAATTAAATTCGGCAATTTACGGCGGCAATTCGGTATTTATCATAAACAGGAGGAGCGGCAAGATTACGATTTTCCAGTTTTTGGAGCGCCCCCCGGGGGCGGATTCATAAATCAGGAAATTCGAGGCAATCAAGACAAATTTATCAAGGGAAATTTCCGGTTATTAGGATTAAGTAAAAAATATGTTCCCGAATCAAGGACGGATTCGTATTCCGTTCAGATCCGCGCGCGGAAATCTCTGACAAATCTTTATTTACGGCGGCAACTTTAAAGCGGCGGATTTATCCCCGACCCTAAAGTCATTGAATAATTGCAGTTATCTTCATTTGTATCTTCAAACGTTTTAAAGTGAAACTTCTTTTCAGACGTTATATTGTGTCACCGAGTATATTATTGGTACTCTAACGTAACATATAATCAAAATCGAACTTCACGGACAAGTTTGTTTGATCTCGTCCGTCGCACAAAATATAACCACGTTTTTTTCATTTCGATACTTTATTGACATCCGACGAAGGGCTGAAAGAAAATCAAAACCGAACCGGACATATTAATAACTTCCAATTGAGTCCCCGCTCCCACCGACGGCGGACCGACATTGATTGACTGTTATCGGAAACATGCGGATTACGATTTATTGCTCTTGTGACATCCAAAATTATTCTATCGGTGTCGGGGACATCGGACCGATAACGAGTTTTCGAATTACGATCGACGACGATGCCAATTAAACAACAAATCATTGTGTTCAACACGGTTTTTCTTGCGGGACGAGCGGATTTTGCGGCGGCCCGCCGCGTGGCGGTGTATTTTGGGTTGCTCGGTATTTTTAACACTGCAGTTTCCGTCTTACGATTGTGCAAATACAAGTAATGGTTTCTATAGTTGTCGTCTCTTTAACCTCTCTAATTTTTTTAAACGGTTTGTGCCCTTACTGTTAGTTTTAAAAACTATACAAACTTCTTCACATGTATACCAACATAAAAAGCACTGCGGTAGTACCTTTTTTGAAAAACTACGTCCTGTCAGCTCTGACCCAATGTCAACAACTTCGTGAAGATGCAGTTCCACAGAGACCCCCAAGAGAAGCCATTCTACAAGATCCCTCCAGACCCGGTACGACCATTCAATTTCAGCCGGTGTTTCATTCCTTCGATTGCAGCTCTACGTCTTCAAACGAATCCCCCCTTCCGACCCCATAAACCTCCCCGAAGTCCCGGCGAACCGAAAACTCACCGACTTCCCGTTCTTCTACTTCTTCATGCTGGGACTGCTTTTCTGGGTAAATTGACCGCAAGTGTCTCAAGTGCATTCAAAACTTTCCACAGGGGGGACTCTCCACCTACGTCGCTTGCGCTTCCAACGCCGATCGCGCCCTGAGAGGTGAAGACTCTTGTGGAAACATTTGTGGAAAGAACAACGTCGAAGTTAAGACCGCCGCGTGCCAACCGGAAGACTACACGAAATATCCGTAAGTGGTACTCACTTTTTCGTCACGGTTCACTTTAGGTCATTACGACAGAGTGGCTCTCTATTCGTTTCGGAAGGGCAAACTGGTGTCGTCCACCTGCATCAAGAAGGAAGACTGCGCGCCTAGATCACTAAGGTACTGACTTTCTGTTTTTGGTACTGTACCAAACTGACTTGTTGGCAGGCAGTTGCGGTTCGGTCGATGCTTTCCCGTTAAAGGCAGCACAGGCATGGTCAAATATGTGAGTACTTTTGGCCTTTATAACAGTTCTAACACCGGTTGTTGCAGATAGTTTTCGATATACTCTTAAAAGGGGCCCCGACTGTGTCAGGAATTTGTTCTTTCTCTATAGGTAAATATGGTCATCTGTTGGGTGTTCTAAATTTGATGTACTTCAAGGAGCGTCCATCATGGCGTTGATTGTGTTCCGATATCACACTCGTGTGACTATGGTCGTCTGTTTTTTTCTCGGTCTCGTGGAGGTGGTACTGAGTACGGCCCGACTTTGGTAAGAGTGGATCCATTTTGGCTTTTAGTCACTGTTTTTTTAGGTACGTTTTCATCGCTGTAGACCGCTGGAAACTCTGGGTGGCTTACGGAGGTGTAATCACAATATTTCTGCTTCTCTTCATCTCCGTTTCTTACAAACTGGCCAGACGATTCAAGCTTGTGGTTTGTATATACGAGGAGGCCACCAAGGCTATCTTTAAGCAGCCCGGAATTGTGGCTCTACCATTTTTGGTACCACTGTAATCACGCCGTGGCTTCAATTACGACCATCCTAATTACAGAGCATCTTCGTCATGTTTGCCATTCTTGGCACCACTTACTACTTGGTGATGTTGGAGCAGTGCGACAACAGGGAGCTAACAGACAACGAGGCTTCCTTCAGGTGATGATCAACACTGTAGCGACGTTTTCTAAGTGTCCATGTTAGAATGTTCTACTATGCCGTCATGGGATTCATGTTCTTCTGGGTGTACTCCTTCGTCAATGGTTGTCAGAGTATGGTGGTTGCTGGGTGCATCGCCACTTACTTTTTCACAAGGAACAAAGACGAGTTACAGCGACCCATACGAACCAGCATGAAGACGACACTGCGGTACCACCTTGGCACCGTAGCTGCCGGCGCTCTGGTCGTCACAATTTTTGGCATACTTCACTTGATAGCGAGCACCACTCACGAGTCAGCTAGAAGTAAGAAGAACATGGTCATGTTCATTCTCTTCTTCGCAGTGATGCTAATCTACAGATTCACTGAAGAGGTGGCCGAGTACTTGACCAAAAAGGCCTACATCGTCACGGGTATAGTGCACTCAACCGGGGGGTAGTTTGAACCCAAATAATTCCAGCCATGCACGGTACCAGCTTCTACCGATCTGGCAAACGTGCTGCCAGGCTCTTGTGGTACTTCGTTCTGGACGCCCTCGTCATGGACGGTCTGGTCTACACCGTGGTCAACGCTCTGATGATGGCCGTCTTCACGTCTGCCATGATCGTCTCGATGGGTATAGTGTGGGTACGTGTTCGTTTTAGTCACAATTTGTTACTACACGAAGACGTTGAAGGCCACGAGGATGGGGTACTACAAGCTGTACTTCCTCATCGTCGGAGCGATTCTTGCTTTCACCATCAATTTCTTCTTCATCGCGGTGATAAATGTGAGGGCTTTGGTGAGGTTGGCGGAGTCTAAGTGGTAATTTGAAGGTGGCCGCCGAGACCATATTCTTGTGCTTCTGCGAGGATAGGCTGATGAACGACGGGAGCAGCAGTCGCCCTTATTTTATGCCCAGGAGCTTTTCGGAGTATTTGATGGCTTGTGCCGAGGAGGCGCAGAAGGAGATCGACATGGAAGGAGAGGGGAAAGGAGAGGACGAGACGGCTTTGTAGTACTGAATGTTTTGGAGCTCTTGGATGTCCGTTTTATCAACAACAAACTACCAAATTTAAACTTTTCATTTAAAAATTAAAGTCGTAATGTCGTGTAACGGTCAGATTAGTATTTAATTTTTCCGGCGCCGAACAAAACAAAACGAAAAAGTAAACTCGGCTCACGCAACGAGTAAAGTTCACAGATCCGGCTCAGCTCGAAATTACAACAGCTCGCAGACGAAAAGTGAAATAACGTTTACTCCACACCATCCCGTAATAAATCATTTATCTGACAACCACGCTGTAATTGCGATTAATTACGAACCGCCCCCCGCACGACACCGTACACTATTCGGGCATTTTTCCACCTAACGATAAAAGGATGGAGGCGAGATAAGAAGCCCGCCACTAATAGGTTAATTCCAGGCCCGGTCCGGCCGCCCCCCGATCCGGGCCTCCGACGTCGTCGTCATGGAAACGCCGCCCGCGAAGAGGTCGTCGCTCACAACGGGTTCGCCTTTGATTTTGTTAGAAATTATGAGCGCAAATGTTTTTTGCGATCGGAGGCGGCCGTCGCAGCGTGGTGTCACAAATAATAGATATACCGGGTGTCACAAATAATTTTAATTGTATCGAGAATCACAATGTAAGAAATAAAAATATACTCGTATACTCTTTCCACCAACAATTTTTTTCCTCGACTCAACCGTCCTTCTTCTCACCCTCCACTTCTTTCACGGGCTCGCCCCCGTCTGTGTCCACATTTTTCACCTGACACAAAAAGATTGTATCCACCGCAACCTACGCAAATTAGGTCAGTTAAGTACACGAAACCTATTAAGTCACTTACACTCAAAATGTGAAAGACATAAGCAGCTACTACGCAGGCAATCAGCCCTCCGACCAACACCCCCAAACAGAAGTACCGCGTCAACATTTTTTCCTGCAACACTCAAATTTACTTTCGACCCTCGAAGCCCCAATTCACGCACGGAATTCATCGAGATGCCCACACTCGCAGTGAGCACCATGAGCAACGCCGAGAAGCCGAAGAAGAGGATGTAGTGGAAGCCGTTGATCCCCAGCACGCGGTACCAGTTGTGCCTCATCAACGTTATAATTTGGAAATTGGATTTACAAACACTTTGCTCGTGTAGAACTGCAATTTCACGTTTCAATTTTTACCGTCGTGAGTGTGAGTACTACCGGTTTGGATGTACGCCTTCCTTGTTAAAAACTCGGCCAGGCCGCGAATCGCAGAGAAGAAAGTCACCATGAAGGAGCCACAAGCGATGGGGCCTTGGTGGCGCCCTATCTGAAAGTTGTGATTTGTTCTGGCGACTAGTTAGTACTGAGTTGGCACCAAAGGGGTACTCACCTCTGCAGGTAGTGTTCGCTGATGCGGTTTGCGGCCACGATTGTTTGCCACCCTTCTGCGTACCCATAGATCCACAACATCATAAACACCATGTAGAGAGCGAATATTTGGGTGGCACCACCGGTTCTGTACTCTAAAGCGAAAGGATCTGCCGCTCTATGCAGAGACTGATTCGACAAGACCAGGATCATCAACAGTGTGAGTACAACTGTCGAAACGAGTACCACCCCGAGTGACTAAAAGCAAGATGAAAGTTGTTGCGATAGTCTGACTTACCAGTAGTGAATGCACAAAGATTCCAGAAGCACTAAAGAGGGCCGTCATGGCCTCGTTGTACAAACTGATAAGGAAAGGAAGGTCACGATGAAACAGAACGAGAAAGGCGAGGATGAAGACGAGATACACTATCAGTCCGGTCGCCGTGATAACAAACAACAGCGACGTCTCCTCGCTTTGTAGAAACTTACGGCTGCAAACAACTTTGAGTGTTGTGGCAACAAACTAGATCATCTACCAAAAGAGGGCGATGCCGGCCACCAGAGCTAGAATCTGCAGAACAGCGAAGGTCCAAAATATCACCCCGGCGTGGTACCACCGCAGGAACACCAACATCGCGAAGGTCAGCGCTGTAAACACACAACTACAACGAGTACGTACTAGTTCCAAGTCTACCTAATCCAGTCAGGACCATCACTATTATCGTCTGATAGTACTCAGAGATTGCATGGAGGAGCTCCTGCAGCCAACCGCATTATCGGTAAGAAGACACTCATCTTTACTCACCAGTACGTGTTTGTAGTTCTTGGAGTTGCGACTTAGAAGTACCGCGTCACCCGGATAGCACCGGTGGAATATCAGCTCGCTGCAACAACTCTCTTAACGATTATAGTTACAAAAGGGTGCTCGGTACTCAGGAGGGCGACAACTGTTGACGCACTTCTCGGCCACGACGGTCATCTCAAACTTCTGGAAACAAAAATCGGTGGGGAAGTACTTCAATCGGGAGATCCTACAACAAAGTACTGGGTCTTTAGTGTAGACTAAATTAGCTTACGGCTTAGTGGAGAAGTCCTTCCCCGAGCAGTTAACACCGGAAATCGGTACATTCTTGACGCCACAGACGTTCCCGAATCTGTCGTGTCCGTAGAGGAAGCGGTTGAAATTTCCGCCGATAGACAAGATGCCAGCGAACGGTACCAATATGGCGACGCAAGTCACAAAAGCTATGAAGAATTCGGGGTTGAGTAGAATTTTGCTGCGGGGGCCTTGAGGCGGCGCGTAGTCTCCGGGTGGGGAAATCTGGAAGCGGCAAAGAGTTGGAGAGTCACGGGGAGGGGGTGGTACGTACTTGCATTTCCGTTATTGAAGCTGAAAATTTTCAAAATGTCAAGTTTGGCACAACGGCAAAACAAATTAGCTGTGATGTTTTGATCTTTATGTCTTACATAAAAATGGGTAGATTCGTTGATTGCAGTCTGAATTTAATCTCCAAAACACTTCTGCAACCCCAATAGACAAAGCTCGCACAAATGGAATAAGTTGTGGGTATTGTTTGGTCGAGTCGGGAGGTAGATCCGCAATCATCGGGCGCGGTATTAGATTAACACGAAGAGCGCTTGAATTTAAAGTAGCCCGCCCTCGATTACACCGCCGATGCCCGTAGGTACCTGCCTTTCCCACTCCAGCTGATTGAATTACATTACGTCCATTTTCCACTTTCCCGCTGTAAGTAGAAACTCGGAATCTTATTATTGCGATGTTGCCGTCGACGCCGCAACAATACTATTTCCTCAGACAGCTTCGCTTAAATCCGCCTCGAGGGCCTGCCGAAGAATGTTTCGGATTGAACGGCGATCGTAATTTTGCTCATCCTACTCTTACTTTGTTATTACTTTTTTTTTCTTTGTTAAAAAAAATAATTTTAAAATGGCGAAACAACGAGGTGTCTGTCTCCATACACGTGTGGAGAGTATTTGGTGCGACTCAAGAGATGGCGCCACGATATATACGTTCCTATTTTTATCCGCGACCTCTTTTTTTCACATATTTATTTGTTTTTATTAGTGTCTCTTTTGGCTCTATTGTTTGTTTTGTGTCCTTACTTTCATTCAATTCTGTCTCGTTTCTTTGTTGATTTTTGTCTTTTTAGTTTCTTTGTCCTCTTTGCTTTTTTGTTGTCCTCCTTCCCTTTTGTCTCTTTATAATTACTTTACTCTCTTTGGAGTATTTTGTCTCCATCTCTTTTGCATTGTGGTCTCTTTTATTTTAGTCCAATTTGTTTCTTCAGTCTCTTTGGTCTCTTTGAGGTTTGCTTGTTGTTATGGTCCCTTTTGTATCTTTTAGTCTTTTTTGTATTTTCTTTCTCTTTAGTCTATACCATATTTGATGTCTTTTATCTCGTTGTCTCTTTGTTCTATCTTCCTTCTTGTTGGGTTGTTTTGATGTTGGTTACTTTGGGTTTTGGTTCATTGTGTTTCTTTAGTCTTTTGTCTCTTTTTGTTATACTGTTTTGTATTTTGATTCTTCCTCTTATTCTTCATATTCTTCTCATTCCTCCAGTTCTGCTCACTCTTCAGAGTCTCTCAATGTTTCCAAGTGTTTCAATTCTTCTGATTCTTTTCCATTCTTCCAATTACTTTCATTTTTCGTATTGTAACGGACGTGGACCCGAAATGACTCATAGCTGTAGAGGCTTGAGATTATGACGCCATCAGTTAGAATCTTCTGGATTTAGTACTACAAGGTACACGAGATAGTATGACATCATATTTTGGAACACATCGAGAACGCGATGATGTCATCAATGGAACTATCTGGAGGCGCCTAGAAGGATTCCATTCTTTGGACTCTGTAGTTCTAATTTTCATTCTGGGATTGCTTTCTTTGGGTATTTTTAATACTTTTTAAATTATTTGGGCCCTTTCGATTCTTTTTCCATTCTTTTCTCATCTCTTCTCGTTACTTTCTTTAGTTTGGTTGAATCCTTTTCTTTTTATTTTCAGTTTCTTTGCATTGTTTGGTTTGGCTTCCTCAATATGTTCTTCTTCATTCATTCTTCTGATTCTTTCGATTAATAAATATTTTCGTTATTATACTCCTATTTCGCTTCCTTAGTTCATTTTCAATTCTTCCATTCTTCTTCTGATTACTGATTCTTTATTATATTATCATTCTATTCATTCTGTTTATTCCTTATTTTTCTAGTTCATTTTTTCTCGATTCCTCCGATTCTTCTGATTCTTTTAATTGTTCTTTTTTTTTCTTTTTTTTATTTTATTTATTTCTCTTCCTCAGTCCAATTCTGCACTTCTTCTGATTACTGCGATGTTTTCATTCTTTTCATTCATTCTATTATTTTCGTTTTTATTATATTTTTATTTTATTCATTCCTTTTATTCCTTTAATTATTCTGATTCTTTTAGATACTTGGATATTTCTTTTTTTCGATTTTCTTAGTTAATTTTTTCCCTATTCTTCTGATTCTTTGAATTTTCTTCTGATTCTATCGATTCTTCTGATTGTTCTGGTTTCTATATTTTACTGATTATTTTCTCTTTTAATTATTTTCGTTATTATGGTCTTATTTCTCTTTCTCAGTTCATCCAATTCTTCAATTTGTCTGATTACGTCGATGTTTTCATTCTTTTCCTTCATTCTTTCGATTTTCTATTATTATAGTTCTTCTGATTCTTCTGATTGTCATTATTCTTTTGATTCTTCCGATTCTTTCGATTCTTCTAATTCTTGTTTCGATTAATCTAATTCTTCTGGTTCTTCTGATTTAATGTCTCTTAATGACTTTCGTTATTATGATCCTAAGTCGATTTTTTTGGTTCATCAATTTTTTACATTTTTCTTGATACTGCGATTTTTTCATTCTTTCCATTCTTTTCTCCTTCTTTAAATCATTTCTTCTTAATTCAGATCCTTCTGATCCTTCTGATTCTTCTGATTGTTATTATTCTTTTGCTTCTTCCGATTCTTCCGATTCTTCCGTTTCTTCCGATTCTTCCGTTTCTTCCGATTCTTCCGATTCTTCTGATTGTCATTTTCTTTAGATTCTTCTGATTTTTCTGTTTGTCATTATTCTTTTACTTCTTCTGATTCTTCCGATTTTTCTGATTCTTCTGATTCTTCTGATTCTTCTTATTCTTCTGATTCTTCTGATTCTTCTGATTCTTCTGATTCTTCTGATTCTTCTGATTCTTCTGATTCTTCTGATTCTTCTGATTCTTCTGATTCTTCTGATTCTTCTGATTCTTCTGATTCTTCTGATTCTTCTGATTCTTCTGATTCTTCTGATTCTTCTGATTCTTCTGATTCTTCTGATTCTTCTGATTCTTCTGATTCTTCTGATTCTTCTGATTCTTCTGATTCTTCTGATTCTTCTGATTCTTCTGATTCTTCTGATTCTTCTGATTCTTCTGATTCTTCTGATTCTTCTGATTCTTCTGATTCTTCTGATTCTTCTGATTCTTCTGATTCTTCTGATTCTTCTGATTCTTCTGATTCTTCTGATTCTTCTGATTCTTCTGATTCTTCTGATTCTTCTGATTCTTCTTATTCTTCTGACTCTTCAGATTCTTCCGATTCTTCTTATTCTTCCGATTCTTCCGATTCTTCCGATTCTCCCGATTCTCCCGATTCTTCTGATTCTTCTGATTCTTCTTATTCTTCTGATTCTTCTGATTCTTCTGATTCTTCTGATTTTTCTGATTCTTCTGATTTTTCTGATTCTTCTGATTCTTCTGATTCTTCTGATTCTTCTGATTTTTCTGATTCTTCTGATTCTTCCGATCCTTCCGATCCTTCCGATCCTTCCGATTCTTTTGATTCTTTTGATTCTTCTGATTATTCCGATTCTTCTGATTCTTCTAATTGTCATTATTCTTCTGACTCTTTGAATTTTCTTCTGATTCTATCGATTCTTCTGATTGTTCTGGTTTCTATGTTTTACTGATTATTTTCTCTTTTAATTATTTTCGTTATTATGGTCTTATTTCTCTTTCTCAGTTCATCCAATTCTTCAATTTGTCTGAATACGTCGATGTTTTCATTATTTTCCTTCATTCTTTCGATTTTCTATTATTATAGTTTTTCTGATTATCATTATGCTTTTGATTCTTTTGATTGTCATTATTCTTTTGATTCTTCCGATTCTTTCGATTCTTTCTATTCTTCCGATTCTTCTAATTCTTCCAATTGTTTCGATTAATCTTATTCTTCTGGTTCTTCTGATTTTATGTCTCTTAATTATTTTCGTTATTATGATCCTAACTCGATTCTCTTGGTTCATCAATTTTTTACATTTTTCTTGATACTGCGGTTTTTCATTCTCTCCATTCCTTTCTCCTTCTTTAAATCTTTTCTTCTTAATTCAGATCCTTCAGATCCTTCAGATTCTTCTGATTCTATTAATTCTCGTTATTCTTCTGATTTCTCTGATCCTTCCGATCCTTCCGATCCTTGCGATCCGTCCGATTCTTCTGATTCTTTTGATTCTTCTGATTCTTCCAATTCTTCTGATTGTCATTATTCTTACGATTCTTCCGATTCTTCCGATTCTTACGATTCTTCCGATTCTTCCGATTCTTCCGATTCTTCCGATTCTTCCGATTCTTCCGATTCTTCCGATTCTTCCGATTCTTCCGATTCTTCCGATTCTTCCGATTCTTCCGATTCTTCCGATTCTTCCGATTCTTCCGATTCTTCCGATTCTTCCGATTCTTCCGATTCTTCCGATTCTTCCGATTCTTCCGATTCTTCCGATTCTTCCGATTCTTCCGATTCTTCCGATTCTTCCGATTCTTCCGATTCTTCCGATTCTTCCGATTCTTCCGATTCTTCCGATTCTTCCGATTCTTTTGATTCTTCTGATTCTTCTGATTCTTCTGATTCTTCCAATTCTTCTGATTGTCATTATTCTTACGATTCTTCCGATTCTACCGATTCTTCCGATTTTTCCGATTCTTCCGATTCTTCCGATTCTTCCGTTTCTTCCGATTCTTCCGATTCTTCCGATTCTTCCGATTTTTCTGATTCTTCTGATTCTTCCGATTTTTCCGATTCTTCCTTTTCTTCCGATTTTTCTGATTCTTCAGATTGTCATTATTTTTTAGATTTTTCTGATTGTCATTATTCTTTTTATTCTTCTGATTCTTCCGATCCTTCCGATCCTTCCGATCCTTTCGATCCTTCCGATCCTTCCGATCCTTCCGATTCTTCTGATTCTTTCGATTATTCCGATTCTTCTGATTCTTGTAATTGTCATTATTCTTCTGATTCTTTGAATTTTCTTCTGATTCTATCGATTCTTCTGATTGTTCTGGATTCTATGTTTTACTGATTATTTTCTCTTTTAATTATTTTCGTTATTATGGTCTTATTTCTCTTTCTCAGTTTATTCAATTCTTCAATTTGTCTGATTACGTCAATGTTTTCATTCTTTTCCTTCAATCTTTCGATTTTCTTTTATTATAGTTTTTCTGATTGTCATTATACTTTTGATTCTTTTGATTGTCATTATTCTTTTGATTCTTCCGATTCTTTCTATTCTTCCGATTCTTCTAATTCTTCCAATTGTTTCGATTAATCTTATTCTTCTGGTTCTTCTGATTTTATGTCTCTTAATTATTTTCGTTATTATGATCCTAACTCGATGCTTTTGGTTCATCAATTTTTTACATTTTTCTTGATACTGCAATTTTTTCATTCTTTCCATTGTTTTCTTCTTCTTTAAATCTTTTCTTCTTAATTCAGATCCTTCAGATTCTTCTGATTCTTCTGATTCTTCTGATTCTATTGATTGTCGTTATTCTTCTGATTCCTCTGATTCTTCTGATTTTTCTGATCCTTCTGATCCTTCTGATGCTTCTGATCCTTCTGATCTTTCTGATTCTTCTGATTGTCATTAATCTTTAGATTCTTCTGATTGTCATTATTCTTTAGATTCTTCTGATTCTTCAGATTGTCATTATTCTTCCGATTCTTCTTATTCTTCTGATTCTTCTTATTCTTCTGATTCTTCTGATTCTTCTGATTCTTCTGATTCTTCTGATTCTTCTTATTCTTCCGATTCTTCCGATTCTTCCGATTCTTCCGATTCTTCCGATTCTTCCGATTCTTCCGATTCTTCCGATTCTTCCGATTCTTCCGATTCTTCCGATTCTTCCGATTCTTCCGATTCTTGCGATTTTTGCGATCCTTCCGATTCTTCTGATTCTTTTGATTCTTCTGATTCTTCTGATTCTTCTGATTCTTCCAATTCTTCTGATTGTCATTATTCTTACGATTCTTCCGATTCTACCGATTCTTCCGATTTTTCCGATTCTTCCGATTCTTCCGATTCTTCCGTTTCTTCCGATTCTTCCGATTCTTCCGATTCTTCCGATTTTTCTGATTCTTCTGATTCTTCCGATTTTTCCGATTCTTCCTTTTCTTCCGATTTTTCTGATTCTTCAGATTGTCATTATTTTTTAGATTCTTCTGATTGTCATTATTCTTTTTATTCTTCTGATTCTTCCGATCCTTCCGATCCTTCCGATCCTTTCGATCCTTCCGATCCTTCCGATCCTTCCGATTCTTCTGATTCTTTCGATTATTCCGATTCTTCTGATTCTTGTAATTGTCATTATTCTTCTGATTCTTTGAATTTTCTTCTGATTCTATCGATTCTTCTGATTGTTCTGGATTCTATGTTTTACTGATTATTTTCTCTTTTAATTATTTTCGTTATTATGGTCTTATTTCTCTTTCTCAGTTTATTCAATTCTTCAATTTGTCTGATTACGTCAATGTTTTCATTCTTTTCCTTCATTCTTTCGATTTTCTTTTATTATAGTTTTTCTGATTGTCATTATGCTTTTGATTCTTTTGATTGTCATTATTCTTTTGATTCTTCCGATTCTTTCTATTCTTCCGATTCTTCTAATTCTTCCAATTGTTTAGATTAATCTTATTCTTCTGGTTCTTCTGATTTTATGTCTCTTAATTATTTTCGTTATTATGATCCTAACTCGATGCTTTTGGTTCATCAATTTTTTACATTTTTCTTGATACTGCAATTTTTTCATTCTTTCCATTCTTTTCTTCTTATTTAAATCGTTTCTTCTTAATTGAGATCCTTCAGATTCTTCTGATTCTTCTGATTCTATTGTTTGTCGTTATTCTTCTGATTCCTCTGATTCTTCTGATTTTTCTGATCCTTCTGATCCTTCTGATGCTTCTGATCCTTCTGATCCTTCTGATCTTTCTGATTCTTCTGATTGTCATTATTCTTTAGATTCTTCTGATTGTCATTATTCTTTAGATTCTTCTGATTCTTCTGATTGTCATTATTCTCTAGATTCTTCTGATTGTCATTATTCTTTAGATTCTTCTGATTGTTCCGATTTTTCCGATTTTTCCGATTCTTCCGATTCTTCCGATTCTTCTGATTCTTCAGATTGTCATTATTCTTTAAATTCTTCTGATTCTTCTGATTGTCATTATTCTTTTTATTCTTCCGATCCTTCGATTCTTTAGATTCTTCAGATTTTTTTTATTACTTTAAATTATTTTCCTTATTATGGTCCGATTTCTTTTGGTTTATCCATTTTTTCCACGCTTTTTATTATTGTGATTTTTTCATTCTTTTTATTATTTTCGTTGTATTCATTCCTTTAGGTATCCTGATTCTTTTGATTTGACGAAGAAATCGCTGATTTTTCTCAATTTCCATGAGATCCCCTCATCAGATCCTGACCTGGTGACAACGGGACCAATCTGTAAGTATACTTTTCCAAATAAAAAAAGAATTTTGCAAAACGGTTTATAAATGACGGAGTTCTGAGGTAACAAACATTAAAAAAAGATACAACCGAATTGACAACCTCCTTTTTTGAAGTCGGTTAAAAATACAGCAAGAAGCGAGTATTATTCGTGTTTGAACCGTTCGTTCCGACAATTCATGGTTCAGCTAATGCAGTCTTCCGTAGTTACCGTCCCACGAAACGAGATTACAAACTGCAACACAGAACGAGCCATTTCCTCGCCAGCCGCCACTCGTCGTTACCGAAAGAACGTCACGACAAATTCAATATTGTCACCTCGCAAAGTAGACTTTGTCATTAAGATCCTACTAAAGATATTAAGTCATGGAACATAAAATTTTAATCGCGTTCCATATAATCCGTCTCTTGTAAGAGCTAAAGCTTTGCGTAATAAGTTTAGGGCGCCCGTCACAAAAGACACATCGGCGAAATTTTAATGCCGGAATTCGTTCTTGGACACGCTCGGCTGCCGACACCTTGCACTTTGGGGACGGGCGCGGTTTTTAATTCAAGGCGAATCGTCATAAAATTATTATGCAGTCTTTATAATTGACTCGTACATCCGGTGGGCTTTGAACGTCAAAACTACATGTAAACTTTGTTTTCCACAGGCAACATGATGCATGAATCGCAATACCCAAATCAAGGCCCACAGCGATTAAGTAGACGAACAGGGCCGAATTAAAACTAAGTAGGCAGGCAATATAATTATTTTGAATATAAAAAATGAACTATACCGGATGTCCGAGAAATAACTACATTAATTTTAACCAGTAGTAGAACTCATCAGTGTCAACAATTTTTCTTAATAAAAATCAAGAGGATCAGGATAACTAAAGAAATAAGGAGAATAAATAGAACAAAAAGCATTTAAAAAAATAAAAACTTCACAATAATCAAAAAAATGGAAAATGGATAAACCGAAAGAAATCGGACCATAATGACGAAAATAATTAAAAGAAATAAGAAAAAATCATAAGAATCGGAAGAATCAGAGGAATCAGAAGAATCAGAAAAATTGTAGATCTTTAGTGTCTAAATTCTATAGTGTCTTCGATTTTTTGTAGTCTCTTTAAACTCATTGGTCTCTTTAATGTATTTTATATTTTTTGACACTTTGGTCTCTCTTGTTTATTTATCTCTTTCGTCTCTTTAGGCTATTGGATATTTTTGGTATCTGTTTAGCCTCTTTGGTGTCCTTCAGCTCTTTGGTCTCTTTTGTTTATTTCGCATCTTTGATCTCTCTAGTCCCTTTAGAATTATTGCAGATTTTGATACAATTCAATTTATATTGTGTTAGTAAAAATGTTCTTTCATTCCTTCCTCTTCTTGTGTCTTTTTGACTCATTTAGCTTTAGTCTCCTTGATGTATTTTGTCTTTACGAATTTTTTTGTAAATATTGAGTTTCTTTGACTTCTCCTGTCTCCTAGGTCTCTTTAATATTTTTACTCTTTTTAGTCCTTTTAGTCTCTTTAAGTCTTTTGATCCCGATGTATCTTCAGTATTTTGTTCCCGTTTTTAGTCTCATTGGCCTTTTTGGTATCTTTAGTTTTTTTCGTTTCTTTGGCCAATTCGATCTCTTTAATCTTTTTGGTCTTATTGGTCTCTTTCGTCTCTTTGGTCTCTTTGGACCCTTTAGCCTCTTGGTATCTTTGATCTCTTTGATGTGTTTCGTATATTTGGTCCTTTTAGTTTCTTTCGTCTCTTTGGTCTCTTTGGTTTCTTTAGTGTCTTTTGTCTCTTTGGTCTCTTTAGCTTCTTTGGTATCTTTCGCCTCTTTCGCTTTTTGGTCTGTTTAGCCTCTTTGGTCTCTTTGGTCTGTTTCGTCTCTTTAGCCTATTTGGCCATTTAATCTTTTTAAGTCTTTTGATCCCCGATGTATCTTTAATATTATGTTCCGGTTTTTAGTCTCATTGGCCTTTTTGGTATCTTTAGTCTTTATCGTTTCTTTGGCCCATTTGATCTCTTTAATCTTTTTGGTCTCATTGGTCTCTTTGGACCCTTTAGCCTCTTGGTATCTTTGATCTCTTTGATGTGTTTTGTATATTTGGTCCTTTTAGTTTCTTTCGCCTCTTTGGTCTCTTTCGTCTCTTTAGCCTGTTTGGTCTTTTTAGTCTCCTTGGTCTCCTTGACTTCTTTCGTCTCTATGGTATCTTTCTTCTTTTTGGTTTCTTTGGCCTCTTTGGTGTCTTTTGTCTTTTCGGTGTTTTTCATCTCTTTGGTCTTTTTGGCTTACTTCGTATCTTTGATCTCTCTAGTCGCTTTGGAATTGTTGCATGTTTTGGTTTCATACAATTCAATTTCTATTGTGTTAGTAAAAATCTTCTTTCATTCTTTTCTTTTTGACTCATTTAGCTTTAGTCTCCTTGATGTTCTTTTGTCTTTACAGACTTTTGTAAATATTGAGTCTCTTTGACTTCAACTGGTTTCTTCAGTGTCTTTTGTCTCTTTAGTCTCTTTAGCTTCTTTGGTATCTTTTGCCTCTTTGGTGTCTTTCCTCTTTTTGCTCTTTTTAGCCTTTTTGGTCTCTTTGGTCTCTTTCGTCTCTTTAGCCTATTTGGTCTTTTTAATCTCTTTAAGTCTATTGATCCCCATGTATCTTTGTATTCTATTCCAGCTTTTGGTTTCTTTGGCACATGTGATAAAATCATTACTGTGTCGTCTCTTTAATATTTAAGAATTTTGATTTTAAGCCTTTAGAAATTCTCAAATCGGATAAGTCGTTCGGTCGCTACATCGGTTTCAAGCATACAAAACTTTGGGAGAAAAAGGGTTTACAAGGGGGCTGCCGCCGCTGCCCGATGCCTTTAGAACCAAAACCTTTTGCATGAGGCATAAATAGAACCTGTAGATTTAATGTACTGCTCATACTTACGAGTAATTGAGAGCAAAATTTCGTGTAGAAAAATTTACCAATCCGCGCTCAAGTTTTTAAAGTGATATTGAGCGCGGACAGCGTCGTTAAACTATAAAGAAAAATATCCCATCAATTTGAAGCTCGTTAAACGACGCTATCCGCGCTCACTTTTAGTCCAGACATGGTGGTTGAAAGCCAACAGTCGTCGCAGAAAGATATATAAAAAGTTCGATCCATTTACAAATCGCAGACAAATTTTAATTAAAAAACAAAAATTGCAAAACCATGCATTTATTAATAAAACCACACTTTCAGTTCTGGCATAGTGGATGGAAGCCGACAGTTGCTGCAGAAGGCTATATAGAAACTTCGATCCGTAATACTGTAGAAATCACAGAAAAATTTTCAGGAAAATTCACATAACCATCTGTAGACCAAACCGACCTACACTCACTGTTAAACCTCACTTTCAGTCCAGGCATGGTGGCTGGAAGCCGACAGGCGTTGCAGAAAGCTATATAACAAGTTCGATCCATGTAGAAATTAATCGTGACTATCAAATAAAAAAATAAAACTAGCGATCTACACTAGAGCTATTTTTATAGTATTACGGATCTAATATTCTGTATAGCCTTCTGCAGCAACTGTCGGCTTCCAACCACCATGCCAGGACTGAAAGTTTGGATCTAATAATAAGTATAGCTCGCTTCGCTCGCTTTTTAAAATTTATGGATCATTTTGGTATACAGATGGTTATATAAATTTTGTTTTTAAGACGAAATATTTTCTGTGATTTCTACAGAATTACGGATCGAATTTTCTATATGTATAGCCTTCTGCAGCAACTGTCGGCTTCCAAACACCATGCCAGAACTGAAAGTGAGGATTTAATAATAATTATAGCTCGCTTCGCTCGCTTTTTAAAATCTATGGATCGTTTTGGTATACAGATGGTTATATAAATTTTATTTTTAAGACGAAATATTTTCTGTGCTTTCTACAGAATTATGGATCGAATTTTCTATATGTATAGCCTTCTGCATCAACTGTCGGCTTCTAACCACCATGCCAGAACTGAAAGTGAGGTTTTAATAATAAATGCAGCTCGCTTCGCTCGCATTCTAAAAGTTATGGATCGTTTTGTTATACAGATGGTTTTGCAGCAAAGTTATGTTTTTTTTTTCATGAAAATCTCGTGGATTTGTACATAGATCGAACTTTTTATATAGCTTTCTGCGAAAATTTTCGGTTTCCAACCACCATGGCTGGACTGAAAGTGAGGTTTTTAATAGTGGGTGTAGCTCGCTTCGCTCACATATTAAAATATCGCTAATCCGTAATACTAAAGAAATCACAGAAAAAATACATTTAAAAACAGAACTTTGTATAACTATATGTACATCAAAACGACTCATATATTTGAATACGCGAGCGATGTGAGCTACTCTCACCATTAAAACCGCACGTTCAGTCGAGGCATGGTGGTTGGAAACCGACAATTGTTGCAGAAAGCTATATAAAAAGTTCGATAAATGTAGAAATCCCAGACCGATTTCCATGAAAAAAACAAAACTTTGCAGAACTATCTGTACACCAAAAGGACCCATAGGTTTCATAAATCGAGCGAACGGAGCTGCTCCTATTATTAAAAGCTGAGCTTCACTTCTGGCATGGTGGTTGGAAGGCGACAGTTGCTGCAGAAGACTATATAGAAAATTCGATCTGTAATACTATAGAAATCGCGGAAAAAAATAGATTTTAAAACAGTATTTTTTCTAACTATCTGTATATCAAAACGGGTCATATATTTTAATACGCGAGCGAAGCGAGCTACACTCACCATTAAAACCACACTTTCAGTCGAGGCATGGTGGTTGGAAACCGACAACTGTTGCAGAAAGCTATATAAAAAGTTCGATCCATGTAGAAATCCCAGACCGATTTCCATGAAAAAAAAACAAAGCTTTGCAAAACCATCTGTACAGCAAAACGACTCATAGGTTTCATAAAGCGAGCGAAGCGAGCTACACCTATTATTAAAAGCTCATGGTGGTTGGAAGCCGACAGTTACTGCAGGAGGCTCTATAGAAAATTCGATTCGTAATACTATAGAAATCGCAGAAAAGTTCCATTTAAAAACAGAACTTTGTATAATAAGTATCTGTATATCAAAACGACTCACAGATTTTAATACGCGAGCGAAGCGAGCTACACTTACAATTAAAACCTCACTTTCAGTCCTGGCATGGTGGTTGGAAGCCGACCACTTTCTATAGAAGGTTATATAGAAAATTCGATCCGTAGTACTATAGAAATCACAGAAACAAATTTCATTTAAAAACAAAATTTACACAACCATTTGTACAACAAAACAACCTATAGATTTCAACAAGCGAGCTACACTCACTACTGCAACTACACTTTCCGTTTAGGCATGGTGGTTGGAAGCCGACAGCCGCTGCAGAAGGCTATATAGAAAATTCTTTTTGGTCTGCTTGGTCTCTTTCGTCTCTTTGCTCTTTTTGGCCCCTTTAGCCTCTTGGTATTTTTGGTCTCTTTGATGTGTTTCGTCTCTTTTATCGTTTTGGTCTCTTCGGTGTCTTTCGTTTCTTTGGTCTTTTTGGTCTCTATGGTTTCTTCGGTGTCTTTTTTCTCTTGGTCTGGTTAGCCTCTTTGGTGCATTTTGCCTCTTTGGTCTCTTTGGTCTCTTTCGTCTCTTTAGCCTATTTGGTCTTTGGTTTTCTTGGTTTCGTTCGTCTCTATGGTATCTTTCTTCTCCTTGGTTTTTGGCCTATTTGGAGTCCTTTGTCTCGTTGGACGCTTTTGTCTCTTCGGTGTTCTTTATCGCTTTGGTCTGTTTGGATTACTTCGTATCTTTGATCTCTCTAGTCTCTTTGGAATTCAATTTCTATTTTGTTAGTAAAAATCTTCTTGCATTCTTTTCTTTTTGACTCATTTAGCTTTAGTCTCCTTGATGTTCTTTTGTCTTTACAGACTTTTTGTAAATATTGAGTCTCTTTGGCCTCTCCAGTCTCCTAATATTTTTACTCTGTTTAGTTCTTTTAGTTTCTTTAAGTCTTTTGATCCCGATGTATCTTTAGTATTTTGTTCCGGTTTTTGGTCTTTAGCCTTTTTAGTAATTTTAGCCTCTTTAGTCCTTTTGGTTTATTTCGTCTCTTTGCTTTATTCGGGGTCTTTCCTCTCTTTGGTCTCTTTGATCTCTTTCATTGTTTTGGTCTCTTTTGGTATCTTTCATCTTTTTAGTCTTTTTGGTTTTTTCAGTGTCTTTTGTCTCTTTAGTCTCTTTAGCTTCTTTGGTATCTTTCGCCTCTTTGGTGTCTTTCCTCTCTTTGGTCTTTTTAGCCTTTTTGGTCTCTTTGGTCTCTTTCGTCTCTTTAGCCTATTTGGTCTTTTTAATCTCTTTAAGTTTATTGATCCCGATGTATCTTTGTATTCTATTCCAGCTTTTGGTTTCTTTGGCACATTTGATATCCTTAGTCTTTTTGGTCTGCTTGGTCTCTTTCGTCTCTTTGCTCTCTTTGGCCTCTTTAACCTCTTGGTATCTTTGGTGTCTTTGATGTGTTTTGTCTCTTTTATCGTTTTGGTCTCTTCGGTGTTTTTCGTTTCTTTGGTCTTTTTGGTCTCTTTGGTTTCTTCGGTGGCATTTGTCTCTTGGTCTGGTTAGCCTCTTTGGTCTCTTTGGTCTCTTTCGTCTCTTTAGCCTATTTGGTCTTTCTAGTCCCCTTGGTTTTCTTGGTTTCTTTCGTCTCTATGGTATCTTTCTTCTCCTTGTTTTTTTTGCCTATTTGGAGTCTTTTGTCTCGTTGGACGCTTTTGTCTCTTTGGTGTTCTTCATCGCTTTGGTCTGTTTGGATTACTTCGTATCTTTGATCTCTCTAGCCTCTCTAGAATTTTTGCAGATTTTGGTTTAATTCATACAATTCAATTTCTTTTATGTTAGTAAAAAATGTTCTTTCATTCTTTTCTTTTCCTGTGTCTTTGTGATTTATTTAGCTTTAGTCTCCTTGATGGCTTTTGTCTTTACAGAATTTTTTGTGAATATTGAGTTTCTTTGACTCTTCCAGTCTCCTGGGTCTCTTTAATATTTTTACTCTGTTTAGTCCTTTTAGTTTCCTTAAGTCTTTTTATTCCGATGTATTTTTAGTATTCTTTTCCGGCTTTTGGTCGCTTTAGCCTTTTTGGTATCTTTAGCTTCTTAAGTCTTTTTGGTCTCTTTCGTCTCTTTGCATTATTCGGTGTCTTTCGTCTCTTTTTGGTCTGCTTGGTCTCTTTCGTCTCTTTGACCCCTTTAGCCTCTTAGTCTCTTTGGTCTCTTTGATGTGTTTTGTCTATTTGGTCTTTTGAGTCTCTCTAGGTCTCTTTCGTCTCTTTAGCTGTTCTGGTGTCTTTGTCTCTTTGATCTCTTTAGTCTCTTTAGTCTCTGACGCTTCCTACGGTCGGGTTGCCTCCAGCGCCAGTTTTCTTTTACGTGGTACGCTCCACGGGACCACGGGTAGCTAAATCGGAGTACGGTGTACCATGGGTACCGTGGCTTATTCGAACCCCGGGAATTTCAGTAACTTCGTTACACATCTCTTTGGTTTCTTTAGACTCTTTGGTCTCTTTAGTGAAAAGTGATTTCTTTAATCTGCTTGGTTTTTCTGACCATTCTAGTTTTTGGTCTCTTTGGACTCTTCAGAATTTTTGTCCATTGATTATCGCCTTAATAAAGATGTAAAAGAAATGCACGCTATTTCTTAAAATTTTATTCAAAGAAGTAAAAGGGCAACAGCAATCTTTTAATGGTTCCAAGTGCCATTCCTTCAAAATTTCCTCTCGAAAAGCAACACCACAATCGGAAGAACCAACAGAGTTGCCACCAAAATCGGACGTTCAGCAGCACTCCAGTTACACAAATTTTCGCCGCACGTTGAGCAAACGTGCCGGTGGTGTTCGCCGTTCGCGCACCACGTTCTGAAAGTGTCTATTTCCGATTGCGGCAAGCATCCTTTGAGTCCTTCTCGTCTACCAGCTTGAACAGAACTGTCGAATTAAACATCGGTACAAATAAAATTTACCTGTTATGTAAAAATCAGTGAAGCACTGATAAGTTTCGTTGTCTTGTCTGTGAAAAGGACATTCAGTTTCTACTTGTGAGCGACACGCGGGACTTCCACAAGTGTAGCATCTCGTGACACCGCCCGCGTGTGCGCTCGCGACGATGACGACCAAGACGATCGTTAGGGACATGTCGTGGTGACATTTTGACAAGTGACTTGTCAGGCGTGAAATAGTTTGCAGCGATTTGATGAAAAAAAAAGTCGCTTTACTTTGCAACAACCTTATATTCAAACAACTCTGCACCACAGAATTAACATCAACAGCAAAAGCAACAGCGGCACAGACGCGGGCACCGCTCCATTGCACATATCAGCTTCGCATATAGTGCAGATGTGCTGACGATCTTCGCCGTTACGGCAGCCAAACAAGAAATTTCTGACTTCCGGTTTGTAGAGACACCCCCTACGGACCTCCTTGAGGTCGGCTTGAAAACAACCAGTTCACACCGTTGACGACAAGAGGTCGTTTCGCTTACCAGTAACGTGCCAATCGACGTAGCAGAGAAATTGGTCGGGATCGGTAATCTTCCCGGCCGCAAAACATACTTCCGGGATCGGTCTCTCGCAGTCCGAGTCGACGCAACCGTAGCACGTCTTCACTCCGCGGGATGTCGAAAGAACGGCGGCGAAAATCAGAGCCGAAGATAAAAACATTTCTGAAACGTCAGAGATCGTGCCGTTACTACGAGATCGAAGTGTCAAAGATGTTGTCACAATCACTCTTCGTCATCGTCTTCTGCCTCACGCAGACCAAAAGCGGAGCGCTAAGATGCTATACGTGCCAGCACGGCTGCGAAGAACCATCTGACACTACTTGTTCTGACGGCGAAAAGTGGTGCTTCAGTGCTGCTCAGGTGACAGGTGGTGTTAACATACGATTAGAATCTAATTTTTGACGTTTCTTTCTGTAGCTAGAGAGATAGAGTATCAGAAAAAGTGTTTGGGGGAAGTGGATTTTCCACAAACGGAAAGTTATTGCAAACGGAGAGAACTTAATGGGACGAAGATTATCGTTCTCTGCAAGATTTGCGATGAGGATTATTGTAACGGAGCTGTTCAGTCTGCACGCGCGTCGACAAAGATTTTTCTTCTAAACGTATCTTATCTTCTCATTAGAAGTTTGTAAATAGTTTGTGCTTATCTTATTGTTAATAAAAAAAAATGTACCTAAATCTCTTTGAGTGTCTGAAGTCTTTTTGGTCTCCTTGGTCGAGCTTTTCGCTTTTTCTAGCCTCTTGGTTTCTTTAGTCTCTTTTGGTTTTCTGGGCTTCTGCTTTAGTCTGATTATTAGTCTCTATGGTCTATTTCTTAGGTCTTAACGAGTCTTCGTAAGTATTTATTTTTATCAGTGTATTTAGTTCTCTTGGTCACTTTGGTTCCCCTAGTGTCTCTACAGTCTCTATAGACTTTTTGGTATTTCAATTTTTTGAGTCTTTTCAATGCCTCTCGTTTTTCGGCCTCTTCGGTCTCTCTAGTCTCTATTTCTGGCTCTAGAGTCAATTTAGTCTCTTAAGTTTTGTTGGTCTATCAAGACTATTTCTTTTCTTTTTTTTGTGTAATTATTTTTTGTCTCCCTGATTTGTCTAATGTTATTCTTTAATCGATTTAGTTTGTTTACTTTCTTTTGTCTTTGAACTACCTTTAAGTTTCTTTGGTGTTTACACCATCTCCATGGTGCTTACAGATTTCTTTAATCTTTTACGTCTTTGAAAGAAGTTTTTAGGTTTCACTGTTTTTTGTTCTCTGTAATGTTTTGAGGTTATTTATTAGTCCCTTTATTCTCTTTGGTTTCTTTAGTCTCTTTGGTCTTTTTGGTCTCTTTGGTCTCTTTGTTTTTTTAGGCTTTTTGGGCTCTCTCTTTATTTGCTGTGATCTGTCATCTTTTACTCTCTTTAATAGTCTTGGTCTCTATATTATCTTAATTTCTTTGTTTAGTTTCTTTAGTCTGTTCGATTTTTGAAAGAGGTTTTTCCAAGCTCTATCTTTTATTGTCTGTTGTCTATTTAAGACTCTCAATTCTCTTGTGTCTATTTAGATTTTCCGTATTTTTATCTTCTTTAGTCCCTTTAATATTTACGCTTTTTATTCCCATACCAATTTTTCTGATATTTTTTGTCATTTAAGTTACTTTGTTTGGTTGTCTTTTTTTGTTTTTTTTTTTGTCTTGTTATTTTTTGTCTCTGATTTGTCTAATTTATTAATCTATTTAGTCTTATTAGTTTATTTTATCTGTGAACTACCTTTAGATTTCTTTGCTGTTTATATGATTTTTGGTCCCTGCTCTCTTTGGTCTCTCTACTATCTTCATGAGCTTTATAGATTTCTTTAATCTTTCAGTTTTTTGTTCTTTGTCATCTTTTGAGGTTCTTTAGTCCCTTTGGTCCCTTATTTAGTCCCTTTAGTCTCTTTTCTCTCTTTGGTTCTTTTGGTCTCTTTGTTTTCTTTGGTCTCTTTAGCTCGTTTGGTGTTTTTCGCCTCTTTGGTCTCTTTAGCCTCTTTAGTCTTTTTGGTCTCTTTCGTCCCTTTAGCGTATTTGGTCTTTTTAGTCTCTTTAACTCTTTTGATTTCGATGTATCTTTAGAATTCTGTTCCGGTTTTTCGTCTCTTTGGCTTTTCTGGTATCTTTAGCCTCTTTAGGCTTTTTAGATTCTTTAGTCCCTTTAGTCTTTTTGGTCTATTTGGTCTCTTTAGTCTGTTTAGCCTCTTTAGCCTATTTGGTCTTTTTAGTTTCCTTGGTCTCCTTGGTTTATTTCGTTTCTATGGTATCTTTCTTCTCTTTGATTACTTTGATCTCTTTGGTCTTTTTAGTCTCTGCGGTCTCTTTGGTCGCGTTGGTCTTTCTACTATGTTCATGAGCTTTGTCGATTTCTTTAATCTTTTAGGCCTTTGAAAGAAGTTTTTGGGTTTCATTGTTTTTTGTTCTTTGTAATCTTTTGAAGTTCTTTAGTCCCTTTAGTCCCTTTTCTCTCTTTGGTCTCCTTGGTCTATTTGGTCTCTTTGGTTTTATTGGTCTCTTTGGTCTCTCTACTATCTTCATCATCTTTGTAGATTTTCTTAATCTTTTAGGCCTTTGAAAGAAGTTGAGATTCTTTAGTCCCTTTGGTCTCTTTGGTCTTTTTGGTCTCTTTGGTCTTATTGATCTCTTTGGTCTCTTTGGTCTCTCTGGTCTCTTTGCTTTCTTTGGTTTCTTTGGTCTTTCTGGTCTCTTTGGTCTCTGTGGTCTCTCTGGTCTCTTTGGTCACTTTGGTCTCTTTGTTCTCTTTGGTCTCTTTGGTCCTTTTGGTCGCTTTGGTTTTTTTGGTCTCTTTGGTCTTTTTGGTCTCTTTGGTCTCTTCGGTCTCTTCGATCACTTCGATCTCTTCGATCTCTTCGTCTCTTCGGTCTCTTCGGTCTCTTCGGTCTCTTTGGTCTCTTTCGTCTCTTTGGTCTCTTTGGTCTCTTTGGTCTCTTTGGTCTCTTTGGTCTCTTTGATTTCTTTGGTCTTTTTGGTCTCTTTTGTGTTTGTGGTCTCTCTGGTCTTTTTGGTTACTTTGGTCTCTTTGTTCTTTTTGGTTTCTTTGGTATTTTTGGTCTCTTTGGTTTTTTTGGTCTCTTTGGTCTTTTTGGTCTCTTTGGTCTCTTGGGTCTCTTCGGTCTCTTCGATCTCTTCAGTCTCTTCGGTCTCTTTGATCTCTTTGGTCTCTTTCGTCTCTTTGGTCTTTTTGGTCTCTTTGGTCTCTTTGGTTTCTTTGGTCTCTTTGGTCTCTTTGGGCTTTTGGTTTCGTTGGTCTTTCTACTATCTTCATGATCTTTGTAGATTTCCTTAATCTTTTAGGCCTTTGAAAGAAGTTTTTAGGTTTCATTGTTTTTTGTTCTCTGTAATCTTTTGAGGTTTCTTAATCCCTTTAGTTACTTTAGTCCCTTTAGTCCCTATGATTTCGCTGGTTAATTTGGTCTCTTTGGTCTCTTTGGTCTCTTTGTTCTATCTCGTCTCTCTGGTCTCTGTGGTCTCTCTGGTCTCTTTGGTCACTTTGGTCTCTTTGTTCTCTTTGGTCTCTTTGGTCTATTTGGTCTCTTTGGTCTCTTTGGTCTCTTTGGTTTTTTTTTGGTTTCTTTGGTCTTTTTGATCTCTTTGGTCTCTTTGGTCTCTTTGGTTTTTTTTGGTTTCTTTGGTCTTTTTGATCTCTTTGGTCTCTTTGGTCTCTTCGATCTCTTCGGTTTCTTCGGTCTCTTCGGTCTCTTTAGTCTCTTTGGTCTCTTTCGTCTCTTTGGTCTTTTTGGTCTTT
The DNA here is from genome assembly GCA_963583935.1 of Diaperis boleti. Lineage (NCBI taxonomy): Eukaryota > Metazoa > Arthropoda > Insecta > Coleoptera > Tenebrionidae > Diaperis > Diaperis boleti. The sequence continues at coordinate 80,493,566 of OY757244.1, read as the reverse complement.
TTGGTCTCTTTGATCTCTGTGGTCTCTCTTGTCTTTTTGGTTACTTTGGTCCTTTTGTTCTTTTTGGTTTCTTTGGTATTTTTGGTCTCTTTGGTCTCTTTGGTCTTTTTGGTCTCTTTGGTCTCTTCGGTCTCTTCGGTCTCTTCGGTCTCTTCAGTCTCTTCAATCTCTTCAGTCTCTTCGGCCTTTTTGGTCTTTTTGGTCTTTTTGGTCTCTTTGGTCTCATCGGTCTCTTCGGCCTCTTTGGTCTCTTTGTTTCTTTGGTCTTTTTGGTCTCTTTGGTATCTTTGGTCTCTCTGGTCTCTTTAGTCTCTTTCGTCTCTTTGGTCTCTTTGGTCTTTTTGGTCTCTTTGGTCTCTTTGGTTTTTTTTGGTTTCTTTGGTCTTTTTGATCTCTTTGGTCTCTTTGGTCTCTTCGATCTCTTCGGTTTCTTCGGTCTCTTCGGTCTCTTTAGTCTCTTTGGTCTCTTTCGTCTCTTTGGTCTCTTTGGTCTTTTTGGTCTCTTTGATCTCTGTGGTCTCTCTTGTCTTTTTGGTTACTTTGGTCCTTTTGTTCTTTTTGGTTTCTTTGGTATTTTTGGTCTCTTTGGTCTCTTTGGTCTTTTTGGTCTCTTTGGTCTCTTCGGTCTCTTCGGTCTCTTCGGTCTCTTCAGTCTCTTCAATCTCTTCAGTCTCTTCGGCCTTTTTGGTCTTTTTGGTCTTTTTGGTCTCTTTGGTCTCATCGGTCTCTTCGGCCTCTTTGGTCTCTTTGTTTCTTTGGTCTTTTTGGTCTCTTTGGTATCTTTGGTCTCTCTGGTCTCTTTAGTCTCTTTCGTCTCTTTGGTCTCTTTGGTCTTTTTGGTCTCTTTGGTCTCTTTATTTTTTTTTTTTGTTTGTCTTTCTACTATCTTCATGATCTTTGTAGATTTCCTTAATCTTTTAGACCTTTGAAAGAAGTTTTTAGGTTTCATTGTTTTTTGTTCTCTGTAATCTTTTGAGGTTTCTTAATCCCTTTGGTTGCTTTAGTCCCTTTAGTCCCTTTAATTTCGTTGGTTAATTTGGTCTCTTTGGTCTCTTTGGTCTCTTTGTTCTATCTCGTCTCTCTGGTCTCTGTGGTCTCTCTGGTCTCTTTGGTCACTTTGGTCTCTTTGTTCTCTTTGGTCTATTTGGTCTCTTTGGTCTCTTTGGTCTCTTTGGTCTCTTTGGTATCTTTGGTCTCTCTGGTCTCTTTACTTTATGTGGTTTCTTTGGTCTTTTTGGTCTCTTTGGTCTCTGTGGTCTCTCTGGTTTTTTGGTCAGTTTGGTCTTTTTGTTCTCTTTGGTTTTTTTGGTCATTAGTCCCTTTAGACCCTTTGGTCTCGTTGGTCTATTTGGTCTTTTTGGTCTCTTTCGTCTCTTTGTTCTCTTTGGTCTCTTTGGTCTTTTTGGTCTCTTTGGTTTTTTTGGTCTCTTTGGTCTTTTTGGTCTCTTTGGTCTCTTCGGTCTCTTCGATCACTTCGATCTCTTCGGTCTCTTCGGTCTCTTCGGTCTCTTCGATCTCTTCGGTCTCTTCGATCTTTTCGGTCTCTTTGGTCTCTTTAGTCTCTTTCGTCTCTTTGGTCTCTTTGGTTTTTTTGGTCTCTTTGGTCTCTTTATTTTTTTTTTATTTTTTTTGTCTTTCTACTATCTTCATGATCTTTGTAGATTTCCTTAATCTTTTAAACCTTTGAAAGAAGTTTTTAGGTTTCATTGTTTTTTGTTCTCTGTAATCTTTTGAGGTTTCTTAATCCCTTTGGTTGCTTTAGTCCCTTTGGTCTCGTTGGTTAATTTGGTCTCTTTGGTCTCTTTGGTTTATCTCGTCTTTCTGGTCTTTGTGGTCTCTCTGGTCTCTTTAGTCCTTTTGGTCACTTTAGTCCCTTTAGTCCCTTTGGTCTTGTTGGTCTATTTAGTCTCTTTGGTCTTTTTGGTTTCTTTGGTCTATCTCGTCTCTCTGGTCTTTGTGGTCTCTTTGGTCACTTTGGTCTCTTTGGTCTTTTTGGTCTCTTTGGTCTCTCTGGTCTCTTTGCTGTATTTGGTTTCTTTGGTCTTTTTGTTCTCTTTGGTTTCTTTGGTACTTTTGGTCTCTTTGGTTTTTTGGTTTCTTTGGTCTTTTTGATCTCTTTGGTCTTTTTGGTTTCTTCGGTCTCTTCAATCTCTTCGGTTTCTTCGGTCTCTTCGGTCTCTTTGGTCTCTTTGGTCTCTTTCGTCTCTTTGTTCTCTTTGGTCTCTTTGGTTTCTTTGGTCTCTTTGGTCTCTTTGGTTTTTTTGGTTTCGTTGGTCTTTCTACTATCTTCATGATCTATGTACATTTCCTTAATCTTTTAGGCCTTTGAAAAAAGTTTTTAGGTTTTATTCTTTTTTGTTCTCTGTAATCTTTTGAGTTTTTTTAATCCCTTTGGTTGCTTTAGTCCCTTTAGTCCCTTTGGACTCGTTGGTCAATTTGGTCTCTTTGGTCTCTTTCGTCTGTTTGGTCTTTTTAGTCACTTTAGTTTTTTTAGTCCGTTCGATTTTTGAAAGAGGTCTTTCCAGACTTTATTTTTGTTGTCTCTTGTCTTTTAATACTCTTAAGTCTCTTGTGTCTAATTAGTCTTTTTGGTAGTGTTTTTTTTCTTTTATATCTGACTACATTTAAGTTTCTTTGTTGTTCTTGGTCTCCCTATTATCTTTTAGGTCTTTGAAAGAAATTTTTAAGTTTCATTAATTTTTGGTTTCCTCTAATCTTTCGAGGTTTGGTCCTTTTAGCTGCTTTAGTCCTTTTAATCTCTATAATCTGTCTTTTTAGTCTCTTTTTTTCTGTGATATCTAATCTTTTTAGTCTTTTAAGTAGAGTTGGTTGGTCCCTTTTGTATCTTTAGAGCCATTTATTCAGCTTCTATATCTTTATGTTTTAAATCTTCTTATTGTATTCAAAGTCTTGTCTTTAGTTTCGTTAGTTTTCTATTTTATTTTTTTATTCTCTTTGGCACTTTTATTATTTTTTTATCTGTAGCCTCCTCAGTGTCGGTATTTTTTGTAGTTTTAATACTTTTGGTAGTAGCGTCTTTTTCGTGTATTCTTTCTTTTTTAAATAGTTCGGTTTTTTGAGTTTCTACTGTTTTGAATATTTCTTACAGCCTATTTAGCCCCTTTAGTCTCTTTGGTCTGTTTTGTTATTGTGATCTGTAGTGCCCCATTTTTTGTTCTCTCTTTTCCTTTTAGGCTCTATAGTCTCTTTAATCTTTCTTTGTCTTCAAGGTCTTCAGTCTTTAGCATCGGTAGTTTTTTTTATTCTATTTTGTTTTTTCGAAATTTTTTCTCGTTTTTATACTTTTGGTAGCTACCGCTCTTTTCTTGTATTTCTTCTTTTTGTTCATGTTTAAGTTTTTTTTTGTTGGTGTTTGCAGTCTATTTAGTTCTATTAGTTCCTTTGGTTTGTTTAGTTCTTTTAGTCCCTTTTGTCACTTTAGTCTCTTTGCTCTCGTAGTCTCTTCAGGCTTTTTGGTCTTCTTAATCCGTTTGGTGTTTAATTCTCTATAGTCTCTTAAGTGTTTCCAATCTTTTCAGTAATCCTAAACGTCTGGTGTTTTTTGGTTCAGCAATGAGTCGTGGCATGTGGTTGACAGTACGTCATAGTCATCTAGAACTGGACTGTTATCAGGCCGGATTAAATACTAAGTAGGAAAGCAACAAATAAGTAACGCAGAGACCGCCGAAATTCGGCGACAAAGCGAAAGCACCTGTCTCGGCGACGGCGTAGGGGCCCGCCGCCGCAAACCGCCGCACTAAGCGCGTAAATAAAAAGCGCCGTAAAAATGCATGCAAATTTTATACGCGCAGTCTTGCTCGAATTTCTATAAACACATGCAAAACAGCGGCAATTTATTGCCGTTACATTGTATGTGCGGCCGCTTGTGTACATAATAACCTTATTTTCGTCCACATATCCAGCGAAAACTGTCATCGCGAGCCGAGAAAAATTCTTGCTGTTTTTCATGGTTAATGTCTCGAAATGTTTCCCTGCTCTGCATGCAAAAAAATATTCCTAGTTTTCGAGGGTAATTTTACCTGATGTATTGTTGGTTGCAGAGCAGAGGCTAAATCTGATGACATTTTTAAAAATTAATTTATGCAGTGGCGACTATTTTGTATTTTTTAAATGGGTTTCATTTAAAGGCTGAGGCTCAAGAAATAGAAGTACTCAAAAAATTAATTAATTAAAAAGGTCGATACGGAAGACAGTAAAGAGACCAGAAAGACTGAATAATAACAGAAGAGACTAAAAAGCCTGAACAAAAAAGAGTCCGGAAAGACAGATCGAACAGATTAAAGAGACTAAAAATATAAAAGTTGAATAAATGCACTAGAGTGAACAAAGAGTTACAAAATAAACTAGAGAGCTCTACCATACTAAAGAGACTAAAAAGATTTTAAAATTAGAGAAATCAGAACGATAATAATTATTATACAAGTTACAGAACTTTACAAACTAAAAAACATAAAAAACTAAAGATATAAAACAAACTAAAGAGACCAAAAAAAGCTACTAGAAATCACAAAGGTCAAAGATACTAAAGAGACTATATTTTGTCAGATTTATTTCAAATTACAGATTTCTAGAAAGACTGACAAATATTTGACGATTTTTTAAATTCCAAAATTGTCTGAAAAGAAACTGAAAAATTGACGTTTTTCCTAATGTGCATTTTCTGTCGTATCTTAACATTTATGGACCTCCTGAATCCAAAACTGCCACAAGCTTCGACGTACGATCTTTCTTTCAAAAATTAGCATTCCGGTTTTGAAACCTCATTTAATTACACAACTCAAAAACTGAGTGCAATCTCCGAAATATAAAAAGTTTTTAGTTCTTCGAATGGAATTGTCTGAACTCTAATATATGACACACATATTTCTTTAACCATCAGCGTAGTCTTTCACCACTTTGTGATTCCCATGACAGTTTTTACGAAAATTGGAATTCTACTCTACGTCTTGTTGATTTTATCTCCGCACGGTTTTATCGGTAAGATGCAAATTATGCCGAAGGTAAGTTCGGAAGTGTAAGTAGATTCTTAACACTGTAAGTATGCGCGGTAGCACGTTACAGGGAAGTTAATTATGCAAAAATCTATTATATTACCAAGGCTGGAAGTTCGCCGGAGGGCGGAGTCGCTTCGTCGAGTGGTAGAGTTTCAGCACAAACTTAGGTATATTAGGCTTCCGCGGATGCTCCGTTGATTATTTACTGTAAATTGTAGCAGGGATTCCTGTATTACCGAGCTAAAGGTAAACACGTGGTAGAGAGGTTAAGTAGCGAAAAATAGAGAAATAGAAGGTGATATAAAGAAAAAATTTGAGAAGATATCGAGAAAAGCGAGAAGAGGTATTAGAGAAAGGTAGGAAGAAAGAATTGGGCAGGGAAGAGGAGATATAGTCAGGAAAAAGAATAAATCGGCGAAGCCGGAAGATAACGACATCTAGGAGGCGCCACAGGAAGCGGATGAACAAAGACGATAGAAACCGCTCGCTCAGTCAGGGAAGCCTGGACTCTTACCCGGAGGAAAGGAAAAGAAAGAGAAAAGAGGAGGGTAGAACAGAAAAACAAGAAGATTAGGAAGAGAAATTTTTTCAGAAAAGTAAAAAGACGGCGAGGTCTCCTGGAATAAAGAAAATACAGAAGACATCAGAGAAAGAGAAGGAAACGGACACAGAGATGGAGAAAAAAATATTGGAGCTGTTGCAAGAGTTGAAGGAGGAGATGAAAGAAATAAGACGAGAAAACAAGGAACTCAAGAGAGAGATAGAGAGGCAGAGAGAAGAATTTAAAGAGAAGGAGTAGAGATGGGAAGGAGAGAGAGACTGCTAAAAGGAGAGAGTGGAAAAGCTGGAACAGAGAATGGAAATCGAAGAGAGAAGAAAGAGGAAGAACAACATCGTGATAACAGGATGGGACGGGGAAAGAAAAAGTCATGTAAAAAAAGAGGATGTAGAGAAGTTTTTGAAGGAAAATGTAGAGGATTATTATTTTTATTATTCTTAAGGGGCGCGGTTCAGACGGTGTTTCATGAGACAGCAGTGTCCCGTGAAGAGTCCAACTACCTTTCTCAGTTGTCTCCTGCTGAATCTCAGGATTTCTTCTGACCGCTTTTTCGACGGGCCTTCCATGAACATCCGCGATTGCCTCTGTCCAGGAATGTTATTCCAATGGATGTGGTGTTCTCTGTTGATATAGCCCTGAATCACCCTTTTTGCAGTCTCATGTGCGATCCCACAAGTGGGCTGTGGGCCTATCAAAGGTGTTTTTGCTCCCTCTTTGGCTAGGAGGTCAGCTTTTTCATTTCCTTCAAATCCCTTGTGTCCCGGCACCCACCACAGAGTCACTCTGTTGTGTTTTGCCGGTTCCACAAGCGATTCGAGACATTCTTTCACAACTCTGGAGCGTACTTCGACACTCTCCAGAGCTTTAAGCGCTGCCTGACTGTCAGTCATAATGTGGATCCGCCTGTTTGCACAGCCCCTCCTCATTATTTCCCCGGCACAGATGTCAATCGCAGTGATTTCTGTTTGGAACACGGTTGCCAAGGAGCCCAGGTTGATGCTCATGTCATCCCCCGGTGCTTCTCCCGCTACCCCTGCCCCAGTGCTCTTTGTTGTTTTGGACCCATCCGTGTACCAGATGGTTCCGTTGTTACTCCTCAGTTTCCGGGTATCGACCCTCTCCTCCCTTCTCGGTATGACTACCACGAAAGGGTTTACAAAAGTCATACTCTGTCCTGAGTCGGTCCGATTGCATGCTCAGCACGCAATCGTTCCGTATTTTACCAAATATCTCGGTGTGGTATCCCCTTCTAACGTGGGTCTTGCCATATCCGGCACTTACAAGCCTGTATGCTGCCTTGATTGCCTCCGATTTCACCAAAAGGTGTAGCGGAGGGAGGTTCAGGAGCACTTCCATGGCTGCGGTAGGCGTTGTATTCATTGCTCCAGTTATTCCAAGGCAGGCAAGTCTTTGCAGCTTGCCACCAAATTATCGAAGAGTATGTTACCGTGGGAATTATGACCTTGGTGTAGAGCCAATGAACCATTTCTGGTTTTAATCCCCACGTCTTTCCCACCATGCCTCTACAGGCCCATAGAGCCCGAGTAGCCTTAGTGGTGATGTATTCTAGATGGGGTTTGAAACCAAGTTTGGTATCTAGCATTAGTCCCAAGTACTTGACTTCTTTTCCTATCCGCAATTCTTTTCCCCACAGTCGGAGCCTCTTCAAATCGATGAGATTCCTCCTTCTTGTGCAGACCATGACTTCAGTCTTATCGAGGTTAACGGACAGCTGTTTCTCAGTGCACCATGTCTCGACGACTGTCAGAGCCCGCTGCATCATTTCTGATACAGCCCCTCCGAACTTGCGCTTACGAGTATGGTGATATCGTCCGCATATCCTTGTGCGTGAACTCCTGTCTGCTCCAGGTTCCCCAGGAGGTCGACCACGAGTGACCACAATAAAGGCGATAAAACGCCTCCCTGTGGGCACCCTCTGGCCGCCACCACCCCCCTAGTCACCGGGCCGATGATGCATGAAATCTCTCTGCCCTTTAAGGCCGAGTCGATCCATTCCACTACCACAGGGGCTATACCCCGCCTCTTAGTTGCTTTCGCAATAGAGTTGAATGAGGTGTTATCGAAAGCACCCTCTATGTCCAGAAAGGCCCCCAACGCAATCTCTCGATTTTCCAGGGTTCCTTCTATCCTACGAGTAAGCTCGTGGATGCTCATCTCGCATGATTTTCCAGATTGATAGGCAAACTGGTACCGATGTAAAGGGGCGTTTATCAGAACATCGTCCCTGATATACCTGTACATCAGTTTCTCCAAGGTCTTAAGGAGAAATGATGTTAGGCTTATTGGTCGAAAGGATTTCGCCCGGGCGTATGATTCTCGCCCTGGTTTTGGTATAAATACCACTTTCACTTTCTTCCAGCCCATTGGCACGTACTTCAAGGCCAGGCTGGCCCTGAGTAATGCGAACAGGGGGGAGGCTAATTCCTCGAATCCCTGTTGAAGCATCAGCGGAAGAATTCCGTCGATTCCTGGAGATTTGAATGGTTTGAAAGATTTCACTGCCCATCCAAGTTTTGTTTTGTTAACCAGCCTATCGGCAAGTTTCCACTCCTCCCTGGACGCCCGATAAATCGGTATGTCTAGGTTTAGAGTGTTTGTTGCATTTGCCGAGAATACACTCCCCGGGAAGTGTGTCTCTAGAAGGAGTTCCAGAGACTCCTCACTCGACTCAGTGTATCCCCCATGAGGTCTTTGCAGAGTTCCAATCTTACCCCGATTGTCCCTCAGCAAGGCTTTCTGGAGTCTGGCACATTCAGGAGTTCTTTCGATCTCCTCACAGTGCCTCCTCCATGAGGTGTTTTTCGCCTTCCTCACTGCGTAACCATATTCTAGACGGGAAGTCTTGTATTCTTCCCATCTCCCAGTCCTTTTGGCCCTGTTAAACGATCTCCGTACTTCCCTTCTCATCTCGGAAAGTTCACGGTTCCACCACTTGGTCTCCCGTTTGACCTTTCTCTCTCTGAGTGGGCAGTTGTTCTCATAAGCTCTCCTTATGGCTGCTGTAATGCATTCGTTCATTATTTCAACTCCCGCCGGAGTTTGAGGTCTCTCTAGTTCCTCTCTGTAGAGTTGCCAGTCACAGTTTCTTGGATTTCTGTACCTTTCGACCGTCTCCGGCGGGGATTCAATATCGAATCTTACGTACCTGTGATCCGAGAGCGTAGGTTCAGATGAAACATGCCACTCACGAATAACTCGGCACACGAACGGCGTACCTATCGTTATATCGATAACCTCCTGCCTTGTCGCGGTGATAAAGGTAGGTTCGTTACCGCGGTTTACTACTCTAGCTTATTACTAATAATAAATTCTAAAAGTGACTCACCTCTTCTGTTGGTCCCTGAACTTCCCCACACTATATGATGGGCGTTGGAATCACAGCAGAGCACTAGCTGCGTGTTGGTTTCTTCGCAGTATTCTACCAGTCGTCTAACCTCTGATGTTGGGGGTTGTCCCGCTTGATCGTATGGTAGGTATGCGGATCCGATTATTATTTCTCTCTCGCTTCCTGCCATAGTGATTTTTATCTTGCCTGCCATGAGGTCCTGACCACTAAACCCCCACATTGGCAGTGTATTCGTCTTTGTCTTTGCAAGTATGCAAGCTCTTGGATGACTTCCTCCCGGTGCTAAGAGCTCCCATTCATTCCCCATCCTGAGTCCTCTAATCTGGTCCCTATATACCCATGGTTCCTGAATCAGCACGATATCAATATCGCTATTAGTTATGTATCTTTGCAGAGCAGCTGACGCCGCCTTGCAGTGATGCATGTTTATCTGTAAGGCCCTGAAGATGCCCGCGTTTTTCTTCATCCCCTCGGATGACACAAGGGTCCTATTCGGCCCCTTGTTCGTCTCCTTGGGATTCGGGTGTCGGATCGGGAGTATTCCTTGCGGACCCCCCCTCCTCAACCTCCCTCCCTTCGGATTCTTGCCTACCTCTCCCCAGGGCTTTAAACACCACCCTGGAGAGATTCAGGTATGGCTTGCATTGCAGCGCCTCCCGGATTTTAGTCCAGGAGTGCTCATCCAGTAGGATGATAAGTTGCTGTCCCCTGGGGTCCAGCCTCCTATTCACTACTGACCAGCTTTCTGTCTTAAGACCTGGATTTTGTGTCTTAAGACGCCGCAACACGACTTCCGGTTCCTGTTCAGGCCCCGGAATCCATGTCATCACCCTCACGGGTTTCGGGACGTCCTTAGTGTCGACAACACTAAGTTCCGCCCCTTCCCAGGGTACGCTACCTGAAATTTACGGCGGAGAACCTGGGTGCAGGCTCCCCTTCTTGTATTTCGTCCAGAGCCTGAATCAGAGCGGTCTTGATCAGATCCGCTTGATCCTCGCTGAGGACGTTTGCTGGATATCCATGCGGCAAAATTGCCATCTGGATATCCGACACGGCCGCCGCATGATACAGTGGGCCTGGTAGGCCCACCCCTCCTTTTTGGCGGACGTGTTTTGTCGCTGGGAGTACCCTCCGGCAGTCGTCGGCGTTTTTTGCCCCCGACTGCCGGAGAATTCGTTATGCCGTTTTGGTTTTCTCTTTCGGTCTCCATAAATGGTCCCACGAGTAGGAGGGAAAGGGTGGTCACTATGCGCAGTGCCCTCTGTACGCATAGAAGGCCACATTCAACAGGGTTCGCCTGGTGCCCTGAGGTTTGCCGCTAGTGGCCGAGCTGCCCCCCGGCCATGCATCTTTTCGGCGCGCGCAATACCTTAAGATTGGGGAGGTTTTTATAGTGGTACCTCATCCACGCGGCCAGACAATGAAGCCAAGCCCCCGTGCCCCTTGCCTGCACTACCCCCACCATGTGTGGAGGGTCGTTGCACAGGTCAGGCGGTTTACGGTATGTGTCGCGAGCTGGTCCGCGGCGAGAGGCTTTCGTTCGGCGCAGCAAGGGTTTTAGACCTTGGTCCTCCCTACTAACCCCCCACTAACTAAAGTCCGTGAAGACTCTAGCCATTCTCTTATCCGCCACCTGGAGACGCGCCTGGTAGGTAGCTCAACCCCCAGAAATGTAGAGGATAGTAAAATAAAATATTGTTAACTAAGAAGTATGGCGAAGGAAAAAAGGGAAGAAGGGAAAGAAGTAAGAGTGGGATACAGGAAATTAATAGTGGACGGGGAGCAATGGAGATGGAATGAAAAGGAAGAGAGACTAGAGGTTTTCCAATAAGAAGAAGAAGGGGAGGAGGGAAAAAGGGGGACAACGGCAAAGTAAAAAGGACAATGAAACGGGAAAAAAGAAACAAAGAAGGAAGTAGGAGGGAAACTAAGGAAGGAAGGGGGAAATCAAAGAAGGTAACGAGAAAAACAGGGGTGAGAAGAAGATTTTTGGGACCATGTGAAGGAGTTCGATATTGTTGGATTAACAGAAAAATGGTCAGAAAGCTGGGAAAAAATAGAAAAAAAGGAATTCAAGTGGGAATGGCAAGGGGCGAGAAGGGGAAAGAAAAAAGGAAGAGCAGCAGGGGGAATAATAACAGGGGTAAAAAAAGGAATAAAAGAGAATTCTAAAAAGAAGGGAGAAGAGGAAGGTCACATGGTGAGAAACGTTAAAATAGACAGTAAATGGTGGAAAATAGTGACAGTGTACAGCAAAGAGATGAAAGAAACAATAAGCAAGATAGAAGAAACATTAAAAGACAACAGGGAAGAATGTCTGCTTCTGGGAGGGGATTTCAACGGGAGAACTGGGGAAAAAGGAGCCAGGGATTAGGAAGAAGAGAGAGGAGAGGGAAAAAGAAAATCCAAAGACAAGAAAGAAAACGCGGAAGGGAAGAAGTTGATGGAATGGATAGAAGAAAAAGGATGGGAAGTGCTGAATGGAAACAAACAAGAAACGGAATGGGGATACAATAGGAAAATGGTTGTCATTTCGAACCGGTTTGTCAACCATGCGGTCAAAAAGGTAAATTTCAGCATATATTTTGGTGTAACTCTCAATTTGGATTGATGTTCTTTGCTGGTATAACGCTTCTTTGTGACTAAGAAGCTTATGGTTTTGGCACCGTTTGTGAGTGCGGTGGGCGGGCGGGCCGCCCTGTCTACAATACTCATCCGCTGACTAAATGGTTGAGAAATGACAACCACAAATACATTTAACTGTTATAATGAGCCCTTCGTCTCACCTTGAATAACAGTTAAAAACACATCTGGATTATTAATTATTTCATTAATTTTTTCGGTGATTCTGAGCCTTAATTCTTGTAAATTATGAAGGGGCGTTCGGTAAATGGAATTTTTTAAATAAGGCCAAAAAAAAAGTCCGCAGGTCGCAAGATCTTGGAGGCCAGATATTTTCTGTGTTCCGACTAATAAGTCTGTTATCAAAGAACAATTGTGGTCCTGCTGATTGTGCTATAGCCCCATCTTGTTGAAAATAGCCAAGTACCGATTCGTCATCATAATGTTCGTTAATAAAAGTTTCCATGCTTCTGGGAGGGGATTTTAACGGGAGAATTGGGGAAAGAGGAGCCAGGGATTGGGAAGAAGAGAGAGGAGAGGGAAAAAGAAAATCCAAAGACAAGAAAGAAAACGCGGAAGGCAAGAAGTTGATGGAATGGATAGAAAAAAAAGGATGGGAAGTGCTGAATGGAAACAAACAAGGGGACGAAGAAGGAGGATGGACCTACATAGGCGGTAGAGGAGAGACGGTGATAGACTACGGAATAGTAAACCAAGAAGCATGGGTAGAAGTCGAAGAATTCAGAATAGGGGAAAGAGTAGAGTCAGACCATTTCCCTATGGAGATAAGTATAGGAAGGAGGAGAGAGAAGAGAGGAGGAGAAGAAAAAATAGAGGAAATGCGGAAGGTGATAAGTAAAGTATGGGACGAGCAAGGGGTGGAAGAGTATAAGAGAAGACTGGACAAAGCAAGATTTAAAAAACAAGAGGTAGGGAAAATGGAGAAAGAATTAGTAGAAATATTGGAAAAAGCAGCGACAAAAAGAGAAATAACAGTAAGAGGTGGAGGAACAAAAAGAAAAACAAAACAAAAAGGAAGCAATAAAAGAACTAAGAAAGTGGAGAAAAACTAAAGGGAACAGAAGTGGCTTTTTAGAAGCGAAAAGAAGATACAGAGAGACATGCAGGGAGAAGAAGAGGCAGAAGAAGGAGAGAGAGGAGGAAGAGATAAAAGCAATAAGAACAGAGAAGGAGGTATGGAACTATATTAATAGAGAGAGAAAGAAAAAAGAAAATGGGAGCGAGGAGATAACGATGAATGAGTGGGAGGAGTACTTCATGAGGCTGCTGGAGGGAGAAAAGGAAAAAAAGAAGACGGAGATAGAGACGAAGAGAAACCGAGTAGAACCTGAAGGAGAAGAAATTACAATGGAAGAGGTGGAGGGGCATGTGAAGAAACTGAGGAAAGGGAAGGCACCAGGGAGGGATAGAATACAGAATGAGTCGTGGATGTATGGGACGAGAAGAGTGCCAGAGAGGCTGGTGGAGGTAATGAATGGGGTGTGGAGAGGAGAAGGATTCCCGGTAGGGTGGAGAGAGGGGGTAATTTACCCCATTTACAAAAAAAAAGGGGAGAAAAATAAAGTAGAAAATTACCGAGGGATAACTCTCGTAAACACAGGGTACAAGTTGTATGCATCAATTCTGAATGAAAGGATGAGCAGAGAGATAGAGGAAAAGGGAGCATTACCAGACAGCCAAGCAGGATTTAGAGAGGGGAGGGGAACTATGGATAATGTATACATCCTGGACCATTTGACGAAGAGTAAGTTAAAGAAGAAAGGGGGGAGGGTGTATGCATTATTCGTAGACTTGAAGGCGGCTTGTGACAAGGTGGACAGTGAGTGCCTGAGGGAGAAAGGGGTAAATGAATGGCTGGTAAGAAAGGTGGAGGAGATATATGAGAAGACAAAAAGTAAAGTGAAGGTAGGGGAGAAGGAAAGTGAATGGTTTGTGACAACAAAGGGAGTGAGGCAAGGTTGTCCGCTCAGCCCCTTGTTGTTCACGATGTACGTGGCAGATATGGACGGAATGTTAGAGAGAGCACAAGCGGGGGGGTGTGTGGTAGGTAGAAAAAAAGTGTGGAGCCTGGCGTTTGCGGATGATGTGGTAATGGTGGCAAAGAGTGAAAGAGAAATGAAGGAAATGATAAAGAGTTTAGGAAAATATCTGAAGAAGAAAAGACTAGAAGTGAATGTAGAGAAAACAAAAATGCTGGTGTTCAATAAGAGAAAGAGGAAGAACGAAGAGAGTGATTGGAGGTGGGAGGGAGAAGTAATAGCACAAGTAAAAGAATTCAAATACTTGGGGTATGTGTTCAATGAAAGAGCCACAGATAAGGCACATATTAGAGAACTGGCAAGAAAAGCGAACAAGGTGATAGGATGTGTATGGGGAATAGGAGAGAGAAGGTGGGAGGCGATTTTAAGAGGAGAATGATGACGTTTGAAAGTCTTATTGAAAGCGTGTTGTTGTACGGAGCAGAGGTCTGGGGATGGAAAGAACAAAAGGTGATAGAGAGAGTGCAAGAGAAATATCTGAGGTGGGTGCTAGGGGTGGAGAGAGAAACGCCAGGGTACACAGTGAGAGAAGAATGCGAGAGGAATAGGTTGAGAGTGAAAGCGGGAAAAAGAGCGGCCAAGTTCGAAGACAGGATGGAAGGGAGGAAAGAATGTAGGATACTAAAGGAGTGCTGGAGAGAAAAAAAGAAGAATTCAGAGGAGAATGATAGGGAGAATTACTGCAGGAGGAATGGGTATGCAAGCAAAGAAATAGAGAGACTGAGAGAAAGAGGCGTGTGGATGAATGTAGAACTAAGTGAAAGAGATAAGGATACGGATAGACAAGAGAGGAGAGAAAGAATTAGAGAATCCAGATACAACGGGAAGTACGGAAGATGCATGATCGAGGAAGTACCGAAGTATTTGGGGAGGGAGAGCGAGAAAGAAAGAAAGATGATGGCGAGGTTTAGGTGCGGAAATGAAGAGAGGGAAAAAGAGAGGTATTGGGCAGAAGATGGAGGAAGAATGTGTAGAATGTGCTATGAGGAAAGAGAGACGATTGAGCATATGTGGAACGAGTGCAGTGAGATCAAACAATGAGAGAGAAAAGAAAGAGAGGAAATACTGAATGTAGATGGAAGGGAAATTAAATGGATGAAAGAGGTATGGAAGAGGAGGGAGAAGGGAGAAGAGGAAAGAGGGGAGAAGAAATAGAGAATTTTATTTAGTTTACTTGTATATGTATAGGAATCAGAAAGCCCGTAGGGCAAATAAAAATTTATTATTATAAATTGTAGCAGAATTTTTTACACCTAGCGGTATAAGTATAAATGTTAACATTGTTAAGGACAGTGTCCGAGCAAGACATAAACGCGGCTTACACTCTTCCCTCTCATTACCCCACAACCGGACACACTCGAGCGTCGTCCGGAAAGACGAAATTAAATACAAAGAAATTTTACGACCTTGCATAGAAACTCATAAAAGTCGAGACAATCATAATGAAAAAATCGTAAAGTTTATTCTCGATATATGATGAGAACGGACGTAAAACAGAGGTCCGACGTTATGGTGATGACGCCGTTTCAGGAATCCTCCGATGCGGCGTAAAAAAATTTACAATATCTGTAACAAGGACGGTAAAAGCGCAGGTAACGTCGACTTGTTCTGTCCCGGATTCGGCGAATTGCCCTCGTAAAAACGAACATGACGAGAAATCAATCTCGCCGAACGTCTCGGGGGAACGGCGTCAGGTAAACAAGGGGGCGAATTGTTCGAGAAGGGCGAAAGATGTTAACCCGGTTCGTTGCAAAAGTAATAACGAGTGCAGGTAACGTTTGGAAGAAGTGAAATTTGAACTTTTTACAATATTATGACACGCAATTTACATGGTTTATCGTAAAAATTTCTTCATATATTCACAATATTTAAACAAACTCTAGTAAATAATCAAAGTCTCTGGTACAATAAACAAGCAATTTTTTTAGTGGTAGGATCGTAAAAGTAAAAGATGGCGGCTACGTTTATTACAAACCGACGGTAAAATTTGAATGATTTTTTTGAAGTTGCCTGTATTTTCGAATTGATGCAATAAGAATAAAATCAGATTTTTAAAAACTTCTGTGTAAACTGTAAACTCAAGAAATATATCGTACGGTGGTGGAGTTTCGAGGCATATGAAAAACTTGTTAAAGGCAGGACGCACCGGATTATACGCGTGCCAGCACTTGGCCGACAGTAAAAGACATATTGAACGTTGTTTTAAAATCTATCAAATCAATTACAAATGGATCTCCTTGATTTACAAGAATATCGCCAAGTATTAAATATTCGATTTCCTAAAGACATTTGTCGACATCATTTTCTTGTTTAAATTCGAAATTATTGCAAAGTATTTGAAACGCGATATCAAGAAAATTTCGGAATTGGAAAAAATGTATAGGATGAAGAACATGAAGGAACTTGAGAAATTGATTAACCTAAAAACCCGGGACTCTGAAAAACCTTGGAAAACCTGAGATCTTAGTGCCCCTGAGAAATGTCACCACCATCGGTTGTCAAAATCTGTCAAACCTTCAATGGCGCTTCCAGACATCCGCAAAATTCCCCCCGATTCCGTAAAGGCTCGACGGCGAGCTTCCACAAAACTCACCTAGTCCTTCCAGATATACGAGTTCAGATGCGTCTCCGAAACCGAGCCTTTGCACATCCCCGAAATCCCCGAAAACCGGAAATGCACCGACGTTTTCTTCTTGGCCTTCTTCATCTTCACCATACTGCTAACGGTACGCGGGTCCGATCAGTCACAAAGCGAAAACCGTTATTTCCAGGTGGGTCTGGTCTTGGGCAGCTCCGTCATCAGCGCGGACTACAAGCGCTTTCTGAACGGCTACGACAAATGCGGCGACACCTGCGGGGCCAAAAACCTTCCGATATTTAACATCAACTGTTCGGGAAAAGATTTGACCGCGAGGCCGTAACGACGCCCGCAAACAGCACCGTCTTTGGTTTACAAGTTTCTTGTAGGTTTATAAAAATGATCGGTGTTGATGAGGAGAAAGGCGACAAGAGGTTGCTGCCGGACGAGTGCGTGGACACATGTGAACCTCCAAAGTGAGCAACAACCATTATATGTGTACCATAATTTACGTAGTCGTTTGTTGTTCCATCGCTGCGTGCCTCCCTTGAGGAACATCATCGGGACCAGTGCAAACTGGCTTTTGACTTTGATAGTAATTGGCAAAGAAGTGTAGGTGTAAAGTTTGAATGACGTTTTGTAGGAGTTGATCGACGATCTCAAGCATGGGATCAGTTTCATTGTTCTGATGGTCGCCATGGGGCTGGGTATGGACGGATGTCGTCGGTATAGATTAAGTCTCAGTTATGTTTTAAGTTTTGTCTCTGGCTGCGTTGGGTTGCTTCTTGTGGTCTCCACGGTTTACCGTTTGTGGAGTTTTGGTTTTTTCGCCCGTTTTTCTGCTGCTCTTTACAGTATTCCTTTGGTGAGTACTTTACTATAGTGACCGTTTACCACCTTCTCTTTAGGATCTACTTCACAAATAATAAAAAAGACCACATCCTATTGGGAATGAGCATCGCGATCACCATCGCGACGATCTTCCTCCTCGTCTTTATCTGCTACTATCACAACCGATACTCCCTGATAATCGAAATGTTCATCGAAGCCATGAAAGTCACCTACGAAGCGCCCTGGCTGCTCCTAGTGCCATTACTGGTAGACTCACCACAACCGCACACTCCCACTTAGAGTACATTCCAGATTCTCGTAATTCTGACCATCGTGGTCACGATCCTAGTCTTCGCTATCGCTCTTCTGAGCACCAACCAAGACCTTAAGCCGGTGAAGAACTTCCCCGACATCTACGAATACGAAATCAAACCCCTAGCCCAAGCGGCAATCACGTACTTGGCCTTGACCGGAATCTGGATCTTTGCCATCGCCAACGGATGTCAGTGCTTCATCGTCGCGGGACCAGTCGCGGAATTCTACTTCAGAACGTGACCTCTTTCCGACTGAACCTCCGTTGATACTTTCGGTTGCAGTGACGAAACCCAGAAGCTTCACTTCTCGAGAAGCGTCTTTATTCTCTTCAGGTACCACTTTGGAACCATCGCTTTCGGGTCTTTTTGCGTCACCTTGCTGTCTTTGGTGCGATTCTCTTTAGAATTTCTACAAGGCAGACTAAAGTGTAAACGTACCTCGAGATGTTTGGAGTGCGTCGTAGCTGCGATAGAGCAACTGGTGGAGTACCTGACCAGGAGGGCCTACATCCAGAACGGTAGATTTAACGAGTCGGTAGATCGAGGTGACAGTCTGCAGTTGCAGCTATGCACGGTCGGTCGATGTACAAGTCCGGGATGAGGGCTGCCAGGCTGTTGTGGGCCAACCTGATGGACACGCTCTCCTTGGACGTGGTAGCCGACTTCATAATGATGTGTGCCACCATTCTCGTGATGCTGGCGTGTTTGGGTGTGGCCATGGCTACATATTCCGTAAGTGTGTGACCCAGTGGTATGCTCCACGGCACCGCGGGTAGCTAAACCGGAGTACGGTACGCCCGTCCATCTTTCACCGAGGTGTCGTGGGGTCGTCTTTCATTCGAAGCGCGCTTTTTTATTCAGTGGTTGGGAGCAAGAACGGTCCCGCTACGATGACGGGAAGTATTTTATTTCGGGTTATTTGTCACCGGCATATCGGGAAACGTGCTGACATTTCTTCTCAGACTTTTAGGTTCGACCTGAATTACGTCATACCGACTTTTGGCATAGGAGTTGTCATCGTTGGCACCACTGTGTACTTCATCTTGCAAATCATAAATGTAAGCAACACCACAAATTCGGCATTTCGGTTTTTATCTGCGCGAATTTGCAGGTAGCAGTCGAGACGATTTTTTTGTGCTTTTGCGAAGACAAGTTGTTGAACGATGGAGGAGATCGTCCTTACCAGATGAGCCCGGGACTCAAGGCTCTGGTGGAGCGAGCGAAGAAGGTGGCGAGGGGGCGGAAAGACGGATGATGGGAATAAATAAGTTTACAGATTGCTGTTTGTATCTTTGTTATTTAGTTATGACGCTTGTTACGGTCGAGTTGCCTCTTAAAAGAAATGACGTGGTATGCTCCACGCTTGTCCACGGCTAGCTTAGCGGGGGGTCAGCTGTCAAGTTTGGCGGGAATACGGTATCGGGGTTACCGCCTTTATTTACAATATATATAGGGGTTAATATATACATGGTCTCGATATGTCCACGGTGGCGAGCACAAGAAGCAGGAATCGGCAGCGTCTATATTTTTATTACCCCGGTCTCTCTATGCGGTTAAACTTTAGGGAAACGGAGCTCGCTGCCTTTATTTATTAAACCCTCTGTCTCTCTTGATGCAGATCCCCGCCGAAGTGACCAACCAGTCTCCACCGTGGATACCCGGCTTACTCCTTTTCTTCCGGTTTCTACCTTTTCTTCAGCCTGGTCGGGCCCTCTACAACGCCTCTCTCTTTCTTCGGGTCGGTCGCTTTTCCTCCTCTTCTGATTTTAATCAGCGCCTTATATAGACGGAACGGAGCCGGGAATCCCTAAGCTGGGTGACGTCAGAGTGCTGCGCGAAGATTCCAGATCGACGGACGGTGGCGGCTGGCGATGGTCATAGAGATGTCTGGACGGCGGCATCCGAAGCGCGCTATTTCGCTCAGCGGCTGGGGGCAAAAACGGTCTCGATACGTCGCAAGGAAGTATTTTAATTCGACCAATCGTTTTCAAAATTCAAATGTTGATTTTATCGATCAAAATTCTGAATAACTGTGAATTTGTTTTTCGCACATGTGGAATATCAAATATGTTTTTTAAAAGATGATTAAGAATGATTCTGTTGTTTTCGCATCATTGGTTGGGTGGTGGTACCAACCCTCAACTCGCTTGTATTGCAGAACGGTCATTACACTTACAGGGCGATTATTATCGACAATAATACAGTATTTTTTACAACAATTTTTGACCGACAATATTTTGAGACAAAAAATATTTTATTCAAAACATTATTCCGCTAGAAGTCACCACTATCAATTTTTATCGCTGTGTTTCTCGTCCTTTTCATCGATCTTCTTTTGAGCGTCTTTCGCACAACCCAGCAACAAATCGGACAGCTCCGTGGGCATGGCATACGGACGACCTCCACTTCCGTCGTTCATGATCCTATCTTCGCAAAAACAGAAAAACACCGTCTCTGTGGCTACCTAAAAAACGACGTTGGACCGCACAGACTTTGTATAAACTCCTTACATTTAGCACCGAACAAAAGAAGTACATCATCACGCTGATAAACGCTATCTGTATTGGCAAAATGAGATATATGTACTGATTCAATTTGAAGGCCTGAAAAATATTATGCAGATTTAGATTAGAGCGTAATAAAGAACATACAAGCACGAGTCCCACGGATGTAAATACTGCCATCAAAAAGATGCAAACGAAAAGGGTGTTCACACCCATGTAGACGAAACCGTCCAGAAGGACGAAGTCCAAGAGAAAAGTCCACAGGAGTCTCGCGGCTCTCTGTCCCGATTTGTAAAGGCCCTTGGCGTGCATGGCTGAAACTGTGGTTAGTTTGCAACTTCCGACACTGTTGTATTAAGCACCGATTATGATGTAGGCTTTCTTGGTCAAGTATTCCACGAATTCTTCCAAAAGATCAAGAAGACACACGAAGACGCAGCACAGAAGCCGAAGAACCAAAGGTGCGTCACCTCTGCTCATCGATCGAACGATAGCTCTGATAATCGACAGTATTGTGATTATGAGAGAACCCGCAGCTATACTGCCGAGGTGGTACCGCAGCATCACCCACACGCTATTCTGATACGGTCGCTTCAACTCTTCCTTGTTCCTTGAAGCACGGTACTGAACTAAGAGTTTGTCGTGAGTTTCGTTACCTTGCGAAGAAGTACGCGGAGATGCTTCCGGCAACCGCCATGATGTTGCAACCGTTTACAAAGTGGTACACCCATATGGTCATAACCATCACCATCACATAGTGAATAGACCTGCATCGGAACGTTACTCGAAATGGAAAACAATTACTTCGCTAATTACTTGACTGCTCTTCCTAATCCCTTTTTGGAGGTGTCACAAACGGCCATCCCCAGGGAGAAGTAATTTACCACGAAGAACGCAAAAATTAAACAGATGCACTTAAAAGAAATCATTGCGGAATTCAGATGTCATGCACTTGGGTACTACCAGAACGGGCGAGACCATCAATAGCGGTTGGAACAAAATCGCTTTCGTGGATTCCTGGTATATAGCCACTATTAATTTGAACACTTTAGATATTTTATACATGGCCCAAATGTAGACAAGCGCAAGCATTAACGCTAGAATTCCATATAAAATTCCACAATAGGTTCGAATCTTGCCGGGTTCCATCCGATACACGAACCACCTGAAAGAACAATAAGAGAGATACTCGGGTGTAGTTGGGACAACTAAGGGAGCGTTCATTAATTACGTGAGTCGATTTTGGCGATTTTTCAACCCCCCACCCACTTGATGACATGTCGTGGGAATTTTCATGGCAAGTCTGTAGGTTTGACGGCCGAGCGCGCAAGGCTCACTTTTACTCCTAATAAAACAATCTACTATTATCGCGGTTATGCGAAAGCGAATATTTCACGTCGCTTCACGACATTTCAAATCGCTCCAGGTCATTTCAAAATATTTCATATCGAATCAAGTCCCTTTAAAATATTTCAAGTCTTTTCCTGTCGTTTCAAGTTTCTTCAAGCCACTTCATCTCTCTTCACGTCACTAAAGGACACGTCAAGTCTTTTTAGTGTTCCCAGGTCGCTTCAAGACATTTCAAAACATTTCAAGTCAGCTCAAGTCCCTTCAAAACGTCTTCAAGTCGTTCAAGTCGTTTCAAGACATTTCAAATTCTTTCAACTAGCTTCAAGGTATTTCAAGTCTTTTCAAGTCGCTTCCAATCCCTTCAAGATATTATTTGAGGTGTTCCCAGATCGCTCCAAGACTCTTCAAGTATTTTCCAGATATCTCAAGTCTTTTCAAGTTGCTTCCAATCCCTTTAAGATATACCAAATCTTCCCAGGTCGCTTCAAGACTCTTCAAGACATTTCAAGTCTTTTCACGTTGCTTCAATTCCATCCAAAACATTTCAAATCTTCCCAGGTCGCTTTAAGACTCTCTAACTCTTTTCTAGTCACTTCAAAATATTTGAAATCTTCCCAGGTCGCTTTAAACTTCTTTAAGACATGTCACCAAGCCTTTTCAAGTCTCTTCAATTCCTTTCAAAACATTTCACGTCGTTTCAATTCGCTGAAAATCTTTCCAAGTCGCTTCAAGTCCTTTTAACATATTTCACGTCCCTTAAAGACATTTCAAATCCTTTCAAATCGCCTCAAGTCTCTTCAAGTCGCTTCAAAACCTTTCAAAATATTTCAAGTCTTTTCAATTCGCTTCAAGTCTTTCAAGTCGTTTCAAGACATTTCAAGTCCTTTCAAGTCGCTGCAAGGTATTTCAAGTCTTTTCAAGTGGCTTCCAGTCCCTTCAAGATATTATTTGAAGTCTTCCCAGATCGTTTCAAGTCGTTTAAAGCTTCTTCGAGTCGCTTTATCTCTCTTCAAGTCGCTTACAGTCCCTTCAAAATATTTTCAAGTAATTTCAAGTCTTTTCAAATCGCTTCATTTAGTACTTTCAAAACATTTCAAGTGGCCTCAAGTTCCTTCAAAATATTTCATGTCGTTTCAAGTCGCCTCAAATCTCTTCAAGTCGCTTCAAGTCCCTTCAAAATATTTCAAGTCTTTCAAGTAGTTTCTAAATATTCCAAGTTCCTTCAAGTCGTTTCAAGTATCGTCAAGTTGCTTCAGGACATTTTAAGTTTTTTTAAGTAAATTCCATGCCCTGCAAGATATTAGAAGTCTTGCCAGGTTTCTTCAAGACCCTTCAAGTCTCTTCAAGACATTTCAAGTCTTTTCAAAGTTCTTTCAAGTCGTTTAAAGCTTATTCGAGTCGCTTTATCTCTCTTCAAGTCGCTTGCAGTCCCTTCAAAATATTTTCAAGTCATTTCAAGTCTTTTCAAATCGCTTCATTTAGTGCTTTCAAAACATTTCAAGTGGCCTCAAGTTCCTTCAAAATATTTCATGTCGTTTCAAGTCGCCTCAAATCTCTTCAAGTCGCTTCAAAATATTTCAAGTCTTTCAAGTAATTTCTAAATATTCCAAGTTCCTTCAAGTCGTTCCAAGTATCGTCAAGTTGCTTCAGGACATTTTAAGCTATTTCAAGTCACTTCCAGTCCCTGCAAGATATTTGAAGTCTTGCCAGGTTGCTTCAAGACCCTTCAAGTCTCTTCAAGACATTTCAAGTCTTTTCAAAGCCATTTCAAGTCGTTTAAAGCTTATTCGAGTCGCTTTATCTCTCTTCAAGTCGCTTGCAGTCCCTTCAAAATATTTTCAAGTGAGTTCAAGTCTTTTCAAATCGCTTCATTTAGTGCTTTCAAAACATTTCAAGTGGCTTCAAGTTTCATCAAAACATTTCATGTCGTTTCAAGTCGCCTCAAATTTTTTCAAGTCGCTTCAAGTCCCTTCAAAATATTTCAAGTCTTTTCAATTCGCTTCAAGTCTTTCAAGTAGTTTCTAAATATTCCAAGTTCCTTCAAGTCGTTTCAAGTATCGTCAAGTTGCTTCAGAACATTTTAAGCTATTTCAAGTCACTTTCATGCCCTGCAAGATATTTGAAGTCTTGCCAGGTTGCTTTAAGACCCTTCAAGTCTCTTCAAGACATTTCAAGTCTTTTCAAAGCCTTTTCAAGTCGTTTAAAGCTTCTTCGAGTCGCTTTATCTCTCTTCAAGTCGCTTGCAGTCCCTTCAAAATATTTTCAAGTCATTTCAAGTCTTTTCAAATCGCTTCATTTAGTGCTTTCAAAACATTTCAAGTGGCCTCAAGTTCCATCAAAACATTTCATGTCGTTTCAAGTCGCCTCAAATCTCTTCAAGTCGCTTCAAGTCCCTTCAAAATATTTCAAGTCTTTTCAATTCGCTTCAAGTCTTTCAAAAGGCGTTTCAAAACATTTCAAGTCCTTTCCAGTCGTTTCAAGTTTCTTCAAGTCGTTTTATTTTTTTTTTTCAAGTCGCTTTAAGTCTCTTCAAAACATTTCAAGTCACCTCAAGTCTTTCAAGACATTTCAGATACATACTTTCAAGTCGCTGCAAGGTTTTTCAAGTCTTTTGAAGTGGCTTCCAGTCCCTTCAAGATATTCCCAGATCGCCTCAAGTCCCTTCGAAACATTTCATATCGTTTCAAGTCGCTCCAAGTCTTTCAAGTAGTTTCAAAATATTTCAAGTTCCTTCAAGTCGTTTCATGTTTCCTCAAGTTGCTTCAGGACATTTTAAGTTTTTTCAAGTCACTTCAAAATATTTGAAGTCTTCCCAGGTTGCTTCAAGGCTCTTCAAAGTCGATTTGACAGGCCTCTCAAATTTTTCAAAGCACATGACTGGTAAATTGAGCGGCAGACAAAATATTTTGTCTACGCATCAAAAATGGTCAATCGAGCGGCAGACAAAATAGCTTGTCTGTCTAGGCAGAGAAATAGACATTTGTATACAATTTTCTGACGTTTGAAAAAAAAATTGTTGTGTAGGATTTATCCATATTTGGAGAAACATGTTTTACTTACATAATTTAACCGTTCTCTGGCAATTTTACACTGTTTCCCCACGCGCGATTGGGTCCCCCCCTAAACGCCTCACGTAACTAATGGACGCCCCCTAACAGTCTCACCCTAATCCAGCAAGGACAAATATCATAAATAAGCCTCCAAGGGCAAAAGACACTATCAGGGTCTCACGCGTGTAAAAACGAAAAACCATTAGTAACAGAAGACAGGCGCCTGAAAAGAAAAAAATATCGACGAGTCAATTTCGAGAATACTCACCGATGCAGAAGAGGCTGACGATTATCATAATTGGATACATTTTTGCCAATGTATCGAATAAACACTGAAAATGAGTAACGTAAGTGGTGCAGACGCTAGGAAAGTGAGTATATGTTGTCTGATGAGTTCGGAATAGGAACGATAATATTTTGCGTGAGGCATGAAGCCGAAAGAGTGATCTATAATATCATACATTGATTTAAAGTATACTGTTCTACTTAGTCAGTTTATGATATAGATATATAAATGTAGGTTGGTATGAGTCATTATTGTTCCGAAGTCAACAGGCAGAGGTGGGCACTTCTGAACTTCGTCTAGTGCCTCGTTAAAGGTGGTGAAAATTTAAAATTACTTATATAATATAATGTGCCTTCACAAGAGAGATTAAGGTGTAAAATGCTAAGGAGGGAATCTACGGGAGAATAAGAAGACCACAACAATTTGGTGGAGAAGAGGATGAAAAAAAAAACGGCCACAAGACAATGGGAAGCTATACGGCAACTTTGATACTTTACGTAGTAGGCAACGCGTTCCAAAACTCCAAATTTTTTAATGTGACACCGACCATATAAATAAAAACTCCTAAAAAAAAACCTTTTAAAATGAATAATAAACAAAGCGAACTTACTCGGAATCTTCACGGCAGTCCTTCTCCGTCGTGCAACTATCCGGTAGATACAAACCATTGACAAGTTTATAAGCAATCACCCTGTACAAACAATTACAAAACGGACCATCATCAATCCACTTTCTTACGATCGATTCGAGTAATCCATCGGCGTGCAATTTTTCTTCGCATGCTCGTTTTTCTTTCCACACACATTACCGCACCTGTCTTTGCCCCCTTTGAGATCCGCACGGGACGCACCAGCGATGAACAGCCACATTCCTATCTGGAAGTCCCAAATTCAAGCGCTGTTTACCGCGGACATTTCATACCAAAAGTAAGACGAAAATCGCGAAGACCACGAGGCACGGAAGGTTGGTCGACGTTCGTCTCTCAGCCGGTTCTGGGATTTGGATTCTTTCGGAAGCCGGGACTTCCCTGAAGACGTTGGCCTGGAATTGGAGAGGTTAGTGGATCGATGGGGGAGTTTCGGGGAACTTACGGGCTCCGGAAAGATTTTGCGAAACTCCTTTTCGTTTTTAGATCTTTTAAAATTTTGCATGGTGGTGGACTGTAAATTTTACACTAATGACATCGGTGTCATTTTGCATGGGTGTCTTGATTTTGACCGTCAGGGAAGTCCCGATTCTTATAGCTTAATTTCACTGTATTCTATACCATTTTAGGTAATTTTTTTTTTACATTCCCTCCAAAATAAGACAAATTGAAACAAATGACGGTCATAGACTGCGTGGCGACATCTACCAGCGACAGTCGCAAATACCGGAAAGAAATTTATCTCCTTTCCCAAAAAATCTTCGCTCCTTCTGCCGCTGTTACCGAAAATGCGCCCCAAACCCGCGCCCCTCTTTCCCGAAATTTTCCAAAAATACGACGCACATCCCGACCCTCTACAGCTGCCTGCCTTACCGGCATCGTCCCAATTACGTCAATCCGAAAATCTAAATATGGTGGATTATGTTTTTTAAGTGTGCTGTTTGTTTAAAAAATACGTCTGTTTATTTTCCGTATGATGTTGTGGAGCCCGACGGGTAAGTGCGCCCCGCGGCCCCCGTGGCCGCTCCCCGCCCCGACCCTGTCTATTTTCGCTGTTGCAGTCATCTTTGCAATTCGTTGATGTCATCTCGCATTGGTGGACTCTCAAGGTTACGAATCGCAGGTCAATTTATCGATTGTACGTACTCGAAAATGGGAAATATAAACAAAGCGTGAAGGGTGAAGGCAGGTTTTCCTAATCGGGCGTTTTGCAGACATCGACGCCCCGCCACAATGACAATGCAACAGTACTGTCTCCGGTGGAACAACCATCAGCCCAACTTCATCTCGGTCTTCTCCAGTCTCCTGAACAGCGAGTCGCTGGTGGACGTGACCTTGGCGGCCGAGGGGAAGCATCTGCAGGCGCACAAGGTGGTGCTGTCGGCCTGCAGCTCCTATTTTCAAGTAAGGAGGTAGTGGGCTGCGGAGGAATGACAGTACATTTATTCCGTGTTCATTATGTGGGGGGGGCAAATTTCTGTGAAATCTGTCTCGTCAAATTGGGGGCTATCAGTATTAGCAATTTGGCTGGTTTTTACCAGTTTTTTGTAGTCATAACACACCTGTTGTAGTTGGCTGTGGAGCATTGACATTTCACACATTATTAACGTTGTTGTTACTCTTTTTGTTCTATGGGGGCCCAAATTACGGCCATTATCAGTATAAACTGTCATAAAAGTTGATAATAAGTGATAAGACAGTAGTTGCAGTGATGTAGTGCAGAACATGAAGCCTATGATAACACTTTCCGTAGTTGGCTGTGGAACACTGACAGACCACACAAATTTACTTACTTACACTTGTTTTAATAAATGGGGGCCCAAATTGTGCACAAACTCTACTGTAATTCTAACATTTTTTTTTCCAGACGCTCTTCACGATAAACCCCTGCCAACACCCCATTGTGATATTGAAGGATGTGAAGTTCACGGACCTGAAGGTAATGGTCGACTTCATGTACTACGGGGAGGTGAACGTCTCGCAGGAGCAGTTGCCGCACATATTGAAGACAGCAGAGATGCTCAAAATCAAAGGTTCGACTCACGATCGCAGAGAAGGGGTTGTTACGCTTAAATTGACAGGTTTGGCCGAAATTCCGGTCGACCAGTCGGTGGCGAAGACACAAAACAGCTCCACCGACAAGGCGGAGCTGCTACCGGGGGACACCAACTGGAGCTCCGACGGGGGGCCCAGGCAGTCGCTGTCGCCGTCGCCGTGCCCACTGTCTCCTAGCAGTAAACGGTACGGTCTCTTTTGTATGGAACTTTTACACTATTTAAATCTAATTTTCAGAAAGAGGTTGCGCAAGTCGTCGACGGGCTCAGGGTCGGGTTCGACCGAAAGGACGTCCGACGAGCACCAGTCCAGCGAAGTGACTTTGACATCTTCCAGCGGCAGCGGTATAGGCACTGTCATAAAGTCCGATCCGGGAGGGTACGTTTCCGACAGCAGCAGTATACTGCAGAAGAGTAAGCAGCACAGCAGCGACTCGGATTTGCAGAGGGGGAGCTCGCATGAAAGCGTGGAGGGGGAGATGACTCATCAAGTCACATTGGTAAGAATTATCTTCTTTTAGTCGGGTAATTTAGTACACACTGTGTTTTTTGCAGCAAGTTCCTCAAGAAGTGAGTGTTCAGCATGGCTTAGAAGCGACATCAGATGTTGCGGGACCTTCCACTACGTCACAGCTGACGTTAACCGGTAAGTAGTATTTACAGCACATGCATTGTGGTGAGTCTAGACTCGTCCCGCCATCAATTTGAAATTAAACCTCATTAACGAAATGAGAAATTTTAATAAACTAGACAAACACTCTTCTAATGGAGGTGTCAATACGTTTTCCCTACGAGATTGTCTTTAACAATGAAAATAAACCACAGACAGGAATTGGTCCATTATCTGCGTGATAATGGTCAATTTTTGGTGTTCTGATTTTTGCAAATAGTGAACGTAATTTATTTCGGTGCGCCCCCGGCAACGGGCAGTCGAGCGATTTGCACGAGCAGTGAGTGCCACTCGGACCCGGATCCCGAACAGAAGACTCTAGTATAAGCAATCCAAGGCTAAGAACAACAGCAACGTGAACAGACCAAATCCGTGCCGCCTCCCCTCCCACACCTCTGTCCCCCGACAGAGGCTGAGCTCAATGGTCGAAACGGCCTCCACTCATCAACATCCCTTGACTTCTAAACAAAACAAAACAAGACAATCGTTCATGTTCACACTTGCCGTTGAGCTTAGCCTGGTCGAGACCTCGCACTAACCTCAACCTGACCCTTGCAGGCATGCAATGGAACGTGATGGACCACACGGCGTACGCCCAGTTCACGTCTTGCACCTCCCCCACCTCCCTAACCAATCAGACGTTCACGCAGTGCCCGTCGACCGTCACCAACCAGCCCATCAAGCCGCCCTCGCCGCCCCCGCAGTGCTACCAGAACCAGATCGCCAACTCCCCGCCGCAGATCATCCAGAAGCGCAAGCGCAGCATCAACCCCCAGGGCGACGAGAACTTCATCCGGGCGTTGGAGGCGGTGAGGTTCGGCGGCATCGGCTTCTGCAAGGCCGCCCGCATCTACGGGGTCAACAACCGGACGCTCTGGCTGGAGTACAAGAAGCGCGGCTACCCCAACTTCCGGCTGAGCATCAAGAACCGGAAGCAGGAGAGCGCGGAGGCGGCGCCGGCGACGACGAGCGAGGGGCAGAGCCAGCAGCCGCTCCCGAAGACCGAACCGCAGACCGAGGCCAAGCAGGAGGAGCAGGCGCATCCGGTGGCGTTCATCAGCAGCGCGTTCTTCGACGGGAAGCACGTGGATCTGGGGACGGTGCTGCAGAGGCCCAAGTACATGGATGCGGCGGTGATCAACGCCCAACAAGGCGTGAATTTCCAAGGAATCAACTTCGAACAAATGTAAATAGGGGTAGAGAGGGTTTAGTCGGGAGTTCGAATCTTACATTTATTTTTTTATGACGTGTTTTTTCAACTTTTTCATATATTTATACACCAAATAGCAAGCTTTACTTAAAGTGTAGATTAAGCGTTACTGCTGGATAGAGTGAGGAATCTCGGCCGGGTCTGGAGCCTAGAATCTGTATTTTTGTTACCGTCGTCTGCGTTGATTTTGACGGTGAGTGAAACAAACGTGTGGCCCAAATGGTTTTAAAAATGACAAATGGCTATAAAAATACTATGAAAAATTTAACGAACACACTTCACGAACTGTCAAATTAAACGCACACGCGGATCTAAGTCTTATCTCACTTCTGATGTTATCCGAATGCGGTCGTTTTAATCCATCATCAGCCATACGGGTTGTCACTCAAAGGGACCCTGATCACAACGATGATGCATCATTCGACGCGCGACACCGAACAAACGACGATACGCTGTGAAATATGCATGAGGTGACGACTATTTTTTATTGTAATTGTTTAACAGTTTAACCGTTTTATGTTAGGAGCTATTAACAAATCTAATCTTTATAGCAAAGCAGGATAATATGCATTCACAGTTACTCCACTAGATAGGTGTACCTCATTTTGTAGCATACTTGAATGTTTTATAATTTATTGTGATTTGTTACCTTAAATTAAAGCTATATTATATTTTAATGTTCGTATTGTTATTTCTTTTTCTATACACATTATTTTATTGTGTCATATTCATACTTTTCTAATATTGTATATTGTATAAAATAAAGGTAGCTTTTATAAAGTTTTCGGGTTGTATTTAATCACGCCACTCACCTGTAAAAAGTGTCCAGGAAATAGGTCAGTGCAACAATTTTTTTAACTTTATTTATCTTTTTTTATAATGTCCCAAATAACATTAGAATTATTTTCAGTTTTAATATCAGAAGAGGATCGAAAATAAGAGACATAATAATCAGATTATTTTCGTTTGCTCGAGTGGTATTCGTTACCGAAAGCGATCCAAAAATTGAAATAAAAATTTGTTTTCTTGAATTCCAGACAAATCCTCAGCAACCCAAGCACCGCGCAGCCAGCAAATCGTCATGGGCACGAAACGGGGGCGGTTCCTCATGCGACAGCCCCGAATAAAACGCGAGAGTGACCCCAGCCAAGCCACGGACAGCGACCCCCTCTCGACCCAGTACCTCTCGGTTCCCCCAGTCCGGGTGGAACGCCAGTGCTCGGAACCTCTGCCCTCGCACTCGCCGCCCCTGGGGAACCTCCTCGCCGTCCCCGGGTCGATGCTGGTGAAGCAGCACTCGCACCCCCTGCTGCCGAGCCAGACGCAAGGGAAGTCGGTAGGTGTAGGGGTGGTACTGTAATCTTCAAAAATAAAGAAATGTGGTCGTAGATGTCGCCGCCCCTGCACATCCAGCTGATGCCGCACAGTGCCACCACCGCGGAGGCGGCGCAGAGGGCGATAAGTCCGGTGGTGGTGGTGTCGGATCCGCTGTCGGTGTCGCCCCACGACGCACCCCTGAGGGCGGACAGCGCCGCCACCGCCCCCACGACCTCGCTGAGGGTGCGGACGGACGAGCTGAAGAGGAGCGCGTCGTCGCCGTCGGTGAGTTAGTTTCGACACTGTTCCAACCAGTTCTCGCATTTGAGGGTGGCGTGGTCTATGTCCATCCACGAGACCGACGGTCTCTGCAGCCAATGGGGTTGCTTCCCCTTGAAGTTGTCGAATCCGGGAGGGCTGATTTCGAATTTCTTCCCGGTCCAGTTCGCTTCCAACATGTGCCACGTCATGGAGGCGTCGCTTTCTTTCCTTTGGGGGAGGTCCTGTGGTCGAGGGATCGTAGCGGTGGTGTCTTCTAGAGTTTCGTTGATCGTTGTTTTGGGAAAGAGTTCAAATTTACGGTTGAATTGTTGTTTCTCGATTCCGTCGAGGTTTTCGAAGAAGAGGTTGTCGTCCATCTGAAATAACGGTTGCATATATGTGATTTTGAACATGCGTCATACTTGTAACTCCTTCCGTATTTTTAACATCGTCGCTTTAAAATCGTCTGTGAAGTCCTCCATAGTTCTGACGTCTGCTTCGTGCTTGCTTAAATATTTTTTGTTCTGCGGCCGTAAGTAACTGTGTTTGTGTAAATCCTCGAAGACGTCCGATATTTCACTGACGTCGCTTAGGGCGTCATCGTCCAATTCTAAAGTCTTCAAAGGTCTCAGTAATTTTTCTACCGGATTTTCTTCGTGGTCGTCTTTTTTTCTTCTAATCGCGATCGATTTCAGGCGCAAATTCGCCAAGTGTGGCAGCGTGGTCATCGTTGAACTGATGAAAATTATCGATCAAACTTGTGTAGCAAAGGAAATCAGTGGCGTCCCTACTTTTTCACATTGTGCGTTTTCCAGACCGGGACCAGATCCAGCCATTGCCCCGTGGTGCGCACGGGTCCGGCCCTGGGCTGCAACTACTGCTGGAACACGGTGGACACCCACGGTCGAATCCTGCGCCGCAAGACGAAGTACCACTGTCCCGAGTGCCAGACCAACCTCTGCATAGTCCCCTGCTTCCAAGAGTACCACGAACGGCACGTGGGCTCCGGCCAGACGGACCCCATAGCGCTGACCACGTCGGTGATGCGGGTCTTCCCGAAGACGACGTCGATGTGAGCGGTCGGATCGGTCGTTGTCTCGCGATAATTATTTGTGGGAGTCGCACAATCGAGGGCCCAAGAGAGGCTCGACGGCAGAAAGGGAAGAAAAGACAAGGGCGGTTGATATTGGCTCAAGCTGCTGTTATTGTTGTCGGTAAAATATTGTACAAACCTCGGATGTTATGAACTGCTACAGCGTTGGTCTCTCTACACGCATTTGCGACTGTAGCAGCACTCGTAATATCCCCGGTGTGTAATATACTGTTATTCTAAGTGTTGTAATATTCCTAAAAAGAAGTCAATAACGGGGAGTATCTACAATGTAGGTTAAGTTTTCTTTGGAACAATCGGGAATTTAGGAAATCATCCTTGACGTTATTGTGATTCGACCGGAATTGTGATACTGCGCTGTTAATTGTTGGCAAGAATCTGGGTCGCTATTGTTGGTTTGATTACCTCGAACGCTAGTCCGACGCGCGAAAATGGGCTCACTTCTACTAAAGTAAAGCTTTAAATGGTGTTAGAATCGAAAATATAGCATAAGACACTATTTTTTATGATGCACATACAAGATATATTTTTGAATGGACAAATCGGTTATTTTCTTAAATGTTAAGTACATCTCGACTTGTACAGTTGCGTAATTTGTTTTGTATGTTTATATTTTGGAGGTGTTTTCCTCTGGGAATCCGCGTTCCCACAGAACAAGGAAAGAAACTCTTGTACATATGGATGTTACAAAGTTACCATTGATGTTAGAAAAGTGTGATAGATGGTACCTGTACTTGTGAAATATTGTTAGTATTATTGGACTATTTTAACATAGATTAACGTTGTTTTTAACCGGGTTCGCGCCCTTTCAGTACATCTTTCCATCGACTAATTTCATTTCATTACTAAGACTACGGTTAAGTTAGAGTTACCTGGAAAATG
Source organism: Diaperis boleti (assembly GCA_963583935.1). Taxonomy (NCBI): domain Eukaryota; kingdom Metazoa; phylum Arthropoda; class Insecta; order Coleoptera; family Tenebrionidae; genus Diaperis; species Diaperis boleti. The sequence goes on along the minus strand of OY757244.1, from coordinate 80,460,879 downwards.
GATTTTGTATTATTTATTGTATGTATTTATTTTCTTCGTCTTTTTTAACAGGAACCACTCCGACCTTTCGACTTATGGGTATTACTATAAGAAATTTATTTTTTTAACGTCTCGGTTTAAACAATCACTGGAAGGGTCTACAAATGAATTTCGGGCCGCGCCCGCCGTTCGGCCTCTGTTTCGTTACCGCAGTACAAATTGTTTAAACGAAAGAGAAGAAAATATTGTTAGGAAAAATAAAAAAGAATTTATGAACGAGGATCGATTTATTTAACAATGAATTACATCACCATCTCACTTCTTTCCCGGGTCGATTTTCACTTCTTCCGTGGCGGGGGGCGCGTTTCTGAAGTTGGGGAACTGCTCCCAGGGGGCCGACAGTTCGAACCTGCGGTACTCCTGTGCGAGTTCCAGGGGCTCGATGACCACACGCTTTTTCTCGTCGTCGTACCTGACCTGGAGCGATTAACGAGTAATTATTATTTTTTCAAAAGGGGGCCGTACGGACTAAGTATCGCATGAGCTATGGATGCGTTATTGGTTGCCTATCCCGACCGCACAGACCTAACCTACATTTCCGTGTTTTTCATATCTTCAGTTTTTACCGATTATTGTGCGAGTACTGTGCACTCACCTCGACGTAACCACTGAGAGGGAAGTCTTTTCTGAACGGATGCCCCTCGAACCCGTAATCAGTGAGTATGCGTCTCAAATCGGGGTGGTTGGCGAAGAACACCCCGTACATGTCCCAAATCTCCCTCTCGTACCAATTGGCACCTTTGTAGATATCGCAAGCCGAATCAATGGGGGTCAGCTCGTCGGTGTAGGTTTTCACGCGGATCCTCGAGTTGAAACGGAGCGACAACAGGTTGTACACAACCTGGAAGACACACGTTACTCATTACGCCCTCCCACAAACAGTTACATCACTTCAAATCGGTACTCCCTGCTGGGGACGTCCAGCCCAGCGATGTCGACGATGTTGGCAAACTGGGCGTTGTGGTGGTCCTTCAGGAACTGCAAGACCGGCAACACACCCTCCGGGACGATCAGGAGCTCCAACTCGTCCCCGGCGGTTATTTGTATCTTCTGGATGTACTTTGGAAGACACTCGGCTACATATTTACCAAAGTCTGTCAGTTGAGACCGGGCCAACAGGTCTGGTTTCCTCACGGTGGCTAAAATCAATTCTGTAAACTGTGTAAGTGATTGTGTGGTACTAACGTCGTGTCTCTTCAGTAGGGGTGGACCCAGAGTGCTTGAATTTTTGGATGGGGGCTGCAACTACAATTGGACGCTATAAAGAGTGTGATGTGGACGTGGGGGCTGCATACCTCCGTTGCGGAGCAGGGGAGACCGCACGCTCCTGGTTATTTGTCTCAGAATTGAAGCCATTACGTTTGTTACCTAATAACTTGCAGCTAACCTCAAAAGTGACAGCTACTAAACATGGGTGACTAGGCAACCAACAATGCAACTTTGATTTAAAAGACTTCAAAAGATAGTTTATTCTTGTAAGTTATAACAAATTCATAGTGCATAACCAAAGCTTTTCAGCCACTTCAACCCCGACTTCGCATCCCCCGCAGGCCTGTACTCCAGGCCGATCCAGTCACTGTACCCCAGCAACTTCAGGGTGTCTAACACATAAATGTAGTTTAGCTCCCCTGGGGTGTCAGGCTCATTTCGGTTGGGCACCTGGGCTATCTGCACGTGCCCAATATGGCCCTCCAGCTCCTTAATACTGTTGGTGACGTTTCCCTTGATGTGCTGCAGGTGAAACACATCCAGAAGAATCTTCAAGTTGGGACTATCCACTTTTTTCACAACTGAGAGAGCTGCAACAAAATTAGTTTCAATCAGAACACCTTTTCGCCCTCACCTACCCCTGTCGTAACAATTGAGGTAGTACTGAGGCACCGAGTACCCGTTAATGGGCTCAATGACCCCCAGCAAATTTTCCTTCTCCAACAACTTGACAGCATACTTGAGATTGTCTTCATAGACCTGGTGGTGGGCGTCAGTGACCTTCTCGACCTTCCCGGACATAATATGGATTTTGCGCGCCCCCAGGGCCTTGGCGTAGCTGATCGTCTTGTCGATGCTGTCGCGGAACTCCTGCTCCTTTCCCGGAATCGCGGCGAAGCCCAACTCCCCCTTAGTGACGTCACCGGTGAAGGTGTTCACTAGGATTTGCTGGAGCCCCGAGGAGTTCTTCGCGTCCGAGACTTGCTTCTCCGTTAAGTTGAGAGGGAAGCCCGACTCCACAGCCTTAAAGCCCGCCTCTTGGGCCAACCTGTAGCGCTCCAAGAAGGGGTGCTCGGTGAACATGAAGGAGAGGTTGGCACAGAATTTCGACATCGTGGGGTTAATTTGGTTGGTAATTATGTAAGTAATTAATTGTTAGTCGATAAGATAAGATTATAATTGGTGTGTACAAAACATTGGCGCACGTCATCAATTAGGTCGGACACAAGCGCAGTGATGTGTACGTATTGTTGGTTGCATATCCGATATTAAAATCATTTTGGTAGACAAAAGTGACTAATTCACCATGTGTTACACTTTCTTAACACAAATAAAATGCGTATTGCACACACATCAGTTTTCGGTTCTATTTCGTCCCGATCAACTGTGCAAGACTCCCTCTGGTGCAGCACCACAGTACTGAGCATAGACGTATTTCTAACCTCAATTCTAATGGCTAACACCGATATTGCGGGGCCTTCAGAAACCAGACGGCTCGTAAATAACATCAATTGTTGCGTCCAACGGTGTACAAACACGAAAGGGAAGAAACCAAACTTGTCCTTCCATCAATTTCCAAACAAGAATCAGAATACTGTGTACATTACAAACAGGTACGTAAATACCTCTTACCACCCGGTCGTGTCCTCACAATCAAAATCCAATTTCTAGGCTAGGTGTGCGGGAAAAGATAGACAGACACCAAGCATGGAAGGTGCGCCTAAACATGCAGAAGCCCGTCACCCGCTTCATGAAGGTCTGTTCGAGGCATTTCGTTCGAGACGACTTCATCCTGCCAGGTTGGTAGTCAGAAGTGTCTCACTCATAAAGTACTGAATTTCGTAGGGCGTACATCCAAGAAGCCTCGTTTGAAAAAATTCGCCGTTCCCAGTAGGAATCTGCCCATTATTATGTTCAAAGGACATAACAAACCCATGCAAGCACCCACCCAAGAAGTGAGTTTTATAAAGCCAAAACCAATAGAAGAGTTGCTGGAACCATTACCTCCAGAGATTGTTTTCTGCGATGTGGGGCACTTGGAAAGCGTTGAGACGGAAGTGGATCAGCAGCCCGTGGAAGCAATTCCAGAAGCCCCGCCCTCGCCGGAAACCAAAGACCAAGGCACTCAAGTAAAAAGCGGCGACCTCCTCTTCTCTCTCCTGGACAACGTCAAGACAGACGCACAACTATACACCCTCACGGGAATAACGAACTTTGAGCTATTCGACCGCATAGTCGCAGACTGCCAGAAAGTTTCCGGGGGCTTCAGCCGGAGACTCTCGCTCAAGGAATGCGTCTTACTCACCTTCATGAAGCTGAAGAACGGCTTCACCTACTCGGTCCTGGCCGTGCTGTTCCAGAACATAACCGGAACCACTTGTGCAAAAGTCTTCCACGAGACACTCGTAATCCTTACGAGGACGCTGAGCGCGGCCATACAATGGGCGAGCAGTGAGGTGATCGCGGCTGACACGCCGGAGCACCACGAGCCCCACGTGGTGGTCGGTATGACGGAGGTAGAAATGGAAACCCCCAGAGGTGGAACGGTCAACTGTGACACGTACTCGAAATTTAGAAAGAAGCATTTGCACAAGTTTCTTATTGTTGTTACCCCGGGAGCGAAGATCTCGTTCGTTAGTAAGGGCTACGGGGGGAAGTACAACGACGTCGAGATGCTGGGGATGAGCGGGTTGATGAAGAAGCTCGAGGGTTACAAGGATAGGGTTCCGGTTAAGATTTGCTTTTCTAGCAAGCGGGGCAGCGCGCTCCAACGAGTGATCCAGAGGATACATAATTTTGATATTGTGAGGAAGCCTTTGAGTGTGACGCTTCGTTCGAGAATTGACGACATTGTGACGGTGCTTTGTGGGGTGGTCAACTTGACGCACCAGATGGAAGAGTTAGGAAAGAAAGACGAGAAAGAGTCTTGTTTTTATTCTTAAACGGAAATTATCCTGTTAAAAAAAATCTGAAGTAAGTCCTCATTACGTTTGTTATTCTGCGTCCTAACAATGGCAACGCGCAATTATTATTTTGTTTCGAATTCCTCATTTCTCCCTTGTATGTCCTAATTATTTTTCTTCCTAGTTGTTCATGAATCATTTATGAAGACCTGTGCAAGAAATATTTTCACGCAATAAATTTTTATTGATGTCGCAGTACACAACACGTATCCAGACCCTATTTTACCCATGTGCAGTTACAAAAATTGCCCACTGGTGTCCGCATAAGGGAGGTTTTACTGTATTCGAGGGTTTACATGGTAAGTTTCGAAATCAGTCCTGTAACAATCACAGAGCTAACACCGTTATCATCGAGGGGATGTAGCTCAGTGGTAGAGCGTTCGCTTTGCATGTGAAAGGCCCCGGGTTCGATCCCCGGCATCTCCACTTTTTTTTACACACGATCAGAAAACTCAATGAAGGAGTCACAGAAGTGGTAGTCGGTTTTGCACAAAATAGTGTAAAACGTACAGCACGGGGCCGAAGGTCGAGTGCCATAGAAAAAGACATTTAAATCGGCAACCTCTCTGTAGTCCCAAAGTATTTGGTTTATCTACATGATTCTCTGAACACCATATGGTCAATCCCCTTTCAGACCTCCGACGAACACAACAATCCCATTACAGTTATCTAACTACGATTACCCCAATAGATCGTAGAATTTCCGTTCAGTTTCCTCCAGTGTGACTACCCGCAAAGATGTGTTCCGCCACCCCAAAGACATTCTTCTGGTACTTCAAACCCATCGCCCTCACCTGCAAAGCGATGGGCATATTTCCGTTACAAAACATCTACTCCTCGACCGATCCCAAGTATCTGACGATACGGAGACTCAGTTTCGCCCAACTGTACAGTTTCTGCATCTTCGCCGGCACCGTCTACATGATCTACTACTTCGCCGGGTTCTTCTTCTTCTCGGAAAAGGGGTCCATTTACCTCTTTTTGGTGGTGTACGTGATGGTCGGAAGGTCGGCCATCTGCTTCTTTTTCTGCTCCTGGCAATCCAAGAAGCTGCCCAAACTGGTAAGACTCTTGGATCAATTCGACAGGAAAAAGACTCCGCTTCTGGTGGACAACAACTGGAGTACCTTCAGATGCGCGCTAGCCTGGACAGTGTTGCCACTCTTCGTCGGATTTCTAACATTTGGTTTGACGTTTCTCGAGTCGGGCGGAGTCGTAAAAGAGACTATTCCCCCGGAAGTCAACGAGATGAATAGCAAAATTGCCGCGAACTTCTTCGGGTGTCTCAGTATCTGGCAGGTGGTGCCGTTGCTGATGTACACGTATTTCGCCTTGAGGATCAATAGCAACTTCACGATCATCAACAAGACTTTACGAAGACGCAAGTATTGCGGAAGTTTCTTCGACGACCAGATCAAGTACCCAGACGACATGCATCTATCGTTAGAATACTTGAGACACATGCACAACATGATGACCAAAGCCGTGGGGGAACTGGGGAAGGTCTACGGCAACTTCTTGGCTATTGATCAGTTCTGCGTGATCATAATGATCATCGCCAACATCTGCACGTTTATCAGCCAACGCGACCACGACATCCACCTGATATGTCTGACCCTTTTGAACGGGGTAGTCGTGTCAGCTGTTCTTTTGATTTCTGAGGAAGTCAAGAAGGAAGTGAGTAAATGCAACGTGAATATTCAGTAGTTTAGACATTAAAATTTGCAGGGGACGAAAGTGGTAGATCTACTGCATGGGGTAGTCTTTTCCAAGGTCAGCGAACGGTGTCGAACGGAGGTAGCAATGATTTGTTTAACCTGTACAATCATAATTATAGTCGTTTCCGTCAGATACAAACTTTCTTGATCCAAATCAACGTCTGCCCTCCGGAAGTGTCCGCTGCAGGTTTCTTCATCATCGACAAACGGCAAATCCCATCGGTAAGATATAAATGCATTGGGGGCGTGGTAGTCACGCCCCTTTGAAGTGAAACATATATCAAACAACATAAATCATACATGGGTTAGTAAAATAAGAGCCAACTAAGAGCTGTCTCTGTGAGGTTCCCGTACAGAAACCGCGCTTCAAAAAAATATACTTTAATTACATGTTTTCGTAATTATAATTCAGCTGAGGTTTCCCAACCTTCTAAAACCGGCGGCCTAAGTAAAGTATTTAAATCGGGCTTTCATATGTACATAAAATAAATAACTATACAGGCTGTAAAATCTACGATCTATCTACAGTCGGATTCATAATGACTTTCGTGCGATTCTACGTGTGCTCCATAAACGCTTTGTGAAGATGCAAATGGGTGTTAATAAGTTAACTGGCAGTAACGGAACTATCGTATCTAATTGTGTGTCTTGTATTGGAGGGTGTAGATTTCCTATGGAGCAGATACAATTTTTTTATTAAAACACTAAATTAAAGATGGCTGCCGTGGGGTTTCGGCTGAGCCTAGTACTATCTTATCGTAGATATTAAAACCTGAACCTGAAGTGACATGACGAGACTGTAGTAGGGATAGATGAATGGTTCCATTTAGGACACATTTTTATCCATAGGAAATGTACACCGTCGGCTCTTAGACCATTACCACATCTCAATGAGACTAAACGGTCGACAACCGTCGACATTGCACGAAGTTTAACAACCTCTTGCAGACCTTCCGCTTCTTGGGCTTCGGCCTGCACCATCGCACCCAGTAACAAAAAACAAGAACCGATAACAGCACTAGTACGGTAATAGTGAAATTGAAATTCTCTTCCTTGTTCACCGCCGGGCTGATCTGCTTGTTCCTCCAGCTCCACAGATCGGCATCTTCGCTTTCGTGTCCGGACGCATCTGTGGACATTTAATCTAAGATTAATGATAGACACATCATCGTCGATGTGTGCACTGCAGCAGAGACTGCACCAGAACAAATTGTAATAGGTGTCTTAATTTGTAAAAGGTAAGTAGGTATTTCCATGAACCCGGTGTATTTGTTTTGACGCAGCCTCCCGTTCCTCTCATTCAGTCCCACCTTTGATGACGCTCTCCACGTTCAATGTGGGCGAACCGGCGTCTTCCACCAAAGACAACAACTTCTGCGACTGGTACAAGTTTGAGGGCGCGGAAACATTCAAAGGAATCGGGTGCGCCCACACCAGATGGGGACACTGCGGCAACGGTCGCGCCTGGGATTCACCCAGGTTTCCCTCCAAAACTTTCGAATACCGATACAACCTGTTGCCCTCCATGCGCACCGGCAAGTCGGTGTCGACGACGTTCTTCCAATCCGACAGCTTGTTGTCCTTGAAAATGGACGGCAGGTGCGACGTGGAGGTGTATTCCAGCATGGCGTCCAGCATCCAGTAACACGGCGACTCTAGATGGCTGGCGTCGATGCAGTTGGAGTCGCCGTAGATGATGATGCGACCGCTTTTATCGCCAGATTTCGTCTGGTGCAGGCCCAGGATGGGAATCTTGAATTTCTTGTTGGTCTCGGTGGCATCGCCCAGCATCTGGAAAAGACACCACGACTAATACACGCTGATCATTCAACTCAATAGTCACGTGTATATTTGGTTGCATACTTCGATCTTACCTGTGCGCCCTGATCGTTCAAATTCGCCGAAATAACGATACCCTCCTGCGGAAACTTCCGGATGCTGGTCCCGGAAGCGTAGTACATCTCGTGGTCGTTCAACTTGAAGTTGCCGTCAAAGACCCTGTCTCCGAACTCGATCCCCCACGAGGCCAACAGGTCGTTCAGCGCCGGAATATTGGAGCCCCCGGTGTCGGGCATCCACCACTGCCTCGTGTTGTCGTCGTAGAACTTGACCTTCTTCATCACGGTCTCGTTGTACCAGTCGGCGAAGACGATCACCGATAATCCGGAATCGACGTCGCGCTTCAGCTTCGCGATCTCCTCCGGGAAGTACTCCTCCTCGGGGTCCACGATGAGAAAGGTGCCGTACTGGGATCCGTCGAAGCACGTGAACGGCGCGCCGAGCACCTCGACGTAGTACCCCGCGTTCCGCAGGTTCTGGTACATGTCCTTGAAGTTGGTGTGTATGTGGTCCCCGTTCCAGTCCAGGGGGTCGTTCTTGACCTTGAGGTTGTCCCTGGGGAAGTACCCGGGTGGGTAACGCAGATTGTGGTATTGGTCCCACAGGACGCGCTTGTGTTTCGGCGGCGTGGGGATTATTTTAGCCCTGATGGGGAGCGTCACGGTGCTCTGTCTCGGTTCCGTGTTTCCCGGTTCCGGCGGGGATTCCACGGTGAGAGTGATATGTCCGTGGGCGAGCCCTTCGAAGTTGGCGCCCTCCGCGGCGACCGAAAGACTGACCGCCATCCAGCCGGACCACGGCCACAGCAGCTCCGAATGGGATATGGCAATGTCCAGCATCTGTCCGTGCTGGGGGGAGTAGGGGTGCCACTGGGGCTTGTTCACGATGACCCCCGAGACTCCCAGGCCGTTGAGGATGGTGACGTTGACGATGACGGGCAGCGACCCGTAGTAAAGAGGCTGCGTGCAATAGGGCCACATGTAGGGACACTCGCTGAGGTCGATGTAGCTGGGGCTGAGACTCGCCTGGGGTTTGTAGCTGCTCAGGATTTGGTACGCCTTCATCAGGTTCAGCTTCCCGTGGCCTTGTTCGAACATGTTGACCGCGGGGAGTCGTCGGGCTGACGCCATCAAGGCCTGTTTGATGCTGGCGGGGTTGATGTCGTCGCCTCGATGCAGAACGCCACTGGCTAGGAGGGTGACGGCTCCGGCCACGACGGGGGACGCGACACTCGTCCCGGATAGCACCCGACAGCCCCCTTTGATGTTGGAGCCTCGCACTGCGGAACCGTAGGTGACGATGTCGGGTTTGACCCGGCCATATCCTGCAACCCGCAAAACATCAAAACCAATTGGAAACTCGTACTGCACATACCATGCGGTAGCTCCCACGTAGTCATTCCCCGCGACGAGAACTTGGCAATCTGATCCTCGAAATTGATCCCCCCGACTCCAATAACGTCCATCTGGTCCGCGGGGTTGTTCAAAGTCCCGTACAGAGGCCCGTCGTTTCCGATAGCCGACACCATGATCACACGATTGGCCGTGAGCTCCCACACCTTATCCACGAATGGGTGGTCCTTAAAATCGGGGCCCCCGATGCTCAAATTCAGGACGTTGATCTTCTTCAATATGGCGTAATTGAAAGCGTCCAGGAACCACGACGTGTAGGACACTTGATTGTTGGTGAAGACGCGGAAAATGTGAAGCTCCGAGTCGGGGGCGAAGCCCAAGCACTCCTTACTAGACGCAATCACCCCCGCGACGAACGTCCCGTGTCCCAGACCGTCTTCGAAGGTCTTCTCGTTGGTCCAGTTCGTCCGCTCCTTGATCTTTTTGAAGTGGGGGTGCGTCTTCGAGAGGCCCGTGTCGAAAATGGCGACCTTGATGCCCTTGCCGGTGATCCCCATGCTCCACAGTGAGTCGGCTTGCAGCACCGAGGTTATCTGTCTCGGGATGGCCCTGAGTAAGCGACGGCTGGTGTGGCGACCGGTGGCCTGCCAGAACTGGTTCTTCGACAAGCTGTTGCGCCCCCTTATGTAGTGGTCGTTTACGAACTTGAGGGTCCGCAGCACCATCCGCTGCGCCGTCACCGTTTTCACGCTGGGGTGGTTGGTCAAGGCGTGGAGTCCGGCTTTCTTGTCCGTATCCTCAAGAACCACCTGTCAAAAGAATAAAATCAAGTGTGCCGTGTTGTGACAGTTATGACGTGACAACACGGGGCCCCGATTAACATACCACATCGAAATCGCTGGGATAATCACTAGCCGGATTCTCCCTCGCCAGTATCTTCCACTGCTTCACCCCCGAGGCATTTAAAGCCGTGTTTATGTAACTCGCCCGCGCCTGGTTCTTGTAGTAACCGTTGAACATGACGATGTACTCGTTCTCCACCACTTTCGAACTGTAGTCGACTTCCACATGGTCAACAGTCAAGTTGCAGCACAGCGGGGACTCCAAGTTGTCTTCGGTCGGCGTTTCGTTGCCGAAAGACGTCGAAATAAACAAACCGATGAACACAAAAACGATCATTTTTTTCGCAACCTTGCCACTTTCGTTTCTTTCGCATCATCTTCCGGGGTCGTCATTGTTGCCGTCGCATGGTTCAGAATCGGCCCGAGAGCATCTTGTGATTGATTAATTATCAAAATTCGATAACAACAATGCGGGTCGGATTTCGGCCAGCTGTCGGTTGTCAAAACGGTGTCATTTTTGGGGTTAGGTTGTCTTGGGCGGTTTTCCGGGGAGCTGGAGGAGGATTCGGTAATTTAGGACCACTACGACTATGAAAATTATGTTGGTCAGAAAATGGAAAGTTGTGGAAATTAATTTAAAAAAAAAATCCGAATGTTTGCAACCAAAAATACACTACATGATTATGGTGGTTGCCCACACCTACGTAATTCGCTCAATAATGTAACAATTCTTCATTCTTCTAGTTTACAAAATAAATAGTTGGAATATTTACAATAACATTAATGAATATTATTTATAGGTCCTGTCGGCTATAGCGACGTATCTCATAGTGGCCATTCAGTTCCTGGACGAAGGTAAAAACCCCCCCTAAGGAGACAAGCTCACTTTCACAGGCTGTTTTCAGAAAAGCTAGAGAAGATGGTGTCCCACAACAGTACAGAGGACTTCCCTGTAATTTAATCCCGTGTAATAGCATTTTCAAGTAAAAAATCACTGCACACTTAGTCTGTTGAGCTTTTCTTTAGCACCTTCAGCTCGAAATTCTCGTCAAGGTCCACGAGATACGTGACCATCAGATTGCTCTTCCCTTTGACTTTGATTTTCCCTCTTTTTTCGCACTTGTAGCCGAAACTCTTTATGATCTCGGCCGTTTCCTCCAAGACCTGGATGTTGTCCACTTGCCCCGTCGTGTCCATCCTGGAGGCCATGTTCACGGGGTCGCCCCAGATGTCGTAAAGGGGCTTCTTGGAGCCCACGACGCCCGCGACTATGGGTCCGTTAGAAATGCCTGAAAATTACAAATTACATCGATAGTTTAAAAGCGGCCCCTCCGACCTATCCTCAGCTTCATCTGTTGTTGAGTTTCCGCGTTGACTTCCTTAATTTTCTGCATCATGCTCACCGCGAATTTGAGCAAGGATATGACCACGTGGTTGGACTGGTCCTTGCGGATGTTCTCGATGTTCCCGAGGCCGGGGGCCAAGCCGCAGGCGGCCATGTAGGTCCACTTCGCGATTTTGATTTTTTCTATGGGTCTGCCGTAGGTGTTGTGTAGCAACAACTGTGGAAATTGGAAGATGTAGTTCGGAAAGATCTTTGACCAACTTACCTTATCAAAATCGCTAATAAGCGCACCCATAATTTTCAAAAATTCCAACCCCATGTCCTCCACGGAAAAGTTCGTTATCGAGGCGAACATCACAGCTACGTCGTCGTACTTCTCGTGGTACACTTCCTCCGAAGAGTTTCTATTGATGTTGAGGTACAAATCGGCCACATGAATGGGAAGAATGTTATTCAGCAATAATATGTTCACTTCTTGCACTTGATTTGCTTGCGCTTCCTTCTCCACCAAGTTCTGGTACCACAAGTGGTCGATCCTGTTCATGTACTCGGTCTGCCGGTCGACGAGGTGCAAGATGAGCGTCAAGAACATGATGCTCATGATGTGAGAGACCTGTGGCGGCAAGCCGTAGTTGAAAGTTTGGCTGTCCTGGAAGAAACGTTGTAGAGAACTCTTTTCGGGCGTTCGTGACTTACCCCGTAGAACTGTCCGCTGAACTGGAGGATGCAGAAAGCGTACACTGCCGCTATAGCCGAGGCGTAGACGAGTTTCATCCACATGTACATCCGAAGGAAGAGAAAACTCATTATGATAGCGAGGGCGAAGGTTTCAGTCATGTGCTAAAGGAACAAAGAGTTGTAAGCGTTTGTGTTCTCACCACGAGGTTCAGTGTTACCCAAGGAATGATGCAGTGCGTCTTCACGGCCTCGGAAGCATCTATTCCCGTCCTAGCCAACAGAGACAAGAAGTTGAGCTTAGAGACTTTCATAGTTTCGCTTTCAGCTTCGTAGCAGTCTATCTGGAAGAGCCAAACATCGATAACTATCTTGGGGGATAATTTAATAACCTACCCATTCTGTCAGAACGGACAGACAGAAGAGCACGTAGACAATCGTGTAGATGACGAACCTCATCAAAGCATTGTTCGTGATGAGCTTGGAAGTCTTCCACAAGAAGTAAACGAACGGGTTGTTTGGGACGTGGTTCTCCGTTTTGGCCAGGTACTTGGTCCACACGAAATGGGTCCACGCCAGCGGCAGCAGGAGTAGTACTATCACGCCCTGCGTGGTGTAGAAGGACCACGATGGGTTCTCCCATCTTTTAAAATTATTATAACAGCCGTGACTATCAGAAGGTACTCACGTCGATAAAGTTAAATTTTCCAGTATGTAAACGAGTAAAAGTAGCACCACCTCGCTGACCAGGTAGTACTTAAACAACGAATCGGGCATCGCGACAAACTCCCTTTCACTCTTCAGATCTTTGAACACCAGCAAGATTCGATACATGTCGCTGACTTTGAACCACTGTCTGGAAAGGCGTCGCAAATCTTCACTTGCCAAGACGAATTTCTACTCACTCGAATTTGGACAGGAGCATGTTCTCTATAGTTTCCTCCAGTTCCCTGTTGGTCTCCTCTAGCCTCTCGTTGTACCGCTTGATGTTGTTGTTCATGAAGGCGGTCCTCCTCTTCCTGTTGCTGGCCGTGAGTCTTCGATCGGTAGAGAATCTCACGTTGCCGTTGGATCGTCTCTGTGCTGGGTTTCCACTCATCCTTCTCTCGTTCGGGTTGGGTAACGTGTGTCTCTTCGGGGTCATAGTCTCGACGATGATGCCGTTTTCCTCTGTCACGGGGAAGTTGCTAACCAAGGAGAAACTTCTGACGTTTTGGTTGTTATCGTCGTTCGGGATTATACTAGATCGTTTGATGTAGATCGAAGGGCGTTTCTGGTTTGTGGTCTCGATAAGTTCTGGTTGGACTTCCGGTAGTTGGTGGGATGAAGACGCGATCAGGAAGGTTCTGGCTCCGTTGACACTCTTCGTGGAGGGGGAAATGTTGTAGGATTTCCGGAGAAGAACTTTTGTTTCTCGGGTAATGTGGACCATGCCGGCCATTCCTTCCGTTTCCATTTTGTTGGCCAAGTCCACGTCGGTGGACCAAATGTCGTACTGCCACTTGATGGTTCCGATGATCCCACTGCTGATCTGGCCGCTGTGGATGCCTATCCTCATGTTGATGTCCAGGTTGTGACGCTGCCTATTCAAAGAAATCACCACTTCTTGTACTTTGTCTACCTACACTCACCTGATGTCTTTTATGATGGATATCATCTTCAATCCCAGATCCACGCAGGCTTCCGCGTGGTTGGGTGCCGGGTCCGGGGGCAAACCTGACACGCAGTAGTAGCAGTCTCCCAAGAACTTGATCCTCAACACTTTCAGTTTCTGCCCGAGACAAACCGTCATAAATCGTCGACGAATTGAGGATGACTTACTTCGGAGGCGTCGTCGAATCGCCCAAACAGCTCGTTCAGAATGTCCAAGAGGTCCGTGATGTCCAGCTGGGTGGTCATCGCGGTGTAGTTCACGATGTCGGCGAAGAGGATGGTCACGTTCGGGTGTTCCTTGACGTAGAGATCTCTGCGAGGTAGAAGAGAAAATAAGGTTAAAACTTAACAAAGCCTTACTCAAAAGGATTTTCCTTTTTAATGTCTTTGTGGTCGTTAATGTGACCCATGAGTTTCTGTCTGACTTCGGTTATGATGTGTCGAGGGATGATGCTGGCCAAGAGCTGGTCCTCCTGTTCTTCCTCGAACTTGAGCTGGTGAGTGGACTCGATGCAGGAGCGTCTGTCCAGAAAGCTTCTTCTGATCACGATTTCGTTCATGTAGCGAAAGTACATGCCCAGGAGGTTTATGCAGATCAGGTAGATGGAATCAGAACCGAGCTAAAAATAACCGTAAATGGTAGTCGGAAGTGGTGGTTGTCCTTACCCGTTGGTAAAGCCGGTCGGTGTCTTCGTAGGTCACAAGAATCAAAACCACCAAATGGAAAACCGACACGAAGATCCCCAAACTCAGCGAAACCACGTCGTTATGTATGTTCAAAAAAATGTAATTCGATATGATCAGATACGTGGTGTACGCCGGCCGTAAGTTCCCGTAGGGGTCTCTCTTCCTGTAATAGATGGGCACGAAGAAGTTCATGAAGAACGTGACGATGAACGCAGTTGCTGCTAAGTACTTCAACAGCTTCGGTTGCTCCTTTACGTAAGTGTCTGTTACGACCAGAAGAGCAACAGAAAGGAGTGTCACCAGACCGTAGAGGATTAGGTCTGGAATGACCTCTTCCGGGGTCTGAAAAACGGCAGTTGAGCATTTGGGTGGTGTTGAGTCACGATGTACTCACTGCTGCGGATAACAAAATGATGAAATGGCTTATTATTAGTATCGTTTGCAGTGATAAGAACTGGGAGAAATAGCCGTGACTGATGCGTTGGATGTATCTGTTGAAGAGTTTGTGTAATTTGAGGCTCTCGAATTGTCCCTGGCAATCAGATATGTCAACAAACAACGAAAATATCAAATTGCAAAGAGCTTACTTTTAAATACGACAGCCTCCATCTCCTTGCGTTATTCGATTCTTTGTATTTGAGAGACCCGAAAGTTGTCCGTTTTTCTGCTGTGAATTCCGTGTCTTGGTCGATTTCTATGTTCATCGCTCCGCAGAGAAGTGCAAATATGTGTTCTACTAAAAGAAAAACATGAAGATAAGTAAAACGCATCGGAAGTAATTAGATAAGATAAAGTATGTTATTTTGAAATAAGAAATACAAAAATGCCCACACGTTTTGTAATAGTAGACACGCAAAAATTAATGATACGTGAGTAATCGTTAACAAATTAAACATGTAGTTAATATTCCGTCTAACCACCGTCGCGACGGTATCGGTTTAGAGCATCAACTGTTTAGTATAGTAAGTGGCTTGAAGAGCATACGGTGCTGTTATTTTTGTTAAAACCCTCAATTCAAACGGAGATATTTTTGTAAATCTTCTTTGCGCGAAATCACGGGTAGCACCAATAAAGACACTATCATTCCCGCGATTGGAGTTGACTATTAATAACACTATTACTTGTACCAAAATTGTTAAACTTAATTCTATTATAAGTAATCTACTACACCGATTCTCAGATATTTCTAAATTGCAACGAATCATAGCCATTTGGCGACGATGTATCGTAAATCTTTTAGAGAAATCTAACTATAAAGGAATTACGACGATCTCTCTTTATTTTTGTAAAATTAATTCAGTCGGAGTCTTGTGCTAATGGAAGTCTGCTTTTGACGTCTGGGAAACAACTTCCTGCGAACGATAATTTAGTTTCTTTAAATCCATTTATTCATTCAGAATTGGGGGGACTGAAAAAATATTCTCAAATGTAAATTTGAGTATATATTTTGATGAAATGCCCAATTTGGATTGATTCTCATCACTGGTGTAAGGTTTGTTTTGTGACTAAAAAGCGTATGGTTCTGGCAAACCATTTGTGAGTGCGGTGGGCGGGTGGGCCGCCCCATCCACTATACTCATCGACTGACTAAATGGATAAGAAGTAACAACTATTTTTTTTTTCAGGACACTCTTGGGTTCAGTCCGATTTCAAAATATTTAAGTCAAAAAAATGGTTGTCATTCTAATAGCATTAGTCAATCAGTCAGTTGTAGATGCTGCGGCCCACCCGCCCGCCACATTCACATGGGGTGCCATGAACGAAATTGTTTTTAGTCACAAAAATTTTGATAAGATTTTCAATTCTCTTATCTAGACATTATGTTACCGATTTGACAATAAAAGAGGTCTATAAAACACAATTCCATGGTCCTCTAGGTACCCTTGTCCATTTGAGACACAAATTTTGACTGTTGGGTGGTAGTTCAAAAAGTTGCGCCCAAATGCATTAACTGGTATAAGACTATAACTTTATTCTCTAAAAACAACGTTGAACGTTACGCCCTGAACGTTGGAAGCCACAAGTTGTCACTAGTAGTTTTTTTATCTGGGTGTGTAAATTAAAGATCGGGTGTGGCGTGCCACCGGAAGTATTTACAGGCAACCTTTTTATTCTATCTATTTTTTCTGTCCGACCCACCGTAAGGAGATGACCCTGAAATTCTTAGATAAAATCTTTTCAATTTTACCGTTGTCCGGCCATCTTTCTCAGCATCACTAATAAAACGGCCGCCATTGTGGGAAGCTATTCGTCAGATCTTGTTTAATCACTAGCTTTTGTTTAAATAATATTTACTATTTTTCTGTATGAACTACCAATAACTTAATACAACAAAAGGGCAAAAAGCGGCAAAGCGCCTTACCCAATGCGATTTCCGATTCCGCCGTTTGCATGTAAACAATATTTAGCTAGTTTTAGGCATCTTGAAACCGATGTTCTGTATCTACTTTCTTTTTGTGCATGGTCTAGTAGCGCCTAGTTTGGTTTTCGGTTTGCGTCCTCTAGATATCGTTGCGTCGCGCTCGTCCGAAAACACTTGCGCCTCCCTGATTACATAGTCAGAGTCAACAGATAGACCAAATAGCATTCATTTTGTGGTTCTTGTTTCAATGCTTCTTTCGAGAAGTTATGCGGTCCTAATCTGGATAACGTGTACTCTGGGATCATTTTCAAACTGTTAAGTTCTGAGCCAAAACTAGGTTGGAGTTTGCATCGTTGTTTTCGGGCTACTTGGTTCACAAGTACTGAGTCCTGGTTCATTTGGATGTATAAACGTTTTCTATGGTCTTGTTAGCTTCACTTTAGTCCTTCCATCAGATCTGCATAGATAGATAGATAACTTCAGCACTTTCAATATTCTTGCTTCCTCTCTCAGGTTCGAATATGCATGCTGACGATGAAAGTGGGATAAGATTAGCTGATTTAACCTCACTCATCATGTACACCAACATTGTTAAATTATATTATTGTTCGCTATTGTTTAACCTGTTGAAATCATTATAAATTTTCAGTTGTAATTTATCGCTCAAATTGTTGTTAAATTTGTCAAATTGAATTGTTACCAACTGAACACAAAGTTACTAAAACTTGTTAATCGCAGTACAAAATCACAAAAACTCAAATCCACAATAAACATTTAAAACCATAATTATTTTTGTGTTATCAATTTACGCGCCAGTCCTGAGAGTTCCGTAGGGTTCCGCTTTTTCTTTCATTCATCACTGGCAACCTTTCAAAGTTCGCGGTTTGTTTAAAATTTTCAAATTTGACGTTTGTTGACGTCATTGACATTTCATTCCATGCTCAAATTCAAAAAGTGGCGGTAATGTAAAGGGTTACACCCAAGTTATTGGCAATTTACCACAAGAACGTTTGCAAGCTGCACGACGTTTTCTGAAAGCGCCGCGAACACGGTTTAATAAAATCTTAGATTTGTGGTCCATCCAGAATTAGTGGGCGATTTGCATCTGATTCATTCTTAAATGCACTTATGGGCAATTGCACCGCACAAAATTTAACTTTAAGTGGAGATTAACATCATAGCAACTATTGTTGCAACAATAGTATCTATGGAGTTATGTTACTAGTTATGTGCGGTGCAACTGGGCATTAAAGGCCTAGTTTCGCGTAGAGATAATAATAAGATAATGCAACAAATTTTGTGGGTGCTCTAAATGTAAATAAATTGTTAAAATCAGATAAAAATAAATTAGGTCAATTAAAACGGGTTTGATTGGAAGTTTATCCCTTCGCGAAGGCCTCATGTGGGGTATTTGGGAGGCTAATGTTAAATCCGTTGTAAATACCCCCAACACTCGGGAGCTGAGTGGGTTGCCTACGTCCGCCTCTATGATCGAAGTTAGAAAACAACACCACAGGGGGTCCTAAAAGGAGGGTGACTTTTTCGTGAGTTGTGAGAGCACAGTTCAGCAGCGTCCGAAGGCTTTCCCAAAATTTGCTTGTTTGTTTACATCAACAAAGTTTACAGTTTTGTTATTTTTTTTGTTGTTGTTTGTATTGTTGTAATTCTTATAATTTTTGTTACTTTACTTAGTTGTTTATAGTTCGGGGAGAAATTAGTGTCTCGTGCCAGATTTGGGTCCAATAACAAAGGTAAAGCTTTAAATTACATTGTGCTGGGTGTTTTGTACCTCAAGTACTTAAGGCTGTCTGGGCCTGCATTTCCTTATCTGGATACCAGTCTTGCGCGGGGCATAAATTGTAACTCATCCTTGCAAACGTGTTTTGATTCATGGATGAAAATTAAAAGAGTATCATTTATTGTAGATTTCGGTTTGTTAATGAAATTGCATTTGTCCAAAGAAAACTGGTTGGATCACTTACTTGAATTTTAAAATCCCTCTTGTATACCACGGGCACTACTAAATCACGACACATTTTCACGTTCGCTCAGGTACACCTCATTGCCTTAGTCACCTTAAAATGTTTGAGAATAGCAATCGATTATCGCAAACTCGTGGAAAGTCGTATCTAATCTTACGAGTGGATAATTGCATCTTAAAATCATCGCGCTCCTACATCCAGGCAAATAATGAGATAAAAGCAGTCATTTTTTTATTAAAAACAATAATTACAATGCTTTATGTAATATTTGATACATACAATAAATAATGTTGAAGCTATATCGTATAACAAAAATCAATAACGCTTGTCCTAACAAGTCTGTACCAAAGTTAAAAAATAAATACAAGAGTGGTTAGTTTTGATCTTACGACGCGGCGAACAGACCCTGCAGGGACTCCGTCACTTCCGGTCCCAACGAACCCACCGCGCCGCCGAACTCCTCGCCGAAGTCCCTGTGGATCGTCTTGATGAATTCCGCGAGGATATTCTGCGTTTCTGCAAACCATCAGAACGTGATTACTCATTACATTACAATGGACTGATAAGGATCTCACCGTCGTTGGAAAACTGTTTCCTGTGATATATCTGAACGGTGACCTTGATCACATCCGATAATTGTTCCCGCAAGACGGGATTCCCCTGCTGATAAAGCGTGAAGAAACATTTGACGACGGCCTCGTTTTCTTGGAAGTCTTCTCGCAAGGGGAGGCGCTGGATGAAGGCCGGGAACACCTGTTGGAGTGAATCGTTACAAAAGGAATTCTGAAGAGTAGAGACAACCTGGTCGAGTGGTATTCCGGTGGGGTTGACGATGATCATTTTAGCGAGGGCTCCGCAGATGTTGTCCAGAGTGCCCGCGTGGGACTCCTTGGCCACTGCCGTGGATAGCGACTGGAGAATGTCTTGGTAGAAACTTTGATTGTTAAGAACAGGTTTGAAATTAATTCTGATATTTTTTACAAGCGTAGCAGTTCCCACGTGTCAAACTGAACGCAAAATCAAATATATCAACAATTGCTGTGTTTGTAAACGGATGGGTCGTTAGAAAAAAGGATACGGAAAGATTCGGTCCTTCCCGTGCAGGATCATCTCCCCGAGCCCGAAGATCGCGTTGTTCCGGACCTCCTCGGCGGAATCCTTGGCCCCGGCCAGCCACAGGTGCAGCAAATGCGAACTGAACTTCTCGACGTAGACGTCGAGGGACTTCATGCACTCCGCCAGGGTCCCGAAGGCGAACGACCTCTGGGCGATGCTGTTCTGTTTTTTCTGGAAACAATGCGACAATGCGGCCGTCGGATTAACGTCGAAAAACATACCGTTCTTTGGGTCATCAACTGCAGGATGTTCGGAAAGTATACCACGAAGTCGTCGGGTGTGATCGCGGCGGCGAATTTAGGAATGACGTCGCCCGCCGACTCCAACAGCAGCTCGTCGTGTTCAGCCTCCGTGTCATCGTCGTTGTTTTCGTGGGCGGCGTCCAGGTCCGTGTCTTGGCACGTCGTCTGTGAGGGAGTCAAAGAGTTACGATTTTATGCGACCGTTACGATGGTACCTTGAGAGTCAAGACGTCGATCACGCAGTTCATTATGGCCTCCCTGTGCCCCTCGCCCACCAGCACGTCGCTCTTCACCTCGTCCAAGAGCGCCGAGTAGGCGTCCAGGCAACACATGACGACGCTCCGTTCTTCGTCCGTACGGATCAGCTCGGAACACTTCGGGACGAACATCTGCAGAGCTTTGTAGAGGGCCTGTTTGGTCTCGGTCGCGTTTATCTTGTGGAGCGCGATGCAAAACTGCAACAGAGCTTCGATGGAGGCCTTCCTGATATCCTCTTGGGGATAATTGATGAGTTTGAAGATCTCTTCGAAGCTCTTTTCTATGTAGGGCAAAAACGAGTTGCCGGTGTTGATGCAGATCTCGCGGAGGGCCAAACACGCCTGTTCCTTCTCCTCGTTGTAGGAGTTCTCGACCGAGTAGCGACAATGGGTGGAGTCCGCGCTGCTGGACGACGCCGCGTCGATGTCTTCTTCCGCTTCCTCGTCATCGTCGGACAGCTCGGCGTAGACGTCCAGATCTTCTTTCTCTTCTTCCTCGTAATGTGTCTAGGGCCGTTCAAGTATCACGTAATATTACAATTAGTGTTACTTACCACTATGCCCTCGCTGCTCTGAATGCTGGTGATCATCTGCTCCACCACCTTGGGCAACACCGGGCTGATTTCCTCTTTCATGACGATGGCCAAAGCTGCGAACAAAGCATAGACGCTCTTCCTCACGTCCGGATCGTCCGTTTCGTCCAGGACTTTCAGTCCGAACTGCAGCGACTCCGCCGCTAGCGGTTTGAAATTATCGATCCCTATGAATTGTGCCACCACCGCGAGAGCCTCTAAAGTTCAAAATCACAACGTGTCATTACTAATTTACGAAAACTCACCAATGGCGTAGCTCTGCAGCTGATGGATCTCCGAATTGGGATCCGCGTTAATATAAACGTTGAGTATCTGAATGATCTTCTGGAAATACGGCAACAACCCCTCCTTCACGGCGCTGGCGGCCGACCCCAGAGTGCTCAAGGCGATCCGTTTCAACTGCATGGACCACCCGGTGGGGTCCAGAGCGACGAAAAGCCGATCCATCAACGTCGGCAGATAGGGCATGAGCCCCTCGTCCAAATTCTCGCAGAACGTCTCCAGAGCGTAGAACAGCCTGTCCAAACTCGCAGATTCGGACTTGTCCTTCTCCATCTGCGCGTAGACTTGCCCCAAGTACTCGAACAGCACGGGCAACAGCTCGGCCGCGTACTGGCTGATCTCCGGCTAGAAATGCATCGTGTAGAAACGAGACCAAAATCGGAAGATTTACCTGTAAATGCTCCGCGAACTGCCCCAACGCGAAAAACGCCGCGTTCCTCACCACGGCGTTGGGATTGTGTATCGCGTTGCAGACGCACTTCAAGAACGGCTCCAGGTATTTGTGCCGGATTCTCTCGGAGCATCCTTCCGCCAGAACGGCCAAGGAGAGGTAGGCCGCCTTTTGCGCGTAAATGTCGTTACCCTGAATGGCCGGCTCGACTCGGGTCAGCAAATAGGGGACGACCTTCTCGGAGGGTATGTGCAAGGCGATGAGGTCCAGAGTCTGGGTGGCTATCGTGATGGAGGTGAACTGGTCGGGGTCCCCCAGGAAGTACTCCTCGTTGACGTCGTCGTCGGGCTGCTGGGCCATCAGCTGGATAAGCACGTTGATGATCGGCTCGACTAGCTTGTTCTTTTGGATGACCTGCAAACGGTAACGCGCTGATAAGAACAGTTGGTTGCATAAGCACTTTGAATTACTTTGCCCTTTGACCGGATCAGCCACCCCACGACGCTGATCGCCTTGATCTGCACGGTCGTGGGCATCGTGTTGTCGCTCCCGACGCGAAGGCACATCTCCACTATCAACCTGACGTGCGGGACCACAGCCGCGACCGCGTACTCGATCAATTCCTCCAAAATCTCAAACAGTTCACAAGCCCTTTTCTCGTCCTCTTGTGCAAAAGCATTGATAATTTCCAAAATGCGAGGCAACAAGTTGTGGTACACAGTCACCATCTGAAATTTATCGTTAATCCTTAGACTCACTCTTGATGCACCCACCTGTTGGTGTCCGGCGATCACCGACACGAGGTTGTTCATGGTCACCACGGTATAGTACGCTAAGTTAGAATTCAGTTCGGGAAGAGTATTTAGAATATTTGAGAAGAGTACCGCGAACGAGTCCGCGTGCGTGATGTACGAGCCTTGTGAGATTTCAGTCATGATAGAGAGGGTGTACATTCCCAGCTGAAAACTGCGGGTTAGACAAGGGAGGAACACTCAAGGGGGTACCTCTCGGTCGAAGATGTTGTCGCTGCTGCATAGGGTGTGGATGAATTGCAGTACTTCCGGCCACGTGTTGTCGGGGAACTCGTGTTTACCTATAATTCCAATAAACTGGGCAATAGCATTTTTGACCAGCTTCTCCTGCTCGCTGACTAGGGCCTGGAGCATGCCCTGTTTTATTCTGTAAGGGGGCACCAAATTAGAGCCAACAAAGTTGTGTCAAGAGTGCTGTGTTAGAAATGACATTGGGTTCTAGAGTGAAGTGCACAAACTGGGGGCCACAAAAATGCATTGTTTGCCACTGAAAAATTACTCATTAATAGAGGTTATGTTTATTTGGTAGGTGAATCACAATCCTAGTAGGCTGGGTCTCTACCTCTATCTGTCAAGCAACACCCACCATAACCCCAATTCTTCAGCAAAACTGACTATTGAACACTTGCAAAACCCCCTTTACGTTTGCATTTTGCCCCCTTACATTCAGCCCAACGCTAACTACCCCCACCTGGTCCGAGTCTCCGCATCCAGTTTGCTCCACTGTCTCTTTTTCCCCAGCTTCCTCCGGAGCAACACAGCTGCAGACTGCCTGATCTGCGAGTTGGACGACGAAACTATCACCTCGCATAGTGCCGGTATCGCCTCGGGCTTCTTGAACGCCTCTTTCAGTTCCTTGGTGCCCTAGACACAACCAGACGGTCGTACACGTGTTCGGCGAGGTTAGGACCGTTGTAAGTCGCAGATCGATCGGACTTACCTGTTGAATTACTTTGCTGTTTGCTACCAGGAGTTTGGACAGGATCTCTTCCATTGTTTGACGCTTGTTACTGGCATACAACCAGGCAACGGCTAAATACCGGTGAAATGTCTAAACTGATAAGAACCGCTATGACAGAACGTGCAAAAGGAAAGGAGGAACTTCGGGGGGTCAAAATAATTTGTGTGAATCATGTGGAGACTGACAGATGACAGAAGTTGTGCTGGCATCTGGGGGAAACGGTAAAATGTTATGCGACAGCTCACACACCACGATTGTATTTTGGGCTGCATAGTTTAATATATAAAATTTATTTATACGACTTCAACTATAAAAATACCACAAACGGACTGTCTCAAAAGCTGGGTTCGAATAACTTTATTTGTAAACGTAAAATCGATTATGCACCAGTACGAAGTTTAGGTGTTCCAAATTAAGGGCTTATCCGTTTGGGGTCCCTCGGGAACATGGAAGTCTTCCTGATGTTGTCCAAGCCCAAGTAAAGCATGACCACCCTCTCCAAGCCGATGCCACCGCCGGCGTGGGGAGGACAGCCGTATTTAAACGCGTCGATGTACGCCCCGATCTTCGTCAAATCTAAAAAAAATTGTGTTAAGTGTCTATGCAACGCAAAATACACAAGACGTGTATTCAGGGCAGCATATGATATTACCGATTCCGTGGTGCTTCGCCCTTTCGGTCAATAGCTCCGGGTCGTGTATGCGCTGCGCCCCGCTGATAATCTCCTCACCCCGCATGAACATATCGTACGAGTTCGACGACCTGGGGCTGTTCGGGTCGGGCATGGTATAGAACGGCCTCACCGCCAGCGGGTACTTGTCCAAAATGTAGAAATCGGTGTCGTACTTGGCCTTGACCAGCCGCCCGAGCAGCTTCTCCGCGGGGGTGCTCAAGTCGTCCTCGGCCCCCACCTCCACCCCGGCCTCGGCCAGAATCTTCCTCCCCTCGTCGAAATGCAGCACCAGCGGGGGGTCCAAGAACGTGAAGGGTTCAACAGCGAACTGCTGCCCCACGATCTCGATCTCCTTCTTGTACTGGTCGCGAAGCCCCTTGAAGATCTCCGTGAAGAGGTTTCCGATCGTCAGCATCACCTCGTGGTAGTGGTAGTTGAAGGCCATCTCCAAGTCCAGGCCGGTGAACTCGGTCAGATGCCTGTGGGTGTTGGAGTCCTCGGCTCGGAACACGGCCCCCACAGTGAAGACCTTGTCGAAGTCGGCGGCGATGGCCATCTGCTTGTACAGCTGGGGGCTCTGCGCCAGGTAGGCGGAGCCCTTGAAGTAGCTGACGGTGAAAACGTTGGCGCCGCCCTCGGAGGCGGCGGGGATAATTTTGGGGGTGTGGATCTCGACGAAGCCTTGCTTGGTGAGGACGTCGCGAAAGAGGCGGCAGACGCCGGCCTCCAGGCGGAAGATGGCCTGATTGGTGGGGGTGCGGAGGTCCAGGATGCGGTTGTCGAGGCGGGTGTCTTGGTTGACGCGGATGGTGAGGGTCTCGGCGTCCTGCAGGATATTCAACTAGTTAACTCTTACAATATTCACAAACAACATACATCTGCCCTCTCAGGCCTGCTGGCATCCTCAATCTGCAAAGGCAGCTGTGGGGCTGAAGCTGACACCACCCAGATCTGGGACCCCAGCAGCTCCACGTCTTGCTGGGAGCACCCGGCGATGGGTGTCCCCACTTGTGCCACCTTGGCTTCCACGTCCACTATGCTCTCTTTACTGATCCTAAGTGACAAGACATTGCACAACATTCTCAAAACTGAGCATCATTTGCTTACGTGCTCGAAAACTTCACCATGGCCTTTGAGACAGTCTCGGAGACGTTCAGAAGGACTTGCACAGTGAACTCCCTCTGTCTTAAAACCATAAAACACTGCTTCCCTCTAGCCCTGACTGTGTGAAGTCTGGCTCTAACCCAGACAGTAGAACCAGAAATTGATTTATTGAGGTCTTTCACGTACGTGAACTGCCTTGTGGACGTGGTGTCGGACCTGATCAGGGGTAGAGCCCCGTATTTCCCCACAGACACGTCGGCTATAAATAGAAATGTTATCTTGGTCACCTCTGAAAAATTCTAATTACGTTCGTCTACGACGTTGGATTGGGGCTGCTCTTTCGTGGCTTTGTGTTCGGCTTTCTTGGCTGCTTTCTCGGCCTTCTTGGCGTCTTTTTTCGCCGCTTTCTTGCTCTCGGGCTTCTCCGCGGGGTCGACCGGCTTGGTTTCAACCATGGTTCTTCAGGGCGAACATAAAGAAAATTGTGATTGACTAAAAACTTTATAATTTAATAGAATACTTACACAGTTTCTGAATTGCGAGTTGCGGGTACTTTAATCTCTGATTATCACTGATTATCACATGTGTCAAAGTTTTGTGGTTATGTTTGTGCTGGCACATTGAAAGTCAGTGACAGTTCGTGAATCAAGTTGGGATATTTCGTTATTTTATAATTTCATAATAATTGTGCGAGGTCGATGCTTCACTACACTATCATTTTATTTTTCATTATTTCGACCTCTTTTATTCTGTTTTATCGTTAATTTACAAATTTATTCTTTATTTCGTCATTCACGAGCCGCCACTGCTTACCAACAAACGAACACAATTCTAGTTACAAACGGTGCGTTAGGTTGGTACTAAGATCTGTCAAACCGTTAAGGTTAACAGAAGTTTACAGCATAATGTTCAGTTTATTAATTTGGTAATTCAGTCGCGAAAATACGTTATTATCAGTAGAAAGAGTTTTCCATTTTCATTTATCGACCATTGCATCTGGATCGAATATCCTTTTCGTAGCAAAACATGGATGTCGACGGTGAGTTTTGATCGATTTTTTTCAACAATCTGGGCTCAAATACCGTTTCGTAGAAGCCACCGACGCCCCAGCCAGTCCCAGTGATCGTTCTCGCTCCCGGTCCAAATCCGTGGAAGGAAAGGGGCCCGTTTCACCAGCTAAATTTAGATCGCGGTCACGATCAGAGTCGCCTCAAGTCAACGGCGACGCGACGAGGAAATCAAGATCTAGATCCAGAAGCGGCAGCGGTGACGAGCGCAAATCCCGATCTAGATCCAGGTCCGGCTCTAGATCGCGTTCCCGGTCCCGGTCCGGCAGCCAGGGCTCCAAGAGGCCTTCAAGGTCGAGATCCAGATCAGCGTCCGGATCAAGGAAGGGGTCACGCTCGAGGTCACGTTCCGGATCGGCTTCAGTGAGATCCAGATCTAGATCAGCGTCCGGGTCCAGGAAAGGCTCGCGTTCGAGATCGGGGTCCCGAAAATCGCGCTCTAGATCGCGCTCGGGATCGGCCAAACCCGGATCCGCCAGAAATTCGCGATCACGATCCGGATCAGTGAAATCAGGATCACGTAGGTCCAGGTCCAGATCAAAATCAGGATCGCGTAAGTCGCGATCGAGGTCCAGGTCACGATCCGGATCGGCGAAGTCGGGCTCCCGTAAATCGCGATCAAGGTCCAGGTCGCGATCGGGATCGGCGAAGTCGAGGTCCAGGTCACGATCGGGATCGGCGAAGTCGAGGTCCAGGTCACGATCGGGATCGGCGAAGTCGGGCTCCCGTAAATCGCGCTCGAGGTCACGCTCGGGCTCGCGCAGATCGGGATCGGGGTCCAGATCACGATCCAGGTCCAAATCAGGTTCACGCTCGAGATCGAGATCGCGCTCCGGATCGAGACGATCAAGATCGGGCTCCAGGTCGAGGTCACGGTCCAGGTCGGGCTCGCGATCGCGTTCGCGGTCGGGATCCAGGCGCTCCAGGAGCGGGTCGGCGAGGTCGAGGTCCGGATCCAGATCCAGATCCAGATCGAGGTCCAGGTCGGGTTCGCCCAGATCCAGGTCGGGTTCACGATCGGGGAGCGAAGGACCGGTTGGGAGGAAAAGGAAGTTGGTGTCCGATTCTGAAGATGAGGGGGAAGGGGGAGCGCCCAAGGCCAAGAAAGCTATACTTAGTGATGATGAGGGACCCGGCCCTTCGGAGCAGAAGGCCGAGGAGGGGGCGGAGCAACAGCACGCCAACGAGGTGGTCCCTGATGTGTCGGACGATTCGGACGACGATCGACCCGTCCAGTAAGTTTTTAGTCGTGTAGCCAATAACTGCGTAACTACTGAATTGATTTTTTCCAGCGATGGGGGCAACGACGGCCTCTCCGACTTCGATGCGATGCTCCAGAAGAAGCGCGAAGAACAATCGAAGAGACGGAAACGCAAAGACATCGACATCATCAACGATAACGACGACATAATAGCTCAATTACTCGCCGACATGAGGAACGCCGCCGAGGACGACCGCAGACTGAACCAGCAACAACAACCGGCAACCAAAAAAATCGGAATGTTAGGCAAAGTCATGTCGCAACTGAAGAAACACGACTTGCAACTGGCCTTCATCGAACACAACGTCCTCACCGTACTGACCGACTGGTTGGCCCCCATGCCGGACCGGTCCATGCCTTCCATGCAAGTGAGGGAAGCGATCCTAAAACTTTTATCTGATGTGAGTGACGGCAGCATGATCGTTGCAAAATAAAATAGCGAAATTGTAGTTCCCCAGGATCGACCATTCGACCTTGAAGCACTCGGGGATCGGTAAGGCTGTGATGTACTTGTATAAGCACCCCAAGGAGACGAAGGAGAACAAGGAGAGGGCGGGAAAGCTGATAAACGAGTGGGCGAGGCCGATATTCAACCTCTCGGCCGACTTCAAAGCGATGAGCCGCGAGGAGCGACTTCAGCGAGACATGGAGCAGTTGCCAAAGAGGAGGGGCAGCGATCAGCAGAGCAGTTCCGAGAGGAAGGAGCTGACGAAAGCGTTGAATTCGGAGGGAAAGTGAGTGTCCCGGTTTGTCGTCACACGAGAATCGCAAACGGTTTCTTTCGCAGGCCACTCAGACCCGGCGAAAAAGGGTGGATAGCTCGGGCCAGGGTACCCATGCCTTCCAACAAAGACTACCTAGTTCGCCCCAAGTGGAGCTCGGAAGTAGACATCAGTAGGGTAAGGCTGCGGCAACGCACCCCTCGTGTTTTTACCAATTCACGCTGGATTTTCAGACCACCAAGAAACAAATGAACCGC
Source organism: Diaperis boleti (assembly GCA_963583935.1). Taxonomy (NCBI): domain Eukaryota; kingdom Metazoa; phylum Arthropoda; class Insecta; order Coleoptera; family Tenebrionidae; genus Diaperis; species Diaperis boleti. The sequence continues at coordinate 80,432,475 of OY757244.1, read as the reverse complement.
TTCGAGAAGCACTACAAGAACTTCCTCGACGGCAAACGAATGAAACAGTCGAGACGGGCCGTGGAAATCTCAATAGAGGGCCGAAATATGGCCTTGTGAGGAGTTTTGTGATTTTTTTTAATGATGTATATTTCGCATGTTTATCAGTAGCCCCTAAGTGTATTTATCATTGATTGTATTCGACTATTTTACGTGAATTTTGATTTTACACAGTTTTATACGAATCAGGAATCGTGCATTCGTAACTCGACTTGGGCAGTTATATGTTTTGTTTAAGTCTTGTATTATTACATTAAATCAATTTTGTACAGTTTGGGGGTGTTTTTTGTGTATTTCTTGTGGAGCTGAGGAGTGGTGGTAAAATACAATAGACGGTGAAATGGGTTGACTTGTAAAAACTTCGCATCGAGTGTTGGTCGAGTTTTCACCGTGGATGATGTCATCAGTTCAGAAGGTTCGGTCATCATTCCAGAATAGAAGAAATTGAGGGAAAGACGAGGGGAAGAATAAAATAAGTAAATATATCGAACAAAATTCGTTCGTGCCGATTTATTGTCCATCACAATACTTAACAAGTGGGTCTTGGACAACAATCTGGATAATTCTTGGTCAGATCCACTGGAGTCTTTTGACAATCAGGGTCCGTGATGACAACCGGTTGGCAACTGCAAGGTGACTCTTTAGCGTTAAAAAATAAACTAGATCGTGTATTAACCTGAGGTAAGTTATTGTGCCCCCAATAAGACAGTTCGCAGACTGGCACTTTCCAGGTACTGGGACGGATTCGCCGGCAAGCAGATGACCGACGTCGGCCTCGTAACAGCCTCCGGCCCCTAAAATAAACAAAACAAATTTATGAGATTACTTCAGGTCTTTACTCACTCCTCGATGGATTCGGAGGTTGGCGTAGCATTGCTCCAAGAGCTGGAGAGCACAATGCAGCCACGCAGATCACAGCGAAAAATGCAGCTACGAATTTCATCTTGATCAATGCACTGTTGTTGACAGATTAGTTGTAATTCGGATTTTGAGGGCTATTTAACGGAGATTTTTGGATGATACAATGAAGCAATCTATTATGATTATAATTTATGCTATATTGAAAATGACCGAACAATTACCAATTAAATGTGAACCTACATACTTTATTGATGTGTCACGGGGAATGTAATTAGAAGGTAGGATGTTACACCCTGTGTTCCCTTTCTAATGGCATTATCTGCATAGTTGTGTTTCTAGCCTAGACTGATGTAAGTGTCCAGGTTGTATTTAGTTCAAAATTTACTAAATTTATAAAATTTAAATTCTTCTTCTTTTCTCTTAGGTGCTAGTTTGTTCTTTTCCTTTGACGTTGCTTTGTTCCTTTTGTATTACCACTGCATTTTTGTTCTCTGGATTCTGCTCGTCCTTGACACGCTCCATTTCTGTTAATTGTTTGTTAATTTGTTTTTATTTTTCATCGCTTTACCTTTTACACTTCTATTAAGCACACTGTCTCATCTGTTGTATTGTATTGTACTCTGGGGTCGTGGGGCCATTCAGCCTCTCAGAACGTCGATCATCATTGATTCCTAGGAACCCCATCTTCAGGATGTCACTAAGAGGCTTCTTCTTCACTTCCTCAGGCGTCAGCCTAACATTTTTAAAGTGATATTTTTAAAATGATATCTTACAGGGCAGTGACCTGAGCTTAATTTCTTCCTTGGATAAGAAGATAAGCTTTTTAGCATTCTGTGGCGAGTACTCGATAAATTTCTTCGCTTGTGTTTGAGCTGGGACATTGTTCCAGTGATACCTTGTGACCTTTGTTTTCCATTTCTTCTGCGCCTTGTCTGGCAAATTTGTCAGCTTCTGCATCTCCTGTTATTCCCTCATGTCCAGTGACCCAACTTAGAGTTACTTTGTTGTTTCTACCCAGTCGTTTGAGAGACTGTATGCACTCCCAGGATTTGGTGCTGTATCCTTTAAGTCCCTTCCTTTAAATCACTAGAAATTATAATACAGGATGCTCATTTTATCTGTTCACGCCTGAAGATTCAGAGATAGGCAACATATTAAACACTTTACAAATTACTTTGCGTAAACTATTTATTTTTTAAATAAAGAATCTTAGTGGGTCTAAAATTAAACTCAAAACGTCAATTCAAAACAATCTTTTAATCAAATACGAAATGTAAATCCTTAAAAAAATAACTGTTGACGAAATGTTTAATATGTTGCCTACTTCTGAATCTTTAGGCGTGAACAGTTAAAATGGGCACACTGTACTTTTCAATTTGACATTCATGGAGAACCTAGTGTATCACCGATTGCGTAATACCTTTTGACTCTTGTCACCCTGTTTCCCATAAATTTGCAGCTTTTCATTCCGTTTTCCACCGATTATTTTCTATCCCACTCAGAATCATCTTTCAAACAAAATTTAATAACATTAAACAAATTGCTTTAACCAATGGATTTTTTTTCCCACTCTTTTCACCAGGTGGTGTGGATTTGCCTGACTGGTAGGCAAACTGCTGGTGTTTATGAAGTGTCCCTTTATAGCGAGTTCGCTTCTCATGTCGTTGTCCACAATTTTTTTTCAGAGTCTCATTGCGCGATCAGATTTGTCCTCTTCCGGAGCCCTCGGTACGTGTTAAGATTTGTTTTAAACAGGGGGCTATGAGGTCTATCCCCTTCTGCAGCAAAGCTGGAAAGATCCCATCCTTGCCCGGTTGGATCTGTAACATCCTCTCGTTGGGGATTCCCTCGCAAAATCGTTTCCATAAACTTTGGCCTTCCTCGTAAACTATATAATGTGGAGCCTTAAAGCGTGGTCTGTTATTTAATAAAGCTGTTTTGTGGGATGACGAAGCGTATCAAAAATCGCAATTTTGGGTTGCATTTTCAAACGCTGTACCTTTACCGCCTCTTGTTACGTCATTTTCATTGGTTGGTGCGTTTCTCATTAGTTCGCGCGTCTAGTAACTTTTTTTTATTTGGTGAATTTTGTCCCGTCACAGAAAGGCGCGCGTTTCAAATAACACAAATATTTGTTTTTTTTTTTACTTAATAGGGATATAATATTTTTCCATCTAGTTTCTAGAAAAGCTGTTGAAAATTGTGGGACGACCCCGTTCGTTGTTGTACTTGGTGAGGGTTGATGATGAGAAAAAGGATGGATCAACTGGATTCTGTGTGGATTATCGTCAACTGAACAACGTGACGAAAAACGACAGTTATCCCCGAATTGATGATACCCTCGACACCTTGGCGGGTTCGAAGTTCTTCTCGACTTTGGACTTGTGTGGTTGAATTGGCACCTGGAGAAAAAGAGAAAACAGGCCTTTGGCAGTGTACTGTAATGCCGTTTGGCCTTTGCAATGCTCCTGCAACTTTTGAAAGATTAATTTACACGGTTCTGAAAGAACATGAAGAATCTAGAGGAAGTGTTTCAAAGCCTTCGAAATTCTGGACTGAAGCTTGCGGTACGTACTAACTGAGGGCGAAAGAAGGTTCCAATCCGCCAAATAAGAATCACTGAAGAGCCACAGAAGCAGATTGCACCCGAACTAATCAACCTGGTCAAGACATCGTCGAAGGAACTTAATGACAACCAAATCAAGCAGCTCAAAGTACTCGCGAGCCGTTATCAGGTTATCTTCGATACCGGTGGGGAGGGTAAAAGAGGCAGAGACGATACGATCAAGCGTGCCCGGTTAGACAGTTGCGGGTTGCCTCGAGCGCGAGTTTTTTATGGTGGTATGCTCCACACGTGTCCACGGGTAGTTTAGTGAAGTACGGTATACCAAGGGTCAGCTGTCGAGCTTGGTGTAGGGTCAATAAACAGTCATCGTTTTTACAAGCTTTAATTACACGGAATATCTACAGGTTGAATACATACAAGGGTAAAATATATACAGGGATTAAATAGGTGGAGGTTTGAGGGAAGGATCCCGTTAAGATATCTCGGTGGTCAACCGGCAGGTGCCCCAAAAACCAGACACCTGGACGGCCTTTATGCCACCACAAGCGCCCTACGGCAACAAAGATACCAGAGCTGGTCCCTTTAGTTCGGTGGGAAGGAAATGTCGAGCGCGCAGCAGGAGGTCCTCTGCCTTACTTTGTCCTTCGGTGGTTGGTCCGGGGACTTCTGGTCTGCTTCTGGTTTACGAGAGAGCAGGAACTCACTCACTTAGCACTGGAACTCACCACACTACCATAATGGGCGGTGTCACCAACTGGAACGGTAGGAATCACCAACTGTCTTCCTCTTGCTTCTGGTCGTGGCAGCACATGGGCGACTTACCCAAGATCTTCATCGTTAGACGATGCGGCGTGCTGTTCTCCCGGAACAGTCGTGAATCCGGGCAGCGTGCAAAGTCCGGAATGCAATGAAAAGGGCGTGGTCTGGGGTAACAAGAGCTTAAACTGGGATTGGTCGTAGCGACTCCGGGATCGTTTCGTTCGCACCGCGCAAATATCTGATGACCGGAGCGAAAGAAGTATTATTGAGTTGAAAGACGTGATTTGTTCGGCTTTGGTCACGCGGTAAAGAGACAAGCGGCTGGTAGTCACGAGCGGCGACCGTTGCTGGCTGTTCGATGCACTCGAACCTCGCGGAATTCGGTGACTTCGTTACACGATCATTGATCATCGTCGCCTGTTGTTCTAGTAAAGAAAAAGGATGGATCAACTAGATTTTGCGTGGACTATCGTCAACTGAACAACGTGACGAAAAACGGCATGTCGTCTTAAGTGAGGGTGTCGTCGTCGACGAGCATAAAGTTAAGGCCCTGCAGGAATGCCAACGCTTACAAACAAGCACGACTTACGCAGTTTCGGTTTATGTACTTACTGTCGCCGATATGTGCCAGGATTCGCAAGTGAGAGCGAAAGAAGGTTCCAATGGGACGAAGATTGCAAAGACGTGGGAACAAATTGCACAATACTCACCCAGTGTGAAATCGTACTGGGCTCAGTGGAATTCCATTGTCGTGGAAGATGGAGTCTTGAAAAACTTGAGGGTCAAATAGAGAGGAAGCAACTTTGGTCCCCAAAAAACAGAATGAATGAAGGAGCTCCATTGTGGAGTAACAGTGTCAGTGTCAAAGACCCTTTTGGGTATGTCTGATGGAATTTGGAAATTTTTAATTTTGGAGCAAAGATCTATAGAGTTTTTTATTGCAAATTTGTTATTGAAATCTAAGAATTTTATTAAGCCATTTTGAAAGTATTGATACAGGTGATCATCAATTGTATCATTAATCTCTTGTAAAATTAGGGCTGAAGATGGGAGTAGTTTTCTCCCGAAACATGTTCCTTTTGTAATTTACGTTTATTAAAGTATTTAACCAATCGTTGGACAACTGCAAGATGGATCTTTAGAATTAGATAAGATCTTTAGCAACCCCCATGTCCTAAAATAAATAAATAATTTTACGAGATCACTTGGGATTTTTACTCACTCCTCAACGTATTTTTCCAAGAACTGGAGAGCAAATTCTTGCCAGCGCGAAAAGTATCATCTTGATCACCGCACTGTTACCGACAGACTAGTTGTTTCACGATTACGTAATTCCATTGCGGTGAAAATAATCGTAACGGGTGATTGTGCCATCTTGCTGAGCGTATCCCCAAAAAAATTGGAACAATCACCAATTAAAGATGAACCTACACGTGGTATTGACGATTCCCACAAGTGGACACCACGAAATATTTAAAATTAGAAGGTCGGATGTTATCTTTTTAATACACCCTGTATTTTAAATTTCTTGTGTTTTAACTATTCTGACCGTGCGAATTAAAATAAAACCTCCAATGTCTGGGCCGTAGGATTCTGCTGTTAAAAGAGCTCCCATAAGTCGAACGTAGCCCAATGTTCCCTGGTGAGAAGTGAGGTACGAGTCGGAAGTTTGATAAGGGTATTTGGATCTAGAGGGCAAGGGGTGTTCCGCCACTTATTATTTCTATATAGAGCACGGGAACACATGAGAATTAATGACAGATGACACTATGGTGGAAGAAAGGTGGGACAGAAGATACTTTCAGCGTAATCAAAATTGGTAGGACACAGAGGGAAGGGCGACCAAGGCAGGAAGGATACCGAGTGGAAGCACAATATAAGTCTATACAGTATTAAGTGGACAAGTATTTATGATTTATTGTTCATTATCATACTCAACAAGTGGCTCTCGGACAACAATCTGGATAATTCTTCGTCAGATCCACGGCGGTCTTGCGACAATCAGGGTCCGTAATGACGATCGGTCCGCAACTGCAAGATGAACCTTCAGTCTCAAAAAACAGATTAAATCGTGTATTTACCTAAGGTAAGTTATTGTGCCCCCTATGAGACAGTTCGCGGACTGGCACTTTCCGGGAACCGGAACAGATTCACCGGCCAGCAGATGACCGACATCGGCCTCGTAACAGCCTCCGGCCCCTAGAAAAAAAAAAATTAATTTGATGACACAATTTCGGGCGTTTACGCACTCCTCGACGGATTCGGCGGTTGGCGTACCAACGCGCCAAGAACCGGAGAGTACATTGTGGCCACGCAGAAAGCGAAGAATAGTGCTATGAATTTCATCTTGATCACCACACTGTTACGGACTGACTGATCGTAATCGACGGTGGTTTCACAATTTAGGGGCTATTTTTATAAGAGTGCGCGTGGATACAATTAAGTGATCCTATTATGTTTATAATTTATGCTTTACTAACAATTACCAATTAATTGAGAACTATTGAGGTGTCAATAACATACTGACAACACAAGCGTTAATTTTTTTAACGGCCCACATTTGTCAAAATTTTGTTGAAACAATTACAAGCAAAGTAACAATAAGATCTACTCAGACGAAATAATTATCTGCTAACGTAAAAATTATTATTAATTGAGAACTATTGAAGTGTCAGTAACATCCAGAAAATGGTTTGGGAAAGGATGCAATGTCACCATACCAAAAACAAAATTATTTCGAGAGCGTGGGGTTCATGTTAGGTTTTCTTTGGTTGGTAGTGAAGAAAGCCGAAGGAAGTACCCACCTAAAAGATAATTCCTTAATTTCATAATATTCTATGTATTCTTTGTAGTCAGGGTGTCAAAGATGTTGTTTAAACATGTTTTATTTAATAATTTAAAAGTAGTGGTTATCCTTAATAAAAATGTTTGGTCCCAAAACGTCAAACCACTGCCTTCGTGGCGGAATCTACAGTTTGATCCTTTTTTGCATCCAAATGTGCCATTCTAAACATCGGACCGGGATAATTCTTTCGTCAGAAAATCAGAAAATTTGCGCGCTGCGAACGAAGCTATGCCGGGGTCGCTACGACCGCTCTCAGTTTCCGCTCTTGTCACTCATTCTCAACTGTAAAAATAGAATGCGTATCAGGATGATTCTTTCACTCCCGTAATCAGAATGAGACCGCGCTTCGGGTCTAGATATTCCGGACTTTGTACGCTGCTCGGATTCAGCGCCCTTCCGAGAGAACATCGTCTAGAGATGAAGATTTTGGGCGCTTGTGGTGGCTTCTTCATAGAGGCCGTCCAGGTGTCGAGAAATCCGGACGGGTTTTTCTAGGGGTTCTTCCAACCAACTAGATGGGGCCAGCCTTGGTGACGACCTAGAGTAACGGGGGTTGGGCGCCCGTGGTGGCTTCTTCACGGAGGCCACTTGCTGGTCGAACACCGAGATATCTGAGCAGATCCTTTTTGGCGGCGCTTCCACCCGCTGACCTCGTCCTACCCCAGCTCCGACCCCGAGCGATGCGGCTCGAATGTTTGGTCCCAGAAATTAGCTCCGTGATTATGTCAAACCTCTGTATATATTGAACCACCGCGAATATATTTAATCCCTGTATATATTTTACCTCTGTAGATATTCCGTGTAATTAAAGCTTGTAAAACTCTGACTGTTTATTTACCCTCCGCTAAGCTCGACAGCTGACCGCTGGTATACCGTACTCCACTAAGCTACCAGTGGACACGTGTGGAGCATACCACCATAAAAAACTGGCGCTCGAGGCAACCCGCAACTGTCTACCAGTGTTGATGGCATCGGTTCTGCCTCTTTTACCCTCCTCGTCGGTATCGAAGATGACCTGATAACGGCAATAATAGCAGTATCAGATATTTTAATTTATCCATTCACTAAACTGTCAAAATGGAATAATCAAAATTTAGAAACCTGGGCACTTTGTGAGAATATTGAGAAGACAAACCTGAAGACTTTGAGACACGTAGACCAAGAAAGTTGAAAAACTTGACAACTTTAACCAATCTGCGAAGCCTAGGCATTTTGAAACATTAAATAAAAACAAGAACAAGCGCCTGAAAATTTGAACAAAAATATAAACCAAAAGAAAAATTGAAGCCTTGAGAAATTTGACAAACTTGAAAAACTTTAACACCTAAGAAACCTGGGCGCTTTCAGATTTGACAAACCTATAAATAAGATCATGAAATCTAAAAGTGACAAAACATAGGAAAATCAAGAGACCCACAAATCAGAGGAAATCAAAATTTAGAAACCGTAAAGGCTTTTTAAGAAACTTGGACTAACCAACTTGAAACACCTGACAGTTTAACTAAACCTGAGAAATCTCGGAGCTTATAGACATTTGATAAACCTAGAAGCAAGACCAGGAAAAATATTGGGAAACAAAAACTGATAAAACATGAAGACTTTATAAAACTGCACACTTTAAGAAACCTGGACTTAGTAATTTGAAAAACCTGGGGAAACTGAGAAATCTGAAATTTTTGAGGAATTTGACAAATCTATAAAGCCGCCGTGAAAACCTTGATAAATGATGAAATTTTATAAACTTAGATATTCCAACAAACCTGGAAAAGTAAAGAAACCTGGGCGTTAAAAAAACTTGAGAAATCCGAAAACCTAATTTTTTTAACTAAAGTCAAGAAACTTGAACAACCTGACAAACAAATGAAACCTGGGCGCTTTGAGAAATTTGACAAACAGAAACAAAGTATGAAAATTTTATAAACCTAGAACTAGTTGAAACCTGGGCATCTAAGAATCTTTGGAAATCTGAAAAGTCGATAAACCTTAAAAATTTGAGAAACCTAAACATGAAAAACGAAGAACCAAGAGAAGTTGGGAACTGATAAATAATGAAGTAACAAACTAGAAATTGAGAATTTGAGTATCTTGTAATTTAGAACTGACGATCTAGGAACTGGGCTACTTGAAAATTAAGAACTAGGAACTGAGAAAGTAAGAACTAAGGAACTAGAAATTCTTGAACAAAGATCTAACCAAATAAGGTGTGAAGAACTAGACACTATGGAATTCGGAATTGAAGAACTAGGAACTGGAAGTTTACATATCTTGCGATTGAGAAATTAGGAACTGGAAACCGACGATTTATGAACTGAGGAACTAGGAGTTCTTAGAGCGAGGAACTGAAAATGTAGGAACACAGGAGCTAAGAACTGAAACCTTAGAATCTGGTAAACGATAAATTGAAATATAGGAGATTAGGAACTAGGAACTTAAATTATTTACTGGAAAACTAGAAATTAAAAATTTGGGAATCTTGTAATTTAGAAACTAGGAATTGTAAAATTTGGAACCGACGATTTTGGAACTGTGCAACTGGGAATTTTAGGGCGAGGAACTGAAAGTGAAGGCAGAGGAGCTATGAACTGATAAATTAGAAACTGACAAACTAAGACATTAGGAACTAGGAACTGAAGAGCTAGGACGTGATTTATCATAAACTGACAAACTAGAAATTGAGGATTTGGGTATTTTATAATTTACAAACTAATAATTGAGAAACTGATAGAGTAAGAATTGGAAATTTTGAGAACGAAAAACTCGGAGAAGCTAGGAGCCGACAAATCATGAACTGACAAAGTAGAAATTGAGAACTTGAGTATCTTGTAATTTAGAAACTTGGAACCGACGATATAGCAACTGAGCAACTCGAAAATGAAGAACTAGGAACTGGGAATTATTGAACAAGAATATAACCGAATAATATGTGAAGAACTAGACACTCTGGAATTTGGAATTGACAAACTAGGAACTGATAATTTTTATGTCCTGGAATTGAGAAACTAGGAACTGGAAAAATTGAACCGACGATTTCGGAACTGAGGAACTAGGAGTTCTAAAAGCTCGGAACTGAAAATGTCAGAGCAAAGGAGCTGGGAACTGAAACCTTAAAATCTTCTAAATGAGAAATTGAAATATAGTACCGTACTCTACTAAGCTACCCGTGGACACGTGTGGAGCATACCACCATAATAAACTGCCGCTCGAGGCAACCCGCAACTGTCTAACCGGGTTCGCATCCCAAGTGTTGATCCGATGCTTGATGGCATCGGTTCTGCCTTATTTACTCTCCCCGTCGGTATTGAAGATGACCTGATAACGGCAATAATAGCAGTATCTCCAAAGACATATATGGTTTCACTTCTTTGCTAATTAAATCCATTCCCTAACTGTCAAAATGGAATAATCAAAATTTAGAAACCTGGGCACTTGAAAGTTGAAAAACCTGACAACTGTAACCAATCTGCGAAGCCTGGGCGTTTTGAAACATTAAATAAAAACAAGAACGAACTTCGGAAAATTTGAACAAAAAAATATTAACCAAAATTGACAAAACTTCAACACACCCAAGAAACCTAGACGCCTTGAGAAATTTGACAAACTTGAAAAACTTTAACACACCTAAGAAACCTGGGAGCTATCAGATTTGACAAACCTATAAAGAAGATCATGAAATCTAAAAGTGACAAAACAGGAAAATCAACAGACCCACAAATCGGAGGAAATCAAAATTTAGAAACCGTCCAGGCTTTTTAAGAAACTTGGACTAACCAACTTGAAACACCTGACAGTTTAATCAAACCTGAGAAATCTCGGAGCTTTTAGACATTTGATAAACCTAGAAGCAAGACCAGGAAAAATATTGGGAAACAAAAACTGATAAAACATGAAGACTTTATGAAACTGCACACTTTAAGAAACCTGGCACACTTGAAAAATAAGAAACCTGGACTTAGTAATTTGGAAAACCTGGGGAAACTGAGAAATCTGAAATCTTTGAGGAATTTGACAAATCTATAAAACCGCCGTGAAAACCTTGACAAATGATGAAATTTTATAAACTTAGAAATTCCAACAAGCCTGGAAAAGTGAAGAAACCTGGGCGTTAAAAAAACTTGAGAAATCTGAAAACCTAATTTTTTTAACTAAAGTCAAGAAACTTGAACAACCTGACAAACAAATGAAACCTGGGCGCTTTCAGAAATTTGACAAACAGAAACGAAGTATGAAAATTTTATAAACTTAGAACTAGTTGATGAAACCTGGGCACCTAAGAATCTTTGGAAACCTGAAAAGTCGATAAACCTTAAAATTTTGAGAAACCTAAACATGAAAAACGAAGAACCAAGAGAAGTTGGGAACTGATAAATAATGAAGTAACAAACTAGAAATTGAGAATTTGAGTATCTTGTAATTTAGAACTGACGATCTAGGAACTGGGCTACTTGAAAATTAAGAACTAGGAACTGAGAAAGTAAGAACTAAGGAACTAGAAATTCTTGAACAAAGATCTAAGCAAATAAGGTGTGAAGAACTAGACATTGGGGAATTCGGAATTGAAGAACTAGGAACTGGAAGTTTACATATCTTGCGATTGAGAAATTAGGAACTGGAAACCGACGATTTAGGAACTGAGGAACTAGGAGCTCTAAGAGCTCGGAACTGAAAATGTGGGAACACAAGAGCTGGGAACTGAAACCTTAAAATCTTCTAAACGAAAAATTGAAATATAGGATATCAGGAACTAGGAACTTAAATTATTTACTGGCAAACTAGAAATTAAAAATTAGGGTATTTTGTAATTTAGAAACCAGGAATTGTAAAATTTGGAACCGACGATTTTGGAACTGTGCAACTGGAAATTTTAGAGCGAGGAACTGAAAGTGAAGGCAGAGGATCTAGGAACTGATAAATTAGAAACTGACAAACTAAGACATTAGGAACTAGGAACTGAAGAGCTAGGAGGTGATAAATCATAAACTGACGAACTAGAAATTGAAGATTTGGGTATTTTATAATTTATAAACTAATAATTGAGAAACTGATAGAGCAAGAATTGGAAATCTTGAGAACGAAAAACTGGGAGAAGCTAGGAGCCGACAAATCATGAACTGACAAAGTAGAAATTGAGAACTTGAGTATCTTGTAATTTAGAAACTTGGAACCGACGATATAGCAACTGAGCAACTCGAAAATGAAGAACTAGGAACTGGGAATTATTGAACACGCATATAACCGAATAATGTGTGAAGAACTAGACACTCTGGAATTTGGAATTGACAAACTAGGAACTGATAATTTTTATGTCCTGGAATTGAGAAACTAGGAACTGGAAAAATTGAACCGACGATTTCGGAACTGAGGAACTAGGAGTTCTAAAAGCTCGGAACTGAAAATGTCAGAGCAAAGGAGCTGGGAACTGAAACCTTAAAATCTTCTAAATGAGAAATTGAAATATAGTACCGTACTCTACTAAGCTACCCGTGGACACGTGTGGAGCATACCACCATAATAAACTGCCGCTCGAGGCAACCCGCAACTGTCTAACCGGGTTCGCATCCCAAGTGTTGATCCGATGCTTGATGGCATCGGTTCTGCCTTATTTACTCTCCCCGTCGGTATTGAAGATGACCTGATAACGGCAATAATAGCAGTATCTCCAAAGACATATATGGTTTCACTTCTTTGCTAATTAAATCCATTCCCTAACTGTCAAAATGGAATAATCAAAATTTAGAAACCTGGGCACTTGAAAGTTGAAAAACCTGACAACTGTAACCAATCTGCGAAGCCTGGGCGTTTTGAAACATTAAATAAAAACAAGAACGAACTTCGGAAAATTTGAACAAAAAAATATTAACCAAAATTGACAAAACTTCAACACACCCAAGAAACCTAGACGCCTTGAGAAATTTGACAAACTTGAAAAACTTTAACACACCTAAGAAACCTGGGAGCTATCAGATTTGACAAACCTATAAAGAAGATCATGAAATCTAAAAGTGACAAAACAGGAAAATCAACAGACCCACAAATCGGAGGAAATCAAAATTTAGAAACCGTCCAGGCTTTTTAAGAAACTTGGACTAACCAACTTGAAACACCTGACAGTTTAACCAAACCTGAGAAATCTCGGAGCTTTTAGACATTTGATAAACCTAGAAGCAAGACCAGGAAAAATATTGGGAAACAAAAACTGATAAAACATGAAGACTTTATGAAACTGCACACTTTAAGAAACCTGGCACACTTGAAAAATAAGAAACCTGGACTTAGTAATTTGGAAAACCTGGGGAAACTGAGAAATCTGAAATCTTTGAGGAATTTGACAAATCTATAAAACCGCCGTGAAAACCTTGACAAATGATGAAATTTTATAAACTTAGAAATTCCAACAAGCCTGGAAAAGTGAAGAAACCTGGGCGTTAAAAAAACTTGAGAAATCTGAAAACCTAATTTTTTTAACTAAAGTCAAGAAACTTGAACAACCTGACAAACAAATGAAACCTGGGCGCTTTCAGAAATTTGACAAACAGAAACGAAGTATGAAAATTTTATAAACCTAGAACTAGTTGATGAAACCTGGGCACCTAAGAATCTTTGGAAACCTGAAAAGTCGATAAACCTTAAAATTTTGAGAAACCTAAACATGAAAAACGAAGAACCAAGAGAAGTTGGGAACTGATAAATAATGAAGTAACAAACTAGAAATTGAGAATTTGAGTATCTTGTAATTTAGAACTGACGATCTAGGAACTGGGCTACTTGAAAATTAAGAACTAGGAACTGAGAAAGTAAGAACTAAGGAACTAGAAATTCTTGAACAAAGATCTAAGCAAATAAGGTGTGAAGAACTAGACATTGGGGAATTCGGAATTGAAGAACTAGGAACTGGAAGTTTACATATCTTGCGATTGAGAAATTAGGAACTGGAAACCGACGATTTATGAACTGAGGAACTAGGAGTTCTTAGAGCGAGGAACTGAAAATGTAGGAACACAGGAGCTAAGAACTGAAACCTTAGAATCTGGTAAACGATAAATTGAAATATAGGAGATTAGGAACTAGGAACTTAAATTATTTACTGGAAAACTAGAAATTAAAAATTTGGGAATCTTGTAATTTAGAAACTAGGAATTGTAAAATTTGGAACCGACGATTTTGGAACTGTGCAACTGGGAATTTTAGGGCGAGGAACTGAAAGTGAAGGCAGAGGAGCTATGAACTGATAAATTAGAAACTGACAAACTAAGACATTAGGAACTAGGAACTGAAGAGCTAGGACGTGATTTATCATAAACTGACAAACTAGAAATTGAGGATTTGGGTATTTTATAATTTACAAACTAATAATTGAGAAACTGATAGAGTAAGAATTGGAAATTTTGAGAACGAAAAACTCGGAGAAGCTAGGAGCCGACAAATCATGAACTGACAAAGTAGAAATTGAGAACTTGAGTATCTTGTAATTTAGAAACTTGGAACCGACGATATAGCAACTGAGCAACTCGAAAATGAAGAACTAGGAACTGGGAATTATTGAACAAGAATATAACCGAATAATATGTGAAGAACTAGACACTCTGGAATTTGGAATTGACAAACTAGGAACTGATAATTTTTATGTCCTGGAATTGAGAAACTAGGAACTGGAAAAATTGAACCGACGATTTCGGAACTGAGGAACTAGGAGTTCTAAAAGCTCGGAACTGAAAATGTCAGAGCAAAGGAGCTGGGAACTGAAACCTTAAAATCTTCTAAATGAGAAATTGAAATATAGTACCGTACTCTACTAAGCTACCCGTGGACACGTGTGGAGCATACCACCATAATAAACTGCCGCTCGAGGCAACCCGCAACTGTCTAACCGGGTTCGCATCCCAAGTGTTGATCCGATGCTTGATGGCATCGGTTCTGCCTTATTTACTCTCCCCGTCGGTATTGAAGATGACCTGATAACGGCAATAATAGCAGTATCTCCAAAGACATATATGGTTTCACTTCTTTGCTAATTAAATCCATTCCCTAACTGTCAAAATGGAATAATCAAAATTTAGAAACCTGGGCACTTGAAAGTTGAAAAACCTGACAACTGTAACCAATCTGCGAAGCCTGGGCGTTTTGAAACATTAAATAAAAACAAGAACGAACTTCGGAAAATTTGAACAAAAAAATATTAACCAAAATTGACAAAACTTCAACACACCCAAGAAACCTAGACGCCTTGAGAAATTTGACAAACTTGAAAAACTTTAACACACCTAAGAAACCTGGGAGCTATCAGATTTGACAAACCTATAAAGAAGATCATGAAATCTAAAAGTGACAAAACAGGAAAATCAACAGACCCACAAATCGGAGGAAATCAAAATTTAGAAACCGTCCAGGCTTTTTAAGAAACTTGGACTAACCAACTTGAAACACCTGACAGTTTAATCAAACCTGAGAAATCTCGGAGCTTTTAGACATTTGATAAACCTAGAAGCAAGACCAGGAAAAATATTGGGAAACAAAAACTGATAAAACATGAAGACTTTATGAAACTGCACACTTTAAGAAACCTGGCACACTTGAAAAATAAGAAACCTGGACTTAGTAATTTGGAAAACCTGGGGAAACTGAGAAATCTGAAATCTTTGAGGAATTTGACAAATCTATAAAACCGCCGTGAAAACCTTGACAAATGATGAAATTTTATAAACTTAGAAATTCCAACAAGCCTGGAAAAGTGAAGAAACCTGGGCGTTAAAAAAACTTGAGAAATCTGAAAACCTAATTTTTTTAACTAAAGTCAAGAAACTTGAACAACCTGACAAACAAATGAAACCTGGGCGCTTTCAGAAATTTGACAAACAGAAACGAAGTATGAAAATTTTATAAACCTAGAACTAGTTGATGAAACCTGGGCACCTAAGAATCTTTGGAAACCTGAAAAGTCGATAAACCTTAAAATTTTGAGAAACCTAAACATGAAAAACGAAGAACCAAGAGAAGTTGGGAACTGATAAATAATGAAGTAACAAACTAGAAATTGAGAATTTGAGTATCTTGTAATTTAGAACTGACGATCTAGGAACTGGGCTACTTGAAAATTAAGAACTAGGAACTGAGAAAGTAAGAACTAAGGAACTAGAAATTCTTGAACAAAGATCTAAGCAAATAAGGTGTGAAGAACTAGACATTGGGGAATTCGGAATTGAAGAACTAGGAACTGGAAGTTTACATATCTTGCGATTGAGAAATTAGGAACTGGAAACCGACGATTTAGGAACTGAGGAACTAGGAGCTCTAAGAGCTCGGAACTGAAAATGTGGGAACACAAGAGCTGGGAACTGAAACCTTAAAATCTTCTAAACGAAAAATTGAAATATAGGATATCAGGAACTAGGAACTTAAATTATTTACTGGCAAACTAGAAATTAAAAATTAGGGTATTTTGTAATTTAGAAACCAGGAATTGTAAAATTTGGAACCGACGATTTTGGAACTGTGCAACTGGAAATTTTAGAGCGAGGAACTGAAAGTGAAGGCAGAGGATCTAGGAACTGATAAATTAGAAACTGACAAACTAAGACATTAGGAACTAGGAACTGAAGAGCTAGGAGGTGATAAATCATAAACTGACGAACTAGAAATTGAAGATTTGGGTATTTTATAATTTATAAACTAATAATTGAGAAACTGATAGAGCAAGAATTGGAAATCTTGAGAACGAAAAACTGGGAGAAGCTAGGAGCCGACAAATCATGAACTGACAAAGTAGAAATTGAGAACTTGAGTATCTTGTAATTTAGAAACTTGGAACCGACGATATAGCAACTGAGCAACTCGAAAATGAAGAACTAGGAACTGGGAATTATTGAACACGCATATAACCGAATAATGTGTGAAGAACTAGACACTCTGGAATTTGGAATTGACAAACTAGGAACTGATAATTTTTATGTCCTGGAATTGAGAAACTAGGAACTGGAAAAATTGAACCGACGATTTCGGAACTGAGGAACTAGGAGTTCTAAAAGCTCGGAACTGAAAATGTCAGAGCAAAGGAGCTGGGAACTGAAACCTTAAAATCTTCTAAATGAGAAATTGAAATATAGTACCGTACTCTACTAAGCTACCCGTGGACACGTGTGGAGCATACCACCATAATAAACTGCCGCTCGAGGCAACCCGCAACTGTCTAACCGGGTTCGCATCCCAAGTGTTGATCCGATGCTTGATGGCATCGGTTCTGCCTTATTTACTCTCCCCGTCGGTATTGAAGATGACCTGATAACGGCAATAATAGCAGTATCTCCAAAGACATATATGGTTTCACTTCTTTGCTAATTAAATCCATTCCCTAACTGTCAAAATGGAATAATCAAAATTTAGAAACCTGGGCACTTGAAAGTTGAAAAACCTGACAACTGTAACCAATCTGCGAAGCCTAGGCGTTTTGAAACATTAAATAAAAACATGAACGAACTTCGGAAAATTTGAACAAAACAATATAAACCAAAATTGACAAAAGCTGAAAACTTTAACCAATCTGCGAAGCCTAGGCGTTTTGAAACATTAAATAAAAACAAGAACGAACTTCGGAAAATTTGAACAAAAAAATATTAACCAAAATTGACAAAACTTCAACACACCCAAGAAACCTAGGCGCCTTGAAAAGTTTGACAAACTTGATAAACTTTAACACACCTAAGAAACCTGGGCGCTATCAGATTTGACAAACCTATAAGGAAGATCATGAAATCTAAAAGTGACAAAACATAGGAAAATCAACAGACCCACAAATCGGAGGAAATCAAAATTTAGAAACCGTCCAGGCTTTTTAAGAAACTTGGACCAACCAACTTGAAACACCTGACAGTTTAACCAAATCTCGGAGCTTTTAGACGTTTGATAAACCTAGAAGCAAGACCAGGAAAAATATTGGGAAACAAAAACTGATAAAACATGAAGACTTTATAAAACTGCACACTTTAAGAAACTTGGCAAAATTGAAGAATAAGAAACCTGGACTTAGTAATTTGAAATACTTGGGGAAACTGAAAAATCTGAAATTTTTGAGAAATTTGACAAATCTATATAGCCGCCGTGAAAACCTTGACAAATGATGAAATTTTATAAACTTATAAATTCCAACAAGCCTGGAAAAGTGAAGAAACCTGGGCGTTAAAGAAACTTGAGAAACCCGAAAACCTAAATTTTTTTAACTAAAGTCAAGAAACTTGAACAATCTCACAAACAAATGAAACCTGGGCGCTTTGAGAAATTTGACAAACAGAAATAAAGTATGAAAATTTTATAAACCTAGAACTAGTTGATGAAAGCTGGGCACCTAAGAATCTTTGGAAACCTGAAAAGACGATAAACCTTAAAAATTTGAGAAACCTAAACATGAAAAACGAAGAACCAAGAGAAGTTGGGAACTGATAAATAATGTAGTAACAAACTAGAAATTGAGAATTTGAGTATCTTGTAATTTAGAACTGACGATCTAGGAACTGGGAAACTTGAAAATTAAGAACTAGGAACTGAGAAAGTAAGAACTAAGGAACTAGAAATTCTTGAACAAAGATCTAAGCAAATAGGGTGTGAAGAACTAGACATTGGGGAATTCGGAATTGAAGAACTAGGAACTGGAAGTTTACATATCTTGCGATTGAGAAATTAGGAACTGGAAACCGACGATTTATGAACTGAGGAACTAGGAGTTCTTAGAGCGAGGAACTGAAAATCTGGGAACACAGGAGCTAAGAACTGAAACCTAAGAATTTGGTAAACGAGAAATTGAAATATAGGAGATTAGGAACTAGGAACTTAAAAATTGAAGAACTGGAAACTGGAAATTTATGTATCTTGTAAATGAGTATCTATGAACTGAGAAACAAATTGAAGAACTAGGAACTAGTTACTGAAGCACTTGGAACCGACAAACTAGGAACTGAAGAACTAGGAACTAGCAAGGTACTAGGAATAATATGTGAAGAGCTAGGAACTGGAGAACTAGGAATTTAGATGTCGTGCGATTAAGAAACTAGGAAGTGGACAGTTTGCACCGACGATTTAGAAACTGAGAAAGTGGGAACGCAGGAGCTAGGAACTGATAAACTGGAAATTGAAAAACTAGAGACTTTGATTTTAAGTATTTTCTAATTGAGAACTGAGAAATTTGAAACCGACAATTTATTCAATGAGAAATTAGGAATTAATTAAAATTATTAATAATGGTTATAGAACTCCGGGTGTTGGGAGTTGTCATCGGAAATTTCTTCCTCTTTTTGAATCTTTTTTCCGATTTTCGCTATCGCTTATAGTTTTTATGTTATTGCCAAAAAACTTAACTCTTTATGTTTTGGTTTTTTGTTAATAACAATCGTACCAAAAGGTAGAAGAGGCAAAAGTGCAAAAGAAGCAAAAATTAGGTTTGTAGCAATTTATTGTCCATTAAAATATTAACAAGTGGCTTTTGGACAGCAGACTGGATATACCTTCGTCAGATCCACGGGGGTCTTGCGACAATCAGGGTTCGTTATGACGATCGATTCGCAGCTGCAACACGAATGTTATTCAGCGTCGAAAAATAAATCAAATCGTACCTGTAGTAAGTTACTGCCCCGCCTATAAGGCAGTTCGCGGCCTCGCACTTTCCGGGTACTGGAACAGACTCACCGGCGAGAAGATGACCGACGTCGGCTTCGTAGCAACCTCCATCTCCTAAAATCGACAGATAATTGCAGGACATTACTTCGGGTTTTTACTTACTCCTCAGCGGATTTGGAGGGTGGTGTGTAATTGCTCCAAGAACTGGAGAGGACAATGTGGCCACGCAGGCAGCGAAAAATATTACTACGAATTTCATCTTGATCACCGCACTGCTGTGGACGGACTAGTTGTAATTTCGACTTTAAGGGATATATAACGGACGCTTTATACAATTAAACAATGGTATTATAGGAGTATTTGTTATGGCGAACAATTATCAATTAAACGTAAGCCTACATGTCTCATTGATGATTCAGTACATTAAACTAGAAGATACCGTGCGATCATTTAAATTATACATTAGAGTAGGCTGTGAAATTTGAATTAGGTTGGCACTACTAACAACAGTAGGAAATAATCTAGAGGGCCAGGAGAGGGCAAACATGCAGCAAAAAGAAACACAGCAAAAATATCTTTAGTCCGGACACAAGGTCAGTCCTAATTTATTGTCGATTATAGTGAACAACTGATGATCGGACAGCATCCCGGATAACTCTTCGCCCAATCTGTCTCTACCTTACATTGGCCCGCAGCGGGAGGAGGTAGCGGTGCACATCTGCAAGATGAATCTTTAGGATTAAAAAATAAATTTAATCGTTCGCCAACCCAAGGTAAGTGACTGCCCCATTTTCAAGGCAGATCGCAACCCCGCACCTTCCATGTACTGCAGCAGTTTCACCGGAACGTAGATGACCAACATCGTCATCGTAACAACCTCCCTCAACTAAAATAAATAAATAATTTCATGATACCATCTCGGGTTTGTACTCACATCTGTATAGATGTGGAGCGTGCAGCGACACTTCTGCCAACATTTCAGTTTCGTACCGCTTTGCAGGGTACCGCTCCAGTCTTGTCCCAAGAACCGGAGAGGACCAATTTGCCAGGCACAGAGCTAGAAATAACCCTACGAATTTCATCTTGATCACCAGACTGTTGTTGACTGAATGTTTTTTTTACAAATTTTAGGGGTATTTAACGGATTTCTTTCGAAGATTGTTTATAAAATGGAATTAACCAATTCTATTATGTTTCTGCTATGGTGACTATAAAAGTAACCGATAATTATTATTGTGCCTTGTTGAGCGTAGCCGTAAAATTACCAATTAAATATGAACCTACATGCTTGATTCGTACAATGTGTACAAAAGTCACTAATTAAATAATAATTAATCAATTAAGTTTTGTTCTCGGTATGTCTTCCTTTCTTCATTCTTTAACATGGTAGTTGGTCTTCAGTTGCAGGTTTAAAATCCAGTATCACTGTATTATTTTTTCATTTTTTGACTTCTAGATCTTCCAAATTCTTTCTTTGTAAACTTTAGTTTTTAAATGACCCCAGAGGAAAAAATCTAAGGGGCTTAAATCGGGGGACCTAGCAGGCCATTCAACGACCTGGAAAATGTTATCCGGAAATAACATCAACCCCATGGGGTGGAGCGCCGTCTTGCTGAAACCAAATATCTCGGCTTGGCATTCCTTTTCGATCTGCATCCGGAAATAATTGTACAATATCGAGTACAATGTGATCACGCAATAGGAGTGGGTATCTTTAAGCAGTTAAATTCCCATCAATGAAATATGGGCCTATTAAGTTTTGAGGGTGCTGTGCCAATTAAGCTAATCATTACTCTGAGTTTTCTGTTGCATTTTTTGTTGATCTTCCTTCTCTTGTTGCTTGTTCCTCTTCTATCCGTCTTACTTTTCCCCCCAATTCTTGCATTAAAATCCCCCACAATCACCAAAGTTCCTTCTTCTTGCTCTTTTACTCGCTCTTCTATTATTCTCTTCGTTTCCTTCATACTTCTGCTGTACACTGTTACAATTCTCCATGTTTACTTTTCATAATCCCTCTTCCTTCTTTTGCTGCAGTTCCATTTTCTTCTTCCAGTCCCTCCTTCACCCCCCATTATTATACCACCTTTAGCTTTCCCTTTTTTGCTTTCCCTCTCTCCATATTGACACTTCCACTTAAACTCTTTCGGCATTCTCTTTTCCCACCCCTTTTCTTCCACCATTCCCACTACATCAAATTCTCCCAAATGCTCCCAAGACTCATTCTCTTTGTTTTCTATTCTTGCTACCTTCCAGAATCCTTGTACTGTCTACAATACAACCATTTTTTGATTTTTTTTCTTTGAACTAGAACTCGCACTCATTTTTAATCTGCTTTCAGAAGTTTAGAGTCAAAAATGGTTGTCATTCCAATAGCACTAGTCAATCAGTCAGTTGTAGATGCAGTGGACCACCCGCCCACCGCATTCACAGGTGTTACCATGAACCATATGGCTTTTAGTCACAAAGCCAACTGTGAAATACAAGAAACGGAATGGGGATACAATAGGAAAATGGTTGTCATTTCGAACCGGTTTGTCAACCATTCGGTCAAAAAGGTAAATTTCCGCATATATTTTGGTGTAACTCTCAATTTGGATTGATGTTCTTTGCTGGTATAACGTTTCTTTGTGACTAAGAAGCCTATGGTTTTGGCACCGTTTGTGAGTGCGGTGGGCGGGCGGGCCGCCCTGTCTACAATACTCATCCGCTGACTAAATGGTTGAGAAATGACAACCACAAATACATTTAACTGTTATAATGAGCCCTTCGTCTCACCTTGAATAACAGTTCGTAACACATCTGGATTATTAATTATTTCATTAATTTTTTCGGTAGTTCTGAGCCTTAATTCTTGTAAATTGTGAAGAGGCGTTCGGTAAATGGAATTTTTTAAATAAGGCCAAAAAAAAGTCCGCAGGTCGCAAGATCTTGGAGGCCAGATATTTTCTGTGTTCCGACTAATAAGTCTGTTATCAAAGAACAATTGTGGTCCTGCTGATTGTGCTGTAGCCCCATCTTGTTGAAAATAGCCAAGTACCGATTCGTCATCATAATGTTCGTTAATAAAAGTTTCCATGCTTCTGGGAGGGGATTTTAACGGGAGAATTGGGGAAAGAGGAGACAGGGATTGGGAAGAAGAGAGAGGAGAGGGAAAAAGAAAATCACAAGAAAGAAAACGCGGAAGGCAAGAAGTTGATGGAATGGATAGAAAAAAAAAAAGGATGGGAAGTGCTGAATGGAGATAAACAAGGGGACGAAGAAGGAGAATGGACCTACGTAGGCGGTAGAGGAGAGACGGTAATAGACTACGGAATAGTAAACGAAGAAGGATGGGAAGAAGTCGAAGAATTCAGAATAGGGGAAAGAGTAGAGTCAGACCATCTGTCTATGGAGATAAGTATAGGAAGGAGGAGAGAGAAGAGAGGAGGAGAAGAAAAAATAGAGGAAATGCGGAAGGTGATAATTAAAGTATGGGACAAGCAAGGGGTGGAAGAGTATAAGAGAAGACTGGAAAAAGCAAGATTCAAAGAACAAGAAGTAGGGAAAAGGGAGAAAGAATTGGTAGAAATATTGGAAAAAGCAGCGACAAAAAGAGAAATAACAGTAAGAGGTGGAGGAACAAAAAGAAAGAATAAATGGTGGGACAAAGAATGTGAGCAACGTAAAAAGGAAGCAATAAAAGAACTAAGAAAGTGGAGAAAGACTAAAGGGAACAGAAGTGGCTTTTTAGAAGCGAAAAGAAGATACAGAGAGACATGCAGGGAGAAGAAGAGGCAGA
Source organism: Diaperis boleti (assembly GCA_963583935.1). Lineage (NCBI taxonomy): Eukaryota > Metazoa > Arthropoda > Insecta > Coleoptera > Tenebrionidae > Diaperis > Diaperis boleti. The sequence goes on along the minus strand of OY757244.1, from coordinate 80,409,030 downwards.
AGAAGGAGAGAGAAGAGGAAGAGATAAAAGCAATAAGAACAGCGAAGGAGGTATGGAACTATATTAATAGAGAGAGAAAGAAAAAAGAAAATGGGAGCGAGGAGATAACGATGAATGAGTGGGAGGAGTACTTCATGAGGCTGCTGGAGGGAGAATAGGAAAAAAAGAAAACAGAAATAGAGACGAAGAGAAACCGAGTAGAACCTGAAGGAGAAGAAATTACAATGAAAGAGGTGGAGAGGCATGTGAAGAAACTGAGGAAAGGGAAGGCACCAGGGAGGGATAGAATACAGAATGAGTCGTGGATGTATGGGACGAGAAGAGTGCTACAGAGGCTGGTGGAGGTAATGAATGGGATGTGGAGAGGAGAATGATTCCCGGTAGGGTAGAGAGAGGGGGTAATTTACCCCGTTTACAAAAAAGGAGAGAAAAATAAAGTAGAAAATTACCGAGGGATAACTCTCGTAAACACAGGGTACAAGTTGTATGCATCAATTCTGAATGAAAGGATGAGCAGAGAGATAGAGGAAAAGGGAGCATTACCAGACATCCAAGCAGGATTTAGAGAGGGGAGGGGAACTATGGATAATGTATACATCCTGGACCATTTGACGAAGAGTGAGTTAAAGAAGAAAGGGGGGAGGGTGTATGCATTATTAGTAGACTTCAAGGCGGCTTTTGACAAGGTGGACAAAGATAGGATGTTTGAGTGCCTAAGGGAGAAAGGGGTAAATGAATGGCTGGTAAGAAAGGTGGAGGTGGAGGAGATATATGAGAAGACAAAAAGTAAAGTGAAGGTAGGGGAGAAGGAAAGTGAATGGTTTGTGACAACAAAAGGAGTGAGGCAAGGTTGCCCGCTCAGCCCCTTGTTGTTCACGATGTATGTGGCAGATATGGACGAAATGTTAGAGAGAGCACAAGCGGGGGGGTGTGTGGTAGGTAGAAAAAAAGTGTATAGCCTGGCGTTTGCGGATGATGTGGTAATGGTGGCAAAGAGTGAAAGAGAAATGAAGGAAATGATAAAGAGTTTAGGAAAATATGTGAAGAAGAAAAGGCTAGAAGTATATGTAGAGAAAAAAAAAATGCTGGTGTTCAATAAAAGAAAGAGGAAGAACGAAGAGAGTGATTGGAGGTGGGAGGAAGAAGTAATAGAACAAGTAAAAGAATTCAAATACTCTTGGGGTATGTGTTCAATGAAAGAGCCACAGATAAGGCACATATTAGAGAACTGGCAAGAAAATCGAACAAAGTGATAGGATGTGTATGGGGAATAGAAGTGAGAAGGTGGGGAGGCGATTTTAAGAGGAGAATGAAAGTCTTATTGAAAGCGTGTTGTTGTACGGAGCAGAGGTCTGGGGATGGAAAGAACAAGAGGAGATAGAGAGGGTGCAAGAGAAATATCTGAGGTGGGTGCTAGGGGTGGAGAGAGAAACGCCAGGGTACATAGTGAGAGAAGAATGCAAGAGGAATAGGTTGAGAGTGAAAGCGGGAAAAAGAGCGGTCAAGTTCGAAGACAGGTTGGAAGGGAGGAAAGAATGTAGGACACTAAAGGAGTGCTGAAGAGAAAAGAAGAAGAATTCAGAGGAGAATGATAGGGAGAATTACTACAGGGGAATGGGTATGCAAGCAAAGAAATAGGGAGACATGTGGATGAATGTAGAACTAAGTGAAAGAGATAAGGATACGGATAGACAAGAGAGGAGAGAAAGAATTAGAGAATCCAGATACAAGTATTTGGGGAGGGAGAGCGAGAAAGAAAGAAAGATGACGAGAGGGAAAATAGGTATTGGGCAGAACATGGAGGAAGAATGTGCAGAATGTGCTATGAGGAAAGAGAGACGACTGAGCATATGTGGAACGAGTGCAGTGAGATGAAACAAAGAGAGAGGAAAGAAAGAGAGGAAATACTGAATGTAGATGGAAGGGAAATTAAATGGATGAAAGAGGTATGGAAGAGGAGGGAGAAGGGAGAAGAAATAGAGAATTTTATTTAGTTTTCTTTTTATTATTATAATTGTCAAGTTTACTTGTATATGTATAGGAATCAGAAAGCCCGTAGGGCAAATAAAGATTTATCTATCAATAAAAGTTTCCAAAATCACTTGTTGATATTCAACAGAAAAAAAAAATAGATATAAGAGAGTCGGTGTCCTTTTTCTTCGTGGAAATCTCTACTTTCTGATGATGTACAAAAAATATCCATTGCCTTTTTGTTTCCACCAAATTTCGTATTATTTTTTTTTGTTATTACTGTTTGTATCTGGTTGTAATCGCTTTAGCGGAAGGTTTGAGAATTGCAATTTTTATTTTGGTTCTGAAAAGTAGTGTTTCGAATGCGAAGAATTTGTTAGTTCATTTGATGCTTTAATTAAAAAATTAAACATTTCGTATTATTTTTGCTGCTTCAATTAAAAAATATATAAACATTTTTATAGTGAAATATAACGTTTCCCTTGGGACACTATGAGCGTTTCATATTTCCTTTGGGAAATATTAGTGTGTTATGGCATATCGTAATCAAGGCAGTATTATTCAATATTGTTTCGATCAGAAAATAAATGATTTCAAAAATATTCAAATTAATCGAAACAGTGCTTATCAACTGTTATCAGCTTTGCCCACTTATCAGCTTTGTCTTTTGCGTATATCATAATAGACAAAAGCGGTGTTATAATAATTTTACTAAAAATAGTATATATATTTTTTTAATTTGGCAATCTTGGCTGATATTGATCCATACTTCGCTGTCAGCTCCAAGTGGCTGTCAATGTAAATTGGCATTACATATTACTAATGTTGGCACTTGTGTTGCTACGATTTTGTTGGGGCGTTTTGTCTGGGGGTGACCAAGCTGGTAACACTTGGCGCATTAGAGTGGGAAGGGGGCTGGCGGTTTGGATGGCCTGCTCTGCCCTTCTGTGTGGACGCCGTCAGGAAGATTTTTAATAGTATAACGGAACGTCGTGCCGATGCATTTTCAAATTGGGCGTATCGTCTTTTCATACACCTCGCGTGACTTTGAGGGGGCGTACTATGAAGAACTTCTTTTTCATACCGCCGTTAATGCACCTCGCAAATGTGGGCAACAATTGCGAACTTCCCCTAGATTGTGAAATTTGATTATTTTGTTTAAAAAGCGGCAAAGTAGAAACAGTACTGTATGATAAGTCATTTTGACAATTTTATAAATTTTTGGATTTTTAACTTTTACAAGAAATTACACGTCGAGCATTAAACATCCAATCCTACACGTGACCGAAATGTTATTGTAAGCTAGATGTGTATCACTCACTGACAATGAAGCATTTCTGTCGTAGAAGAGTGATATCTGAAAGAATCGAGCATTTTCTTCGTTTAACTGCACTCTAGTTTCTAATCTTATTGCTATTTCTATATTTTTTTACACTTTCTTCTTTGTGCTTGATTTTATTTTTGAACATGTTCATTCACTTTCTTCTTAGTCTTATTCATACTTTCCATATCTTCCCATAGGCTTCATTAAATTTGCAGGTTTAAAATCCTGTATTATTTTTCCATTTCTCACTTTCCTGAAGGAACCAGAGAATTTGAAGAACCTGAAGTCTTAGGAAAATTAAGAACTTGAAGAACCTAAAAACCTGAGAACTTGAGAAGTACAGGAACCTAAGATTTTGGAAAACCTGAGAACTTGGTAAACCGTAGACCTTGAGTGATCTTTCGTGCAATCTATTTTAGAATAAAGTGTTAATTTGGGAAACTTGATGAATCTGACAAGATTCTGACAACGTGAAGAACCTGATAATGTAAAGAACCTGAAAATCTCAAAACACTAAAAGTCAGAGGAATCTGACAATTTAAATAACTTGATAAACCTGACAAATATGGGAACCTGACAACGGACAGAACTTGATAATCTTAAGAATTTGACAAAGCGAAAAACTGGTAATCTGAGGAACCCGAGAATCTCAAAAGCCTGAAAATTAGAAGAAAGTGGTAATTTGAGAAATTTGATATATCTGACAGCATCCTGACAACGTGAAGAATGTGAGGCACCTGAGAATCTCAAAACAAAAAAAGGGAGAGGAACCTGACAATTTGAGTAACTCGATAAACCTAACAAATATAGGAACCTGAAAACGTGAAGAACTTGATAATCTTAAGAATCTGACAATGCGAAAAACTGATAATCTGAGAAACCCGAGAATTTCAAAAACCTGAAAATTAGAATAAAGTGATAATTTGAGAAACTTGATAAACCTGACAAGATCCTGATAACGTGAAGAACCTGATAGTGTGAGGAACCTGAGAATCTCAAAACCGTAAAAGTCAGAGAAACCTGACAATTTTGAGTAACTTGATAAACCTGACAAATATAGGAACCTGACAACGTGAAGAATTTGATCATCCTAAGAATCTGATAATGCGAAAAACTGATAATCTGAGAAACCCGAGAATTTCAAAAACCTGAAAATTAGAATAAAGTGATAATTTGAGAAACTTGATAAACCTGACAAGATCCTGATAAAGTGAAGAACCTGATAGTGTGAGGAACCTGAGAATCTCAAAACTCTAAAAGTCAGAGGAACCTGACAATTTTCAGTAACTTGATAAACCTGACAAATATAGGAACCTGACAACGTGAAGAATTTGATCATCCTAAGAATCTGACAATGCGAAAAACTGATAATCTGAGAAACCCGATAATTTCAAAAACCTGAAAATTAGAATAAAGTGATAATTTGAGAAACTTGATGAACCTGACAAGATCCTGATAACGTGAAGAACCTGATAATGTGAGGAACCTGAGAATCTCAAAACTCTAAAAGTCAGAGGAACCTGACAATTTTGAGTGACTTGATAAACCTGACAAATATAGGAACCCGACAACGTGAAGAATTTGATCATCCTAAGAATCTGATAATGCGAAAAACTGATAATCTGAGAAACCCGAGAATTTCAAAAACATGAAAATTAGAATAAAGTGATAATTTGAGAAACTTGATAAACCTGACAAGATCCTGATAACGTGAAGAACCTGATAGTGTGAGGAACCTGAGAATCTCAAAACTCTAAAAGTCAGAGGAACCTGACAATTTTCAGTAACTTGATAAACCTGACAAATATAGGAACCTGACAACGTGAAGAATTTGATCATCCTAAGAATCTGACAATGCGAAAAACTGATAATCTGAGAAACCCGATAATTTCAAAAACCCGAAAATTAGAATAAAGTGATAATTTGAGAAACTTGATGAACCTGACAAGATCCTGATAACGTGAAGAACCTGATAATGTGAGGAACCTGAGAATCTCAAAACTCTAAAAGTCAGAGGAACCTGACAATTTTGAGTAACTTGATAAACCTGACAAATATAGGAACCTGACAACGTGAAGAATTTGATCATCCTAAGAATCTGATAATGCGAAAAACTGATAATCTGAGAAACCCGAGAATTTCAAAAACATGAAAATTAAAATAAAGTGATAATTTGAGAAACTTGATAAACCTGACAAGATCCTGATAACGTGAAGAACCTGATAGTGTGAGGAACCTGAGAATCTCAAAACTCTAAAAGTCAGAGGAACCTGACAATTTGAGTAACTTGATAAACCTGACAAATATAGGAACCTGACAACGTGAAGAACTTGATAATCTTAAGAATCTGACAATGCGAAAGACTGATAATCTGAGGCACCCGAAAATCTCAAAAACCTGAAAATTAGAATAAAGTGATAATTTGAGAAATTTGATGAACCTGACAAGATCCTGATAACGTGAAGAACCTGATATTGTGAGGGGCCTGAGAATATCAAAACCCTGAATATCAGAGGAACCTCACAATTTGAGTAACTTGATTAATCTGACGAATAGAGGAACCTGATAATCTGAACCCAAGAAACTCAAAAACCTGAAAGTTAGAATAAAGTGATAATTTGAGAAACTTGATGATAATGACAAGATCCTGACAATGTGACGAACCTGATAATGTGAGGAACCTGAGAATCTCAAAAATTTGAAAATTAGAAGAAAGTGATAATTTGAGAAATTTGATGAATCTGACAATATACTGACAACGGGAAGAATGTGAGGCACCTGAGAATCCCAAAACAAAAAAAGGAAGAGGATCCTGACAATTTGAGTAACTTGATAAACCCAACAAATATAGGACCCTGAAAACGTAAAGAAATTGATAATCTTAAGAATCTGACAATGCGAAAAACTGATAATTTGAGAAACCCGAGAATCTCAAAAACCTGAAAATTAGAATGAAGTGATAATTTGAGAAACTTGATAAACCTGACAAGATCCTGATAACGTGAAGAACCTGATATTGTGAGGGGCCTGAGAATATCAAAACCCTGAATATTAGAGGAACCTCACAATTTGAGTAACTTGATTAATCTGACGAATAGAGGAACCTGATAATCTGAACCCAAGAAACTCAAAAACCTGAAAGTTAGAATAAAGTGATAATTTGAGAAACTTGATGATAATGACAAGATCCTGACAATGTGACGAACCTGATAATGTGAGGAACCTGAGAATCTCAAAAATTTGAAAATTAGAAGAAAGTGATAATTTGAGAAATTTGATGAATCTGACAACATACTGACAACGGGAAGAATGTGAGGCACCTGAGAATCCCAAAACAAAAAAAGGAAGAGGATCCTGACAATTTGAGTAACTTGATAAACCCAACAAATATAGGACCCTGAAAACGTAAAGAAATTGATAATCTTAAGAATCTGACAATGCGAAAAACTGATAATTTGAGAAACCCGAGAATCTCAAAAACCTGAAAATTAGAATGAAGTGATAATTTGAGAAACTTGATAAACCTGACAAGATCCTGATAACGTGAAGAACCTGATATTGTGAGGGGCCTGAGAATATCAAAACCCTGAATATTAGAGGAACCTCACAATTTGAGTAACTTGATTAATCTGACGAATAGAGGAACCTGATAATCTGAACCCAAGAAACTCAAAAACCTGAAAGTTAGAATAAAGTGATAATTTGAGAAACTTGATGATAATGACAAGATCCTGACAATGTGACGAACCTGATAATGTGAGGAACCTGAGTATCTCAAAAATCTGAAAATTAGAAGAAAGTGATAATTTGAGAAATTTGATGAATCTGACAACATACTGACAACGGGAAGAATGTGAGGCACCTGAGAATCTCAAAACAAAAAAAGGAAGAGGAACCTGACAATTTGAGTAACTTGATAAACCCAACAAATATAGGACCCTGAAAACGTAAAGAAATTGATAATCTTAAGAATCTGACAATGCGAAAAACTGATAATCTGAGAAACCCGAGAATCTCAAAAACCTGAAAATTAGAATAAAGTGATAATTTGAGAAACTTGATAAACCTGACAAGATCCTGATAACGTGAAGAACCTGATAGTGTGAGGAACCTGAGAATCTCAAAACCGTAAAAGTCAGAGAAACCTGACAATTTTGAGTAACTTGATAAACCTGACAAATATAGGAACCTGACAACGTGAAGAATTTGATCATCCTAAGAATCTGATAATGCGAAAAACTGATAATCTGAGAAACCCGAGAATTTCAAAAACCTGAAAATTAGAATAAAGTGATAATTTGAGAAACTTGATAAACCTGACAAGATCCTGATAAAGTGAAGAACCTGATAGTGTGAGGAACCTGAGAATCTCAAAACTCTAAAAGTCAGAGGAACCTGACAATTTTCAGTAACTTGATAAACCTGACAAATATAGGAACCTGACAACGTGAAGAATTTGATCATCCTAAGAATCTGACAATGCGAAAAACTGATAATCTGAGAAACCCGATAATTTCAAAAACCTGAAAATTAGAATAAAGTGATAATTTGAGAAACTTGATGAACCTGACAAGATCCTGATAACGTGAAGAACCTGATAATGTGAGAAACCTGAGAATCTCAAAACTCTAAAAGTCAGAGGAACCTGACAATTTTGAGTAACTTGATAAACCTGACAAATATAGGAACCCGACAACGTGAAGAATTTGATCATCCTAAGAATCTGATAATGCGAAAAACTGATAATCTGAGAAACCCGAGAATTTCAAAAACCTGAAAATTAGAATAAAGTGATAATTTGAGAAACTTGATGAACCTGACAAGATCCTGATAACGTGAAGAACCTGATAATGTGAGGAACCTGAGAATCTCAAAACTCTAAAAGTCAGAGGAACCTGACAATTTTGAGTGACTTGATAAACCTGACAAATATAGGAACCCGACAACGTGAAGAATTTGATAATCTTAAGAATCTGACAATGCGAAAAACTGATAATCTGAGGAACTCGAGAATCTCAAAAACCTGAAAATTGGAAGAAACTGATAATTTGAGAAATTTGATGAATCTGAGAGCATCCTGACAACGTGAACATTGTGAGACACCTGAGAATCTCGAAACAAAAAAGAAAGAGGAACCTGACAATTTGAGTAACTTGATAAACCTGACAAATATAGGAACCTGACAAGGTGAAGAATTTGATAATCTTAAGAATCTGACGATGCAAAAAACTGATAATCTGAGGAACCCAAGAATCTCAAAAACTTGAAAATTAGAAGAAACTGAAAATTTGAGAAACTTGATGAATGGGACAGGATCCTGACAATGTGAAGAACCTGATAATGTGAGGGACCGGAGAATTAGGTTCCTCTGACTCTCGATTACAATTGGCTAGAACCCATTTAAAATTGAAGCGAAAAATTCGATCAAGCTTTTATTATCAGACGAGTCCGGATTTATTTTATGCTTGTTAGATAGAGGTTCCCTGTTTATGGAAGATCAACTTAAGGGTCCATTCAGTGGAATTTTGGGCCCCCAAATACATTTTGATTTACAGTTTGGAGCGACATTTTAATAGCTTCACGGTACTCATATTCGGAATACAAGATATTCAAATTATTCAATAAATTCGGGATATAAAAACTTAAATTAAATTGTGTCTAGAGTCCACGCGCGACGGAATTGAATTTTTTTATTAAAAACTATATAACCTCACTTACCAGGATCCTATTGGTACACTCAACATCCATTAGATTAATCCACCTGTCATTTTCAGTCCGAATTTACCCGATCACAATCACAAGGAACAAAAGTGCGACAATGTCCGTCGAAATCAGCACAAAATGCGTTTAGAGGCGATATGAATTAATCCAAAAATGGTCCGATAAAAGTGTACGAATTATTTTGGTAGATATTTGAGCGGAGATGAAATACTCAAAAACAGCAGTTAGTAGTGGGATTTTCGTGTCGCGTCCGACACAAATTAAACTCACCCCGTGCCAAACGCAAACAGCAGTGGTGGTGATATACAACGCAGCTGCCAACGGAGAGCTGTCGGGTCGCGACGCATAGGCTTACCCCGTGCAAAAAGTCTTGAACTGTGCGATAAGAAGTTTCACTTCAAAAAACCGAAAAAAATTTGGTCAGTCCCAATTTATTGGTCATTATGGTGTACAATAGAAGATAGGACAGCATTCTGGATAATTCTTCGTCAAATCTGTTTCTTTTTCACAATGGCCAAGAGTGGGAGGAGATACCGGTCCACAACTGCAAGATGAATCGTTAGGATTAAAAAATAAATTTAATCATATGTAAACCCAATGTAAGTTATTGATCCATCTTGAAGGCAGATCGCAGACTCACACGTTCCATCTGCTGGAGCAGATTGACCAGGACGCAAATGACCAACGTCGTGCTCATAGCAACCTCCACTCGCTGAAACAAATAAATAATCTCACGATACCATTTCAGGTTGGTACTCACTCCTGAATAGATTCGGAGGGTGCTGCGACACTTCTGCCACCAGTTCACGTGTGGGCTCACTCCTGTATGAAAGTGCAGCGTGGAACCGCGGCACTCCTCCCCCAAGAACTGGAGAGTGCAAATTTGCCAGGCACAAAGTTAAAAATATCCCTGCTGATTTCATCTTGATCACCACCTCTTGTTGACGGACTAGTTCTTTCACAATTCAAGGGCTATTTAACGGATTTCTTTAGAAGATTGTTTGGATATTGAATTAACCAATTCTATTATGTTTCTGCTAAGGTGAAAATAAACGTAACGGATAATAATTATTGTGCGGTTTTGCTAACCGCAGCCCCCTAAAAATGCCTACAATTACAAATTAAATATGAACCTACATGCATATTTACTGATGATTTGTACAATATGTACACCACAAAATGTTTTAAATTAGAAGATGTAAAATAGGGAGAATGTGGCCCTTCAAAAAATAAATTCCTAAAATTTCAAACTAGCTTTGACATCCTTCAATTTACAAAATTTGAGTCATTTTGAACATCAAATACGAGATTTATAATGGCAAAAGTCCTCAAGATTGTCATTTAACAAATAGAAAATTTATTGTAGAAATGGTGGATGCGGCACTTCAAAATAAATTCCCAAAAATTTAAAAGAGCTTCGACATCGCATGTTTGACTGTATTGGGGTCGTTTTTAAAATTAAATATGAGATTGACATCACTAAAAACCCTTGAAAAGGTCACTTAACAAATGTGAAAATTATTGGGAGAATGGTGCATGTGGCCCTTCAAAATAAATTCCTAAAATTTCAAACGAGCTTTGACATCCTATAATTTACTAAATTTGAGTCATTTTGAACATCAAATACGAGATTCACAATGGCAAAAGTCCTCAAGATTGTCATTTAACAAATAAAAAATTTATTGTAGAATTGGTGGATACGGCACTTTAAAATAAATTCCCAAAAATTCAAACGAGCTTCGACATCGCATGTTTAACTGTATTTGGGTCGTTTTTAAAATTAAATATGAGATTGACATCAGTAAAAGCCCTTGAAAGTGTCGTTTGACAAATATGAAAATTATAGGAAGAATGGTGAATGTGGCCCTTCAAAATAAATTCCTAAAATTTCAAACGAGCTTTGACATCCTATAATTTACTAAATTTGAGTCATTTTGAACATCAATTACGAGATTCACAATAGCAAAAGTCCTCAAAATTGTCATTTAACAAATAGAAAATTTATTGTAGAAATGGTGGATGCGGCACTTTAAAATAAATTCCCAAAAATTCAAACGAGCTTCGACATCGCACGTTTAACTGTATTTGGGTCGTTTTTAAAATTAAATATGAGATTGACATCAGTAAAAGCCCTTAAAAGTGTCGTTTGACAAATATGAAAATTATAGGGAGAATGGCGCATGTGGCCCTTCAAAATAAATTCCTAAAATTTCAAACGAGCTTTGACATCCTATAATTTACTAAATTTGAGTCATTTTGAACTTCAAATACGAGATTCGCAATGGCAAAAGTCCTCAAGATTGTCATTTAACAAATAGAAAATTTATTGTAGAAATGGTGGTTGCGGCACTTCAAAATAAATTCCCAAAAATTCAAACGAGCTTCGACATCGCATGTTTAACTGTATTTGGGTCGTTTTTAAAATTAAATATGAGATTGACATCACTAAAAGCCCTTGAAAGTGTCATTTAACAAATATGAAAATTATAAGGAGAATGGTGCATGTGGCCCTTCAAAATAAATTCCTAAATTTTCAAACGAACTTTGACATCCTATAATTTACTAAATTTGAGTCATTTTAAACATCAAATACGAGATTCGCAATGGCAAAAATCCTCGAGATTGTCATTTAACAAATAGAAAATTTATTGTAGAAATGGTGGATGCGGCACTTCAAAATAAATTCCCAAAAATTCAAACGAGCTTCGACATCGCATGTTTAACTGTATTTGGGTCGTTTTTAAAATTAAATATGAGATTGACATCAGTAAAAGCCCTTGAAAGTGTCATTTAACAAATATGAAAATTATAGGAAGAATGGTGCATGTGGACCTTCAAAATAAATTCCTAAAATTTCAAACGAACTTTGACATCCCATAATTTACTAAATTTGAGCCATTTTGAACATCAAATACGAGATTCACAATGGCAAAAGTCCTCGAGATTGTCATTTAACAAATAGAAAATTTATTGTAGAAATGGTGGATGCGGCACTTCAAAATAAATTCCCAAAAATTCAAACGAGCTTCGACATCGCATGTTTAACTGTATTTGGGTCGTCTTTAAAATTAAATATGAGATTGACATCAGTAAAAGCCCTTGAAAGTGTCACTTAACAAATGTGAAAATTATAGGGGGAATGGTGCATGTGGCCCTTCAAAATAAATTCCTAAAATTTCAAACGAACTTTGACATCCTATAATTTACTAAATTTGAGTCATTTTAAACATCAAATACGAGATTCGCAATGGCAAAAATCCTCGAGAATGTCATTTAACAAATAGAAAATTTATTGTAGAAATGGTGGATGCGGCACTTCAAAATAAATTCCCAAAAATTCAAACGAGCTTCGACATCGCATGTTTAACTGTATTTGGGTCGTCTTTAAAATTAAATATGAGATTGACATCAGTAAAAGCCCTTGAAAGTGTCACTTAACAAATGTGAAAATTATAGGGGGAATGGTGCATGTGGCCCTTCAAAATAAATTCCTAAAATTTCAAACGAACTTTGACATCCTATAATTTACTAAATTTGAGTCATTTTAAACATCAAATACGAGATTCGCAATGGCAAAAATCCTCGAGATTGTCATTTAACAAATAGAAAATTTATTGTAGAAATGGTGGATGCGGCACTTCAAAATAAATTCCCAAAAATTCAAACGAGCTTCGACATCGCATGTTTAACTGTATTTGGGTCGTCTTTAAAATTAAATATGAGATTGACATCAGTAAAAGCCCTTGAAAGTGTCATTTAACAAATATGAAAATTATAGGAAGAATGGTGCATGTGGACCTTCAAAATAAATTCCTAAAATTTCAAACGAACTTTGACATCCCATAATTTACTAAATTTGAGCCATTTTGAACATCAAATACGAGATTCACAATGGCAAAAGTCCTCGAGATTGTCATTTAACAAATAGAAAATTTATTGTAGAAATGGTGGATGCGGCACTTCAAAATAAATTCCCAAAAATTCAAACGAGCTTCGACATGGCATGTTTAACTGTATTTTAGTCGTTTTTAAAATTAAATATGAAATTGACATCAGTAAAAGCCCTTGAAAAAGTCACTTAACAAATGTGAAAATTATAGGGAGAATGGTGGATGTGGCCCTTCAAAATAAATTCCTAAAATTTCAAACAAACTTTGACATCCTATAATTTACTAAATTTGAGTCATTTTGAACATCAAATACGAGATTCACAATGGCGAAAGTCCTCGAGATTGTCATTTAACAAATAGTAAATTTATTGTAGAAATGGTGGATGCGGCACTTCAAAATAAATTCCCAAAAATTCAAACGAGCTTCGACATCGCATGTTTAACTGTATTTGGGTCGTCTTTAAAATTAAATATGAGATTGACATCAGTAAAAGCCCTTGAAAGTGTCATTTAACAAATATGAAAATTATAGGGAGAATGGTGGATGTGGCCCTTCAAAATAAATTCCTAAAATTTCAAACGAACTTTGACATCCTATAATTTACTAAATTTGAGTCATTTTGAACATCAAATACGAGATTCACAATGGCAAAAGTCTTCAAGATTGTCATTTAACAAATAGAAAATTTATTGTAGAAATGGTGGATGCGGCACTTTAAAATAAATTCCCAAAAATTCAAACGAGCTTCGACATGGCATGTTTAACTGTATTTTAGTCGTTTTTAAAATTAAATATGAAATTGACATCAGTAAAAGCCCTTGAAAAAGTCACTTAACAAATGTGAAAATTATAGGGAGAGCATGTGGCCCTTCAAAATAAATTCCTAAAATTTCAAACAAACTTTGACATCCTATAATTTACAAAATTTTAGACATTGTGAACATCAAATACGAGATTGACAATATTAGAAAACCTTAGGATTGTCATTTAAGAAATGGGAGATTGATAGTAGAAATGGTGGATGCGGCATTACAGAATAAAATTCAAAGGAGCTTTGACATCGCTTATCTAACTATATTTACGTCACTTTTTACTAACATTAAAATAAAAAAATTTGATCAATAATTAACGCCCTGTGGTATGTGACTAATTTAGTTATTTTGTTAAACGTCGCATGGTCCCATTCCGCGCAAACACATAGTATTTAGTTTTTTTAGAACAGGAATTAATAAAGAGCGTGGGACGTCTGTACTGGTCAAGTCGCCAGTCTGGCGCCAATAGGCCTCTCGATCTTGCAGTTCTCACTACCTGGGACCGACTCTGGGATTTTCAGTTAATTAACAAAGCCCATATAACAAAACCAATAAATTTTGTTTTTAAGAAACAACTTCTTTAGATCATTATTTCCATTACGGATTAGATTTAAAAAAATCTTGAAAATCATTAATGCTTTTGTTTATAACAAATTTTTAAACAATAGGAGTTAAAAATTATAAGAAATTATGTTTTATTGCTTTCAGCAATAATAAAACAACAGTAGAGATAATTGAAAAAAAAAACTTTCATTTTTTATATACTTTTGTAATTTTTATTTGCGGATATTGATTTTCAACTAAAAAGTTCTTGGTGCAATTACGAATCGAATGACACCTCAATCATAATTTTTGGTGCCGCTTAACTCGAATTTCGGAAAAAGGGACTTGTGAACCAGACTATTTGTTCTATTTTCTACTATAGTGTGACGCTTGTTTACGGCGGCGGTTGTATGCTCCACGGGACCACGGGTAGCTAAAAGTCTGAGTACGGAATTCCAGGAGTCAACTCGGTGAGGAAACTTGAGAATCACCCTGTATCTGGGGTGATCTGGGAATCTCACAAATAATCTGAGGAACCTTCGAATCAGAAGGACCTGACAAGTTGAGAAACTTGATGAATAGAGAGAAGAACCTGACAACATAAAGAACCTTATAATGTGAAGAACCTGACAATGTAAAGATATCTGAGGAACCTCAGAATATCAAAAAGCTAGAACTCAGAGGAACTTGAAACACTTTATTAATCTGACGAATAGAGGAATCTGACACGATAAAGAACCTTATACTCTGAATATTCTAAGAATCTCAAAAACCTCAAAAGAGGAACCTCACAATTTGAGTAACTTGATAAATTTGACAATTATTGGAACCTGATAATCTGAAGAAACTGACAATAGGAAAAACCCGATAATCTGAGGCGACCGAGAATCTCTGAACATTAGAGGAAACTGTGTGACGCTTGTTCTGATCGAGTTGCCTAGAACACCAGTTTTCTTTTTACGTGGTAAGTGACCGCGGGTAGCTAAACCGGAGTACGGCGGAAAGGAGTCAATCAAATACCAGATCGGCGTTATGGTTTTTATTTGCAATAATGTACAACTATCTACCCTTTGTCTCTCTCCCAAAACTGCGGTGCCTCTCTGGAGTGGAACTGCGGCGGCCGGCGGCGTCGGTTGACGTTTGGTGGAGAGGTGCGGGCGGGAGGTAATTGACAAAATGGAAGGAGGTAGCATGGCTCTGCAGAAGAAAAATAGGAGCAAAAGAAGGGAAGGAAGAAGGGGCAGCAGAAGGAAATAATGAAAAGACTCACAAAGGAGAATCGGCAGCGGATGATAAAAAAAAAGAATTTGCTTCGTACCAATTTATTGTTCATTACCATCCACAAGTGATGCTCGGACAACAATTTGGATATGTCTTCCACAAATCTGCTTGAAGTCTACAACGATAGCGGTAATATGAATCAGCTGACGTATCATGTCGTACCGGTCCACAGCTGGAAGACAAATCTTCAGGATAAAAAAATAAATTGAATCTCATATTAACCTATAGTAAGATACTGTCCCATCTTCGAAGCAGTTCGCAGACTCGCACTTTCCAGGTACTGGCACGGATTCCCCAGCGATCAGATGACCGATGTTGGGCTCATAACAACCTCCATTCCCTAAAAAAGATAATAGTGGATTGTGTTACAAGTGCCAGAAGTGCTTCATTGTCTGCGAGTGAGATTTTTGATACGCATCTCACGAGCTTACAATGGCATTTCGGTCACGTGTGATAACTGTTGGAAAAATAACTTTATGATACGATCTCGGGTTTGTACTCACTCCTCAATGGATGTGGTCCTTGCTGTGATATTGCTCCAAGAACCGGAGAGTACATTGTAGTCACGTAGATCAGTGCAAAAAGTATCACCAACTTCATCTTGATTACCACAGTGTTATTGGCAGACTAGTTGTGACCAATGTTTCTTTCACGTTTTAAGGGCTATTTAAAGGATTTTTCAGAAGATTGTTTGTAAATTGAATTAACCAATTTTATTATGTTTATGCAATTGTGAAAATAAACGAAACGGATAATTTTGCGGTTTTCGAACAATTAGCAATTAAAGATAAAATATACCTACGTGCGTTATTGGTGATTCGCAGGAAGTGTAGACCAGGAAATACTTAAAATTAAAAGGTAGGATGTTATGTTTTATATACAGTCTGTATTCCCCTTTTATGTCCTCATTATATAGTTTATATATCATTTTTCGTTTTGGTCCTTAGTCTCCTGGATTCTTTGCGCTCTTTAGCTTTTATTCTCCCTTGTTTTGTCTCTACATTCTTTTTGGTCTCTTTAGTTACTTTGTGTCTGTTAACTTGTTATCCTATTTGTCTCTTCAGCGTCCTTTGTATTTTGAATTCACTAAGTTGTGTTTGATTTTTTTATCTGTCTCGTCTTTCTGCTCGTTTTGCTCTCTGATGTTTTTTCTGTTCTAGTGTCAACTTATTTTTTGAATTTTGATGTACTTAATACTTATGGTTACTTTAGTTCTTTGATCAGTTTTTGGATAATTTGGTCTCTTGTACCATTTATTTCGTTAGTCCCTTTGGTCCGTTTAGTCTCATTGGTCTCTTTTTGGTATCTTTTGTCACTTTTTATTTGTTACTTTTAAAGATAGTGTCTCTTTCGTATCTTTGATGGCTTTGGTATCTGTTTTCCCATTAGTCTCTGGTTTCATTGCCCCTTTAGTCTTTGTAGTCTCTCTTTAGACTCATTGGTCTATTTGTCTGTTCCCTAGTAGCCACAAATATTTTAAATATACATTTCAAAAAATATATTGGATAAATATTTTTAGTGATAGGTTTTTGAATATATTCTTTATACATATACTATATACACAGAATTTATAAAAATATACAAAGCAAAATATTCTTTCTAGTATAAAAAAAAAATTAAGCAAATGTCTCTAATAAAATATAAGTAATGCTATATAACTATGACGCGCCGTTTGTGCCATAATTATAGAACACTGTTTAAAAAAATAAAATAAAATATAAAAAAAATAAAATCTCAAAGTAATATACAAACTTATAAAAAATATTTTTTGTTAAAAAAATGTAATATTATATTATTTATTAAAAATTTTACTTCATTTAAAAAGAAATTCATATAATACATATTTTTTTATTTGGATTTTTTATATAAATTTTATGTTGTGCCATAACATATTGTTTTTTTTTATATTTTATTTTAAATTTTTATTTTTTAAGCAGCAATATTATTTTTAAACAGTCTCCTTATAATTATGGCACAAACGGCGTCTCATATATAACATGCATATTATATACAGGGTGGTCCAACTAAAACTTTTTTGTAAAGATGTAGATGTAGATCGTGGTCCATTTAAATAAGGTGTATTTTTAATAATTTTTAATTTCAACACTAATGTTTGCATAAGAGCACAGCTGTCGTTTGAGATAACCAGAGAAATATCTCCGAAACCATCAACGATATAGTTATGCGATTTTACACGGCTGCAAAGTACAACTCTTTTTCTATATTGTGCAACTTTCAAGTTTATAACTACTCACAAGGTGTATTTTTTATTAATTTTTAATTTTAACACTAATGTTTGCATAAGAGCACAGCTGTCGTTTGAGATAACCAGAGAAATATCTCCGAAACCATCAACGATATAGTTATGAGATTTTACACAGCTGTAAGGTACAACTCTTTTTCTATATCGGGCAACTTTCAAGTTTATAACTCACAGGGTGTATTTTTTATTAATTTTTGATTTCAACACTATTGTTTGCATAAGAGCACAGCTGTCGTTTGAGATAACCAGAGAAATATCCCCGAAACCATCAACGATATAGTTATGAAACATTTACACAGCTGTAAGGTACAACTCTTTTTCTATATCGAGCAACTTTCAAGTTTATAACTCACAAGGTGTATTTTTTATTAATTTTTAATTTCAACACTAATGTTTGCATCAGAGCACAGCTGTCGTTTGAGATAACCAGAGAAATATCTCCGAAACCATCTACGATATAGTTATGAGATTTTACACATCAGTAAAGTACAACTCTTTTTTTATGTCGTACAACTTTCAAATTTATAACTCACAAGGTGTATTTTTTATTAATTTTTAATTTCAACACTAATGTTTGCATAAGAGCACAGCTGTCGTTTGAGATAAGCAGAGAAATATCTCCAAAACCATCAAAGATATAGTTATGAGATTTTACACAGCTGTAAAGTACAACTCTTTTTCTATATCGCGCAACTTTCAAGTTTATAACTCACAGGGTGTATTTTTTATTAATTTTTAATTTTAACACTAATGTTTGCATAAGAGCAGAGCTGTCGTTTGAGATAACCAGAGAAATATCTTCGAAACCATCAACGATATAGTTATTAGAATTTACACAACTGTAAAGTACAACTCTTTTTCTATATCGCGCAACTTTCAAGTTTATAACTCACAGGGTGTATTTTTTATTAATTTTTAATTTTAACACTAATGTTTGCGTAAGATCACAGCTGTCGTTTGAGATAACCAGAGAAATATCCCCGAAACCATCAACGATATAGTTATGAGATTTTACACAGCTGTAAAGTACAACTCTTTTTCTATATCGTGCAACTTTCAAGTTTATAACTCACAAGGTGTATTTTTTATTAATTTTTAATTTCAACACTAATGTTTGCATCAGAGCACAGCTGTCGTTTGAGATAACCAGAGAAATATCTCCGAAACCATCTACGATATAGTTATGAGATTTTACACATCAGTAAAGTACAACTCTTTTTTTATGTCGTACAACTTTCAAATTTATAACTCACAAGGTGTATTTTTTATTAATTTTTAATTTCAACACTAATGTTTGCATAAGAGCACAGCTGTCGTTTGAGATAAGCAGAGAAATATCTCCAAAACCATCAAAGATATAGTTATGAGATTTTACACAGCTGTAAAGTACAACTCTTTTTCTATATCGCGCAACTTTCAAGTTTATAACTCACAGGGTGTATTTTTTATTAATTTTTAATTTTAACACTAATGTTTGCATAAGAGCAGAGCTGTCGTTTGAGATAACCAGAGAAATATCTTCGAAACCATCAACGATATAGTTATTAGAATTTACACAACTGTAAAATACAACTCTTTTTCTATATCGCGCAACTTTCAAGTTTATAACTCACAGGGTGTATTTTTTATTAATTTTTAATTTTAACACTAATGTTTGCGTAAGATCACAGCTGTCGTTTGAGATAACCAGAGAAATATCCCCGAAACCATCAACGATATAGTTATGAGATTTTACACAGCTGTAAAGTACAACTCTTTTTCTATATCGTGCAACTTTCAAGTTTATAACTCACAAGGTGTAGTTTTTATTAATTTTTAATTTTAACACTAATGTTTGCATAAGAGCACAGCTGTCGTTTGAGATAACCAGAGAAACATCTCCGCAACCATCAACGATATAGTTATGAGAATTTACACGGCTGTTAAGTACAACTCTTTTTCTATATCGTACAACTTTCAAATTTATAACTCACAGGGTATATTTTTGACTAATTTTTAATTTCAAGACTAATGTTTGCATAAGAGCACAGCTGTCGTTTGAGATAACCAGAGAAATATCTCCGAAACCATCAACGATATAGTTATGAGAATTTACACAGCTGTAAAGTACAACTCTTTTTCTATATCGCGCAACTTTCAAGTTTATAACTCACAAGGTGTATTTTTTATTAATTTTTAATTTCAACACTAATGTTTGCATAAGAGCACAGCTGTCGTTTGAGATAAGCAGAGAAATATCTCCGAAACCATCAAAGATATAGTTATGAGATTTTACACAGCTGTAAAGTACAACTCTTTTTCTATATCGCGCAACTTTCAAGTTTATAACTCACAGGGTGTATTTTTTATTAATTTTTAATTTTAACACTAATGTTTGCATAAGAGCAGAGCTGTCGTTTGAGATAACCAGAGAAATATCTTCGAAACCATCAACGATATAGTTATTAGAATTTACACAACTGTAAAGTACAACTCTTTTTCTATATCGCGCAACTTTCAAGTTTATAACTCACAGGGTGTATTTTTTATTAATTTTTAATTTTAACACTAATGTTTGCGTAAGATCACAGCTGTCGTTTGAGATAACCAGAGAAATATCCCCGAAACCATCAACGATATAGTTATGAGATTTTACACAGCTGTAAAGTACAACTCTTTTTCTATATCGTGCAACTTTCAAGTTTATAACTCACAAGATGTAGTTTTTATTAATTTTTAATTTTAACACTAATGTTTGCATAAGAGCACAGCTGTCGTTTGAGATAACCAGAGAAATATCTCCGAAACCATCAACGATATAGTTATGAGATTTTACACAGCTGTAAAGTACAACTCTTTTTCTATATCGCGCAACTTTCAAGTTTATAACTCACAGGGTGTATTTTTTATTAATTTTTAATTTTAACACTAATGTTTGCATAAGAGCAGAGCTGTCGTTTGAGATAACCAGAGAAATATCTTCGAAACCATCAACGATATAGTTATTAGAATTTACACAACTGTAAAGTACAACTCTTTTTCTATATCGCGCAACTTTCAAGTTTATAACTCACAGGGTGTATTTTTTATTAATTTTTAATTTTAACACTAATGTTTGCGTAAGATCACAGCTGTCGTTTGAGATAACCAGAGAAATATGTCCGAAACCATCAACGATATAGTTATGAGATTTTACACAGCTGTAAAGTACAACTCGTTTTTTATGTCGTACAACTTTCAAATTTATAACTCACAAGGTGTATTTTTTATTAATTTTTTATTTCGACACTAATGTTCGCATAAGAGCACAGCTGTCGTTTGAGATAACCAGAGAAATATCTCCGAAACCATCAACGATATAGTTATGAGATTTTACACAGCTGTAAAGTACAACTATTTTTCTATAGCGTGCAACTTTCAAGTTTATAACTCACAGGGTGTATTTCTTATTAATTTTTAATTTCAACACTAATGTTTGGATAAGAGCACAGCTGTCCTTTGAGATAACCAGAGAAGTATCTCCGAAACCATCAACGATATAGTTATGCGATTTTACACGGCTGTAAAGTACAACTGTTTTTCTATATTGTGCAACTTTCAAGTTTATAACTCACATGTTGTATTTTTTATTAATTTTTAATTTCAACACTAATGTTTGGATAAGGGCACAGCTGTCCTTTGAGATAACCAGAGAAGTATCTCCGAAGCCATCAACGATATTGTTATGCGATTTTACACGGCTGTAAAGTACAACTGTTTTTCTTTATTGTGCAACTTTCAAGTTTATAACTCACAGGGTGTATTTCTTATTAATTTTTAATTTCGACACTAATGTTTGCTTAAGAGCAGAGCTGTCGTTTGAGATAACCAGAGAAATATCTCCGAAACCATCAACGATATAGTTATGAGATTTTACACAGCTGTAAAGTACAACTCGTTTTTTATGTCGTACAACTTTCAAATTTATAACTCACAAGGTGTATTTTTTATTAATTTTTAATTTCAACACTAATGTTTGCATAAGAGCACATGTCGTTTGAGATAAGCAGAGAAATATCCCCGAAACCATCAACGATATAGTTATGAGATTTTACACAGCTGTAAAGTACAACTCTTTTTTTATGTCGTACAACTTTCAAGTTTATAACTCACAAGGTGTATTTTTTATTAATTTTTTATTTCAACATTAATGTTTGCATAAGAGCACAGCTGTCGTTTGAGATAAGCAGAGAAATATCTCCGAAACCACCAACGATATAGTTATGAGATTTTACACACCAGTAAAGTACAACTTTTTTTCTATATCGTGCAAGTTTCAAGTTTATAACTCACAAGTTGTATTTTTTATTAATTTTTAATTTTAACACTAATCTTTGCATAAGAGCACAGCTGTCGTTTGAGATAACCAGAGAAATATCTCCGAAACCATCAATGATATATTATGAGGTTTTACACAGCTGTAAAGTACAACTTTTTTTCTATAGCGTGCAACTTTCAAGTTTATAACTCACATGTTGTATTTTTTATTAATTTATAATTTCAATACTAATGTTTGCATAAGAGCACAGCTGTCGTTTGAGATAACCAGAGAAATATCTCCGAAACCATCAACGATATAGTTATGAGATTTTACACAACTGTAAAGTACAACTTTTTTTCTATATCGTGCAACTTTCAAGTTTATAACTCACAAGGTGTATTTTTTATTAATTTTTAATTTCAACACTAATGTTTGCATAAGAGCACAGCTGTCGTTTGAGATAATCAGAGAAATATATCCGAAACCATCAACGATATAGTTATGAGATTTTACACAGCTGTAAAGTACAACTCTTTTTTTATATCTTCCAACTTTCAAGTTTATAACTCACAGGGTGTATTTTTTATTAATTTTTAATTTCAACACTAATGTTTGCATAAGAGCACAGCTGTCGTTTGAGATAACCAGAGAAATATCTCCGAAACCATCAACGATATAGTTATGAGATGTTACACAGCTGTAAAGTACAACTGTTTTTCTATATATGCAACTTTCAAGAGAAGACTATAAGAGAAAAAGAGAAGAAGGACGAGAATTGGAAGAAAAGATTAACCCCTTTAGAAAAAGCAAAAAATTGGAAAGATCACCGGTTATAAGAGATGGTAAAAAAATTACGGAGATAAAGGAAGAGAATCGAAAGATGAGCCGGAACTGGAACAATTGAAAATTCGGATGCTTGAAAAGGAAGAAAAATGGGAAAGAGAAAAGATGGAATTAAAAAAAAAATAAAAAAATTGGAGGAGAAAATGGAAGAGCAGGAAAAAAGAGTGAGAAAAAAAGAATATTGTCGTAACGGTACTGAACGAAGAGGAATGCGAAAACGATGAATTAGAAGTAAAAGTGACGTTGAGAGTGATGTATAAAATAAATGGAGGAAAAATTATTTTGGCGGAACTTGGGAGCTGGGGAAAAAGAGGAAAGTTATTTAAAATAAAAGAAAACTAAGACAAAAAAAGGAAAGAGAGTATAGATAGAAGATGATCTGACAAAGGAGGAAAGAGAATTAAGAAGGAGGCCAGAAAGAATTAAGAGCGATGGCCAAAGAAAAGCGATAAAAAGGACAGAGGGTGAAAGATGGAATAATAATGGGGGTGAAAGAAGGACTGCAAGAAGAAGGTGGAACTGAAGCAAAGGAAGAAAAAGGAATTATGGTGTTTGTGACATTTCGAAATTTTGAATTTGGCGCCTGCCATCAGATCTTTCAAGTTAGAGGTTGGCAGCCATGGGTTTTTGGTCGTCTCTCGCAAGCGACGCGGACAACACAAGCAAGAAATTAAAGTTAATATATTTTATCAAAATACAAGGACCGCCAGATTATTTTAAAAATCCCCGCCGGCCCTCACAATGGAAAGAAAGGTGAAAAGTAAACAGAGAAAATGGGGAATTGTAACAGTGTACAGCAGAAATATGAAAGAAACACGAAGAGAATAATAGAACAGCGAGTAAAAGAGCAAGAAGAAGGAACTTTGATGAGCAAAGTAGAGAGAGAGACACCGGGGTATATATGTAGTGATGGAGGAAACAAAGAGAGATGGAAGCAGGAAAGAAAGCAATAATATTTGAGGAGAGAGTGATAGAAGAGAGTGCAGAGTTTTGCAAGAGTGTTTAAAAGAAAAAAGGAAAGAAATAGGAAACGGGTACTCTGGCGCGAAGAGAGAAAGAATGTGAGAGAGAGGCAGAGTGTTGACAAATGAATTAGTGCGGAGGGATCGAGATGTGCACGTGCAGGAAAGAAGAACGAGAATCAGGCAGTCTAGGTACAATGGGAAGCATGAAAAAATAATAACGGAGGAAATGCCAAAGTATTGAGAGAGTATTGAAGAAATCTTGAATGAGGACAATATGTGGGAAGGGATAAAAAGCTGCTAGTTATTGTGTTGAGTTATTACTTGATTTCGTTTTATTTATTATATTATATTAAATATACATACTACTACTACTACAAATAAAGCTGGCTACTGGGGTTTTATCTCTTTTGGCTCTTTTGTTTGTTTTGTCTCCTTTCACTTTTATGTTACCTGTTTTATCCCCTTTGTTTATTTGTCTCTTGAGTCTCTGTGAAATCTTTGGCCCTTTTGTTCGGTCTGATTTTTTAGTCTTTTGTATTTATGGTTCCTTGTGTTTCTTTTATCACCTTGTTTCGTTTGTTTTGTCTCTTTTGTGTCTACTCATTCTTTGTTTGTTTAGTCTCTTTTATCTTTTTGGTCTATTTGATATATGATATTTTGTCTCTTTTGTTTTTTCTTGGCATTGTTGTCTCTTTATTATTTTCAGGCATTACAGCAGAACCTTTTGAGTCAGGCAGGGTTTACAATAAATTGTAGATACAAAAAGTGTAAGCTCAATACTAAAGAATTCAGTAATTTCTCATAGATGATAACTCGTTATTGCATTCTTAATCATATCTTCCAAACAAACTGGGAGTTAATGATAGGAATTACTTTAGAATTATGCTAGATTCCACCATTTGCTGCAATTGTCACGTTGAATACATTTTAGATAAAATTACAAAAAATGTTTCTACGGTTAGACAGACTGTGTAGAATATTTTCCAGAGGCACCAGACGTAAATAATTAAGAGACTCACTAACGCAGAAGTAGGGACGATGTATGAACAAGCAAAAAGAATAATTTCGTACCAATTTATTGCGCATTACAACACTCAACAAGTGGCTCTCGGACAACAAGCCGGATATGTCTTCGTCAGATCCACTGGAGTCTTCTGACAATCGGGGTTCGTTATGACGATCGATTCGCAACTGCAAAACGAATCTTTAGTCTCAAAAAATAAATTAAATCGTATATTAACCTGTGGTAAGTTAAAGATCCCCCTATAAGGCAGTTCGCAGACTCGCACTTTCCGGGCACCGGAACGGATTCGCCGGCGAGCAGATGACCGACGTCGGCCTCGTAACAACCTCCGTCCCCTAAAATGAAGAAATTATTTCGTGACACCGCTTCAGGTTGCTACTCACGCCTCGACGGGTTTGGGGGGTGGCGGGTTATCGCTCCAAGAACCGGAGAGGACATTTTAGCCACGCAGAGAGCGAAAATTATCACTACGAATTTCATCTTGATCACTGCACTGTTGTTGACTGACTAATTGTAATCGATGGTGGCTTCACAATTTAAGGACTATTTAACTAACGTTTTTATAAGACTGTTTGCAAATATAATTACGTAATCCAATTATGTTTAGAATTTATGCTGTGTTGAAATTAGCTGAACAATTCCCAATTAAAGATGAACCTACGTGCTCTATTGATGATTCGATACACCACGAACTGTCTCCTTATATCTTGTCGAATTTCTAGCGTTTTTCTCGACGTTGTTCCAAAAATGTTTTTTAGTGGCTTTTCTTTCACTTCCAAAGTATTCTTCCAAAGTCTCATTTTGAATCACCTTCCTCTGGCGAAGCAGCCGATGTGGGTCTGCACTATTTATCGTTATCTCAATTTCCGACTTCTTTTCTCTCAAAAACTTTAGTTGTATCTTCTATAAAAAAAAAATACGTCTCGAAATGTTAACGTAAATTTATTTCCTAATTCAAATTCTGTGCTTCGTCGTAGACTTCTCATTGGTTCCTCGACTTCTTTGTGCTTATATTTATCTTCATGAACATCTTCATCTTCATTCTCGTCTTCCCCACTTTCTCCCACACCGTCTTTTTCATCTTCGTCGTTGTCGTTTTTCGAAGTCTGTAATGTTAGTTTAAGGATTGACGACGAGCAACTGCTCTTGAATTTACACAACTGCTGCTTGCTACGAGGCTATGGGTCTTTTGTGGGAGTCCTCTAACGCAGCCCCCATTAAGCCAAGGCATTAGCCCTTTGAGTGTAGGAGGTTTATCTGGATGCACTTTATTGCCATGAAGAGGGTTGTATGGTGGCACCCTTTTTGACCGCTTTTGGGGTTCCTCTTGGCCCATTACTTCTTGGGCGGTCCCCGTGAAAAATTTGGTTTCCTCTGAGGCCCCTGCTTTTCGGAAGGTTTCTTGGCGCGTTCGCCAGAACTCTCTTTAGGTGGATTAGATTCATTATCTACTTTAGGGCGTGATGTCCAGTATTTGTTCAGAATTGCCTTCTGAATTTTTGAGGGTATCAGACCGATTCCTTTTGGTATCTTTGTCTGTGGAAACCCTACCCTCGCTAATTTCTGGCTTCTTCAACGAGAACCCATGTTCGTAGGTGGAATACTTCTTACGGTTTTTATCAGATGGATCGTAGAATCATCAGTGCCTCGGGTACCACGGGTTTGCCCCAACCGTTCTTCCGCTGTTCAGTCTGAGCCCCTGAGGAAATAGTTAAGAAAGTCACTAAAGCATAAGGAAATAATTAAGAGACTCGCGAAAGGCAGAACAAGTAGCAGAAGAAAATAGTTGAGGGGGAGCTGAAACACCGAGAAGAATCAGCTGCTCAAGTTCTCGGTTTTTCAGGTTTGTGCTCTCAGGTTGTCCGATTTTGAAGTTCCTAGAATTGCAAATTTCTATATTCTCAAACTCAGTTTCTCCGTTCCTCGAATCCTTTAATGTTCAGTATTTTATTTTCTCTATTGTAAAGTAGTACAGTTTCCCAATTTCAGGTTTTCAATGTACCTACCAGGTTTTTCAGTCTTTTTTACAGTTTTTGAGTTACTTTATTTTAGTTTCAGATTCCCAGTTTCTCAGGTTTTTATTTTATTCGCTTTGATTTCTCAATTTCTTCGTCTTTGAAAATTGAGTTCTCTCTTTCTCTTCAATTAGCTAAATAGTTAGAGACAGTGCCTACACCCTAGAACAACCGTTGAAATAGTTAAAAACCAAACAAATAAAAACAAACCCGAGAACATCCCCGGAAACTAAATAGCTAAAAAGAGTCCCTAAACCCAAGAACAACAGTAGAAACGAAATAGTTAAAACAGTCCTCAAAACCGAGAACAATTGCGGAAACGAAATAGTTAAAGAGAGTCCCTCAAGCCGAGGCCAATAGTGGAAACAAAATTCTTGAAGGAAATCCTTTAACTCGAGAACATCAGTGGAAACGAAATAGTTGACGACAGCTCCTAAACCCGCAAACAACGGTAGATATAAAATAGTTAAAGACAGCCTCTAAATAAACCCAGAACAAAGTTAGAAACGAAATAGTTTAGACAGTCCCTAAGCCCCAGAACAATGGTAGAAGCGAAATAGTTAGAGACAGTCTTCAAAGCCGAGAACAACTGAGGAAGCGAAATAGTTAAAGAGACTCCCTAAATCCGAGAACAACCGCGAGAAAAAAATAGTTAAAGGCAGTCTCTAAACTTAAGGATATCGCAGGAATCGAAATAGTTAAAGATAGGACTCAAAGCCGAGAACACATGCGGAAACGAAATAGTTAAAGACAGTCCATAAATCCGAAAATATCAAAAAAACAAAATAGTTAAATACAGTCCCTAAGCCCGAGAACAACTGAGGAAGCGAAATAGTTAAAGAGACTCCCTAAATCCCAGAACAACCGCGAAAGCAAAATATTTAAAGGCAGTCTCTAAACTTAAGGATATCGCAGGAAACGAAATAGTTAAAGATAGGACTCAAAGCCGGGAACAGATGCGGAAACGAAATAGTTAAAGACAGTCCATAAAGCCGAAAACATCAAAAAAACGAAATAGTTAAAGAGAGTCCCTAAGGCCGAAAACAACTGAGGAAGCGAAATATTTAAAAAGACTCCCAAAATCTGAGAGCAACCGCGAGAACAAAATAGTTAAATGCAGTCTCTAAACTTAAGGATATCGCAGGAAACGAAATAGTTAAAGATAGTACTCAAAGCCGAGAACAGATGCGGAAACGAAATAGTTAAAGCAGTCCATAAACCCGAAAATATCGAAAAAACGAAATAGTTAAAGACAGTCCCTAAGCCCGAGGACAAAGGTAGAAACGAAATAGTTAAAGACAGTCTTCAAAGCCGAAAGCAACTGAGGAAACGAAATAGTTAAAGAGACTCCCAAAATCCGAGAACAACCACAAGAACAAAATAGTTAAAGGCAGTCTCTAAAGTTAAGGATATCGCACGAAACAAAATAGTTAAAGATGGTACTCAAAGTCGAGAACAGATGCGGAAACGAAAGAGCTAAAGACAGTCCATAAACCCGAAAACATCGAAAAAACGAAATAGTTAAAGACAGTCCCTAAGCCCGAGAACAATCGTAGAAACGAAATAGTTAGAGACAGTCTTCAAAGCCGAGAACAACTGAGGAAACGAAATAGTTAAAGAGACTCCCAAAATCCGAGAACAACCACGAGAACAAAATAGTTAAAGGCAGTCTCTAAACTTGAGGATAATGTAAAGAAAAGAAGTAGTTAAAGACAGTCCCTAAATACGAGAACAACGGTATAAACGAAATAGTTAAAGCTAGTCTCTAAACTTGAGTATAATGAAGGAAACGAAATAGTTAAAGATAGTACTCAAAGCCGAGAACAGATGCGGAAACGAAATAGTTGAAAGGACTCCCTAAATAGAGTGACCGTGGAAACGAAATAGTTAAAGACAGTCTCCAAACCTGAGAACAGCCGCCAGAAAAAAATAGTTAAAGACAGTTCCTAAACCTGAGAACAACGGTAGAAAAAACCAAATAGTTAATGACAGTCTCTAAACTTGAGAATATCGCAGGAAACGAAATAGCTAAAGACCGTCCTTTAATCCGAGAACAAAAGAAGAAACGAAATAGTTGAAAAGACACCTTAAATTCGAAGGCAATCGTGGAAACGAAATAGTTATAGATAATCCGTAAACCCAATAACAATGTTAGAAACGAAATAGTTAAACAAAATAGTTAATGACAGTCCCGAAACCCGAGAACAACTGTAGAATCGAAATAGTTAAAGGCGGTTTCTAAACTTGAGAATAACGCAGGAAACGAAATAGTTAAAGACAGTCTGAATACTTGAGAATAACGCCTGAATCGAAATAGTTAAAGACAGTCCTCAAAGCCGAGAACAATTGCGGAAACAAAACAGTTAAAGAAAGTCCCTAAATCCAAGAACAACGGTGGAAACGAAATAGTTAAAGGCAGTCCATAAACCCGAAAACATAAAAAAAACGAAATAGTTAAAACAGTCCCTAAGGCCGAGAACAACTGAGGAAGCGAAATAGTTAAAGAGACTCCCTAAATCCGAGAACAACCGCGAGAACAAAATAGTTAAAGGCAGTCTCTAAACTTAAGGATATCGCAGGAAACGAAATAGTTAAAGATAGTACTCAAAACCGAGAACAGATGCGGAAACGAAATAGTTAAAGACAGTCCATAAACCCGAAAACATCGAAAAAACGAAATAGTTAAAGACAGTCCCTAAGCCCGAGAACAATGGTAGAAACGAAATAGTTAGAGACAGTCTTCAAAGCCGAGAACAACTGAGGTAACGATATAGTTAAAGAGACTCCCAAAAACCGAGAACAACCGCGAGAACAAAATAGTTAAAGGCAGTCTCTAAAGTTAAGGGTATCGCACGAAACGAATTAGTTAAAGATAGTACTCAAAGCCGAGAACAGATGCGGAAAGGAAATAGTTAAAGGCAGTCCATAAACCCGAAAATATCGAAAAAACGAAATAGTTAAATACAGTCTCTAAACTTGAGAATATCGCAGGAAACGAAATACTTAAAGACAGTCTTCAAAGCCGAGAACAACCGCGAGAACAAACTAGTTAAAGGCAGTCTCTAAACTTGAGAATAATGTAAAAAAAGAAGTAGTTAAAGACAGTCCACAAAGCCGAGAACCACGGTAGAAACGAAATAGTTAAAGGCAATCCCTAAACCTGAGAATAATGCAGCAAACGAAATGGTTAAAGATAGTTTTCAAAGCCGCGAGCAACTGCAGAAACGAAATAGTTGAAAGGACTCCCTAAATAGAGTGACCGTGGAAACGAAATAGTTAAAGACAGTCTCCAAACCTGAGAACAGCCGCCAGAAAAAAATAGTTAAAGACAGTTCCTAAACCTGAGAACAACGGTAGAAAAAAACCAAATAGTTAATGACAGTCTCTAAACTTGAGAATATCGCAGGAAACGAAATAGTTAAAGACAGTCTTCAAAACAGAGAACAACTGCGGAAACGAAACTGTTAAAGAAAGTCCCTAATTCCGAGAACAACGGTAGAAACGAAATAGTTAAAGGCAGTCTCTAAACTTGAGAATAAAGCAGGAAACGAAATAGCTAAAGACCGTCCTTTAATCCGAGAACAAAAAAAGAAACGAAATAGTTGAAAAGACACCTTAAATTCGAAGGCAATCGTGGAAACCAACTAGTTATAGATAATCCGTAAACCCAATAACAATGTTAGAAACGAAATAGTTAAACAAAATAGTTAATGACAGTCCCGAAACCCGAGAACAACTGTAGAATCGAAATAGTTAAAAGCGGTTTCTAAACTTGAGAATAACGCAGGAAACGAAATAGTTAAAGACAGTCTGAATACTTGAGAATAACGCCTGAATCGAAATAGTTAAAGACAGTCCTCAAAGCCGAGAACAATTGCGGAAACAAAACAGTTAAAGAAAGTCCCTAAATCCAAGAACAACGGTGGAAACGAAATAGTTAAAGGCAGTCCATAAACCCGAAAACATAAAAAAAACGAAATAGTTAAAAACAGTCCCTAAGGAAGAGAACAACTGAGGAAGCGAAATAGTTAAAGAGACTCCCTAAATCCCAGAACAACCACGAGAGCAAAATATTTAAAGGCAGTCTCTAAACTTAAGGATATCGCAGGAAACGAAATAGTTAAAGATAGGACTCAAAGCCGGGAACAGATGCGGAAACGAAATAGTTAAAGACAGTCGATAAAGCCGAAAACATCAAAAAAACGAAATAGTTAAAGACAGTCCCTAACGCCGAAAACAACTGAGGAAACGAAATAATTAAAGAGACTCCCAAAATCCGAGAACAACCGCGAGAACAAAATAGTTAAAGGCAGTCTCTAAACTTAAGGATATCGCAGGAAACGAAATAGTTAAAGATAGTACTCAAAGCCGAGAACAGATGCGGAAACGAAATAGTTAAAGGCAGTCCATAAACCCGAAAATATCGAAAAAACGAAATAGTTAAAGACAGTGCCTAAGCCCGAGAACAATGGTAGAAACGAAATAGTTAGAGACAGTCTTCAAATCCGAGAACAACAGAGGAAGATAGGACTCAAAGCCGAAAACAAATGCGGAAACGAAATAGTTAAAGACAGTCCATAAAGCCGAAAACATCAAAAAAACGAAATTGTTAAAGACAGTCCCTAAGGCCGAAAACAACTGAGGAAACGAAATAGTTAAAAGAGACTCCCAAAATCCGAGAACAACCGCGAGAACAAAATAGTTAAAGGCAGTCTCTAAACTTAAGGATATCGCAGGAAACGAAATAGTTAAAGATAGTACTCAAAGCCGAGAACAGATGCGGAAACGAAATAGCTAAAGACAGTCCATAAACCCGAAAGCATCGAAAAAACGAAATTGTTAAAGACAGTCCCTAAGCCCGAGAACAATGGTAGAAACGAAATAGTTAAAGACAGTCTTCAAAGTCGAGAGCAAGTGAGGAAGCAAAATAGTTAAAGAGACTCCCTAAATCCGAGAACAAAATAGTTAAAGGCAGTCTCTAAACTTGAGGATAATGTAAAAAAAAAGAAGTAGTTAAAGACAGTCCCTAAATACGAGAACAACGGTATAAACGAAATAGTTAAAGCTAGTCTCTAAACTTGAGGATAATGAAGGAAACGAAATAGTTAAAGATAGTACTCAAAGCCGAGAACAACCGCGAGAACAAACTAGTTAAAGGCAGTCTCTAAACTTGAGAATAATGTAAAAAAAGAATTAGTTAAAGACAGTCCACAAAGCCGAGAACCACGGTAGAAACGAAATAGTTAAAGGCAGTCCCTAAACCTGAGAATAATGCAGGAAACGAAATGGTTAAAGATAGTTTTCAAAGCCGGGAGCAACTGCAGAAACGAAATAGTTGAAAAGACACCTTAAATTCGAAGGCAATCGTGAAAACGAAATAGTTATAGATAATCCGTAAACCCAATAACAATGTTAGAAACGAAATAGTTAAACAAAATAGTTAAAGAGAGTTCCTAAACCCGAGAACAACTGTAGAATCGAAATAGTTAAAGGCAGTTTCTAAACTTGAGAATAACGCAGGAAACGAAATAGGTTAAAGACAGTCTGAATACTTGAGAATAACGCCTGAATCGAAATAGTTAAAGACAGTCCTCAAAGCCGAGAACAATTGCGGAAACAAAACAGTTAAAGAAAGTCCCTAAATCCAAGAACAACGGTGGAAACGAAATAGTTAAAGGCAATCTCTAACCTCAAGAATAATGCAGGAAACGAAATAGTTAAAGACAGTCCTCAAAGCCGAAAACAATTGCGGAAACGAAACAGTTAAAGAAAGTCCCTAAATCCGAGAACAACAGTGGAAACGAAATAGTTAAAGAGAGTCCCTAAATCCGGGAACAAAATAGTTAATGACAGTCCTAAAACCCAAGAGGAACGGTAGAAACAAAATAGTTAAAGATAGTCCCTAAACCCAAGAACAACGGAAGAAGCGAAATAGTTAAAGGCAGTCTCTAAACTTGAGAATAATATAGAAATCAAAATAGTTAAAAACAGTCTTCAAAGCCGAGAACAACTGAGAAAACGAAATAGTTAAAGAGACTCCCTAAATCCGACCACAACCGCGAGAACAAAATAGTTAAAAGTGGTCTCTAAACTTGAGGATACTGTAAAAAAAGAAGTAGTTGAAGACAGTTCTCAAAGCCGAGAACAGCTGCGAAAACGAAATAGTTAAAGACAGTCCGTAAACACGAAGACAATGGTAGAATCGAAATAGTTAAAGGTAGTTTCTAAACTTGAGGATAATGCAAGAAACGAAATAGTTAAAGACAGTCTCTAAATCCGAGAACAACCGCGGGAACCGAATGGCTAAAAACAAACCCCAAAACCGAGAGGACCAGCAGAATCGAAATAGTTAATAAGACTCCTTAAATCCGAGAACAACCGCGAGAGCAAAATAGTTAAAGGCAGTCTCTAAACTTGAGTATAATGTAAAAATAGAAGTAGTTAAAGACACTCCTCAAAGTCGAGAACAACTGCGAAAACGAAATAGTTAAAGACAGTACGTAAACCCGAAAGCAACGGTAGAAACGAAATAGTTAAAAGACAACCCTTAAACAAAACTGAGAGCAACGGTAGAAACAAAATAGTTAAAGGCAGTCTCTAAACTCCAGAATAATGCAGAAAACGAAATAGTTATGAATAATCCGTAAACCCAATAACAATGTTCGAAACGAAATAGTTAAACAAATTAGTTAAAGAGAGTTTCTAAACCAGTAAACAACCGTGGAAACGAAAGACAATCCCTAAACCTGAGAACAAAGGAAGAAGCAAATAGTTAATGACAGTCCCTAAACCCGAGAACAACTGTAGAATCTAAATAGTTACAGGCAGTTTATAAACGTGAGAATAACGCAAAAAACGAAATAGTTAAAGACAGTCTTAATACTTGAGAATAACGCCAGAAACGAAATAGTTAAAGACAGTCCTCAAAGCCGAGAATAGCTGCGGAAACAAAATAGTCAAAGAGAGTTCCTAAATCCGAGAACAACGGTAGAAACAAAATAGTTAAAGACAGTTCCTAAACCCGAGAACAACGGTAGAAGGGAGATAGTTAAAGGCAGTCTCTAAACTCGAAAATAATGCAGGAAACGAAATAGTTAAAGCCAGTCTTCAAAACAGAGAACAACTGCGGAAACGAAACAGTTAGAGAGTCTCTAAACCTGAGAATAAAGCAGGAAACGAAATAGCTAAAAACAGTCCTTTAACCTGAGAACAAAGGAAGAAACGAAATAGTTAAACAGAATAGTTAAAGAGGGTTCCTAAAATCGTGAACATCCGTGGAAACGAAAGACAATTCCTAAACCTGAGAACAAAGGAAGAAGCAAAATAGTTAATGACAGTTCCTAAACCCGAGAACAACTGTAGAATCGAAATAGTTAAGGGCAGTTTCTAAACTTGAGAATAACGGAGGAAACGAAATAGTTAAAGACAGTCTGCAAAGCCGAGAACAATTGCGGAAACAAAACAGTTAAAGAAAGTCCTTAAATCCGAGAACAACAGTGGAAACGAAATAGTTAAAGAGGGTCTCTAAATCCGAGAACAACCGCGGGAACAAAATAGTTAAAGACAGTCCCTAAACCCAAAAACAACGGTAGAAACGAAATAGTTAAAAGCAGTTTCTAAACTTGAAAATAATGCAGAAAACGAAATAGTTAAAAATAGTCTTCAAAGCCGAGAACAGCTGCGGAAACGAAATAGTTAAAAAGAGTCCCCAAAGCCGAGGACAACCGTGAAAACGAAATTGTTAAAAGAAATCCTTAAACTCGAGAACAATGGTAGAAACAAAATAGTTAAAGGCAGTCTCTAAACTCTAGAATAATGCAGCAAACGAAATACTTAAAGACAGTCCGCAAACAACAGAGGAAACAAAATAGATAAAGAGAGTCAATAAATCCGAGAACAACGGTAAAAACGAAATACAAGTTGAAATGAGTCTTTAAATTCGAGAACAACGGAGGAAACGAAATAGTTAAAGAGACTCCCAAAATCCGAGAACAACCGCGAGAACAAAATAGTTAAAGGCAGTCTCTAAACTTAAGGATATCGCAGGAAACGAAATAGTTAAAGATAGTACTCAAAGTCGAGAACAGATGCGGAAACGAAAGAGCTAAAGACAGTCCATAAACCCGAAAACATCGAAAAAACGAAATAGTTAAAGACAGTCCCTAAGCCCCAGAACAATGTTAGAAACGAAATAGTTAAAGGCAGTCTTCAAAGCCGAGAACAACTGAGGAAGCGAAATAGTTAAAGAGACTCCCTAAATCCCAGGACAACCGCGAGAACAAAATAGTTAAAGGCAGTCTCTAAACTTAAGGATATCGCAGGAAACGAAATAGTTAAAGATAGTACTCAAAGCCGAGAACAGATGCGGAAACGAAATAGTTAAAGGCAGTCCATAAACCCGAAAATATCGAAAAAACGAAATAGTTAAAGACAGTGCCTAAGCCCGAGAACAATGGTAGAAACGAAATAGTTGGAGACAGTCTTCAAAGCCGAGAACAACAGAGGAAGATAGGACTCAAAGCCGAGAACAGATGCGGAAACGAAATAGTTAAAGACAGTCCATAAAGCCGAAAACATCAAAAAAACGAAATAGTTAAAGACAGTCCCTAAGGCCGAAAACAACTGAGGAAACGAAATAGTTAAAGAGACTCCCAAAATCCGAGAACAACCGCGAGAACAAAATAGTTAAAGGCAGTCTCTAAACTTAAGGATATCGCAGGAAACGAAATAGTTAAAGATAGTACTCAAAGCCGAGAACAGATGCGGAAACGAAATAGCTAAAGACAATCCATAAACCCGAAAACATCGAAAAAACGAAATTGTTAAAGACAGTCCCTAAGCCCGAGAACAATGGTAGAAACGAAATAGTTAAAGACAGACTTCAAAGTCGAGAACAACTGAGGAAGCAAAATAGTTAAAGAGACGCCCTAAATCCGAGAACAAAATAGTTAAAGGCAGTCTCTAAACTTGAGGATAATGTAAAAAAAAGAAGTAGTTAAAGACAGTCCCTAAATACGAGAACAACGGTATAAACGAAATAGTTAAAGCTAGTCTCTAAACTTGAGGATAATGAAGCAAACGAAATAGTTAAAGATCGTACTCAAAACCGAGAACAGATGTGGAAACGAAATAGTTAAAGACAGTCCATAAACCCGAAAACATCGAAAAAACGAAATAGTTAAAGACAGTCCCTAAGCCCGAGAACAATGGTAGAAACGAAATAGTTAGAGACAGTCTTTAAAGCCGAGAACAACTGAGGTAACGATATAGTTAAAGAGACTCCCAAAATCCGAGAACAACCGCGAGAACAAAATAGTTAAAGGCAGTCTCTAAAGTTAAGGGTATCGCACGAAACGAATTAGTTAAAGATAGTACTCAAAGCCGAGAACAGATGCGGAAAGGAAATAGTTAAAGGCAGTCCATAAACCCGAAAATATCGAAAAAACGAAATAGTTAAATACAGTCTCTAAACTTGAGAATATCGCAGGAAACGAAATACTTAAGGACAGTCTTCAAAGCCGAGAACAACCGCGAGAACAAACTAGTTAAAGGCAGTCTCTAAACTTGAGAATAATATAGAAATCGAAATAGTTAAAGACAGTTTTCAAAGCCGAGAACAACTGAGAAAACGAAATAGTTAAAGAGACTCCCTAAATCCGAACACAACCGCGAGAACAAAATAGTTAAAAGTGGTCTCTAAACTTGAGGATATTGTAAAAAAAGAAGTAGTTGAAGACAGTTCTCAAAGCCGAGAACAGCTGCGAAAACGAAATAGTTAAAGACAGTCCGTAAACACGAAGACAATGGTAGAATCGAAATAGTTAAAGGCAGTCTCTAAACTTGAGTATAATGTAAAAAAAGAAGTAGTTAAAGACACTCCTCAAAGTCGAGAACAACCGCGGAAACGAAATAGTTAAAGACAGTCTTCAAAACAGAGAACAACTGTGGAAACGAAACTGTTAAAGAAAGTCCCTAATTCCGAGAACAACGGTAGAAACGAAATAGTTAAAGGCAATCTCAAAACTTGACAATAATGCAGGAAACGAAATAGTTAAAGACAGTTCTTAAAGCCGAAAACAACTGCGGAAACTAAACAGTTAAAGTTAGTCCCCAAATCCGAGAACAACGGTAGAAACGAAATTGTTAAAAGCAGCCCCTAAATCCGAGCACAACGGTAGAAACGACAGAATTAAAGAAAAGTCCCTGAACACGGGAACAACGGTGGTTACAAAATAGTTAAAGACAATTTGTAAACCCGAGAACAACGGTGGAAAGGAAATAACTGAAGATGGTCCCCAAACTCCAGAGTAACTGAAGAAACAAATTAGTTAAGGACAGTCCCTAAAGGCGAGTACAGTGTTAGAAAGGGAATAGTTAAATAGTTAAAGTCCTTAAACCCAAGAACAACCATGGAATTGATATAGTAAAGGAACGGAAACTTTTTAAAAACTTGTCATTGTAAATAGCCTTTAATTCGTTAACGCATCTTATGTTTTTTTTCACTGATTAGATTCTTTGGATCCCAATTCTTACAATTGCTACACGTTTTCATGTTGTTAAATTTCGACGTCTTCACGGCCAAATAAACTGTACATCTTTTGCTTTAATTTTACAAATTGGCCAACAAAAGAAATTCTGTAAAACCTCTTGTGTTTCTTCCAGTCCAGTGCCCGCAATTAGAATCGAATTAACTACAAACTTTCTCGTTGTTACAACGGCTCAACGGTTGACAATACGACCGATATAACACACGCACTGGAAAACGAAACTCGAATTTTCATCCTCCACTAAATTTTCCGCGTAATTTCCCTAATAACCATAATCAAATCAGCAAACGCAACCGCATCCACGCTCCAGTCGTCAAACCTGGGTGCTTTTTTCTGTTCTACTTGTTCGTTTCTCAATAATTTTTAAATTAACATCATAATAAGATATGCGGAATGTGATATCTCTCCATTGTCTGGAGGCGTTTTTGATTGCCAGATTAGAGCGCGTTTTACCAGACGATTATGTTGTCATACAATAACTGGGAACTATTGAAGTGTCAATAACATCCTGGCAACACAAGCGTTAAATTTATTAACGGCCCACATTTTTCAAAATTTCAACAATAAGATCTACTTAAACAAAAATTGTTTTCGTTGTACTATATGAGTGACATTCAATAATTGAGAACTATTGAAGTGTCAATAGCATCCTGATAACGCAAGTGGACTGTTAATTCCATTTACAATACGATTTACAAGAACAAAACGATCATTTGAAGATATCAATTCATCAATATATGCCATTATTACACCTTCACAGACATTCTCGACATGCTTCTCCTCAGTTGGGGAGCGTAAGGGAATTGCCCCTGACTGACACTTAGACCACACCGCGGGTCCATTGAAATTGAAATTTATTTGTGTAAAGTATATACGACAGTGTAAATACACACGGCAAAAAATACAATAAAAAGTACAACATTAACATAAAAACAACAAATTTTGGAACAAATTTTTTTTAGTACGTCACATGAAATAATTTTGTTATAGTATTAAATTATGGTGTGTTCTTAACACTTGATAGAATGAGATCCCGTTGGAAAAATCTATTTAACTTCATTTTGCAATAAGTTAGGCAATTGTTAATGCTTACGAAGGAGGAATAGGCAGCAGAAGGAAGGAGTTAAGAGGGGCAGCAAAAAAATAGTTAAGAGACTTACTAAAAGGGATTTTTAAGAGGATCACCAAAAAAAAAAAAACAATAGATAGGAAAAGGAATTAGGAAAAAGGATATAGTTAAGAGTCATTAAAGGAAAGAGGGGTAACAAAAGGAAACATGTAGTAGACTTAATAGAGGAAATAGGCAGCAAAAGGAAATAGTTAAGACAGTCACTAAAGGAAGAAGGGGCAGCAAAAGGAATTAAAACATAGTTAAGAGAGTCACTAAAGGAAGAAGAGGAAGCAGAAAGAAATAGTTAAAAGAGTCACTAAAGGAAGAAGGGACAAAAAAAGGAAATAGTTTAGAGACTCACTGAGGGGGAGAATAAGCAGCCGATGGAAATAGTTTTGAAACTCATTAAAGTAAGATGGGACAGATGAAAGAAATGGTTAGAAAAACTTACTAAACGAAGAAGAAGCAACAAAAGTAAATAATTTAAAAAATCACAAAGGGGGAACAAAGAGCAGAAGGAAATAGTTAAGAGACTTACGAAGGGGGAATAAGCAGCAGAGGGAAGGAGTTAAAGGGAGCAGCAAAGAGAAATAGTTAAGAGACTTACTAAAGGGGAATAGGCAGCGGATGGAAATTTTTGAGAAGGTCACTAAAGGAAGAAGATACCAAAAGGAATTAATTTTCTAACTCACCAAGGAGGAACAGGGAGCGGAAGGACATATTTAAGAGAGTCGCTAAAGGAAAAAGATGTAGCAGAAGGAACTAGTTAAAAGAATCACTAAAGGAAGGAAGGGCAGCAAAAGGAAATAGTTAAGAGACTTACTAAGGGGGAATAGGCAGTGGAAAGAAATTGAGAGAGAGACTTACTAGCAGCAGAAGGAAATAGATTGAATGGGCATTACTTGAGAACGGCTGGACCGATTTGGCGATTTTTTTTAAACACATATTCGTAAAGACAAATTGCAAAAGTTGCCAGGAAAATTAGAAAATTCCGGAAAATCTGAAAGTGCTTTTTTCTATGGGATTTTTGTATTACCTCAAGACCATAACTCACGAAAATAAAAATTGGTGTGATCTGGAGAAAAATTTGTAAAAACGCTTTATTTTTACTTTTGTGTTGTTTCTCGATCTGTCCAAAAACAGGTTTATTGAAATTTGGACAGGACAACGTCCGTCGGATCAGCTAATAATAAGTTAAAATGAATAGCCGGATGTTGGCTCGACCGATTTGGCTGTGTTTTTTTGTGTACGTAGCAAGGTTTGCTTGAAAGAAAATTTTTGTATAATTTGGGAAAAACTGAGTACTTTTTTCTGTGATTTTAGTGTGATCTCAAGACCCGATTCGAACGATCATAATTTTTGTATGCAGTCTCTATCATAACTGACATATTATTTGGTTGATTCTTTTTTTGTTTGGTTCGTTAAGCTTCCGGGATGGAAATAACTCAATTGAATTAAAAAAAAAAATGGGCATTGCAAACAAAACACTATAAACTGAAACCTCAGGAAAAGAAATATTTGCCGCCTGGATTACAATAAAAAACAAAGATTTTCTTTCTTTTGTAATTTGCCGAACGCCTACAACGCGGCATCCTTTGTGTCTGGATTTCGATCAAAAATGTCTTCATCTGGATAGGCATGAAATTTTGAAACAATAAAAATGTATTTAGAATCCTACACACCTTATGCTTGGAATCCCTATTACCACACTATACCACATACAAATCCAATCAAAAATTCAATTGTGTAGGTTACAGTTAAATTTGTTTATAATTAAATAATAACTTAATTTTCAAATTTTATAAAAGTGTTCGATAAAAAGAGTAAACGTAATAAACGTTCGGTAAAATTAATAATCACATTAAAGATAAAACAATATAACAATAATAATTAATTACGAAATACATTGCAATACATACATCATCTTGAACTGGATGAATTGGTGTAGATTCTTTGTGGTAAAAAATTGTAATGGTGATTTTCAGAATTTTTTTGAAATTGGAAGCTACAAACCTGCACAAAGCAAAAACACTAGATACCGAAATTTGGCTTCCCGGTGTCTAAAATAGCTGGATGTCGGTTACATACGAACGACGGAATTTGGAAATTGCAAGGGGACGCAATACAACATAAAGGTAAGACACTTTTCAGAACCCCAACATTCGGCGTGGCGCTATGCCTCTTTTTGCCCTTTTGTCTTCAGTTCTTACTCAGTCTTGCTTAATTCAAGTCAACAGAGACAAAATAGCTTTTAAATGAACGCAAGCTGCTGTCGGCCTCACACCGAAAAACAGGTAGTTATTAAAGGAGTAAAGGAATCTGGAACGCTAAGGAACCTGTCGAGAAAAAAAGAAGACAGAAATAGAGAGTATAGAAGAATTCTAAAAATTAAGGAACAGAACCTGAAAAAATAAAGGAAGTCAAAAATATAACCTGTAAATCTGGATAACTTAAAAAATGAAAACCTGAGAACATAAAAACCTGAAATCCTGAAAACATTAGCACTTGAAACACTGAGAACATGAGAACCTGAAATCACTGAGGACCTGAAAACCTGAAGACCTGAAAATCTGAGAACCTGAAAAACTGAGCACCTGAAAACCTGAGAATATGAGAACCTCAGAACCTGAAAACCTGAAAACATGAGAACCTGATAACACTGACGACTTGCAAATCTGAGAATCTGATAAACTGAGCACCCGAAAACCTGAAAATATGAGAACCTGTAAACCCTGAGGTCCTGAAAACCTGATGAGAACATGAAAATCTGAAAATCTAAAAAACTGAGAACCTGAGAATATGAAAACCTGAAAACCTGAGAACCTGAGCAAGTGAAAACCTGAAAATATGAAAACCTAAGAACCTGAAAATCTGTGAACCTGAAAACCTGAGAACATGAGAACCTGATAACATTTACGACCTCCAAATCTGAGCGTCTGATGAACTGGGAACGGAAAACCTGAGAATATGAGAACCTCAAAACCTCGA
Source organism: Diaperis boleti (assembly GCA_963583935.1). Classification (NCBI taxonomy): domain Eukaryota; kingdom Metazoa; phylum Arthropoda; class Insecta; order Coleoptera; family Tenebrionidae; genus Diaperis; species Diaperis boleti. Next base: position 80,367,452 of record OY757244.1, on the reverse strand, counting down.
GGACCTAAAAACCTTGAGAACATAAAAATCTCAAAATACGATAACCTGAAAAGCTGAAAATCTGAGAACCTGCAAGCCTGAAAATCTGATAAACTGAGCACCTGAAAATCTGAGAACCTGAAAACCTGAGAACCTGATAACACTGACGACCTGCAAATCTGAGCATCTGATGAACTGGGAACGGAAAACCTGAGAATATGAGAACCTGGAAACCTAGAGGACTTAAAAACCTTGAGAACATGAAAATCTGAAAATACGATAACCTAAAAAGCTGAAAATCTGAGAACCTGAAAGCCTGAAAATCTGAGAATCTGATAAACTGAGCACCCGAAAACCTGAAAATATGAGAACCTGAAAACCCTAAGGACCTGAAAACCTGATGAGAACATGAAAATCTGAAAATCTAAAAAACTGAGAGCCTGAGAATATGAGAACCTGAAAAGCTGAGAACATGAGAACCTGAAATTACTGAGAACCTGAAAACCTGAAGACCTGAAAATCTGAAAACCTGAAAACCTGAGTACCTGAAAACCTGAGAATATGAGAACCTGGAAACCTGAAAATCTGAGAACCTGAAAACCTGAGAACATGAGAACCTGATAACACTGACGACCTGCAAATCGAGCATCTGATGAACTGGGAACCGAAAACCTGAGAATATGAGAACCTCAAAACCTCGAGGACCTAAAAACCTTGAGAACATAAAAATCTGAAAATACGATAACCTGAAAAGCTGAATATCTGAGAACCTGAAAGCCTAAAAATCTGAGAATCTGATAAACTGAGCACCTGAAAATCTGTGAACCTGAAAACCTGAGAACATGAGAACCTGATAACATTGACGACCTCCAAATCTGAGCGTCTGATGAACTGGGAACGGAAAACCTGAGAATATGAGAACCTCAAAACCTCGAGGACCTAAAAACCTTGAGAACATAAAAATCTCAAAATACGATAACCTGAAAAGCTGAAAATCTGAGAACCTGCAAGCCTGAAAATCTGATAAACTGAGCACCTGAAAATCTGAGAACCTGAAAACCTGAGAACCTGATAACACTGACGACCTGAAAATCTGAGCATCTGATGAACTGGGAACGGAAAACCTGAGAATATGAGAACCTGGAAACCTAGAGGACTTAAAAACCTTGAGAACATGAAAATCTGAAAATACGATAACCTAAAAAGCTGAAAATCTGAGAACCTGAAAGCCTGAAAATCTGAGAATCTGTTAAACTGAGCACCCGAAAACCTGAAAATATGAGAACCTGTAAACCCTGAGGACCTGAAAACCTGAGAATATGAGAACGTGAGAACCTGAAAATCTGAGAACATGAGAACCTGATAACACTGACGACCTGCAAATCTGAGCACCTGATGAACTGGGAACCGAAAACCTGAGAATATGAGAACCTGAAAACCTCGAGGACCTAAAAACCTTGAGAACATGAAAATCTAAAAATACGATAACCTGAAAACCTGAAAATATGAGAACCTGTAAACCCTGTGAACCTGAAAACTTGATGAGAACATGAAAATCTGAAAATCTAAAAAACTGAGAACCTGAGAATATGAGAACCTGAAAACCTGAAAACATGAGAACCTGAAATCACTGAGGACCTGAAAACCTGAAGACCTGAAAATCTGAAAACCTGAAAACCTGAGCACCTGAAAACCTGAGAATATGAGAACCTGAGAACCTGAAAATCTGAGAACCTGAAAACCTCGAGGACCTAAAAACCTTGAGATCATGAAAATCTGATAATACGATAACCTGAAAACCTGAAAATATGAGAACCTGAAAACCCTGAGGACCTGAAAACCTGCTGAGAACATGAAAATCTGAAAATCTAAAAAACTGAGAACCTGAACACTTGAAAACCTAAGAATATGAGGACCCGAAAACCCCGACGACCCGAAAACATTAGAATGAAAAGTAAAAATTCTAAATACATTTATTCAAAATTTCAAGATGCTTGATCTAAAACTGGAATTTCCAAATTCAAGACTTCAAGGTTCCAACGAAACGAGTTGATTAAAAATTTCCAAGTTTGCAGAAATTCAAAATTTCGTGGATTTAAAACAATGGAATCTGAAAAACAAGGACGTTGTGGAACCTGATATGCACAGGAATCTGGAAGGCCAAGGAAGCAGTCTGCCACAAAGGCCAGAATTTTTAACAAGACATGTAGATTCAAAGGCTGAACAATTTCGTGTTCATCATGGCGGGCTTTATGACGTAGCACAAAATAGCCGACTAACGGTAAAAATTGAAAGGATTCCTGGTATGCACGTGGAACAAACGACGGTCAATTTCAGAGCCATCTCATTATGTTGATGACAGAAAAGAGAGTAGATAGAATAAAAAGTTTACCTGTAAATACGTCGGGCGGCACCACACACGCGATTGTTAATTTAAATTCAACCGGTCCTTCTGGTAACGTGAAATTTTGACAATGCAATTGAAACATAGAGCACACACAACTTTAGAAACAGGAGAACTCATAGTGGAATAAAATCAAATAAAAACAAAAAAAAAATTGCGTTAGTTACGACTTAATGTCGTGGCCGCCGGTTCTCCTTCCACCTTCCAGAAGGGACGCCAACCGTTTTTTAACCACGCCAGATTCAGCGCGTTGCCAACCACTGCAGGATGTTGCTAACTTCAGAGCACCTTGCCGGATAGGCAAGTCAAAGTTCTCCTATACATTGCATGCTCTATTTTGGGGATATCTCACTACGTATATCAAATAAATTCTTACCTCTCAATTACCTATACTGGATTATTAATGCTCTCTTGGATTTACGGAAAAATGGTAATTTTGACCCGTCAAAACCTACCAGTTAGTTGCCAAAGTTAAACAGCGCAAAATCGATCCACTTTTTTTGCATTGCACAGTGTATTGTAGAGTGTATTGCCCACTTTTAATTGGCAATATTTGCTATATTATAGGCAGGGGCATAGAATTTTTACCATTGGGTTTAAGGCTCCTAGGACTCTTCAGGTTTTTTAGATAGTGTGGATTTCGGTTTAATACAATAGAAATAAAGTGCTCCGTTTTCATTACACGAAAAGTATTGTACGTACCACGTGCTATTAAGTAACTCCCTCGTCGTTCTTTCAACATCTCCCTTGGCCATTCCGTCTGAATGAGCGTTAATACGTAAATAACTATAACGAGTATGAATGTAATTGCTTGTTTAATGCACACGTTTCAAAGTGAAGGAATAAATGTTTGGGAAAAGTTTGTTTATAGTTTCCGTGCCCGAAATAGGCAGTTGCTTGGCCTTTTCTAACATAATCTTGATCAGTTTTGGTTTCGCACTTTCTATAAATACACAACCGGCATTGTTGTCGGGGGCTGAATGGAAGGAAAATAATACACAAAAAGCATGAAAATACCCGTCAAGGCTTAAATGCGAAATATGAAATCTGGGAAACCACGATGCTATGAAAAATGGAGCAACATAGCTTGAAAAACACAAAGCCCGAATAATGATGAAACTGTAATTATGAAACTATACAAGCTGAGTAATTATAAAACTTTGAAAAACTTAATTTTATAAAAAATAGATCTGTGAATTATGAAACTATAGACCTGCAACCTGAGAAACTACGAGGAGTGAAAACTATAAATTCGCACATATTATAGAAGATGGGAAGCTATGAAACCGTAAGACAATAAAATTATGCAACCTGGAAATTTATAAAACTTGCAAAAATATGAAATCTTGGAAACCATGATCCTATGAAAAATGGAGCAACGTAGCTTGAAAAACAGGAAGCTCGACTAATGATCAAACTGTAATTATGAAACTATACAAACTGAGTTAATTATAAAACTTTGAAAAACTTAATTTTATAAATGAATAGATCTGTGAATTATGAAACTATAGACCTGCAACCTGAGAAACTACGAGGAGTGAAAACTACAAATTCGCACATATTATAGAAGATGGGAAACTATGAAACCGTAAGACAATAAAATTATGCAACCTGGAAATTTATAAAACTTGCGAAAATATGAAATCTGGTAAGCCATGATACTATGAAAAATGGAGCAAAGTAGCTTGAAAAACAGGAAGCTCGAACAATGATGAAACTGTAATTATGAAACTATACAAACTGTGTAATTATAAAACTTTGAAAAACTTAATTTTATAAAAGAATAGATCTGTAAATTATGAAACTATAAACCTGCAACCTGAGACACTACGAGGAGTGAAAAACTACTAATTCGCACATATTATAGAAGATGGGAAACTATGAAACCGTAAGAAAATAAAATTATGCAAACCGGAAATTTATAAAACTTGCGAACATATGAAATCTGGTAAACCATGATACTATGAAAAAAGGAGCAAAGAAGCTTGAAAAACATGAAGCTCGAACAATGATGAAACTGTCATTATGAAACTATACAAACTGAGTAATTATAAAACTTTGAAAAACTTAATTTTATAAAATAATAGATCTGTAAATTATGAAACTATAGACCTGCAACCTGAGAAACTACGAGGTGTGAGAAACTACTAATTCGCACATATTATAGAAGATGGGAAACTATGAAACCGTAAGACAATAAAACTATGCAAACCGGAAATTTATAAAACTTGCGAAAATATGAAATCTATGAAACCATGATACTATGAAAAATGGAACAAAGTATCTTGAAAAACAGGAAACTCGAATAATGATGAAACTGTAATTATGAAACTATACAAACTGAGTAATTATAAATCTTTGAAAAACTTAATTTTATAAAAGAATATATCTGTGAATTATACCTGCAACCTGAGAAACTACGAGGAGTGAGAAATTACTAATTCGCACATATGATAGAAGATGGGAAACTATGAAACCGTAATTATGCAACCTGGAAATTTATAAAGCTTGCGAAAATATGAAATCTGGGAAACCATGATACTATGAAAAATGGAGCAACGTAGCTTGAAAAACAGGACGCTCGAATAATGATGAAACTGTAATTATGAAACTATACAAACTGAGTAATTATAAAACTTTGAAAAACTTAATTTTATAAAAGAATAGATCTGTAAATTATGAAACTATAGACCTGCAACCTGAGAAACTACGAGGAGTGAGAAACCACTAATTGGCACATATTATTGAAGATGGGAAACTATGAAACCGTAAGACAATAAAATTATGCAACCTGGAAATTTATAAAACTTGCGAACATACGAAATCTGGTAAACCATGATACTATGAAAAATTGAGCAAAGTAGCTTGAAAAACAGGAAGCTCGGATAATGATGAAACTATACGAACTAAATCTTTGAAAAACTTAATTTTATAAAAGAATATATCTGTGAATTATACCTGCAACCTGAGAAACTACGAGGAGTGAGAAATTACTAATTCGCACATATGATAGAAGATGGGAAACTATGAAACCGTAATTATGCAACCTGGAAATTTATAAAACTTGCGAAAATATGAAATCTGGGAAACCATGATACTATGAAAAATGGAGCAACGTAGCTTGAAAAACAGGAAGCTCGAATAATGATGAAACTGTAATTATGAAACTATACAAACTGAGTAATTATAAAACTTTGAAAAACTTAATTTTATAAAATAATAGATCTGTAAATTATGAAACTATAGACCTGCAACCTGAGAAACTACGAGGTGTGAGAAATTACTAATTCGCACATATGATAGAAGATGGGAAACTATGAAACCGTAATTATGCAACCTGGAAATTTATAAAACTTGCGAAAATATGAAATCTGGGAAACCATGATACTATGAAAAATGGAGCAAAGAAGCTTGAAAAACATGAAGCTCGAACAATGATGAAACTGTAATTATGAAACTATACAAACTGAGTAATTATAAAACTTTGAAAAACTTAATTTTATAAAATAATAGATCTGTAAATTATGAAACTATAGACCTGCAACCTGAGAAACTACGAGGTGTGAGAAACTACTAATTCGCACATATTATAGAAGATGGGAAACTATGAAACCGTAAGACAATAAAATTATGCAACCTGGAAATTTATAAAACTTGCGAACATACGAAATCTGGTAAACCATGATACTATGAAAAATTGAGCAAAGTAGCTTGAAAAACAGGAAGCTCGGATAATGATGAAACTGTAATTATGAAACTATACGAACTAAATCTTTGAAAAACTTAATTTTATAAAAGAATATATCTGTGAATTATACCTGCAACCTGAGAAACTACGAGGAGTGAGAAATTACTAATTCGCACATATGATAGAAGATGGGAAACTATGAAACCGTAATTATGCAACCTGGAAATTTATAAAACTTGCGAAAATATGAAATCTGGGAAACCATGATACTATGAAAAATGGAGCAACGTAGCTTGAAAAACAGGAAGCTCGAATAATGATGAAACTGTAATTATGAAACTATACAAACTGAGTAATTATAAAACTTTGAAAAACTTAATTTTATAAAATAATAGATCTGTAAATTATGAAACTATAGACCTGCAACCTGAGAAACTACGAGGTGTGAGAAATTACTAATTCGCACATATTATAGAAGATGGGAAACTATGAAACCGTAAGACAATAAAACTATGCAAACCGGAAATTTATAAAACTTGCGAAATTATGAAATCTTGGAAACCATGATACTATGAAAAATGGAGCAAAGAAGCTTGAAAAACGGAAAGCTCGAATAATGATGAAACTGTAATTATGAAACTATACAAACTGAGTAATTATAAAACTTTGAAAAACTTAATTTTATAAAAGAATATATCTGTGAATTATACCTGCAACCTGGGAAACTACGAGGAGTGAGAAATTACTAATTCGCACATATGATAGAAGATGGGAAACTATGAAACCCTAATTATGCAACCTGGAAATTTATAAAACTTGCGAAAATATGAAATCTATGAAACCATGATACTATGAAAAATGGAGCTACGTAGCTAGAAAAACAGGAAGCTCGAATAATGATGAAACTGTAATTATGAAACTATACAAACTGAGTAATTATAAAACTTAAAAAAAACTTAACTTTATAAAAGAATAGATGTGTGAATTATGAAACTATAGACCTGCAACCTGAGAAACTACGAGGAGTGAGAAACTACTAATTCGCACATATTATAGAAGATGGGAAACTATGAAACCGTAAGACAATAAAACTATGCAAACCGGAAATTTATAAAACTTGCGAAAATATGAAATCTATGAAACCATGATACTATGAAAAATGGAGCAAAGAAGCTTGAAAAACAGGAAGCTCGAACAATGATGAAAGTGTAATTATGAAACTATACAAACTGAGTAATTATGAAACTTTAAAAAAAATTAAGTTTATAAAAGAATAGATGTGTGAATTATGAAACTATAGACCTGCAACCTGAGAAACTACGAGGAGTGAGAAATTACTAATTCGCACATATGATAGAAGATGGGAAACTATGAAACCGTAATTATGCAACCTGGAAATTTATAAAACTTGCGAAAATATGAAATCTGGGAAACCATGATACTATGAAAAATGGAGCAAAGAAGCTTGAAAAACATGAAGCTCGAACAATGATGAAACTGTAATTATGAAACTATACAAACTGAGTAATTATAAAACTTTGAAAAACTTAATTTTATAAAATAATAGATCTGTAAATTATGAAACTATAGACCTGCAACCTGAGAAACTACGAGGAGTGAGAAACTACTAATTCGCACATATTATAGAAGATGGGAAACTATGAAACCGTAAGACAATAAAACTATGCAAACCGGAAATTTATAAAACTTGCGAAAATATGAAATCTATGAAACCATGATACTATGAAAAATGGAGCAAAGAAGCTTGAAAAACAGGAAGCTCGAACAATGATGAAAGTGTAATTATGAAACTATACAAACTGAGTAATTATGAAACTTTAAAAAAAATTAAGTTTATAAAAGAATAGATGTGTGAATTATGAAACTATAGACCTGCAACCTGAGAAACTACGAGGAGTGAGAAATTACTAATTCGCACATATGATAGAAGATGGGAAACTATGAAACCGTAATTATGCAACCTGGAAATTTATAAAACTTGCGAAAATATGAAATCTGGGAAACCATGATACTATGAAAAATGGAGCAAAGAAGCTTGAAAAACATGAAGCTCGAACAATGATGAAACTGTAATTATGAAACTATACAAACTGAGTAATTATAAAACTTTGAAAAACTTAATTTTATAAAATAATAGATCTGTAAATTATGAAACTATAGACCTGCAACCTGAGAAACTACGAGGAGTGAGAAACTACTAATTCGCACATATTATAGAAGATGGGAAACTATGAAACCGTAAGACAATAAAATTATGCAACCTGGAAACTTATAAAACTTGCGAAAATATGAAATCTTGGAAACCATGATACTATGAAAAATGGAGCAAAGAAGCTTGAAAAACGGAAAGCTCGAATAATGATGAAACTGTAATTATGAAACTATACAAACTGAGTAATTATAAAACTTTGAAAAACTTAATTTTATAAAAGAATATATCTGTGAATTATACCTGCAACCTGAGAAACTACGAGGAGTGAGAAATTACTAATTCGCACATATGATAGAAGATGGGAAACTATGAAACCGTAATTATGCAACCTGGAAATTTATAAAACTTGCGAAAATATGAAATCTGGGAAACCATGATACTATGAAAAATGGAGCAACGTAGCTTGAAAAACAGGAAGCTCGAATAATGATGAAACTGTAATTATGAAACTATACAAACTGAGTAATTATAAAACTTTGAAAAACTTAATTTTATAAAATAATAGATCTGTAAATTATGAAACTATAGACCTGCAACCTGAGAAACTACGAGGTGTGAGAAACTACTAATTCGCACATATTATAGAAGATGGGAAACTATGAAACCGTAAGACAATAAAATTATGCAACCTGGAAATTTATAAAACTTGCGAACATACGAAATCTGGTAAACCATGATACTATGAAAAATTGAGCAAAGTAGCTTGAAAAACAGGAAGCTCGGATAATGATGAAACTGTAATTATGAAACTATACGAACTGAGTAATTATAAATCTTTGAAAAACTTAATTTTATAAAAGAATATATCTGTGAATTATACCTGCAACCTGAGAAACTACGAGGAGTGAGAAATTACTAATTCGCACATATGATAGAAGATGGGAAACTATGAAACCGTAATTATGCAACCTGGAAATTTATAAAACTTGCGAAAATATGAAATCTGGGAAACCATGATACTATGAAAAATGGAGCAAAGAAGCTTGAAAAACATGAAGCTCGAACAATGATGAAACTGTAATTATGAAACTATACAAACTGAGTAATTATAAAACTTTGAAAAACTTAATTTTATAAAATAATAGATCTGTAAATTATGAAACTATAGACCTGCAACCTGAGAAACTACGAGGTGTGAGAAACTACTAATTCGCACATATTATAGAAGATGGGAAACTATGAAACCGTAAGACAATAAAATTATGCAACCTGGAAATTTATAAAACTTGCGAACATACGAAATCTGGTAAACCATGATACTATGAAAAATTGAGCAAAGTAGCTTGAAAAACAGGAAGCTCGGATAATGATGAAACTGTAATTATGAAACTATACGAACTAAATCTTTGAAAAACTTAATTTTATAAAAGAATATATCTGTGAATTATACCTGCAACCTGAGAAACTACGAGGAGTGAGAAATTACTAATTCGCACATATGATAGAAGATGGGAAACTATGAAACCCTAATTATGCAACCTGGAAATTTATAAAACTTGCGAAAATATGAAATCTATGAAACCATGATACTATGAAAAATGGAGCTACGTAGCTAGAAAAACAGGAAGCTCGAATAATGATGAAACTGTAATTATGAAACTATACAAACTGAGTAATTATAAAACTTTAAAAAAACTTAACTTTATAAAAGAATAGATGTGTGAATTATGAAACTATAGACCTGCAACCTGAGAAACTACGAGGAGTGAGAAACTACTAATTCGCACATATTATAGAAGATGGGAAACTATGAAACCGTAAGACAATAAAACTATGCAAACCGGAAATTTATAAAACTTGCGAAAATATGAAATCTATGAAACCATGATACTATGAAAAATGGAGCAAAGAAGCTTGAAAAACAGGAAGCTCGAACAATGATGAAAGTGTAATTATGAAACTATACAAACTGAGTAATTATAAAACTTTAAAAAAAATTAAGTTTATAAAAGAATAGATGTGTGAATTATGAAACTATAGACCTGCAACCTGAGAAACTACGAGGAGTGAGAAACTACTAATTCGCACATATTATAGAAGATGGAAAACTATGAAACCGTAAGACAATAAAATTATGCAACCTGGAAATTTATAAAACTTGCGAAAATATGAAATCTTGGAAACCATGATACTATGAAAAATGGAGCAAAGAAGCTTGAAAAACGGAAAGTTCGAATAATGATGAAACTGTAATTATGAAACTATACAAACTGAGTAATTATAAAACTTTGAAAAACTTAATTTTATAAAATAATAGATCTGTAAATTATGAAACTATAGACCTGCAACCTGATAAACTACGAGTAGTGAGAAACCACTAATTCGCACATATTATAGAAGATGGGAAACTATGAAACCGTAAGACAATAAAATTATGCAACCTGGAAATTTATAAAACTTGCGAAAATATGAAATCTTGGAAACCATGATACTATGAAAAATGGAGCAAAGTAGCTTGAAAACAGGAAGCTCGAACAATGATGAAATTGTAATTATGAAACTATACAAACTGATTAATTATAAAACTTTGAAAAACTTAATTTTATAAAAAAAAGATCTGTGAATTATGAAACTATAGACCTGCAATCTGAGTGACTACGAAGAGTGAGAAACTACTAATTCGTACATATTATAGAAGATGGGAAACTATGAAACCGTAAGACAATAAAATTATGCAACCTGGAAATTTATAAAACTTGCGAAAATATGAAATCTATGAAACTATGATACTATGAAAAATGGAGCTTCGTAGCTTGAAAAACAGGAAGCTCGAATAATGATGAAACTGTAATTATGAAACTATACAAACTGAGTAATTATAAAACTTTGAAAAACTTAATTTTATAAAAGAATATATCTGTGAATTATACCTGCAACCTGGGAAACTACGAGGAGTGAGAAATTACTGATTCGCACATATGATAGAAGATGGGAAACTATGAAACCCTAATTATGCAACCTGGAAATTTATAAAACTTGCGAAAATATGAAATCTATGAAACCATGATACTATGAAAAATGGAGCTACGTAGCTAGAAAAACAGGAAGCTCGAATAATGATGAAACTGTAATTATGAAACTATACAAACTGAGTAATTATAAAACTTAAAAAAAACTTAACTTTATAAAAGAATAGATGTGTGAATTATGAAACTATAGACCTGCAACCTGAGAAACTACGAGGAGTGAAAAACTACTAATTCGCACATATTATAGAAGATGGGATACTATGAAACCGTAAGACAATAAAACTATGCAAACCGGAAATTTATAAAACTTGCGAAAATATGAAATCTATGAAACCATGATACTATGAAAAATGGAGCAAAGAAGCTTGAAAAACAGGAAGCTCGAACAATGATGAAAGTGTAATTATGAAACTATACAAACTGAGTAATTATGAAACTTTAAAAAAAATTAAGTTTATAAAAGAATAGATGTGTGAATTATGAAACTATAGACCTGCAACCTGAGAAACTACGAGGAGTAAGAAACTACTAATTCGCACATATTATAGAAGATGGAAAACTATGAAACCGTAAGACAATAAAATTATGCAACCTGGAAATTTATAAAACTTGCGAAAATATGAAATCTTGGAAACCATGATACTATGAAAAATGGAGCAAAGAAGCTTGAAAAACGGAAAGCTCGAATAATGATGAAACTGTAATTATGAAACTATACAAACTGAGTAATTATAAAACTTTGAAAAACTTAATTTTATAAAAGAATATATCTGTGAATTATACCTGCAACCTGGGAAACTACGAGGAGTGAGAAATTACTAATTCGCACATATGATAGAAGATGGGAAACTATGAAACCCTAATTATGCAACCTGGAAATTTATAAAACTTGCGAAAATATGAAATCTATGAAACCATGATACTATGAAAAATGGAGCTTCGTAGCTTGAAAAACACTAAGCTCGAATAATGATGAAACTGTAATTATGAAACTATACAAACTGAGTAATTATAAAACTTTGAAAAACTTAATTTTATAAAAGAATATATCTGTGAATTATACCTGCAACCTGAGAAACTACGAGGAGTGAGAAATTACTAATTCGCACATATGATAGAAGATGGGAAACTATGAAACCGTAATTATGCAACCTGGAAATTTATAAAACTTGCGAAAATATGAAATCTGGGAAACCATGATACTATGAAAAATGGAGCAACGTAGCTTGAAAAACAGGAAGCTCGAATAATGATGAAACTGTAATTATGAAACTATACAAACTGAGTAATTATAAAACTTTGAAAAACTTAATTTTATAAAATAATAGATCTGTAAATTATGAAACTATAGACCTGCAACCTGAGAAACTACGAGGTGTGAGAAACTACTAATTCGCACATATTATAGAAGATGGGAAACTATGAAACCGTAAGACAATAAAATTATGCAACCTGGAAATTTATAAAACTTGCGAACATACGAAATCTGGTAAACCATGATACTATGAAAAATTGAGCAAAGTAGCTTGAAAAACAGGAAGCTCGGATAATGATGAAACTGTAATTATGAAACTATACGAACTGAGTAATTATAAATCTTTGAAAAACTTAATTTTATAAAAGAATATATCTGTGAATTATACCTGCAACCTGAGAAACTACGAGGAGTGAGAAATTACTAATTCGCACATATGATAGAAGATGGGAAACTATGAAACCGTAATTATGCAAACCGGAAATTTATAAAACTTGCGAAAATAGGAAATCTTGGAAACCATGATACTATGAAAAATGGAGCAAAGAAGCTTGAAAAACGGAAAGCTCGGATAATGATGAAACTGTAATTATGAAACTATACGAACTGAGTAATTATAAATCTTTGAAAAACTTAATTTTATAAAAGAATATATCTGTGAATTATACCTGCAACCTGAGAAACTACGAGGAGTGAGAAATTACTAATTCGCACATATGATAGAAGATGGGAAACTATGAAACCGTAATTATGCAACCTGGAAATTTATAAAACTTGCGAAAATATGAAATCTGGGAAACCATGATACTATGAAAAATGGAGCAACGTAGCTTGAAAAACAGGAAGCTCGAATAATGATGAAACTGTAATTATGAAACTATACAAACTGAGTAATTATAAAACTTTGAAAAACTTAATTTTATAAAATAATAGATCTGTAAATTATGAAACTATAGACCTGCAACCTGAGAAACTACGAGGTGTGAGAAATTACTAATTCGCACATATTATAGAAGATGGGAAACTATGAAACCGTAAGACAATAAAACTATGCAAACCGGAAATTTATAAAACTTGCGAAATTATGAAATCTTGGAAACCATGATACTATGAAAAATGGAGCAAAGAAGCTTGAAAAACGGAAAGCTCGAATAATGATGAAACTGTAATTATGAAACTATACAAACTGAGTAATTATAAAACTTTGAAAAACTTAATTTTATAAAAGAATATATCTGTGAATTATACCTGCAACCTGGGAAACTACGAGGAGTGAGAAATTACTAATTCGCACATATGATAGAAGATGGGAAACTATGAAACCCTAATTATGCAACCTGGAAATTTATAAAACTTGCGAAAATATGAAATCTATGAAACCATGATACTATGAAAAATGGAGCTACGTAGCTAGAAAAACAGGAAGCTCGAATAATGATGAAACTGTAATTATGAAACTATACAAACTGAGTAATTATAAAACTTTAAAAAAACTTAACTTTATAAAAGAATAGATGTGTGAATTATGAAACTATAGACCTGCAACCTGAGAAACTACGAGGAGTGAGAAACTACTAATTCGCACATATTATAGAAGATGGGAAACTATGAAACCGTAAGACAATAAAACTATGCAAACCGGAAATTTATAAAACTTGCGAAAATATGAAATCTATGAAACCATGATACTATGAAAAATGGAGCAAAGAAGCTTGAAAAACAGGAAGCTCGAACAATGATGAAAGTGTAATTATGAAACTATACAAACTGAGTAATTATAAAACTTAAAAAAAAATTAAGTTTATAAAAGAATAGATGTGTGAATTATGAAACTATAGACCTGCAACCTGAGAAACTACGAGGAGTGAGAAACTACTAATTCGCACATATTATAGAAGATGGGAAACTATGAAACCGTAAGACAATAAAACTATGCAAACCGGAAATTTATAAAACTTGCGAAAATATGAAATCTATGAAACCATGATACTATGAAAAATGGAGCAAAGAAGCTTGAAAAACAGGAAGCTCGAACAATGATGAAAGTGTAATTATGAAACTATACAAACTGAGTAATTATAAAACTTTAAAAAAAATTAAGTTTATAAAAGAATAGATGTGTGAATTATGAAACTATAGACCTGCAACCTGAGAAACTACGAGGAGTGAGAAACTACTAATTCGCACATATTATAGAAGATGGGAAACTATGAAACCGTAAGACAATAAAATTATGCAACCTGGAAATTTATAAAACTTGCGAAAATATGAAATCTATGAAACCATGATACTATGAAAAATGGAGCTACGTAGCTAGAAAAACAGGAAGCTCGAATAATGATGAAACTGTAATTATGAAACTATACAAACTGAGTAATTATAAAACTTTAAAAAAACTTAACTTTATAAAAGAATAGATGTGTGAATTATGAAACTATAGACCTGCAACCTGAGAAACTACGAGGAGTGAGAAACTACTAATTCGCACATATTATAGAAGATGGGAAACTATGAAACCGTAAGACAATAAAACTATGCAAACCGGAAATTTATAAAACTTGCGAAAATATGAAATCTATGAAACCATGATACTATGAAAAATGGAGCAAAGAAGCTTGAAAAACAGGAAGCTCGAACAATGATGAAAGTGTAATTATGAAACTATACAAACTGAGTAATTATAAAACTTAAAAAAAAATTAAGTTTATAAAAGAATAGATGTGTGAATTATGAAACTATAGACCTGCAACCTGAGAAACTACGAGGAGTGAGAAACTACTAATTCGCACATATTATAGAAGATGGGAAACTATGAAACCGTAAGACAATAAAATTATGCAACCTGGAAACTTATAAAACTTGCGAAAATATGAAATCTTGGAAACCATGATACTATGAAAAATGGAGCAAAGAAGCTTGAAAAACGGAAAGCTCGAATAATGATGAAACTGTAATTATGAAACTATACAAACTGAGTAATTATAAAACTTTGAAAAACTTAATTTTATAAAAGAATATATCTGTGAATTATACCTGCAACCTGAGAAACTACGAGGAGTGAGAAATTACTAATTCGCACATATGATAGAAGATGGAAAACTATGAAACCCTAATTATGCAACCTGGAAATTTATAAAACTTGCGAAAATATGAAATCTATGAAACCATGATACTATGAAAAATGGAGCAAAGTAGCTTGAAAAACAGGAAGCTCGAACAATGATGAAACTGTAATTATGAAACTATACAAACTGAGTAATTATAAAACTTTGAAAAACTTAATTTTATAAAAGAATAGATCTGTAAATTATGAAACTATAGACCTGCAACCTGAGAAACTACGAGGAGTGAGAAACTACTAATTCGCACATATTATAGAAGATGGGAAACTATGAAACCGCAAGACAATAAAATTATGCAACTTGGAAATTTATAAAGCTTGCGAAAATATGAAATCTGAGAAACCATGATACTATGAAAAATGGAGCAAAGTAGCTTGAAAAACAGGAAGCTCGAACAATGATGAAACTGTAATTATGAAAATATACATACTGAGTAATTATAAAACTTTGAAAAACTTAATTTTATAAAAGAATGGATGTGTGAATTATGAAACTATAGACCTGCAACCTGAGACACTCCGAGGAGTGAGAAACTACTAATTCGCACATATTATAGAAGATGGAAAACTATGAAACCGTAAGACAATAAAATTATGCAAACCGGAAATTTATAAAACTTGCGAACATATGAAATTTGGTAAACCATGATACTATGAAAAATGGAGCAACGTGGCTTGAAAAACAGAAAGCCCGAACAATGATGAAACTGTAATTATGCAACTATACATACTGAGTAATTATAAAACTTTGAAAAACTTAATTTTATAAAAGAATAGATCTGTAAATTATGAAACTATAGACCTGCAACCTGAGAAACTACGAGGTGTGAGAAACTACTAATTCGCACATATAATAAAAGATGGGAAAATATGAAACCTTAAGACAATAAAATTATGCATCCTCGAATAATGATCAAATTGTAATTATGAAACTATACAAACTGAGTAACTACTATTTTTTTTTAGACTTGACATTCCCAACTGTAAAAATCGTAGCCCTTCTATTCAACACAATTAAAGAAATGCTGGGCTTTTTTTATTTCGTTTATCAGTTAATTCTAGAAGCCCCCATGAGGGCAATTCCGACGCAATAACCCCATCGATCCACCAACGTTAAGTGTGTTGCACTCTCTTTGTGTCCCCAACAATGGCCCGGAGCCGGTGGTACTTTAGAACCGTTCCAATTAAAGGGTTGATTGAAAACTCGAGCTGTTTATTTTAGCGGCGATTCGGAATTATTTCGCAGACCTTGACACGGTACCTACAGCGTTAATCTGGGCGTATTAAAGTGAGTAATGAAGAAGGTGGGGCTCGGTCGATGGTTAATTATCTTTCAAAATCCAATAACTCTATGAAAAGCTGCACTCCATGCTAAATCCATTTTATAAGCAACCTATCCTGGCACGACAGACATCCATATATCAAAATAAAATTCGCTGCCAATAACGCATTATCGGGATTAAGTCGGGATAAGTCGGGGGGGCGAGGTCTTGCCGGGGGGTCAAAAAATAAACATATATTTAGCATAATTATAAAGTATTTTCTAATCTAATTTAAAAATTTTATGGCATCGTCATCACTAGCGCATGTAGGTTCATGTTTAATTGGTAATTGTTAGAATGTTTAAGGGAAAAGACAGCACAATTATCCATTTCGATTATTTTCACCAACATAATTCAATTACGCAATAAATTAAATTGAATGTCCGTTGAATATCCCTTAAAATGTGAAACCAGCATCCAAAACGACTAGTTTGTCAACAACACCGTGACGAACAACATGAAATTCTTGGTGATATTTTTCGTTTTCTGCGTGGCCTCTCCTGCTCTTGGAGCGGTCAATCGCGTTCCCCCAAATCCGATCAGGAGTGAGTACAAACCCGCAACGACATCATGAATGCATTTTTCCATTTCAGGGCACGGGGGTTGCTTCGAGGCCGACGTCGGGCATCTGCTTGCCGGCGAATCTGTTCCAGTACCCGGAAGATGCCAGGCCGCGAACTGCCTTATAGGGGGGACAATAACTTACTATAGGTTGATATACGATTCAATTCATTTTTTGATGCTAACGATTCGTCTTGCAGTTGCCAGACGGTTGTCATAACGGACCCCGATTGTCGGAAAACACCCGTGGATTTGTCCAAGAATTTCCCAGCATGTTGTTCGAGAGCGACCTGTTCATCTGGGAAAAAATGAACAATAAATTAATGCGAAGCTATCTTTTCCGGTATTACTTGTTTTGTTTGATTACACCTCGTCCCTTCCGATCCTTTAGTGACATTTTAACTATTCCCTTTCGCTGCCTATTCTGCATTAATGAGCCTTGGATCTTTCTTTCTTTAGCGACTCTGTTAACAATTTAATTCTCATCTCCCTTCAATGACTCTTCCATTGCCTGTTCCACCTTAGTGAGTTTCTAAATTATTTACTTCTAATGCCTCTTCTTCCTTTAGTGACTTTCCGAACTCCTTCTCCTGCCTATTCCCACTTTGTGACTTTCTTAACTATTCTTAACTATTGTGTAGGTACTTCAGCTGCCTCCACTTTTTTAGTAACTGTTTTAACTATTGCTTTCCGCTTCCCGTTCTTCTGTTTCTTCTTCCGTTAGTGACTCTCTTGCCTCTTCCCCTTTACTGAGTCTCTAAACTATTTCCTTCTGCTGCCTATTCCCACTTAGTGAATTTCTTAATTATTTCCTTCTCCCGTCTCTCTTTCCTTTTGCG
Source organism: Diaperis boleti (assembly GCA_963583935.1). Classification (NCBI taxonomy): domain Eukaryota; kingdom Metazoa; phylum Arthropoda; class Insecta; order Coleoptera; family Tenebrionidae; genus Diaperis; species Diaperis boleti. The sequence continues at coordinate 80,349,081 of OY757244.1, read as the reverse complement.
ATTCTCTTAACTATTTCCTTTTCCTGCCTATTCCCCTTTAGTAAGTCCTTAAATTATTTCGGTATGTTTAAGTACCTTTCTTAACTATTTTATTCCCCCTTAGTAAGTCTCTTAACTATTTCCGTTTTTTGCTTTTTCTTCCTTAGAGAGTGTCTTAACTATTTCCTTTTGCTGCTCTTCCTTCCTTTAGTGACCCTCTTAACAATTTTTTTCTGCTGTCTCTTCTCAGTTTTGTAACAATTTCTTTCCACTGTCTTAATATTATTTTTCTGCTGTCTCTTCTGCCTTTTGTAAGTCTCTTAACAATTTCTTTTCACTACTGTCTATTCGCCCTTAATAAGTCTCTTAACTATTTGCTTTTGCTGCCCTTCCTTCCTGTTGTGACTCTCTTAACTTTTTCTCTCTGCTGCCTTTTCTTCGTTGAGTAACTCTTTTAAATATTTTGTTCTCCTGCCTATTTGCCCTTAGTGAGTTTCTTAACTATTTCCTTCTGCTGCTTTTTCTTCCTTAGAGAGTGTCACAACTTTTTCTTTTTGCTGCCCCTGCTTCCTTAGGGACCAACTTAGTAGTTTTTAAATTACTTTCTTCAGCTACCTGTTTCTTTCCGTTTCCCTCAATGTTTTTAATTACTCTCTTAACTATTTCTTTCCCCTGCTTATTCAACCTAAGTGAGTGTCTTAACTATTTCCTTTTGCTGCCCATCCTTCCTCAATAATTAAGATCTTAGGTATTTCCTTCTGCTGCCTATTTTTCCTTTAGTGACTATCATAACTATTTCCTTTTGCAGCTTATTAACTATTTTCTTATGATGCCCTTCCTTCTCCTTAGTGACTCTTTTAACTATCTTTTTCTGCTGTCTCTTCTTCATTTAGTAAGTGTCTTAACAATTTCTTTCCACTGCCTACTCCCTCTTATTAAGTCTCTTAACACTTTCCTTTTGCTGCCCCCCTGTTTCCATAGAGAATAAGATCTTGGCTACTTCTCTCTGGCGCCTGTTCCTCCTTAGTGAGTTTCTATTTTTTTTTCTGCTACCTGTTCCCCCTTTGTGGGTGTTTTTAATATTTCCTTCTTCCTTTTGTAAGTCACTGCCGATTCCCCCTTAGTAGGTCTCTTAACTATTTCCTTTTGCTGCCCCTCCTTCCTTTAGTGACTGTCTTAACTTTTTTTCTCTGCGGCCTTTTCTTCGTTGAGTAACTCTCTTAAATATTTCCTTCTAATGCATATTTCCGCTTAGTGACTCTCTTAACTATTTCCTTCTGCTACTTCTTCTTCCTTACAGAGTGTCTTAACTATTTCTTTTTGTTACCCCTGCTTCCTTAAGGATTAAGATCTTAGCTATTTCCTTCTGCAGCCTGTTCCCCCTTAATGAGCCTCAAAATTAATGAGTTTTCCTTCCGATGCCTTTTCTTCCTTTAGAAACTCTTTAAACTATTTTCTTCCACTGCTTACTCAACGTTAGTGAGTCTCTTAACTATTTCCCTTTGCTGACCTTCCTTCCTCAAGAATTAAGATCTTAGTTATTTCCTTCTGCTGCCTCTTTTTCTTTTTGTAACTCTCTTAACTATTTCCTTCTGCTGCCTATTAACTATTTCCTTCTGCTACTTCTTCTTCTTTAGAGAGTGTCTCAACTATTTTTTTCTGCTGTCTCTTCTGCCTTTTGTAAGTCTCTTAACAATTTCTTTTCACTACTGTCTATTCGCCCTTAATAAGTCTCTTAACTATTTGCTTTTGCTGCCCTTCCTTCCTGTAGTGACTCTCTTAACTTTTTCTCTCTGCTGCCTTTTCTTCGTTGAGTAACTCTTTTAAATATTTTGTTTTCCTGCCTATTTCCCCTTAGTGAGTTTCTTAACTATTTCCTTCTGCTGCTTTTTCTTCCTTAGAGAGTGTCACAACTTTTTCTTTTTGCTGCCCCTGCTTCTTTAGGAATTAAGATCTTAGCTATTTCCTTCTGCTGCGTGTTCTCCTTTAGTGAGCCTCAAAATTAATGAGTTTTCCTTCCGATGCCTCTTTTTCCTTTAGAAGCTCCCTTAACTATTTCCTTCCACTGCCTACTCAACTTTAGTGAGCCTCTTAACTATTTCCCTTTGCTGACCTTCCTTTCTCAAGAATTACGATCTTAGTTATTTCCTTCTGCTGCCTCTTTTTCCTTCCTTTTTCCTCCTTCCTTTACTGACTCTCTTAACAATTTTTTTCTGTTGTCTCTTCCGCTTTTTGTAAGTCTTTTAACAATTTCTTTTCATTACTGCGTATTCCCCCGCTAGCAAGTCTCTTTCTGCTGTTTCTTCTTCTTTTAGTAAATCTCTTAACAATTTTTTCCACCGCCTATTCCCCCTTAGCAAGTTTTAATTATTTTCTTTTGCTGCCCTTCGTTTAGTGACTCTCTTAACTAATTCCTTCTGTTGTCTATTCCCCGTGGGTAAGTCTCTTAACAATTTTTTTCCAGCTTCTTATTCCCTCTTAGTAAGTCTTTTAACTAATTTTTTTTGCTGCCCTTCCTTCCTTTAGTGACCCTCTTAACTTTTCCCTTCTGTTGCCCTTCCTTCCTTAAGAATTAAGATCTTAGCTATTTCCTTCTGATGTCTATTAACTAATTTATTTTGCTGTCCTTCTTCCTTTAGTGACCCTCTTAACTATTTCCTTTTGCGGCCCCCGCTTAATTTAGTGACTCTTAACTATTTCCTTCTGCTACATCTTTTTTCTTTAGCGGCTCTCTTAATTTTCCTTTTGCCATCTATTCTTCCTTTAGTGACCCTCTTAAGAGTTTCCTTCCGCTGCGTATTCCCCCCTTAGTAAGTTTCTTAACTATTTCCTTCTGTTGACTAATATTCCCCCCTAAGTAAGACTTTTAACTGTTTCCGTTTTTTGCTTCTTTTTCCTTAGAGAGTGTCTTAACCATTTCCTTTTGCTGCTTTTCCTTCGTTTAGTGACTCTCTTAACTATTTTTTCTCCTGCCTATTTCCCCTTCGTGAGTTTCTTAACTATTTTCTTCTGCTGCTTCTTCTTCCTTAGAGAGTGTCTTAACTATTTCTTTTTGCTGCCCCTGCTTACTTAGGAATTAAGATCTTAGCTATTTCCTTTTGCTGCCTGTTCCCCCTTAGTGAGCCTCAAAATTAATGAGTTTTCCTTCCGATGCCTCTTTTTCCTTTAGAAGCTCTCTTAACTAATTCCTTCCACTGCCTACTCAACTTTAGTGAGCCTCTTAACTATTTCCGTTTGCTGACCTTCCTTCCTCAAGAATTATGATCTTAGTTATTTCCTTTTGCTGCCTCTTTTTCCTTCCTTTTTCCTCCTTCCTTTAGTGACTCTTTTAACAATTTTTTTTCTGTTGTTTTTTCCGCCTTTTGTAAGTCTTTTAACAATTTCTTTTCATTACTGCGTATTCCCCCGCTAGCAAGTCTCTTAACTATTTTTTTCTGCTGTTTTTTCTTCTCTTAGCAAATCTCTTAACAATTTTTTTCCACCGCCTATTCCCCCTTAGTAAGTTTCTTAACTATTTCCTTTTGCTGCCCTTCGTTTAGTGACTCTCTTAACTAATTCCTTCTGTTGCCTATTCCCCGTGGGTAAGTCTCTTAACAATTTCTTTCTAGCTTCTTATTCCCTGTTAGTAAGTCTTCCTTCTGCGGCTTCTTCTTCCTTAGAATGTTTGTTAACCATTTCCTTTCGCTACCTGCTACTCCTTACTGAGTGTCTTAACTATTTCCTTTTGCTGCCCCTAATTCCTTGAGGATTAACATCTTAACTATTCCCTCTGCTGCCAGTTCCTGCTTTGTGAATTTCTCAATTATATTCTTCTTCTGCCTTTTCTTCCTTTACCTTTACCTGTTCCCCGCTTGTGAACCTTAAACTTAATTAGTTCGGCTACCCGTTGTTCTTTTAGTGACTTTCTTAACTAAATATTTCCATTTGGTGCTTATTTGCCCTTAGTAAGTCTCTTAACTATTTCCTTTCGTTGCCTATTCCCACTTAGTTAGTCTCTAAATTAATTACTTCTGCTGGCCCTAGTATTCTTATTTCCGTTTTCTGATTCTTCTTTCTTAGAGAGTGTCTTAAATATTTCCTTTTGCTGCTCTTTATTCCTTTAGTGACTTTCTTAACTATTTTTTCTGCTTTCTTTTCTTCCTTTAGTCAGACTGCCTATTCCCCCTTAGTAAGTTCCTTAACTATTTTCTTTTGCTGCCCTCTCTTCCTTTAGTGACTCTCTTAACTATTTCCTTCTGTTGACTACTCCCCCACGGTAAGTCTCTTAACTATTTCCGTTTGATGCTCTTTTTTCTTAGAGAGTGTATTAACTATTTCCTTTTGCTTTTCCATCGTTTAGTGATTCTCTTAACTAATTTTTTCTCCTGCTTATCCTTCCTTTAATAAGTCTCTTAACAATTTCTTTCCACTGCCTATTCCCCCTTTATAGTAAGTCTCTTAACTTTTTCCTTTTGCTGCTTCTTCTTCCTTAGAGAGTGTCATAACTATTTCTTTTTGCTGCCCCTGCTTCCTTAGGGACTAACTTAGTTTTTAAATTACTTTCTTCAGCTACCTGTTTCTTTCCGTTTTCCTCAATGTTTTTAATTACTCTCTTAACTATTTCCTTCCCCTGCTTATTCAACCTAAGTGAGTGTCTTAACTATTTCTTTTTGCTGCCCATCCTTCCTCAATAATTATGATCTTAGCTATTTTCTTCTGCTGCCTCTTTTTTCTTTAGTGACTATCATAACTATTTCCTTTTGCTGCTGCTCATTCCTTAAGTGACTCTTTTAACTATTTTTTTCTGCTATCTCTTCCGCCTTTTATAAGTCTCTTAACAATTTCTTTTCACTATTGCCTATTCCCCCTTAATAAGTCTCTTAACTATTTCCTTTTGCTGCTCTTCCTTCCTTTAGTGATTTTCTAAACTCTTTCCTTTTGTTGCCTTTTTCTCCTTTAGTAACTCTCTTAAATATTTCGTTCTTTTGCCTATTTCCCCTTAGTGACATTCTTAACTATTTCCTTCTGCTGCTTCTTCTTCCTTAGAGCGTGTTTTAACTGTTTCTTTTTGCTGTTCCTGCTTCCTTAGGGATTAAGATCTTAGCTATTTCCTTCTGCTGCCTGTTCCCCCTTAATGAGCCTCAAAATTAATGAGTTTTCCTTCCGATGCCTTTTCTTCCTTTAGAAACTCTCTTAACTATTTCTTTCTGCTCCCTATTAACTATTTCCTTCTGCTGCTCGTCCTTCCTTTAGTGACTTTCTTAACAATTTTTTTCTGCTGTCTATTTTGCCTTTTGTAAGTCTCTTAACAATTTCTTTTCACTACTGCCTATTCCCCCTTAATAAGTCTCTTAACTATTTCCTTTTGCTGCTGCTCATTCCTTAAGTGACTCTCTTAACTATTTTTTTCTGCTGTCTCTTCTGCCTTTTGTAAGTCTCTTAACAATTTCTTTTCACTACTGCCTATTCCCCCCTAATAAGTTTCTTAACTATTTCCTTTTGCTTTCCTTCCTTCCTTTAGTTACTCTCTTAACTTTTTCCTTCTGTTGCCTTTTTCTCCTTAAGTAACTCTATTAAATATTTCGTTCTCTTGCCTATTTCCCCTTAGTGACTTTCTTAACTATTTCCTTCTGCTGCTTCTTCTTCGTTAGAGAGTGTCTTAACTATTTCTTTTTGTTACCCCTGCTTCCTTAGGGATTAATATCTTAGCTATTTCCTTCTGCAGCCTGTTCCCCCTTAATGAGCCTCAAAATTAATGAGTTTTCCTTCCGATGCCTTTTCTTCCTTTAGAAACTGTTTAAACTATTTTCTTCCACTGCCTACTCAACCTTAGTGAGTCTCTTAACTATTTCCCTTTGCTGACCTTCCTTCCTCAAGAATTAAGATCTTAGTTATTTCCTTCTGCTGCCTCTATTTCCTTTTGTGACTTTCTTAACTATTTCCTTTTGCTGCTGCTCATTCCTTAAGTGACTCTTTTAACTATTTTTTTCTGCTATCTCTTCTGCATTTTGTAAGTCTCTTAACAATTTCTTTTCACTACTGCCTATTCCCCCTTAATAAGTCTCTTAACTATTTCCCTTTGCTGCCCTTCCTTCCTTTAGTGACTCTCTTAACTTTTTCCTTCTGTTGCCCTTTTCTCCTTTAGTAACTCTCTTAAATATTTCATTCTCTTGCCTATTTCCCATTAGTGACTTCCCCTTAGTGACTTTCTTAACTATTTCCTTCTGCTGCTTTTTCTTCCTCAGAGAGTGTTTAAACTTTTTCTTTTTGCTGCCCCTGCTTCCTTAGGGATTAATATCTTAGCTATTTCCTTCTGCTGCCTGTTCTTCCTTAGTAGTTTTTAAATTATTTTCTTCAGCTACCCGTTCCCCCTTTGTGAGTGTCTTAATTATTTCCTTTTTCTTTTCCTTTTCTTCCTTTAGTGACTTTTTTTAACATTTTTTTTCCGCTTTCCTCAATATTTTTAATGACTCTCTTAACTATTTCCTTCTGCTGCCTCTTTTACCTTTAGTGACTCTCTTAACTATTTCTTTCTGCTGCGTATTAACTATTTCTCTTTGCTGTACCTCCTTCCTCTAGTGAGTGTCTTAACTATTTCCTGTTGCTGCCCATCCTTCCTTAAAAATCAAGATTTTTGTTATCTCCTTATGCTGCCTCTTTTTTCTTTAGGGACTATCATAACTATTTCTTTTTTGCTGCTTATTAACTATTTTCTTTTGCTGCCCTTCCTTCTCCTTAGTGACTCTTTTAACTTTTATTTTCTGCTGTCTCTTCTGCCTTTTGTAAACCTCTTAACAATTATTTCTTTTCACTACTGCCTATTCCCCCATAATAAGTCTCTTAACTATTTCCTTTTGCTGCCCTTCCTTCCTTCCTTCCTTTAGTGACTCTCTTAACTTTTTCCTTCTGTTGCCTTTTCCTCCTTTTGTAACTCTCTTAAATATTTCCTTCTCCTGCCTATATCTATTTTTCTTTTATTAGGCCCTCTTAAAAATTGCCTTCCGCTGCCTATTCCCTTTTAGTAATTCCCTTATCTATTTCCTTTTGTTGCCCCCAATTCAATTTAGTGACTCTTAACTATTTCCTTCCGCTACATCTTTTTTTTTAGCGACTCTCTTAATTTTCCTTTTGCCATCTATTCTTCCGTTAGTGACCATCTTAAGAAGTTTCTTCCGCTGCGTATTCCCCCCTTAGTAAGTTTCTTAACTATTTCCTTTTGTTGCCCCTCCTTCCTTTGCTGTACCCCCTTCCTTTAGTGACTTTCTTAACTATTTTTTCCACTACCTGTTTTCCTCTTATCGACTGTCTTAATTATTTTCTTCCGCTGTCTTTTCTCCGGTCATTTAGTATCTTAATTATTTCTTTTCACTGCCTGCTCTCTCATCTTCGTCATTTTTACAAGCTTTTATTTAACTTGGCCTGTTAGTATGTTAGTGTGGGTCAAATCTTACAGACTAAATACGATACGCAATACTCAATATTGTAATACTTTTAAAATGGCCGTCGCTATAAGATGGCGAATGATGTATTTTTAGTCAACCCCATTAATATGGGTATCAAATAAAAGGGCTAGAAGAGTAGAAGAGTAGTAATTCAATATGGCCGCCGCTCCAAGATGGCGGATTACATTTTCTTTTTAACCCCCTTATAATGTGTGTGAAATGAAAGGGCTTGAAAACGATACAGTTAGTGACATCACACTAAATTTAATATGGCCGCCATTCCAAAATGGCGGATTACATTTACTTTTCAACGCCCTTAATATGGGTGTCAAATGAAAGGGATTGAAGAGTAGAAAACGATAAATTTAGTGACATCACACTAGGTTCAATATGGCCACAGGAAAAACTAAAAAGTTGGAAGAAAAATTAATAGTATTTTTTTTATACAAGCTTTTATTTAAATGAAAAGAAGAAAATAAACTTTGAAAAGCAAAGCAAAGCAAACCCATAACTTTGTTACATTATACAATTATTGCATATGATATAAAAGATTTTTTTTGTGTGTAAATTTCTTTTATAGCAAAATAAAATTTCTACTTAGAATTACTTTCAAGATAAATATTATAAATTCTCGCGACAAGCTTTTATATCATATGAAATTGTTGTCATGATTTCACTCAATTTTAAAATAGAAAATTTCGAAATTCCATTAGTTCATAACTTGTACAACATTTAATTAATTAAATCCGTCCATAATTTCATAATTTTGCAATTGCAATGATACAAAAAATCCAATCAAGAAGATCATAGATGTAGGAAGAGTGTGTCCGCCAGCATTCTCGAGTGTCTACCGCACATTGTGTTACGATTAAAAATAGCCCCGAAGGAAGGAAACACTTGGAGCAATCTAATCAAGAAACAGAATTAGTGCCGCATCTCCAGGAAGCTCTCCGACTCTTTACCAGCGGAAGATGTTTGTTGTTAAAAGCTTCACGTGTTGCTGGATTTACGGACTTTAACTCGATTACCCAGAAATAACAAACATCCACGAAACGGTTGCAGTCACACGTCGACCCCGATCGCGCGTCAATTACCAAATAAGTAAAAGTGAATAATCAGTCGTAAAAGATTTTCTTCGTCCAATTACCGCAATTAATTTTCGCGCCGAACCCGTCGAAACGGAACGGTGTTGCACACAACGAATCGACTTAATTAAGCCTTTGGGTTTTCGTCGCATTTTTTCCGTTCTTCCGTCGACGTTGAACGATGAGCCGTTTTTATATTTGGATCGACATCAAAAGGGAAATGCTTGTCTGCGCCGGAAATAGAAAAGTGTCGTCGGTACGCTGGAGCGAACGTATCGACGTAGAAAATTGCATATATGCAACGCAATAAGTCTGAGGAGGTCGGCTTCCGTTGCAGAGTCCGGTGAGCCGGAGTCCGGAAGCGAGAGGGCACTGCCCTCCGGACTCTGTGTTTACAAAGAACTTGAACCTTTTGCATATGCTAATTGGGGGTCGCTGGATGCATGCAGTGCATCGATTCCACCCTGTTGTACGGGCTGTAGTTGTTGTCTGAAGGCTTTCAAGAAAATACAAACAACAGACGATACAATAAACATCCCCGAAATAAACACGGGGAACCCATAGGCTGAAGATAAAAAATTATGTATAAAATTTATTCCACACTCGGGATTTACACGATTGACAATTAGCAATTTTCGAATTTAGAAACTCAAGATTTCGGCAATGTTCAGAAATTTAATATTTAAATGATTCAAATTGTGCAATTAAGGAATTCAGGACTATTAAAAATTCATTAGTAATTAATTAGTATTTCATTAGTAACAGCAGAAGGAAATTGCCAAGATCTTAATCCTTAATGAAGGAAGGGCAGCGGAATGAAATAGTCAAGAAAGTTACTAAAAGAAGAAGAGGAAACAAAAGTAAATAATTATGAGACTTACTAAGGGGGAATAGGCAGTCGAAACAAATTGTTACGAGACTTACTAAAGGAAGAAAACACAGCAAAAAAAATGAGACTCACTAAAGGCGGGAAGAGCAACAAAAGGAAATAGTTAAGAGACTTAAATAGTTAAGAAAGTCACTAAAGGAAAAAGAGACAGCGGAAGGAAATAGTTAAGAGAGTTTCTAAAGGAAGAAGAAGCATTGGAAGAAAAAACTAATTAATTTTGATGCTCACTAAGGGGGAACAGGCAACTGAAGGAAGTAGTTTAGAGAGTCATTAAAAATATTGAGGGAAGCGGAAAGAAATTGTTAAGAAAGTCACTAAAAGAGGAAAGGTAGAAGAAAGAAAAATTTAGACAGTCAAGAAATGGGTAATATTTTAATCTCAATAGTTAATTGGAAATAGTTAAGACACTCGCTAAGGAAGAAGAAGCAGCAAAAGAAAATAGTTAAGGGACTTACTAATAGGGAATAGTTAGTGGGAAAAAATTGTTAAGAGACTTACTAAAGGAAGAAGAGACAGCAGAAAAAATAGTTAAGAAAGTCACTAAAGGAATTAAGAGCAGCAAAAAGAAATAGTTAACAAACTTAGTAAGGGGGAATAGGCAGTGAAAAGAAATTGCTAAGAGACAAAAGGAAGAAGAGACAGCAGCAAAAAATAGTTAAGAGAGTCACTAAAGCAAGGAGGTTCAACAAAACAATCAATTTAAAAACTCACCAAAGAGGAACAGGCACCTGAAAGACATAGTTAAGAGAGTCGCTAAAAAAAAAGATGTAGCTGAAGGAAATAGTTAAGAGTCACTAAATTAAGTGGGGCAGCAAAAGGAAATAGTTAAGAGACTTACTAAGGGGGAATAGGCAGTCGAAACAAATTGTTACGAGACTTACTAAAGGAAGAAAACACAGCAAAAAAATGAGACTCACTAAAGGCGGGAAGAGCAACAAAAGGAAATAGTTAAGAGACTTAAATAGTTAAGAAAGTCACAAAAGGAAAAAGAGACAGCGGAAGGAAATAGTTAAGAGAGTTTCTAAAGGAAGAAGAAGCATTGGAAGAAAAAACTAATTAATTTTGATGCTCACTAAGGGGGAACAGGCACCTGAAGGAAGTAGTTTAGAGAGTCATTAAAAATATTGAGGCAAGCGGAAAGAAATTGTTAAGAAAGTCACTAAAAGAGGAAAGGTAGAAGAAAGAAAAATTTAGACAGTCAAGAAATGGGTAGTATTTTAATCTCAATAGTTAAATGGAAATAGTTAGGACACTCGCTAAGGAAGAAGAAGCAGCAAAAGGAAATAGTTAAGAGACTTACTAATAGGGAATAGTTAGTGGAAAAAAATTGTTAAGAGGCTTACTAAAGGAAGAAGAGACAGCAGAAAAAATAGTTAAGAAAGTCACTAAAGGAATTAAGAGCAGCAAAAAGAAATAGTTAACAAACTTAGTAAGGGGGAATAGGCAGTGAAAAGAAATTGCTAAGAGACAAAAGGAAGAAGAAACAGCAGCAAAAAATAGTTAAGAGAGTCACTAAAGGAAGGAGGTTCAACAAAACAATCAATTTAAAAACTCACCAAAGAGGAACAGGCACCTGAAAGACATAGTTAAGAGAGTCGCTAAAAAAAAAGATGTAGCTGAAGGAAATAGTTAAGAGTCACTAAATTAAGTGGGGCAGCAAAAGGAAATAGTTAAGAGACTTAAATAGTTAAGAAAGTCACAAAAGGAAAAAGAGACAGCGGAAGGAAATAGTTAAGAGAGTTTCTAAAGGAAGAAGAAGCATTGGAAGAAAAAACTAATTAATTTTGATGCTCACTAAGGGGGAACAGGCAACTGAAGGAAGTAGTTTAGAGAGTCATTAAAAATATTGAGGCAAGCGGAAAGAAATTGTTAAGAAAGTCACTAAAAGAGGAAAGGTAGAAGAAAGAAAAATTTAGACAGTCAAGAAATGGGTAGTATTTTAATCTCAATAGTTAAATGGAAATAGTTAGGACACTCGCTAAGGAAGAAGAAGCAGCAAAAGGAAATAGTTAAGAGACTTACTAATAGGGAATAGTTAGTGGAAAAAAATTGTTAAGAGGCTTACTAAAGGAAGAAGAGACAGCAGAAAAAATAGTTAAGAAAGTCACTAAAGGAATTAAGAGCAGCAAAAAGAAATAGTTAACAAACTTAGTAAGGGGGAATAGGCAGTGAAAAGAAATTGCTAAGAGACAAAAGGAAGAAGAAACAGCAGCAAAAAATAGTTAAGAGAGTCACTAAAGGAAGGAGGTTCAACAAAACAATCAATTTAAAAACTCACCAAAGAGGAACAGGCACCTGAAAGACATAGTTAAGAGAGTCGCTAAAAAAAAAGATGTAGCTGAAGGAAATAGTTAAGAGTCACTAAATTAAGTGGGGCAGCAAAAGGAAATAGTTAAGAGACTTAAATAGTTAAGAAAGTCACAAAAGGAAAAAGAGACAGCGGAAGGAAATAGTTAAGAGAGTTTCTAAAGGAAGAAGAAGCATTGGAAGAAAAAACTAATTAATTTTGATGCTCACTAAGGGGGAACAGGCAACTGAAGGAAGTAGTTTAGAGAGTCATTAAAAATATTGAGGCAAGCGGAAAGAAATTGTTAAGAAAGTCACTAAAAGAGGAAAGGTAGAAGAAAGAAAAATTTAGACAGTCAAGAAATGGGTAGTATTTTAATCTCAATAGTTAAATGGAAATAGTTAGGACACTCGCTAAGGAAGAAGAAGCAGCAAAAGGAAATAGTTAAGAGACTTACTAATAGGGAATAGTTAGTGGAAAAAAATTGTTAAGAGGCTTACTAAAGGAAGAAGAGACAGCAGAAAAAATAGTTAAGAAAGTCACTAAAGGAATTAAGAGCAGCAAAAAGAAATAGTTAACAAACTTAGTAAGGGGGAATAGGCAGTGAAAAGAAATTGCTAAGAGACAAAAGGAAGAAGAAACAGCAGCAAAAAATAGTTAAGAGAGTCACTAAAGGAAGGAGGTTCAACAAAACAATTAATTTAGAAACTCACCAAAGAGGAACAGACACCTGAAAGACATAGTTAAGAGAGTCACTAAAAGAAAAAGATGTAGCTGAAGGAAATAGTTAAGAGTTACTAAATTAAGTGGGGCAGCCAAAGGAAATAGTTAAGAGACTTAATAAGGGGGAATAGACAGTCGAAACAAATTGTTACGAGACTTACTAAAGAAAGAAAACACAGCAAAAAAAAAATAAGAGACTCACTAAAGGAGGGAAGAGCAACAAAAGGAAATAGTTAAAAGACTTAAATAGTTAAGAAAGTCAGAAAAGGAAAAAGAGACAGCGGAAGGAAATAGTTAAGAGAGTTTCTAAAGGAAGAAGAAGCATTGGAAGAAAAAACTAATTAATTTTGATGCTCACTAAGGGGGAACAGGCAACTGAAGGAAGTAGTTTAGAGAGTCATTAAAAATATTGAGGGAAGCGGAAAGAAATTGTTAAGAAAGTCACTAAAAGAGGAAAGGTAGAAGAAAGAAAAATTTAGACAGTCAAGAAATGGGTAATATTTTAATCTCAATAGTTAATTGGAAATAGTTAAGACACTCGCTAAGGAAGAAGAAGCAGCAAAAGAAAATAGTTAAGAGACTTACTAATAGGGAATAGTCAGTGGGAAAAAATTGTTAAGAGACTTACTAAAGGAAGAAGAGACAGCAGAAAAAATGGTTAAGAGTGTCACTTAAGGAATTAAGAGCAGCAAAAAGAAATAGTTAAGAAACTTACTAAGGGGGAATAGGCAGTGAAAAGAAATTGCTAAGAGACAAAAGGAAGAAGAGACAGCAGCAAAAAATAGTTAAGAGAGTCACTAAAGGAAGGAGGTTCAACAAAACAATCAATTTAGATACTCACCAAAGAGGAACAGGCACCTGAAAGACATAGTTAAGAGAGTCGCTAAAGGAAAGAGAGGCAGCAAGAAGGAACATGTAGTTAAAAGACTTACTAAAAGGGAATAGGCATCGGAAAAAAATAGTTAAGAAAATCACTAAAGGAAGGGGCTACAGCAAAAGAAAATAGTTAAGACAGTCATTAAAGGAAGCAAGAAATTTTTTTTAAAAGTGTCAATTAAGAAAGAATATTTAAATTTTAGTCTTCACGCTGTCAGATTTAACATTTGAAATTGCAGATATCCAAAATGCAGGCAGTTAAGAATAAGCAGTACTTTGGTATCGTGCCTCACACAAAAGATTGTTCATGTTATATTATGATAATCCGTTAATGCGATGTTTTAATATTTCGTTAATTTTGAATAATTTTTGTTTCTCGTCAATTTGATATTTTACCATTTCATTGGTTTAATATTTCGTTAATCTGAAATTTTGGCTTTTTCTGCATGGCCAACTTTGAGCAATTTAGTTTTTGATCTTTCTGTATCAACTATTTGAAAGACAAAATATTTACATATCAAAATACATATTAGATTTATAAAAAAGAAATTATGAAATCAAACAAGAAGAGATTAACGAAATATCAGGCTGCATTTTAGCGTTTTCAAAGTTTAGCCTTTTTGGTTTTCAGGCTCTCGTCTTAAGATTGGGATCGACTCGAAGAACTCGAAGAACCCGAAACAATAGAAAACCTGAAGAACCCAAACAATCTGAACCTCCTGAACCTGAAGCAACTAATGGAAAACAAACTGTTGATTAACTTGAGAACCCAAAAATCCTAAGAAGAAAATACTAAGGCTAAGGCCCCGACCCCAATCTCTACGACCCTTCTTCCTCCGCAAATCGCAATTTCCCGCAAACCAACTCGAGCCGAATTCCACCAAATCCCCTTACATCACCGTTAAAAAATTCCGTCCTCCCACGCTCCTCGGCTCGCGTGGCTTTTTAAAGAAGGGGTGGTGTTAAAGCGGCGGCAAGTAGGTCGTCGAAGCTTTCTCGGCTATTAGAGCGCAGTTTACCGCCGCCTCCAGCTGGCGCTGCCGTCGTTCCTCCACTTTGAACACCGCTCACACACACACGTTCGTTCTTGCGTCCGCTGGTCGTCCGTGGTGCGATGTGACTGTGAATGTGCGTCTGGAAATTCGGAAATTGTGCGAATTCCGGGTGTGCGACCGTCGAAGAAGCTCCGGGTGCGGCAGAGGGAATGGGAGGATCGGAGGGCGGAGTGTGACGGCGTCGAGGGCATGAGGGCCAAGTGCGACAGAGGTAAACAATAGGTATCCAAAAATCTAAAAATTATTTTACGGGATATTAAAACAACAGTACTAACTTACAAGGAAGAGACAAAATACTAGCTAGGGTCTCATAAAATCCTCTCGGCAAGATTTAATTAATCTAACTTTCTTAACGTAAATTTTAACGATGTGTACACACAACTTGCACTTAATGAGACCAACACTTTCTCTATGAATAAAAAAATACAAAGCGTGCATTATTCTCTTTAATTATCGCGGATTAAATCGTCTTAAACCCCGAAAGTTTACTGTCGGCGCGCTCACTTCTGTTCGGAAATCAGATAAGGGATGAAAACTCGCGTTGGACCTTCAAGGACTCTTCCGAAGGCCGCGGAGAAACGATAAAACAATAAAATTTTACTTCGTTGGTCCGAATTGGAAACTAACTGTTAGTTGTGGTCCAAAATGATCGCCGAAACTTCGGGCCACAACTATTTCATTGAATAATAAGGAGCTCACCTCGAAAGAGTGAATAAATTAGCGAAAAAATCAATAGGAGAGGGAAATGTGGAAAGGACGGGCGATCCTGGTCAGCTGTATTTATATAGTTGTTTGCACTATATCTCACAGATTTCTTACTGCATTAATCGCTGGAAAATGTAGATAAAACGAGCGTTTGTTTGGAAATGGTGGATGCGCCGGCCAAGTTTTCGCTGCAAAACAAATCGACGAATTGGAAAAAAATAACGAAATGACACAATATCGAATCAATAGGATATTAAAACATCACATTAACGAATTATCTAAAAATTGCATTAAAAATACGAGTATATCAAAATATCATATTAACCAAAAATCGGATTCGTGAGGAACTGTCACGATTGACAAAAATACAATATCAAATCAAATTAAAATGACAAAACGTAAAATTTGTAGAAAATATAAAATTTCTGAAATATCAAATCGATGAGATGACAAAATATCTAGTGGAGTAATGAAATATCTAATGAATAAAATATTAAATTTAAAAACATGGAAAAACATCAGTATATTATATTTAACGAACTACCAAGTAAACGCTCTTCACGTTCTATCTTGTAGGTTTGATATTTCTTGTCGTTTTGTAAATGTTGATAAAATACATATACGTAACAGTAATATTTTTTTATCGTATACGTCTTCTCTCTACATCAATATATCAGCATAACGAAATATCAAACTTCGAATCAACGAAATAGCAAATTATCTATATATCAAAATATCAGATTGATGAATGAAAAGAATATCATAATAACGAAACTTCGAATAAAAGTATATCACGTAAGCGAAATAATAAAATATCACATCAATGAAATATCGAAATAAATAAATAAATATGTACGAAAATATCAGATTCACTAAAGAGAAAAATATCTAATTAACGAAATAGGAAGTGAACGCTCTTCATGTTCTATCTTGTAGGTTTGATACTTCTTGTCGTTTCGTAAATGTGGATAAAATACACATACGTAACCGTAATATTTCTTTATCGTATACGTCTTATCTCTACATCAATATATCAGAAATACGAAATATCAAACTTCAAATCAACGAAATAGCAAATTATCTATATGTCAAAATAGCAGATTAATACATAATTAATACATACCTGACCGTAGTAATTTTTTATTGTATACGTCTTATCTCTACATCAATATATCAGAATAATGAAATATCAAACTTCAAATCAACGAAATAGCAGATTATCTATATGTCAAAATAGCAGATTAATACATAATTAATACATACGTGACCGTAATAATTTTTTATCGTATACGTCTTATCTCTACATCAATATATCAAAATAATGAGATATCAAACTTCAAATCAACGAAATAGCAGATTATCTATATGGCAAGATAGCAGATTAATACATAATTAATACATACGTGACCGTAATAGTTTTTTATCGTATACGTCTTATCTCTACATCAATATATCAGAATAATGAAATATCAAACTTCAAATCAACGAAATAGCAGATTATCTATATGTCAAGATAGCACTTTAATACATAATTAATACGTGCGTGACCGTAATAATTTTTTATCGTATACGTCTTGTCTCTACATCAATATATCAGAATAATGAAATATCAAACTTCAAATCAACGAAATAGCAGATTATCTATATGGCAAAATAGAAAATTAATACATAATTAATACATACGTGACCGTAATAATTTTTTATCGTATACGTCTTGTCGCTACATCAATATATCAGAATAGTGAAATATCAAACTTCAAATCAACGAAATAGCAGATTATCTATATCTCAAAATAGCACATTAATACATAATTAATACATAAGTGACCGTAATGGTTTTTTATCGTATCCGTCTTATCTCTACATCAATATATCAGAATAATGAAATATCAAACTCCAAATCAACGAAATAGCAGATTATCTATATGGCAAAATAGCAGATTACAAAATTAATACATACGTGACCGCAATAATTTTTTATCGTATACGTTTTGTCTCTACATCAATATATCAGAATAATGAAATATCAAACTTCAAATCAACGAAATAGCAGATTATCTATATGTCAAGATAGCACTTTAATACATAATTAATACGTGCGTGACCGTAATAATTTTTTATCGTATACGTCTTGTCTCTACATCAATATATCAGAATAATGAAATATCAAACTTCAAATCAACGAAATAGCAGATTATCTATATGGCAAAATAGAAAATTAATACATAATTAATACATACGTGACCGTAATAATTTTTTATCGTATACGTCTTGTCGCTACATCAATATATCAGAATAGTGAAATATCAAACTTCAAATCAACGAAATAGCAGATTATCTATATCTCAAAATAGCACATTAATACATAATTAATACATAAGTGACCGTAATGGTTTTTTATCGTATCCGTCTTATCTCTACATCAATATATCAGAATAATGAAATATCAAACTCCAAATCAACGAAATAGCAGATTATCTATATGGCAAAATAGCAGATTACAAAATTAATACATACGTGACCGCAATAATTTTTTATCGTATACGTTTTGTCTCTACATCAATATATCAGAATAATGAAATAGCAAACTTCAAATCAACGAAATAGCAGATTATCTATATGTCAAAATAGCAGATTAATACCTAATTAATACATACGTGACCGTAATAATTTTTTATCGTATACGTCTTGTCTCTACATCAATATATCAGAATAACGAAATATCAAACTTCAAATCAACGAAATAGCAGATTATCTATATGTCAAAATAGCAGATTACTACATAATTAATACATACGTGACCGTAATAATTTTTTATCGTATACGTCTTATCTCTACATCAATATATCAGAATAACGAAATATCAAACTTCAAATCAACGAAATAGCAGATTATCTATATGGCAAGATAGCAGATTAATACATAATTAATACATACGTGACCGTAATAGTTTTTTATCGTATACGTCTTATCTCTACATCAATATATCAGAATAATGAAATATCAAACTTCAAATCAACGAAATAGCAGATTATCTATATGGCAAGATAGCAGATTAATACATAATTAATACATACGTGACCGTAATAATTTTTTATCGTATACGTCTTGTCGCTACATCAATATATCAGAATAGTAAAATATCAAACTTCAAATCAACGAAATAGCAGATTATCTATATCTCAAAATAGCAGATTAATACATACGTGACCGTAATAGTTTTTTATCGTATACGCCTTATCTCTACATCAATATATCAGAATAACAAAATATCAAACTTCAAATCAACGAAATAGCAGATTATATATATTTCAAATTAGCAGATTAATACATACGTGACCGTAATACTTTTTTATCGTATACGTCTTGTCGCTACATCAATATATCAGAATAATGAAATATCAAACTTCAAATCAACGAAATAGCAGATTATCTATGTGTCAAAATAGCAGATTAATACATAATTAATACATACGTGACCGCAATAATTTTTTATCGTATACGTCTTGTCTCTACATCAATATATCAGAATAATGAAATATCAAACTTCAAATCAACGAAATAGCAGATTATCTATATGTCAAAATAGAAAATTAATACAAAATTAATACATACGTGACCGTAATATATTTTTATCGTATACGTCTTGTCTCTACATCAATATATCAGAATAATGAAATATCAAACTTCAAATCAACGAAATAGCAGATTATCTATAATGTCAAAATAGCAAATTCATACATAATTAATACATACGTGACCGTAATAATTTTTTATCGTATACGTCTTGTCTCTACATCAATATCTCAGAATAATGAAATATCAAACTCCAAATCAACGAAATAGCAGATTATCTATATGGCAAGATAGCAGATTAATACATAATTAATACATACGTGACCGTAATAGTTTTTTATCGTATACGTCTTATCTCTACATCAATATATCAGAATAATGAAATATCAAACTTCAAATCAACGAAATAGCAGATTATCTATATGTCAAGATAGCACTTTAATACATAATTAATACATGCGTGACCGTAATAATTTTTTATCGTATACGTCTTGTCTCTACATCAATATATCAGAATAATGAAATATCAAACTTCAAATCAACGAAATAGCAGATTATCTATATGGCAAAATAGAAAATTAATACATAATTAATACATACGTGACCGTAATAATTTTTTATCGTATACGTCTTGTCTCTACATCAATATCTCAGAATAATAAAATATCAAACTCCAAATCAACGAAATAGCAGATTATCTATATGGCAAGATAGCAGATTAATACATAATTAATACATACGTGACCGTAATAGTTTTTTATCGTATACGCCTTATCTCTACATCAATATATCAGAATAACAAAATATCAAACTTCAAATCAACGAAATAGCAGATTATCTATATTTCAAATTAGCAGATTAATACATAATTAATTAGTTTTTTATCGTATACGTCTTATCTCTACATCAATATATCAGAATAATGAAATATCAAACTTCAAATCAACGAAATAGCAGATTATCTATATGGCAAGATAGCAGATTAATACATAATTAATACATACGTGACCGCAATAATTTTTTATCGTATACGTCTTGTCTCTACATCAATATATCAGAATAATGAAATATCAAACTTCAAATCAACGAAATAGCAGATTATCTATAATGTCAAAATAGCAAATTCATACATAATTAATACATACGTGACCGTAATAATTTTTTATCGTATACGTCTTGTCTCTACATCAATATCTCAGAATAATGAAATATCAAACTCCAAATCAACGAAATAGCAGATTATCTATATGGCAAGATAGCAGATTAATACATAATTAATACATACGTGACCGTAATAGTTTTTTATCGTATACGTCTTATCTCTACATCAATATATCAGAATAATGAAATATCAAACTTCAAATCAACGAAATAGCAGATTATCTATATGTCAAGATAGCACTTTAATACATAATTAATACATACGTGACCGCAATAATTTTTTATCGTATACGTCTTGTCTCTACATCAATATATCAGAATAATGAAATATCAAACTTCAAATCAACGAAATAGCAGATTATCTATATGTCAAAATAGCAGATTAATACATACGTGACCGTAATAATTTTTTATCGTATACGTCTTGTCTCTAGATCAATATATCAGAATAATGAAATATCAAACTTCAAATCAACGAAATAGCAGATTATCTATGTGTCAAAATAGCAGATTAATACATAATTAATACATACGTGACCGCAATAATTTTTTATCGTATACGTCTTGTCTCTACATCAATATATCAGAATAATGAAATATCAAACTTCAAATCAACGAAATAACAGATTATCTATATGTCAAAATAGCAGATTAATACATAATTAATACATACGTGACCGTAATAATGTTCTATCGTATACGTCTTATCTCTACATCAATATATCAGAATAATGAAATATCAAACTTCAAATCAACGAAATCTCAGATTATCTATATGTCAAGATAGCAGATTAATACATACGTGACCGTAATAATTTTTTATCGTATACGTCTTATCTCTACATCAATATATCAAAATAGCAGATTAATACATAATTAATACGTACGTGACCGTAATAATTTTCTATCGTATACGTCTTATCGCTACATCAATATATCAGAATAATGAGATATCAAACTTCAAATCAACGAAATAGCAGATTATCTATATGTCAAGATAGCACTTTAATACATAATTAATACATGCGTGACCGTAATAATTTTTTATCGTATACGTCTTATCTCTACATTAATATATCAGAATATCAAAATATCAAACTTCAAATCAACGAAATATCAGATTATCTATATGTCAAAATAGCAGATTAATACATAATTAATACACACGTAACCGTACTGTTTTTTTATCATATATGTACGTCTTATCTCTACATCAATATATCAGAATAACGAAATACCAAACTTCAAATCAGCGAAATAGCAAATTATCTATATGTCAAAATATCAGATTGATGAATGAAAAGAATATCATAATAAGGAAACTTCGAATAAAAATATATCACGTAAGCGAAATAATAAAATATCACATCAATGAAATATCGAAATAAATAAATAAATATGTATTAAAATATCAAATTCACTAAAGAGAAAAATATCTAATTAACGAAAGTTAAAATTTAACGAAATACCAAGTAAACGCTCTTCACGTTCTACCTTGTAGGTTTGATAATTCTTGTCGCATCTACAACTGACCGACTAATGGTATTAGAATGACAACCATCCAAGCAAAGAAATTCAATAAATGGTTGTTATTTCTCATCCATTTAGTCAGTCGATTGGGCAGGGCGGAAACTCACAAACGATACCATAACCATACGCTTTTTAGTCACAAACAAACTTTATACCAGTAATGAGAATCAATCCACTTTGAGATTTACACCAAAATATATACTCAAATTTACATTTTTGACTGAATGGTTGACAAACCGGTTCGGAATGACAACCATTTTCATATTGTATCCACCAAAAAAGATTTATATCGAAATATATACATATACTCAAATTTACATTTTTGACTGAATGGTTGACAAACTGGTTCTGAATGACGACCGTTTTCCTATTGCATCCACATTTCGTTTCTTGTGTTTCATAATTTTTCTCTGTGTGACTAAAAACCATTTCGTTCACGGCACGACATGTGAATGCGGTGGGCGGGTGGGCCATCGCATCTACAACCCACAAATTGACGAATGGTATTGGAATGACAACCATTTTTTGACTTAATTTTTTTGAATTTGGATTAAGCACTAGAGTGAGTTCTAGTTTTTGAAGGAAAAAAATAGTCAATAAATGGTTGTTACTTCTTATCCATTTAGTCAGTCGATGAGTATAGTGGATGGGGCGGCCCACCCACCCACCCCACTTATAAACGATGCCAGAACCATACGGTTTTTAGTCACAAACAAACCTAACACGAGTAATGAGAATCAATCCAATTTGAGATTTACATCACCAAAATATATACCCAAATTTACATTTTTGAAAGAATGGTTGACAAACTGGTTCTGAATGACAACCATTTTCCTATTGCATACACAAAAGAAGTTTCACGTCGAAAAAATAAATGGAAGAAACAAAGTAGTGATAAAGTGAATCATGCCAACAAAGATGCAAATGAAGAAACCGACGCCAATTCTTTAAGCGGGAGAGGTATAGAAAGTGAATAAGAACACAAACCATAATCGTTAACAAAACTTTCGAGAAATAAGAAATTAGCGGAACAGTCAAATGGAAATTGGTTCAGATTTACGGACCCTCCTCCTCGAAGATTGCTTTACACCAATAAAGCACACTACGCTGACGTGCAAAACAAACTTAACAAATCAATCGTGCTTTTAAACGTTCATGTAAAACAAACCTTAATAACAAAAACTGAAATTCAGATCCTCCGCAGATTGTGTGCGCAAACATGCAAGTGGCCTTCGAGCGTTGCGAAGTAAAGACATAATTTCCAAAATTAGCTTTCCCGTCAGTTCAGTTCCTCTTCGAAACGAGGATCCTGCGCAAGCCGTAAAGTCGAAATAAACGGACAAATCGGCCGTAAAACCGATTCGATTCGGTGCTGCGAGGCCAATTAAGCTAATTAAGATTAAATGGACGCGACCTTGACTTCCTTGCTCATTACGTGGTGAAGCTCTGGAGGAAAGTTGTTGATACAAACAATATTGCTGCCGAGATCGTTCTGGAG
The DNA here is from genome assembly GCA_963583935.1 of Diaperis boleti. Taxonomy (NCBI): domain Eukaryota; kingdom Metazoa; phylum Arthropoda; class Insecta; order Coleoptera; family Tenebrionidae; genus Diaperis; species Diaperis boleti. The sequence goes on along the minus strand of OY757244.1, from coordinate 80,326,296 downwards.
CAATTCTACGACCGAACGACCGAGAAGTCGAAACGATGACAGAATTTTAAATTAATTACCCACCACATTTTCATACAGTTAATATCTAATTTGGCTGCATATTACAACGTTCGTGATTCATGCGAACTTAAAAATTTCCGTAATAAAATTTCATCGATAATTTATGCCAAAGTTCATGGAATCTTTATTAAAATTCGCACATATAGCCGCTCCTAATGTGACATTTCTCTTGCGACGTATTTTTACATTTGTTGCATGTGCGTTCAACGTAAATACTGCGAAAGCGACTAGAATATGCAACGAATTTGTAATACTTCAGATTAATCATAACGGGTGGAGAAAGAAAAAATCACAATGGATGAATTATCGTGGGGGTGATAAATCATTACTTAAGGTTAAAGGTGAGCGCTCTTGCGGATAATTGAGAGTAGTGTTAATTTGATATAGAAATGTCGAGTGATCCGTCATCGTATTACGAGGTGTTTGATGTGAGAGGTGATAGCACTTCGACTGCTATCGTGATGGTAGTGTCCAGAGATGTACAAACTTCTCTGTATAGTATTTGTAAACATGAGACATACACCTGTGACAGTCCCTAATATAAGGAGACTTAGAAAAATATAAAAAAATTCTAACTGCAAAAAACCCAAGATATATGGTTTTAAAATTGTAAACCGATTGAGAACCGCTAGCATTATTGAAGAACCATTAGTAATAAACTCTTATCTCTATAATAATATACAACTTTATTTAGGGTCGGACTGAGAGGGCATCCTTGTCTTACCACCCCATCCACTATACTCATCGACTGACTAAATAGATAAGAAGTAACAACCTTATATTTTTTTTTTCTTTAAAAACTAGAACTCCCTCTCGTGTTCAATCCAGTTTCAAAATTTTTAAGTCAAAAAATGGTTGTCATTCTAATACCATTAGTCAATCAGTCAGTTGTGGATACGGCGGCCCACCCACCCACCGCATTCACATGAAGTGCCATGAACGAAATGGTTTTTAGTCACAAAAAACAACTGTGAAATACAAGAAACGAAATTTGGATACAGTATGAAAATGGTTGTCATTCCGAACCAGTTTGTCAACCATTGAGTCAAAAATGCAAATTTGAGTATATATTTTGGTGTAAGTCAAATTTGGATTGATTCTCATCACTGATAAGTCTAAGGTTTCTTTCTGACTAAAAAGCGTATGGTTCTGGGACCGGTTGTGAGTGCGGTGGGTAGGTGCACCGCCCCATCCACTATACTCATCGACTGACTAAATAGATAAGAAGTAACAACCTTATATTTTTTTTTTTCTTTAAAAACTAGAACTCACTCTCGTGTTCACTCCAGTTTCAAAATTCTGTTCTTATTCACTTTCTATACCTCTCCCGCTTAAAGAATTGGCGTCGGTTTCTTCATTTGCATCTTTGTTGGCATGATTCACTTCATTACTACTTTGTTTCTTCCATTTATTTTTTCGACGTGAAACTTCTTTTGTGTATGCAATAGGAAAATGGTTGTCATTCAGAACCAGTTTGTCAACCATTCAGTCAAAAATGTAAATTTGGGTATATATTTTGGTGATGTAAATCTCAAATTGGATTGATTCTCATTACTCGTATTAGGTTTGTTTGTGACTAAAAACCGTATGGTTCTGGGATCGTTTATAAGTGCGGTGGGTGGGTGGGCCGCCCCATCCACTATACTCATCGACTGACTAAATGGATAAGAAGTAACAACCATATAATATTTTTTTTTCTTTAAGAACTAGAACTCACTAGGTACCAGTATACCTAAAAAAGAAAACGAAAAAGAAGGATGTGATAGCAAGATTTATAATAATTATTTTGGCTGTGATAAATTATTTTTTTATCTTACACATGCAATTTGCTATCCACTTTCCATTGAATAAATACATTATATAAAATAAAAACCCACAACTAATTTCTACCCACGAAAGCGTGCAGCCAAACAATACCCCTTAATCGTTGCACATTTCCAACGATAAATAATTACACCGTGGTGAAATCGCAACGTTCTTCTGCATTTTTCGATTTTGGACGTTCTTGTCAAAATTCCCGCTTCCAGTCTAAAAATCGAATTATGCTAAACTAAAATCGAGCCGTTCGTTTGTATTGTAATAGCCGTATTTGTGTTAGTGAGACTAATGTGGCTCGTAAATTATCGGGCTGGTAGCGCGAGGGGTGTGTTTTCGCTTCTCAGGTGGAGAAAATTATCGGCAATTAGGATTCGCGACCGTGTGTTTCGGGCTGGCGTTAGTGGTGCACTATTTATATTTACCCTTGGTTTGATCGATGGTCAAAAATGTCCACTTGTGGGGAAAAGATGGACGATGAACGATGGGATTAAAATTATTTAGGGAGAAATACAAAAGTGAGCAAATTACAAGAAGTGTCTCAACATTTCCGAAATGTCGAGAGTTTTGAGAGTTTTGAGAGATTTAAATCCTATCTCCCATAATTTGTCCCACAATCCGAAGAAATGTGTTGACAACCTCCTCTGCGAGCCAGAAAGCGCCTCAAAGCCGCAAGAAAACATTTCTAAGTTAAATCAGAAGTTACCTCCAAATGAAGCTTTGGTTGAAAAGTATACAAAATAAATTGGAACTCTGCAATCAGAAATCTTTTTTTCAAATTAATATAAAAATGAAGTCAATGGAATGTGGAACCAATCTAATAATTTCAGTTCAAAAATCGAAAACGCACAACTACAGTCTGGAATGTGGAATGTACAACTTGAAATCTGGAATATAATAACTGAGACCTAAAGCCGCAAATCTAGAATTTACAATCTGTAATGTGAAATCTGTATTTTACATATAAAATTGAAATCAAAAATTTGGAATGTTAATATTCAGTCTGAAGTTGGGAAAATAAAATCTGGAATATAGAATTTAGAATGTAAAATCTGAAATATGGAATCTAGCATGTGAAATCTGAATTCTGTGCAATTTTTATACTGAATTCCAGTTCTAAATTTTAAAACACAAAACTACCATTTGGAATGTGAAATCTGGAATCTAATAACTGTGACCTGAAAGCGGAAATCTAGAATTTACAATTTGCAATCTGAAATCTGTTTTTTCAGATATAAAAATGAAATCAAAAATTTGGAATTTTACATAAATCTGATATTAGAATTCGGCAATCCGGAAAATAAAATCTGGAATGTAGTAGAATTTAGAATGTAATATATCAAATTAAATCTTAGAAGCCGTGCAATCTACATTCTGAATTTCAATACAGAATTTGAAAACGCAAAACTACTGCAATATAAAATGTATAAGGTGTTCATTTAAAAAACTCATCAAGTTGCTTATGATTTTTTGAGTGACGAAGACGAATTAAAAAACGCATGTGATTTATTGCTTCATCTACAATTTGAAAGTCCGCAACCAACAATACATACTTAATTATTATTTTGGCAACAGACATACGTTAAAATGTTATGTCAAATTCATAGACGACTTGATGACTTTTTTAAATGAACACATGATACAATTTGAAATCTGTAATTTGAAATTTATTTTTCAAATATAAAAATGAAATCAAATCCACAATTTAGAATTTGAAACCTAAAATCATCGTTCTAAATCTTAAATTGGAATTCTGCAATTCCGAAAATAAAATTTAGAATGTTGTAGAATTTAGAATGCAAAATCTAGAATCTGAAATCTAGGATATGAAGTCTAAAATCTGTGCAATGTGTCTCCTGAATTCCATTTCAAAAATTGAAAACGCAAAACTACAGTCTGGAATGTGGAATGTATAATGTGAAATCTAGAATCTAATAGCTAAGGCCTGAAAGCGGACATCTGGAATATATAATCTGCAAAATCTGTTTTTTCAAATTAATATAAAAATGAAGTCAAGAATGTGGAATGTAGAATTTAGATTGCAAAATCTGGAATGTGAGATATAGAATGTGAATTCTGGAATCTGTGCAATCTGCATTCTGAACTTCAATTCAAAAATTGATGAAAATGCTAAACTACAGTCTGAAATGTGGAATGTAGAATGTGAAATCTAGAATCTAATAGCTAAGGCTTGAAAGCGGACATCTGGAATCTACAATCTGCAAAATCTGTTTTTTCATTTCAATATAAAGATGAAGTCAAGAATGTAGAATGTAGAATTTAGATTGCGAAATCTGGAACGTGAGATATAGAATGTGAAATCTGGAATCTGTGCAATCTGCATTCTGAATTTCGATTCAATAATTGATCAAAATGCAAAACTACAGTCTGGAATGTGGAATGTAGAATGTGAAATCTAGAATCTAATAGCTAAGGCTTGAAAGCGGACATCTGGAATCTACAATCTGCAAAATCTGTTTTTTCATTTCAATATAAAGATGAAGTCAAGAATGTAGAATGTAGAATTTAGATTGCGAAATCTGGAACGTGAGATATAGAATGTGAAATCTGGAATCTGTGCAATCTGCATTCTGAATTTCGATTCAATAATTGATGAAAATGCAAAACTACAGTCTGGAATGTGGAATGTAGAATGTGAAATCTAGAATCTAATAGCTAAGGCTTGAAAGCGAACATCTGGAATCTACAATCTGCAAAATCTGTTTTTTCATTTCAATATAAAGATGAAGTCAAGAATGTAGAATGTAGAATTTAGATTGCGAAATCTGGAATGTCAGATATAGAATGTGAAATCTGGAATCTGTGCAATCTGCATTCTGAATTTCAATTCAAAAATTGATGAAAACGCAAAACTACAGTCTGAAATGTGGAATGTAGAATGTGAAATCTAGAAACTAATAGCTATAAGGCCTTAAAGCGGAAATCTGGAATCTACAATCTGCAAAATCTGTTTTTTTCAAATTAATATAAAAATGAAATCAAGAATCTGGAATTTAGAATTTAGATTGTGAAATCTGGAATGTGAGATATAGAATGGGAAATCTGGAATCTGTGCAATCCGCATTCTGAAGTTCAATTCAAAAATTGATGAAAACGCAAAACTACAGTCTGGAATGTGGAATGTAGAATGTGAAATCTAGAATCTAATAGCTAAGGCCTGAAAGCGGAAATCTGGAATCTACAATCTGCAAAATCTGTTTTTTCATTTCAATATAAAAATGAAGTCAATAATCTGAAATGTAGAATTTATATTGCAAAATCTGGAATGTTAGATAGAGAATGTGAAATCTGGATTCTGAATTTCGATTCAAAAATTGATGAAAATGCAAAACTACAGTCTGGAATGTGGAATGTAGAATGTGAAATCTAGAATCTAATAGCTAAGGCTTGAAAGCGGACATCTGGAATCTACAATCTGCAAAATCTGTTTTTTCATTTCAATATAAAGATGAAATCAAGAATGTAGAATGTAGAATTTAGATTGCGAAATCTGGAATGTCAGATATAGAATGTGAAATCTGGAATCTGTGCAATCTGCATTCTGAATTTCAATTCAAAAATTGATGAAAACGCAAAACTACAGTCTGAAATGTGGAATGTAGAATGTGAAATCTAGAAACTAATAGCTATAAGGCCTGAAAGCGGAAATCTGGAATCTACAATCTGCAAGATCTGTTTTTTTTTTCAGAATTAATATAAAAACGAAGTTAAAAATCTGGAATGTAGAATTTAAATTGTGAAATCTGTAATGTAGGATATAGAATATGAAATCTGGGGTCTGTGCAATCTGCATTCTGTATTTCAATTCAAAAATTGAAAACGCAAAACTACAGTCTGGAATGTAAAATGTAGAATTTGAAATCTGGAATCTAATAGCTAAGTCCTGAAAGCGGAAATCTGGAATCTACAATCTGAAAAATCTGTGTTTTTCAAATAAATATGAAAATGAAGTTAAAAATCTGGAATGTAGAATTTAAATTGTGGAATCTGTACTGTAGGATATAGAATGTGAAATCTGGAATCTGTGCAATCTGCATTCTGTATTTCAATTCAAAAATTGAAAACGCAAAACTACAGTCTGGAATGTAAAATGTAGAATTTGAAATCTGGAATCTAATAGCTAAGTCCTGAAAGCGGAAATCTGGAATCTACAATCTGAAAAATCTTTGTTTTTCAAATAAATATGAAAATGAAGTTAAAAATCTGGAATGTAGAATTTAAATTGTGGAATCTGTACTGTAGGATATAGAATGTGAAATCTGGAATCTGTGCAATCTGCATTCTGTATTTCAATTCAAAAATTGAAAACGCAAAACTACAGTCTGGAATGTAAAATGTAGAATTTGAAATCTGGAATCTAATAGCTAAGTCCTGAAAGCGGAAATCTGGAATCTACAATCTGAAAAATCTGTGTTTTTCAAATAAATATGAAAATGAAGTTAAAAATCTGGAATGTAGAATTTAAATTGTGGAATCTGTACTGTAGGATATAGAATGTGAAATCTGGAATCTGTGCAATCTGCATTCTGTATTTCAATTCAAAAATTGAAAACGCAAAACTACAGTCTGGAATGTAAAATGTAGAATTTGAAATCTGGAATCTAATAGCTAAGTCCTGAAAGCGGAAATCTGGAATCTACAATCTGAAAAATCTGTGTTTTTCAAATAAATATGAAAATGAAGTTAAAAATCTGGAATGTAGAATTTAAATTGTGGAATCTGTACTGTAGGATATAGAATGTGAAATCTGGAATCTGTGCAATCTGCATTCTGTATTTCAATTCAAAAATTGAAAACGCAAAACTACAGTCTGGAATGTGAAATGTAGAATGTGAAATCTAGAATCTAATAGCTAAGGCCTGAAAGCGGAAATCTGGAATCTACAATCTACAAAATCTGTGTTTTTCAAATTAATATGAAAATGAAGTTAAAAATCTGGAATGTAGAATTTAAATTGTGAAATCTGTAATGTAGGATATAGAATGTGAAATCTGGGATCTGTGCATTCTGCATTCTGAATTTTAATTCAAAAATTGATGAAAACGCAAGACTACAGTCTGGAATGTGAAATGTAGAATGTAAAATCTAGAATCTAATAGCTATAAGGCCTGAAAGCGGAAATCTGGAATATACAATCTGCAAAATCTGTTTTTTTCAAATTAATATAAAACTGTAGTTAAGAATCTAGATTGTAGAATTTAGATTGTGAAATCTGGAATGTGGGATATAGAATGTGAAATCTGGAATCTGTGCAATCTGCATTCTGAATTTCAATTCAAACATTGAAAACACAAAACTACAGTCTGGAATGTGAAATGTAGAATTTGAAATCTGGAATATCATAACTGAGGCCTGATGCCGGAAATCTAGAATTTACAATCTGTAATCTGAAATCTGTATTTTGCATAATTACAAAATTGAAATCAAAAATTTGGAATGTTAACATCTAGTCTACGGTCAGAAAAATAAAATCTGGAATATAGAACTTAGAATGTAAAATCAAGAATGTGGAATCTAAAATCTGAAATCTGTACAATCTTTATTCTGAATTTTATTTCAAAATTTGAAAGAGAGAACTACAATTTGGAATGTGAAATCTGAAATCTAATAACTCAGCCTTGAAAGCGGAAATCTAGGATTCACAATTTGCAATCTAAAATCAGTATTTTCAGATATAAAAATTAAATCAAACATTTGGACTGTTACATTCACAACCCACAATAATTTTTAACTTGAAACTTAAAATCCGCTCTATAAATCTGAAAATGGAATTCTGCAATCCGGAAAATAAAATCTGGAATGTGGAATTTAGAATGTAAAATCTGGAATCTGAAATCTCGGATATTAAGTCTAAAATATGTGCAATGTGTATTCTGAATCCCAATTCAAAAGTTGAAAACGCAAAACTATATAATAACTGAGACCTGAAGCCGGAAATCTAGAATTTACAATCTGTAATTTGAAATGTGTATTTTACATATAAAAATGAAATGAAAAATTTGGAATGTTAACATCTAGTCTGCAGTCGGGAAAATAAAATCTGGAATATAGAATTTAGAATGTAAAATCTGGATTTTGGAATTTAGCATGTGAAATCTGAAATCTGTGCAATATTTATTTTTTGTTTCCAATGCTAAATTTTAAAACACAAAACTACCATTTCGAATATGAAATCTGGAATCTAATTGAGGCCTGAAAGCGGAAATCTAGGATTTACAATTTGCAATCTGAAATCTGTTTTTTCAGATATAAAAATTAAATAAAAAATTTGGAATGTTACATAAATCTGATATTAGAATGCGTCAATCCGGAAAATAAAATCTGGAACGTGAAATTTAGAATATCAAATCTGGTATGTGGAATATATCAAATTAAATCCTGGAATCTGTGCAATCTACATTCTGAATTCCAATACAAAGTTTGAAAACGCAAAACTACTGCAATGTGAAATGTAAAATTGAAAACTAATGTGAGATTTATTTTTCAATTATAAAAATGAAATCAAATATCTGGAATATTATATCTACAATCCACAATTTGGAATTTGAAACCTAAAATCTGCGTTCTAAATCTGAAATAGGAATTCTGCAATCCGGAAAATAAAATCTGGAATGTAGTAGAATTTAGAATGTGAAATCTAGAATCTAATAGCTAAGGCCTGAAAGCGGAAATCTGGAATCTACAATCTGCAATTTGAAATCTGTTTTCTGAAGTGAAGAATCTGGAATGTAGAATTTAGATTATGAAATCTGGAATGTGGAATTAAAAATGTGAAATCTGGAATCGGTGCAATCTGCATTCTGAATTTCAATTCAAAAATTGGAAACGCAAAACTACAGTCTGGAATGTGAAATGTAGAATATGAAATCTTGAATATAAAAACTGAGACCTGAAGCCAGGTATCTAGAATTTACAATCTGAAATCAAGAATTTAATTATATTCTACAAAATTCCTGATTAACACTGTAAATTCGACCCCTTTCTGACGTTCACGACTCGCTGCCACAATTCCAAGAGTGTTTAATCGAATCGCTAGCCATGTCCTTATTAACCCCTTTACCATAACATTATACCCAGTTGCTCAAAATAGACTCTAGATCTCGTCCATCAAAACAATACAATTACAACATACTTTTCCAAATTAACTTCGGCACTCTTCACGACGTGCAGTCTAAAAGCCATCACCTCCTGCTCGAAAAGATTATTACGTTTATTTCCGTGCTCACCCTCTGTGACTAATTATCATCTGAAATCTAGATGCCGTTTCTGTCATTACGATCCAGTTTTTCGAACCGGGAAATACTACATCTTCCAGTTTCCACACACGGGGTCGCGGTAATTTTTAATTAGGGATTTCACCGAAGACGTGCTCCATATAATGTCACGCTTTAACATGCGATAGGCAAGAATGCTTCAATGACTCCGTTGCATAATTATTCGGAGGCAGACGGTGGAAAAGCGGACGTGCTTCACTGGGGGGCATCGAGTTCTGTGGTAGCAATGTGTGATTGAAGTAGGGAAATTAGTCCGGTGATTAGTCAGGTGTCGTAACTCCAATTATTAAAGGAGACACTTTCGTTATGGTGAAATTTTGCATTAATTACTATTTCTTTTTTACACGATGTGATGATAAACAAATTTAGTGTTATTTCCAGATCCGAAGATGGCCGCAGCTCCGCCACGTGGCAGGACATGAAGACCAGACTCAAGTCCAGAATTTTTTAGTTTTTTCATTTGAAGATGCGCTCCCCCGAACACCGAAGCACGAAAAGGACGGGTCACACTTTCGAAAATGAAGCATCTTCGCGTTACAGAGCTCCAGGAGCCTTCACCGTACTTCCCCCGGAGGACGAGGTCCCGCCGGAGCCGCCGACGGCCCCGCAACCCTACAGGTACTCACCCCACTAACTTTCTTTTGTCGTTCTAATGTTTTCGTTGCAGACTCACCCCCTCCTCCAGGCGGCACAAGAACATGTCGTTCGCCATCCTGGCGGAGCCGTCCAGTACGCCCGGCTCCCGCAGCCCCTCGCCCACCGGTCGCGTCAGCCCTTTTCGGGGGCGGGGGTTTAACCCCGCCGGGTCGCGACACGCCTCGCCCTCCACCTCGCCGCCGCCGTCGGGTTCCAAGATCCCCCGGCTGTCGAGAAGGGGCAGCGCCGCCGCCTTCGGGGAGAAAGTCACGGAACACTCTTCTCCGGCGAGGAGGAAGTTGAATTCGGAACTGAGTCGGAGTTTGAACGACGTAACCGCGGCGAGGCCGCCCCCGACTCCCCGAAGGGTGGCGGCGTTTCAGAGGCTCTCCCCCATCGCGGGGAGCTCTCCAGAGCCAAGCCAATCGCAGTCTTCCCCCAAAGTTAGTAAGTTAGTTGGGAAACCACCGCCGGGCAAGAACCCCACGTCTCCGACGAGGATCCCCATGAAGAGCAGCTACCGGAATGTGCAACCTAAAGTTAATAGTTTTAGTCGGACTAATAATAAGCCGAAAGTGCCTCCTAAGCCGCAAGTGATCAGTGAGGGGACGACGGAGTCGGACGAGGGTCCGAAGAAGCGGGTGGTGCGGCGAGGCAGCGTCACCGCGCGGACCAACTCCAAGAACACTCTAGTGTCTAGTAACAATAACAAGAACAGTACTAGTAGTAGTAACAAAGGTGTTAAAAACGGGACGAAAAGCTCTAAAGACAATAACGGCAACTCCCTCACCAAAACCGCCGTTACCGAAGACAAGACAAAGTCCCCTCAGAAGAGCAAAGTCACCGAAGCACCGGACCAACCGACCAACAACAACACCCCCACCGCCACCAAGTCCGACAGCTCCCCCAAGCTCTCCGACCTCCTCCAACCCTCCACCACCACCGTGGTCTCCACCACCACCACCACCGTCACCCAACCCCTCAAGATCGAAGCCAAAATCGACACCGACAAGCCCGTGGCCCCCATCGTCGACGGCCGCGTCCTCAGCGCCACCAGCGTCTCGAACGCGATGAACCGCATGAACGACACCGTCATCAACACCCAGACCCTCATGAAGGAGACCGGTCTCACCAAACTCTCCCCCGCCGCCAGCACCATCATCGCCATGTCCAACGAGGAGAAGAAACCGCCCCCGAACCCGGCCCTCGACACGAAGAACGCCACCACCGCGCTGCCCACCGTGGAGGAGGCCCCCAAGAAACCGGCCGCCAACAGCAACCACGTGACGTCCACGGGGATCCTGCCGTCGGCGAGGGTGCTGGAGGAGCACGTGCAGAACAACATGAGCAACATGGCGAAGAGCGCCAACGAGAGGATCATCGAGGCGAGGACGATCGTGCCGGAGCCGATACAGATCACGGTGAGGGAGAAGCCGATGGACGTGGAGGTGCAGAGCGGGAACATCAGGTTCGAGGCGAGCAACGGCTTGGGAGAGAGACCGGGGTGAGTTCTAGTTTTTATTGTTGAATTCGAAATAGCCGTGGGTGCTAAATTTAGACCGTATTGGGGTTAGTGGTCCAGCGGCATAAAGAGTCGAGCGAATTTGTGCGTGCGACTGGACCGTCTGTGTTAGGAGGTGAAAGTTCAAGGGTCAGTGGCGAAATAAATTTCCGGCAGTGTTTAAAACACACTACTAACTGATTATTATGATCCGTGAGTAAAGTGTGTCAGAAAAAAATTAATAGAATCCAAAGAACCAAAGGAAGAATCAACTTTTTGCACGTGTTGCATACAACATTGTTTCTAATAAGATCCTATCAGAATTAACATTTCTAAATTAATATACTTCCATTACTGTCGTCTAAGCTTAATTAAACATTTACAAACAAAACACCATTGACCATTGACCATTGACCATTGACGCCATTGATAAAGATAAGCTGATGAAAAACCCGCTCTATCGCACCAGAGCCATAAAAAATACTTTTGCAGAAGAAAGAATGGAATTAAAAAAATAACGAAGAAATTAAAGGGACTAGTGGGAATTGAGAGAATCGAGAAATCAAAGGAATTAAAGAAGATACTGAAAGATAATATTCAAATGAAGGGACAGAAGAAAAATATTGTGCGTGTCAGCTTCTACGCGCGACTGGAGTTTACTCTTTAAGTGCGATTGTCTTTGAATATACAATACAATAAACGCATCTCTTATAATACCAGAAGCATGTATATACTTTTCTTCATATTTATTTATATTGATTTGATACAATATTATACATAATTCATGTTACATAAAAATATATTACATAAATACATTGTTAGGAAAATTTATTTCCTTCACTTATGATACCATCTTGAACATTAATTTAATCAATGTTATCGTCATTATTAAGTACTTTCACGAAGTGATATTATATTTTTATTCACTTCACTGTGTCTAAATATAAATATCAATATCAATAGATATAAATAAAATAAAGGGGTTGAGAAGTGGAGAAATATACGGAGGAAGCTACGACAATAACAAAGAAGGCCAGCAACCAACAATACATGGGACAGTGTAGAGGATTAATGAAAACATAACTTTCAACGCTCGATTTTACTCCCCATTAATTTGTTGTACCGGGCTTTAAAATCGAGAGAATCAAGAGAGTCAACGAAGATATGAAAAAGGGAATCGAAAGAATTAGAAAATCAAAAGATGTCAATGAGAATTTGGAGAATTGGGGAAATGTAAAAAATGTCAGATTGTAGGAATAAAAAGAGAGTTCAAACAATGGAGACAGCAGAGGAGATCGACAAAACAAAATGATGATATCAATGGAATTGAGGGAATAAAAAACCGAGAGAATTAAGAAAGACTAAAGAACAGACACAAGAAGATCAATAAACAAAAAAACTGTAGAGGATGAAATAATTAATGGAGTTAAAGGAACTGAGAGGAACCAAAGGAATTAAATATTAAATTCAAGAGATGAAAGGAATCAATGGAGTCGAAAAGAATCACAGGAGAATCGAGAGAAGTCAAAGCAATGAAAAAAGAAAATAGAAAGTCGTCAGAGAAAAGGGAAAAACCAATCGAGAGAATTTCAAGAACTGAAGAAGAAGAAATGGGGAGAATTCAAAAAAATTATAGAATCTAGAGAAGCAAGAAAAGAAAATAATAAAAATCAAAGGAGATTCGATACAATTGAGAAAATGAAAATATCAAGTATTATAAAAATAAACTAAAAGGAGGGTTAAAAAAGCGAATCAATGAGGAAAATACATAGAGCTCAAAAACTAATGAATTCGAGAAAAAAATAAAAAAAAAAGAAAATCATGATGAGGAATAGAAAAAAACAAAAAAATAGAGAGAATCAAGGTCGTGGTATGCTCCACAGTTATCCAGGGGTAATTTTTGATGCCCGGCTTTATTAATTATACCGACTCAAAACGCAAACGGTGACGGAGAAAAGAAACAGGGATAGGGGACATTTATATCTTTACTAACACGTTGTCTCTCTCTCTCCGGTTTAACCCTATATAATCATATCCGCTGCCATTATTAAATAGTTTGTCTCTCTCTCTTACTGAACGGCGGCAGTCCCGGGCGTCGGAAAGGACTCGGGACGTCGGCATCGGGAGCGCGCTAACTCACTGGACGTCTGAGTACAAGAACGGTCCCGATAACTTCGTTGCAAAGTAATGAAAGGAAAATCTGAAAATCCAAGCATGAGAAAAGGAAAATAAAATAACAAATTAAAAAAAGTTACAGTCAAGAGAATAAAAACCTATAAAAGCATTTGAAAAATTGATAAAATTGAGAGCATAGAGAAAATCGAAAGAATCAATGGAATCGATAAAATTTAGTATAATTTAATATACCAATGGAATCAGAGAAATTTAGTCAATCAAAGCAATAAAAAAAGCAATATGGAAATAGAAAGGAATGAACTAAAATATTATAGCAAGAGAGAATCAAAACTGAAGAAGAAAATCTTGATATTGAAAAAGGAAAGGAAAGACGATCCTAAAGAGAAGGAGGCTCTCGAAAATAAAATGCAGACGAGGGCTTTAATTGGCTATTTCCGTTACCGGAATAGTTCTGAGACCGATCTGGCGTTTTAAACAAATTCTTGTGGCCAGAACTGTTCCATTTACAATTAAAATATGCAACACTCATAAAACTACAGGGTGGAGAGACGCATTGGCGCCAGACTGGCGACCTGACCAGTACAGACGTCACACGTTCCCTATCTTAATTAATTCGCATTCTAAAAAACCAAAACTACGTATTTGCGCGGAATGGGACCATGCGACCTGTAACACTTGAGATATTGACTAAGACATCAAAAAACAGAGGAACTGAGTATGTAAATCAAAAAAATTGAAGGACTTTCAAAATTGCGAGATTTTACAGAAAATTAAGACAAGTCTGTAGAAGCGATAAAAATCAAAGATCAAAGAAATTTCAGGAATCGCAAACAAACTGAAATTGACAAAATTAAGGACATCCAGAAAATCTGAAAAGCTGGTAGAACCGTAACAGAATCTAGGAATTCTTCGCGATATGGTCTTTGCTAGAAAAAAACATCTACTAGAGCAAAACATGCAAGCGTTTATTTTTAACCATAATTGTCCAGCAAATAACCTGCTAAACGTAGTAGTAGTACGACTCGACCACCACAGACATGTTGATTGTCGCAGCTTTGTTTACCACTTCCAACCACCGGCTGATCGTCCCAAAATACCCATCGAAAGCCCTCGGGCGAAAATATGAAATTTCCGTCCGACCAACCACCGTTTTCAAGGTGGAAATCTGGAATCTACAAACTGCAAAATCTGTTTGTTCAAATTAATATAAAAATGAAGTCAAGAATCTGGAATGTAGAATTTAGATTGTAAAATCTGGAATCTGTGTAATCTGCATTTTAAATTTCAATTCAAAAATTGAAAACCCAAAACTACAGTCTGGAATGTGGAATGTTGAATGTGAAATCAAGAATCTAATAGCTAAAGCCAATACATGGGACAATGTAGAAGATTAGTGAAAACATAACTTTCAACGCTCGATTTTACTCCCCATTAATTTCTTGTACCGGGCTTTAAAATCGAGAGAATCAAGAGAGTCAACGAAGATATCAAAAAGGGAATCGAAAGAATTAGAAAATCAAAAGATGTCAATGAGAATTTGGAGAATTGGGGAAATGTAAAAAATGTCAGATTGTAGGAATAAAAAGAGAGTTCAAACAATGGAGACAGCAGAGAAGATCGACAAAACAAAATGATGATATCAATGGAATTGAGGGAATAAAAACCGAGAGAATTAATAGAGACTAAAGAACAGACACAAGAAGATCAATAAACAAAAAAACTGTAGAGGATGAAATAATTAATGGAGTTAAAGGAACTGAGAGGAACCAAAGGAATTAAATATTAAATTCAAGAGATGAAAGGAATCAATGGAGTCGAAAAGAATCACAAGAGAATCGAGAGAAGTCAAAGCAATGAAAAAAGAAAATAGAAAGTCGTCAGAGAAAAGGGAAAAACCAATCGAGAGAATTTCAAGAACTGAAGAAGAAGAAATGGGGAGAATTCAAAAAAATTATAGAATCTAGAGAAGCAAGAAAAGAAAATAATAAAAATCAAAGGAGACTCGATACAATTGAGAAAATGAAAATATCAAGTAGTATAAAAATAAACTAAAAGGAGGATTAAAAAAGCGAATCAATGAGGAAAATACATAGAACTCAAAAACTAATGAAATCGAGAAAAAAAATCAAAAAAAAGGAAATCATGATAAGGAATAGAAAAAACAAAAAAATAGAGAGAATCAAGGTCGTGGTATGCTCCACAGTTATCCAGCGGTGATTTTTTATACCCGGCTTTATTAATTATACCGACTCAAAACGCAAACGGTGACGGAGAAAAGAAACAGAGATAGGGGACATTTATATCTTTACTAACACGGTGTTTCTCTCTCTCCGGTTTAACCCTATATAATCATATCCGCTGCCATTATTAAATAGTTTGTCTCTCTCTCTTACTGAACGGCGGCAGTTCCGGGCGTCGGAAAGGACTCGGGACGTCGGCATCGGGAGGGCGCTAACTCACTGGACGTCTGAGTACAAGAACGGTCCCGATAACTTCGTTGCAAAGTAATGAAAGGAAAATCTGAAAATCCAAGCATGAGAAAAGGAAAATAAAATAACAAATTAAAAAAAGTTACAGTCAAGAGAATAAAAACCTATAAAAGCATTTGAAAAATTGATAAAATTGAGAGCATAGAGAAAATCGAAAGAATCAATGGAATCGATAAAATTTAGTATAATTTAATATACCAATGGAATCAGAGAAATTTAGTCAATCAAAGCAATAAAAAAAGCAATATGGAAATAGAAAGGAATGAACTAAAATATTATAGCAAGAGAGAATCAAAACTGAAGAAGAAAATCTTGATATTGAAAAAGGAAAGGAAAGACGATCTTAAAGAGAAGGAGGCTCTCGAAACTAAAATGCAGACGAGGGCTTTAATTGGCTATTTCCGTTACCGGAATAGTTCTGAGACCGATCTGGCGTTTTAAACAAATTCTTGTGGCCAGAACTGTTCCCTTTACAATTAAAATATGCAACACTCATAAAACTACAGGGTGGAGAGACGCATTGGCGCCAGGCTGGCGACCTGACCAGTACAGACGTCACACGTTCCCTATCTTAATTAATTCGTATTTTAAAAAACTAAAACTACGTATTTGCGCGGAATGGGACCATGCGACCTGTAACACTTGAGATATTGACAATCGAGAGAATAATAATATAAGACATCAAAAAAAAAACATAGGAACTGAGTATGTAAATCAAAAAAATTGAGGGACTTTCAAAATTGCAAGAATTTACAGAAAATTAAGACAAGTCTGTAGAAGCGATAAAAATCAAAGATCTAAGAAATTTCAGGAATCGCAAACAAACTGAAATTGCCAAAATCAAGGACATCCAGAAAATCTGAAAAGCTGGTAGAACCGTAACAGAATCTAGGAATTCTTCGCGATATGGTCTTTGCTAGAAAAAAACATCTACTAGAGCAAAACATGCAAGCGTTTATTTTTAACCATAATTGTCCAGCAAATGACTTGCTAAACGTAGCAGCAGTACGACTCGACCACCACAGACATGTTGATCGTCGCAGCTTTGTTTACCACTTCCAACCACCGGCTGATCGTCCCAAAATACCCATCGGAGCCCTCGGGCGAAAATATGAAATCTCCGTCCGACCAACCGCCGTTTTCAAGGTGGGTCACGTGACCGGCCGGCGATCGCCGCGATACTGCGAAGGAACACGCGACTTCACAGGGGTGAACAAATCCCGAGCCTCTCTTCAAGAACAAATTTCATAAAACTCAGATTCGCATCTATCTCGATTGTTATCTGGAACGAATTTATACGCGGCCCGAAGGTTACAGGTGTCGACGGAGTATACGGGGTGATTAAAGAAGTGTAGTAGATATTTAAAGCTCAAATTATATGGCCCTTATTAAAGGCAGTTTTGATAGTAGCGATGCACTCAAAACATTTTGATAGTCGCTGAATGTATTTTGGGAAAAAAAACTTATTAAGACTATTGTAAACAAACCCTTTCCGACTGCCAACGTACCGTTTATAAAATTGATGCATACCCCACTATTTCTTTTTTGTTTTTGAAACATTTGCATAAAACGTAACCACCTCTTTTTGTTTACTAATAATAATGACTTGTGAACCAGACTATAAATTAATAAATACTATACCTCGCGAATCAGCCTGTATTTACCTCCAACCCTTCGTATCGAAATCGCAACAGAGAATGTCACCTTTCGGCGTGTTCGTCTATGAATAATTCATCGCCGAAGGGTTTACTTAATGTAAATGGAACGATCGTTAGGTTTTTACAAAGCGGCCTATGCGGAAGTCCGTCTTCTTTGTTTTTGATAAAAACACGTCGCGTCAAACCATTTTGGCGAAGGGGTGTCCAAAGGCTGTCGCTATCGATCGCCGGCGAATTAAAATAACGATGCACTGTGCAAGCGAAGGTTAGATTTAAGGCTGCTTAAAAATTGGACAGGAGTGGCGAACAGTCGTAAAAACAGACGTAACAGAATATAAATTACGGCCGAGCCGTAAATCATCTAACACACCTGTAAACCCCGAACCGTATTCTGTGCCAACTCTTTCAGAGATGAATTAACGAGCCCTCTTGCGGTATTTTTAAACCGCATCGTTACACAACATAATCCAAACAAATGGGCTCCTTTCTTCTCGGGAATTTCGTAATGGAAACAAACTGCATTTACAAATTGCCTTCGGTTCCCCCAGTTTTGCCCAGAAACTGACTATAATGTGAAACACAATTATAACGACCAATTCATTCACGACACAGAGTGACACGTATGCAGGGCGACACAGCGTTGCTGTCATACGTCTGATGGCACGGAAATTGTGACAACCCCAGTAGCCAAGTTTATTAAGAAAATATTTAATCCTTTGCTTTTTTTAATAAATTGTTTCACTTATAGTTTTTGTGTTATTGCCAAAAAACTAAACCCCTTATATTTTTTTTAGTTTTTTGTTAATAACAATTGTAATTTTAAATTTCGGAACAAACAAAAAAAAGCGTCTTTCTCAGAATAAAATCCCGAATCGAATGAGCTATCGCTCATATTTTTTGGATCCTTGTAACTATTTTTCGCAGGTTTTTAACTTCTTGACTAGACTACAATATGTATAAGAGATCGAGGAAAATATGTAGTTATTTATGCAACAAGTGTAGAAAGGGACTATTTATTGTACGCCACGTCAAAATCGTCCTACGAGACCAAGGACAAATTGGGAAACACGTTAAGAGTGGCATACCACTTTTTACAGGTGTTGCATACAAAAATTCTCCAAGATCACACTTCGACTCACTTTTCCGAATACTGGAAAAGAAAAACTGCTAAAAACGTCTTTATTTAATAATATAAATGTATTTTAGGAAATGTCAGTTCTGGGAATATCGTAGAAAAAATGTTGAATGCAACACGCATAAAATAAATATTAAGTAATTAATTAATTAATAAAAAAAATTCACGTAATTTTTACACCTACTGCATAAACAATTATTTAAGTATTTAGAAAATCTCCATCAAGGAGGCCGTGAAAAGATTCAAGGAATAGTGGAAAATAAAGAAATAAAAGTTGTAAAAGGAATCAAATGAATGGATTAAAGGAAAATTGAGAATGAGGGAATTAAGGACATCAAAAGAATTGATGGATCAAAAGCCATTTTGAGAGATTATTGGTTCTGTGCAAGCTGCCTTGGTTATCATAACAAGAGGTTTGTGTTTTATCAAATAGGCGTACATGACAATATTTAAACAAACTCAGCAAGGAGCAAAGTCCCTGGTAGGAATCCACAAGCAAGTTTTACAGAGGCGGCCATAAAATATAAAGCGACGGCGGCTACGCTTATGACCTGACGCCACCCAGAACACATGGTACAATTAGAATGATTTACCTGAGATGTATTATTATTATTATTTTATTATTTTGATTCTTCTTTGGTATCTTTGCTTTCTTTGGTTCTTTCTATTTCTTTGACTCCTTTTGATAGAAGACAATAGGTATGAATTTTAAGGCTTATAATTTATAAACTAATGCAGCCTTCTGGATGTAAGGATTATAATATCTGTTAAGATTTTTGTTTTTTTATGCTTTAATTTTCATATTTTTTAAAATATTTCTCGATACAACAAGTGCTTGTTAATATCACGCGAAGTGAGCACGACGACCGAGTTGGACAGCACGTCAGGTGCCACTTTTACAAGTGTTGCACACAACATTTTTTCTACAATCCGCCCATAACTCATTCTTCTGGAAAATATCAATATTTAAGGATTACAATATCTATTGAGATTTTTAATTGTTTCATTTTCATATTATTTAAAATATTTTTCGATCGTTTAGTAGTTGTATATACAACAAGAGTAAAAAGTGCTTGTTAATATCACGCGAAGTGAAAATTTAACGAGCACGAAGACCGGTGCCACTTTTACAAGTGTTGCACACAACATTTTTTCTAAAATCCTCCCATAACTCATTTTTCTGGAAAATATCAATATTTAAGGATTACAATATCTATTGAGATTTTTAATTGTTTCATTTTCATATTATTTAAAATATTTTTCGATCGTTTACTAGTTGTATATACAACAAGAGTAAAAAGTGCTTGTTAATATCACGCGAAGTGAAAATTTCACGAGCACGAAGACCGAGTTGGACAGCACGTCAGGTGCCACTTTTACAAGTGTTGCACACAACATTTTTTCTACAATCCTCCCATAACTCATTTTTCTGGAAAATATCAATATTTAAGGATTACAATATCTATTGAGATTTTTAATTGTTTCATTTTCATATTATTTAAAATATTTTTCGATCGTTTACTAGTTGTATATACAACAAGAGTAAAAAGTGCTTGTTAATATCACGCGAAGTGAAAATTTCACGAGCACGAAGACCGAGTTGGACAGCACGTCAAGTGCCACTTTTACAAGTGTTGCACACAACATTTTTTCTACAATCCGCCCATAACTCATTTTTCTGGAAAATATCAATATTTAAGGATTACAATATCTACTAATTTAAAATATTTCTCGATGGTTTAGTAGTTGTTCGTACAACAAGCGTAAAAAGTCCTTGTTAATATGACGCGATGTGAACATTTCACGAGCACGAAGACCGAGTTGGACAGTACGTCAGGTGTCACTTTTACAAGTGTTGCACACAACATTTTTTTCTACAATCCGCCTATAACTCATTTTTCTGGAAAATATCAATATTAAAGGATTACAATGTTTATTAGGATTTTTAATTGTTTTTTATACTTTCATTTTCATATTATTTAAAATATTGTGGAACGTCTGTATTGCACTAGAGCAGAACAATAAAAAGAGATTTTTCAGTCAATAGAGGATTTCGTTATTGCATTTTTTTAATATTCCCATTAGTATTTATTACATTTCTAATTTCGAATGCAGCTCAGTAAAAATAATATAAATTAATTTTCAGAAAAGTCAGTCGTGGGAGCATCCTAGAAAAGATGTTGTATGCAACACGTATCTAATAAATATATTAAGTTAATAATTAAAAAAATTAATATTTTTACGTTACTGTTTACACCTACTGCATAAATAACTATTAAAGCATTGAGAAATGGAATTAAAAGTCTTTTTGTGTTCGTTTTGTGAAGTGGAGAAAGTGGTATATAAATAAATATATAAATATTACAGCGTATGTATGTTATTGATAATATTGTCTTCAATTGAAAGTATCAAAGGGATAGTAGGAATTAAAGACACAACAGTTCTAAAAAGAAATAAATTATATCAACGGAATCAAGAGAGAATCGATAAGAGAAAAATAAAAGAATTAATTGATTTAAGATTTAAGAATTAAGATCGATAATATCAAGAAGATATAAGATAAGCATGAAGTGAAGCAATAAAGAAAATTAAAAGAGTCAAAGAATAATCGACAATTAAGAGAACAAAAATATCAGGGGCAAACGGACGTGAAAGAGCAGAAAGAAGGAAAAAAATTCAGAGAATTGAAAGATTGAAGAGCAAAGAATACTGCGACAATAGGTTGGTGGTAACTAAATACGAAGAAGTGATTAGCAGTAAGAAACTGCTACGACAATAATAAACGCCGGCAACCAACAATACATGGGACAGTGTAGAGGGTTAATGGAAACATAACGCTTTTTGTTAACGCGTGAACTTTTAACGCTCGATTTTACACCCAATTAATTTGTCATACCGGGCTTTAAAAAAACTGTAAAGCGTGACAGAAAAATTGTACCTCGAGGCCGAAGCCTGAGTTGGACGACACTACCATACCGATTTTTAATAAATGTTGCATACAACATTTTTTCGACGAACACGCCAGATCTCAATTTTAAGCTGCATACTGACAAAAAGAAGCTGTTAATTTTTTGCTCTAGTAAAAGATGAAGTACTTTTAAAATGGTGCAAATAAGTACAAGTTTTTGCCCGTTCGTGGAAGAGCTAATTGATCAATAAGGTCACAATAACAATAATATGCAAATAATAAAAATAATACTCAAATACCAAACCCATAAAAAATAATTTCTGCACAGTGGCGGGAAATCAAAATTGGTGGATGCGCCGGGAGAATCTTTATAGTACCAGTCTATACCGGATGTTGCCATTTCAAGGACTCGAAAAAAATCCTTTACACAACAACAAAGAAATCTCTGCCTCCTCCGCCACTGTCCACTCCAGACACGCCATTTTCCACTCGTTGGTCATTCCAGACGCCCAGATCACGCGAGCCAACAATAACAAGAAAACCTCCTTCTCCTCCCCCCTCGCCGGCCGCCCAGCACCGCGAGACTTGCGGTGATTCATGTCAGGGTTAAAAATTCTTTTTCTCGCCACACTTACGCTCACTTCAGCCCTCCGCCATCAAAGCGAAATTTTGATTAATGATCCCCATCGATTTCTCGTAAAGTCTGCAGTCCGACAGGACGATCTAATTAGGACGGCAGCCTTGAAAGTTGCCGAATTAAAGTCGAAATTGACTCGTTGTGTCGCGATAATTGCGTCGCAGCGTTGTCAATATGAAGACGGTTATCAGTGCGATCAATTTTAAACCTTCGTGTGACCGGGCTAATCAATCTGACGATAAAAATAATTTGGATGGTGACGTCACCGTTCGGTTGGTTTTTATCTTTGCATTTCCATATCGAATCGGTCCGTTTTAAAATAGTTGGAGAGATGGCGCTGACACGGCCGGGGAAGTCCCCAAACCTTTCAAATCCCCAACAAGAACCGGCATTGATCCCTTCCGTGACTCGAACTATAAAAACCAATTACGCCGCCACTGGTCAAGGGTTGGCCTCAGTCCAGCACCATAATGTAAGACGTTTGCGGCCGCATTGAAGTCGTCGACGCGTTGGCACTCGCTCCACATAAAGCACTCGATTTTCTTTTGTGACCGAAAAAAGTGAAAGGAAATATCTCCGGTGATGACGACGGTGCTCTAGAGTGTTAGATCGGTTTTGCGAATTGGCGGACAGATATTGTTGATAAATGTTGTGGAAGAAGGAAGAGTTAGCCAAGATGACGTATATTTACGTTATGCCCTTGCATGAAGAGTACAACGGATATGGGGTCCTGGAAAACGGAGGGTATGTTGGATGGCTTTTGGGCGATAGGATCACGTGCGTGTTTGGTGTGGGTATGTGCGGAAGGATCGATATGGGTTCCGGGAACAATACCTAAACCTCAATGTAAGGTGAAAAGCAAGGTCTGAAAAAATGTTGTATGCAACACGTGTAAAAAGTGATATCGCACTTGACATGTCGTTCAACTCGAACTTCGGCCTCGTAAGACAATTTGTGACTATTTGATTTTGCTACATTTTCTCTTATAAAGAGGATTTGAAGCCACCTAAGATGACTTTAAATTATGTATAATGTACACAAGTGGTGCTTATGCAATACAAATACATACATTCACAAATATCCATCGCAATTGTATATCCACCGCGACGGTATTTTGGGTTGCATAATGTCGCTCTCTTTTATTACGTACTCATATTACATCCATGTGTACTTAAATTTGAAGCGGCAAGCTAATAATTAAGGTTTCCCCTTCTTCTCTTTTAAAATGTACATAAGAATTTTATTATTCAAAATTGTAATAATTATTAAGTTTTAGATTTGAGAATTCAAGTTTTAAATACCAAATTGCGGGTGTGGGCTGTCACACTCCAGATTTGAGATTTGAGAATATAGATTCTAAATTTCCGGCTTCAGATAGTCGATTTAGATTCGAGAATACAAATGTCCTATTGCATGTTCTAGAGTTCACATTCCAAATTCCACATTCCAGATTTTCCAGGTGTTAGATTTCATATTCAGAATGTAGATTTCAAGTTTCAATTTCAAAATTGTGAGTTGTAGATGTCACATTCCAGATTTCAAAACACAGATTTCGGATTTCACATGCTAAATTTCACGTTTCAGATTCCATATTCCAGATTTCACATTCAAAATTTTACATACAAAATTTTACATTCCAGATTTCACATTCCATTTTACTAATTTCTAATTTCAATTTTGGATCAGAATTCTGATTAAAAATTTTAGATTTCTGGCTTTATTAGATTCCAAATTTCACATTCCAGATGTAAAGTTACAGATTAGAAATTGCGATTTGTGGATTTCACATTCTAGATTTCAGAAAACAGATTTAGGATTTCACATGCTGAATTTCACGTTTCAGACTTCATATTCCAGATTTCACATTCAAAATTTTACATTCCAGATTTCACATTCCATTTTACTAATTTCTAATTTCAATTTGGGAACAGAGTTCGGATTACAAATTTTAGATTTCTGGATTTTTTAGATTCCAAATTTCACATTCCAGATTTAAAGTCACAGATTAGAGATTGCGATTTGTGGATTTCACATTCCAGAATTCAGAACACAGATTTCGGATTTCACATGCTGAATTTCACGTTTCAGATTCCATATTCCTGATTTATCATTCAAAATTTTACATTCCAGATTTCAGATTCCATTTTACTAATTTCTAATTTCAATATGGGAACAGAGTTCGGATTACAAATTCTAGATTTCTGGCTTTATGAGATTCCAAATTTCACATTCCAGACTTAAAGTCACAGATTAGAAATTGCGATTTGTGGATTTCACAATCCAGATGTCAGAACAGCGATTTCGGATTTCACATGCTGAATTTCACGTTTCAGATTCCATATTCCTGATTTAACATTCCAGACTTCATATTCCTGATTTAACATTCCAGATTTCCCATTCCATTTTACTAATTTCTAATTTCAATTTTGGAACAGAATTCGGATTACAAATTCTAGATTTCTGGCTTTATTAGATTCCAAATTTCACATTCCAGATTTCAGAACACAGATTTCGGATTTCACATGCAATTTCACGTTTCAGATTCCATATTCCAAATTTAACATTCAAAATTTTACATTCCAGATTTCACATTCGATTTTACTAATTTCTAATTTAAATTTTGCAACAGAATTCGGATTACAAATTCTAGATTTCTGGCTTTATGAGATTCGAAATTTCACATTCCAGATTTAAAGTCACAGATTAGAAATTGCAATTTGTGGATGTCACATTCCAGATTTCAGAACACAGATTTCGGATTTCACATGCTGAATTTCAGGTTTCAGATTCCATATTTCTGATTTAAGATTCCGGATTTCACATTCAAAATTTTACATTCTAAATTTCACATTCCATTTTACTAATTTCTAATTTCAATTTTTGAACAGAATTCGGATTACAAATTCTATATTTCTGGCTCTATTAGATTCCAAATTTAACATTCCAGATTTTAAAGTCACAGTTAAGAAATTGCGATTTGTGGATTTCACATTCCAGATTTCAGAACACAGATTTCGGATTTCACATGCTGAATTTCACGTTTCAGATTCCATATTCCTGATTTAACATTCCAGACTTCATATTCCAGATTTAACATTCCAGATTTCACATTCCATTTTACTAATTTCTAATTTAAATTTTGGAACAGAATTCGGATTACAAATTCTAGATTTCTGGCTTTATTAGATTCCAAATTTCACATTCCAGATTTTAAAGTCACAGATTAGAAATTGCGATATGTGGATTACACATTCCAAAATTCAGAACACAGATTTCGGATTTCACATGCTGAATTTCACGTTTCAGATCCCATATTCCTGATTTAACATTCCAGACTTCATATTCCTGATTTAACATTCCAGATTTCACATTCAAAATTTTACATTCCAGATTTCACATTCCATTTTACTTATTTCTAATTTCAATTTGGGAACAGAGTTCGGATTACAAATTCTATATTTCTAGATTTATTAGATTCCAAATATCACATTCCAGATTAGAAATTGCGATTTATGGATTTCACATTCTAGATTTCAGAACACAGATTGCGGATTTCACCTGCTAAATTTCATGTTTCAGATTCGATATTCCAGATTTAACATTCCAGATTTCACATTCAAAATTTTACATTCCATTTTACTAATTTCTAATTTTAATTTTGGAACAGAATTCGGATTACAAATTCTAGATTTCTGGCTTTATTAGATTCCAAATCTCACATTCCAGATTTAAAGTCACAGATTAGAAATTGTGATTTGTGAATGTCACATTCCAGATTGCAGAACACGGATTTCGGCTTTCACATGCTAAATTTCACTTTTCAGATTCCATATTCCTGATTTACCATTCCAAATTTCACATTCTACATTCCGGATTACACATTCCATTTTACTAATTTCTAATTTCAATTTTGGAACAGAATTCGGATTGATAATTCTAGATTTCTGGCTTTATTAGATTCCAAATTTCACATTCCAGATTTAAAGTCACAGATTAGAAATTGCGATTTGTATATTTCACATTCCAGATTTCAGAACACATATTTCGGATTTCACATGCTCAATTTTATGTTTCAGATTCCATATTCCAGATTTCACATTCAAAATTTTACATTCCAGATTTCACATTCGATTTTACTAATTTCTAATTTCAATTTTGGAACAGAATTCAGATTACAAATTCCTTTATTAGTTTCCAAATTTCACATTCCAGATTTAAAGTCACATATAAGAAATTGCGATCTATGGATGTCACATTCCAGATTTCAGAACACAGATTTCGGATTTCACATGCAATTTCACGTTTCAGATTCCATATTCCAAATTTAACATTCAAAATTTTACATTCCAGATTTCACATTCGATTTTACTAATTTCTAATTTCAATTTGGGAACAGAATTTGGATTACAAATTCTAGATATCTGGCTTTATTAGATTCCAAATTTCACATTCCAGATTTAAAGTCACAGATTAGAAATTGCCATTTGTGGATGTCACATTCTAGATTTCAGAACACAGATTTCGGCTTTCACATGCTAAATTTCACGTTTCAGATTTCATATTCCTGATTTAACATTCCGGACTTCACATTCAAAATTTTACATTTCAGATTTTACATTACATTTTACTAATTTCTAATTTCAATTTTGGAACAGAATTCGGGTTACAAATTTTAGATTTCTGATTTTGTTAGATTCCAAATTTCACATTCCAGATTTCAGAACACAAATTTCGCATTTCACATGCTAAATTTCACGTTTCAGATTCCATATTCCTGATTTAACATTCCAGATTTCACATTCAAAATTTTACATTCCATTTTACTAATTTCTAATTTCAATTTTGGAACAGAATTCGGATTACAAATTCAAGATTTCTGGCTTTATTAGATTCCAAATATCACATTCCAGATTAGAAATTGCGATTTATGGATTTCACATTCTAGATTTCAGAACACAGATTGCGGATTTCACCTGCTAAATTTCATGTTTCAGATTCGATATTCCAGATTTAACATTCCAGATTTCACATTCAATATTTTACATTCCAGATTTCACATTCCATTTTACTAATTTCTAATTTCAATTTTGGAACAGAATTCGGATTAATAATTCTAGATTTCTGGCTTTATTAGATTCCAAATTTCACATTCCAGATTTAAAGTCACAGATTAGAAATATACAATTTGTGGATTTCACATTCCAGATTTCAGAACACACATTTCGGATTTCACATGCTAAATTTCACGTTTCAGATTCCATATTCCTGATTTAACATTCCGGATTTCACATTCAAAATTTTACATTCCAGATTTCACATTCCGTTTTACTAATTTATAATTTCAATTTTGAAACAGAATTCGGATTACAAATTCTAGATTTCTGGCTTTATTAGATTCCAAATTTCACATTCCAGATTTAAAGTCACAGATTAGAAATTGTGATTTGTGAATGTCACATTCCAGATTGCAGAACACGGATTTCGGCTTTCACATGCTAAATTTCACTTTTCAGATTCCATATTCCTGATTTATCATTCCAGATTTCACATTCTGCATTCCGGATTACACATTCCATTTTACTAATTTCTAATTTCAATTTTGGAAAAGAATTCGATTAATAATTCTAGATTTCTGGCTTTATTAGATTCCAAATTTCACATTCCAGATTTAAAGTCACAGATTAGAAATTGCGATTTGTATATTTCACATTCCAGATTTCAGAACACATATTTCGGATTTCACATGCTCAATTTCATGTTTCAGATTCCATATTCCAGATTTCACATTCAAAATTTTACATTCCAGATTTCACATTCCATTTTACTAATTTCTAATTTCAATTTTGGAACAGAATTCGGATTACAAATTCCTTTAATAGTTTCCAAATTTCACATTCCAGATTTAAAGTCACAGATTAGAAATTGCGATTTGTGGATGTCACATTCCAGATTTCGGATTTCACATGCTGAATTTCACGTTTCAGATTCCATATTTCTGATTTAAGATTCCGGATTTCACATTCAAAATTTTACATTCCAGATTTCACATTCCATTTTACTAATTTCTAATTTCAATTTTTGAACAGAATTCGGATTACAAATTCTAGATTTATGGCTTTATTAGATTCCAAATTTCACATTCCAGATTTAAAGTCACAGATTAGAAATTGCGATTTGTGGATTGCACATTCCAGATTTCAGAACACAGATTTCGGATTTGAAATGCTAAATTTCACGTTTCAGATTCCATATTCCTGATTTAACATTCCAGATTTCACATTCCACATTTTATATTCCAGATTTCACATTCCATTCTACTAATTTCTAATTTTAATTTTGGAACAGAATTCGGATTACAAATTCTAGATTTTTAGCTTTATTAGATTCCAAATTTCACATTCCAGATTTAAAGTCACAGATTAGAAATTGCGATTTGTGGATTTCACTTTCCAGATTTCAGAACACAGATTTCGGATTTCACATGCTGAATTACACGTTTCAGATTCCATATTCCTGATTTAACATTCCGGATTTCACATTCCAGATTTCACATTCCATTTTACTAATTTCTAATTTCAATTTTGAAACAGAATTCGGATTACAAATTCTAGATTTCTGGCTTTATTAGATTCCAAATTTCACATTCCAGATTAAAAGTCACAGATTAGAAATTGTGATTTGTGAATGTCACATTCCAGATTGCAGAACACGGATTTCGGCTTTCACATGCTAAATTTCACTTTTCAGATTCCATATTCCTGATTTAACATTCCGGATTTCACATTCCACATTTTATATTCCAGATTTCACATTCCATTCTACTAATTTCTAATTTCAATTTTGAAACAGAATTCGGATTACAAATTCTAGATTTCTGGCTTTATTAGATTCCAAATTTCACATTCCATGTTTAAAGTCACAGATTAGAAATTGCGATTTGTGGATTTCACATTCCAGATTTCAGAACACAGATTTCGGATTTCACATGCTCAATTTCATGTTTCAGATTCCATATTCCAGATTTGACATTCAAAATTTTACATTCCAGATTTCACATTCCATTTTACTAATTTCTAATTTCAATTTTGAAACAGAATTCGGATTACAAATTCTAGATTTCTGGCTTTATTAGATTCCAAATTTCACATTCCAGATTAAAAGTGACAGATTAGAAATTGTGATTTGTGAATGTCACATTCCAGATTGCAGAACACGGATTTCGGCTTTCACATGCTAAATTTCACTTTTCAGATTCCATATTCCTGATTTAACATTCCGGATTTCACATTCAAAATTTTACATTCCAGATTTCACATTCCATTTTACTAATTTCTAATTTCAATTTTGGAACAGAATTCGGATTGCAAATTCTAGATTTCTGGATTTACGTATTAGATTCCAAATTTCAAGTCACAGCTTAGAAATTGAGATTTGTGGATTTCACATTCCAGATTCTAGATTTTATGCTTTAGGCTTCAGATATTGGATTCTAGATTTCACATTCCAGATTTCATATCCTAGATCGCAAATTCTCAATTTGGGGTTCTAGATTTCATATTCAGAATGTAGATTTTAGATTTCAAGTGGGTGTAGATGTCACATTCCAGATTTCAGATTCCACATACCAGATTGCATATCTCCGATTTGGTGTTTTAGATTCTAGATCCAGAATGCGTATTTCTAAATTACGAATTGAGAATGCACATTCCCGATGTCACATTTTCGTATTTAAACTTTAGAATGCAGATTTTAGATTTTATGCTTTAGGCTTCAGATATTAGATTCTAGAATTCACATTCCAGATTTCACATCCTAGATCGCAGATTTCCAATTCGAAGTTCTAGATTTCATATTCAGAATGTAGACTTCAGGTTTCAAGTGGGTGTAGATGTCACATTCCAGATTTCAGATTCCACCTACCAGATTGCATATTTCCGATTTGGTGTTTTAGATTCTAGATGCAGAATGCGTATTTCTGAATTACGAGTTGAGGATGCACATTCCCGATGTCGCATTTTCGTATTTAAACTTTAGAATGCAGATTTTAGATTTGATGCTTTAGGCTTCAGATATTAGATTCTAGATTTCACATTCCAGATTTCCAATTTGAAGTTCTAGATTTCATATTCCGAATATAGATTTCAGGTTTCAAGTGAGTGTAGATGTCACATTCCATTCCATTCAGGTTTCCGATTGGGTGTTGTGGATACCACATTCTAGATTGTGGATTTTCCATTTGAAATTTAGATTTCATAATATTAGCAGATTTTAGATTTCACGATTTAGGCTTCACATAGTAGATTCTAAATTCCACATTCCAGATTTCCAGATATCACATTCCAGTTTTCCAATTTTGGGTTTTAGATTCAGAATGCTGATTTGGGGTTTCCGATTCGAAAGTATTAACATCGAATTTTACAGTGAAAATAAAGGAACAAGACTTCTTGCTCAATTTACTAAATCTCACTCAAAATATGTGCAAACCCCATGCCAATCTAATATCACACTGATTACAGCCTCCCGCCGCCCCACCAACCCTCCAACGACGCCCCGCCGGAGCCCCAAGAGCCGCCCGGAGGCAACGTCTGCACGCGATTCCTCGCGACGTGCAAGAAGAAAATGTCGTGCAAACGCGACAAGAACCAACCCGAAAACAAAGAAGAAGGCCCGAAAACGACCGAAGACACAGAGAAGACCGGTTGCTTCAACTGCCGGAAGAAGCCCAAACCCGCGGTGACCATCAGCGTGGAGCAGGATCCTAGCGAGGAGCCCAAGAAGAAATTCTGGGACAGACTGAAGTGTTGCGGGAAGAATAAAATTGGGGACACCGGTGGGTGTTTCGCCGGGGGGCGAAGGAAAGGAAGTTGGGTGGACGACAGGAGGGACAGTATTCTCAGTGGGCCGCCGCCTCCTGTTCGGTAAGTTGATTTGGTGTTTCGTGGTTGGGGGAGTAATGATTGCGTTGTAGGTCTGGATGTTCGAGGGCGTGTTGTGGCTTCTTGAGGAGGATGTTCTGTTTGGATAAGTGCAGGAGGAAGTCCAAGATTGAGATGGTGGAGGACAGCAGGAGGGCGTCGATGATGAGCAAGAAGAAGAGTTTGACTCCGTC
Organism: Diaperis boleti; assembly: GCA_963583935.1. Classification (NCBI taxonomy): domain Eukaryota; kingdom Metazoa; phylum Arthropoda; class Insecta; order Coleoptera; family Tenebrionidae; genus Diaperis; species Diaperis boleti. Next base: position 80,294,917 of record OY757244.1, on the reverse strand, counting down.
GGTTCCTGTTGAGGTACTTGCCCCTTTTGAATATAAACCATACAAAGAAATGTATTTTTTTTCTTAAGGATGTCAAACCCAAGATCGACGAAAGCTTGGTCGAGCACTCCTCCCAGATGAAGGCAGCGATTCCAGTTCTTCCAGTCTACTTGGCCTACTTCTGTCTGGTGATGAACTGCATACTTCCAGGGACTGGTAACTACTCCAGAAAATACGGGAATAACCCTACGACATTTTTTTCTCCAGGAACGGTCTTCAGCGGAATGTTCTGCCTCTGCATCGGCAAAGCCAGGTTCTCCCAGAAAGACAGCGTCCGCTCCAGAATCGGCGCCTTCATCATAAACCTGGTGATCGGTTTCGGCCAGTTCTTCACGATCCTGTTCTGCCTGGTGGGCTGGGGATGGTCGATCTGGTGGGGCGTCATCATGCTAAAGCTTGCCAGTAAGGCGCACCGCTCACGAATTAACGAGTCTAAAAAATCTTTTCAGAAAAACACAAAAAACTCAAAGCCTTGGAGGACCACCAGCGCGCACTAGAAGGGTCCAGACCGGCGCCGGCGGCCAACCAGAACCACGCCTCCAGGGACCCGGAGAGGGGCTCCTGAGCTGTCCGACATATCGCTTCTTCTGGAAGATTTTTCCTACAATATTTTGTACAAGCTTCTCGCACCAATTACAACCGTTTCGGAGAGCACACGTTAGAAGGGGGAGGCCCCCGTACTACAATAGCTGGAACCAAATTCTGATTCAGATTATAGCCATTTTTGCTGGTCGAAAATGTTTTTGTAACAAATGTAGATATAGAGAGGAAATTATGCAACTACAATGGAAATCAACACTATTTTTTGTAAAGAGTAACCTGTAGAAATGTACCATACATTTTATAGTGCAAGGTGACGGTTGTTACTTATATTACGAGAAGTGTACAGGTTTTTGGAGGTATTTAAACGCTCCGTCTCTCAACGGTGCAATAACTACGGAAGATGCAGTTACAAATTACAGACATATTTTTCTAATTACGATAGGTCCTGTCGGTGTGTTTAAATGCTTCGTGTACACTTTTTAATAAAGATTTATTGTAAACGAAGGCGATGCTTTATTACGGAAGTTATTACAGAAGTTGTGGAACTTTCAATTTTAAGTTTCACAGATTCGCTGCTTCACACCTTCGTTGATATTGAGCTTCACAGCTCAGTTTCACGACTTAGTTTATCGTCAGTAGGAATTAAATTCACAAATTTCTTAAATTTATCTGGTTCCTCATGTTCCCAGGCTTTCTAACATCTCAGGTTTTTTATGTTTTCAGATTTCTCAAATTCTCAGTTTCTAAGCTTCCCAAGTTGTCTAATATCACAAGTTTTCCGAGGTTCTTCAAATTCTCAGGTTCCTCAATATTTCAGATTTCTCAAATTTTTAGGTTCTTCAATTTTTCAAATTCTTTAGTTTTTCAAACTTCTCAAATTCTGAGGTCCTTTGGTTCCTCATGGTCCCAGGCTCTCCAATGTCTCAGGTTTTTAAAGATTTCAGGTTCTTCAAGTTTACGTGTTTCTCAATTTCTCAGATTTTTCAAATTCTGAGGTTTCGTAGTTAATCGTGTTCTCAGTCTCTCTAATATCTCAAGTTTCTCGAATTCTCATGTTTCTCAAGGTTTTAGATTCCTCAGTTCCTTAGATTCACAGGATCCTCAAGTTATCAGGTTCCTCAGTTTTCTAAACTTCTCAAATTCTTGTGTTCTTAAGTTCCTCATGATCCCAGGCTCTCCAATATCTCAGGTTTTCTTAGATTTCAGGTTCTACAAATTCTCAGGTTCCTCAAATTTTGGGGTTTCTCAGTTTCTCAAATTCTCGGGTTCTCATACGTTCTTTATTTTCCCAGGCTCCCTAATATCTCAGTTTTCAAGTTTTCAGTTTTTTCAGATTCTCAGGGTCCTCAAATTCTCATGTTCCCAGGCTCTTTAATATCTCAGGTTGTCCAGTTACAGGTTCTTCAAATTCTCAGGTTCCTCAGTTTTCTAAATTTCTCAAATTCTTGGGTTCTTAGGTTCCTCATGATCCCAGGGTCTCTAATGTCTCAGGTTTTCCAAGATTTCAGTTTTTCAAACTTTCAAGTTCATCAGTTTCAAAGAATTCTCAAATTCTCAGGTCCTTAGGTTCCTTATGTTCTCAGCCTCTCTAATACTTCAGGTTCCTCAAATTTTCCTGTTTCTCAATTTCTCAGATTTCTCAAACTCTGAGGTTTCGTAGTTAATCGTGTTCTCAGTCTCTATAATATCCCAGGTTTCCAAAAATTTCAGGTTTTTCGAATTCTCGGGTTCCTCCGTTTTCCATGTTTCTCAAATTCTCAGGTTCTCATAGGTTCTTAATTTTCCAGGCTCTAATCCCTCAGTTTTCAAGTGTTCAGTTTTTTTAAATTTTCAGGTTCCTCAGTTTCAAAGTATTCTCAGGTTCTTAGGTTCCTTATGTTTCCAGTCTCACCAATACCTCAGGCTGTTCAAATTCTCAGGTTCCTCAGTTTCTTAGGTTCACAGGTTCCTCAGGTATCAGGTTTCTTAATTTCGCAGATTTCTGAAATTTTCAGGTTGTTAGCTTCCTCATGACTCAAATATCTCAAATTTTCAGGATATCAGTCTTTCATATTTTTAGTTTCCTCTGTTTTCAGGTTCCTCAGATTCTATGATTTCTCCAATTTTCAAGTACTTATGTTCGTGATGTTACCAAGCTCTCTAATATCACAGGTTGTCCAAGATTTCAGGTTCTTCAAATTCTCAGGTTCCTCAAAATTTCAGATTTCTCAAATATTCATATTGAAATTCTTTAGTTTTTAAAATTTCTCAAATTCTGGGGCTCTCTGGTTCCTCATGTTCTCAGGCTCTCCAATATCTCAAGGTTCTCCATGTTCCCGGGCCGTTCAATATCTCAGGTTCTTCAAATCTTTGGGTTCCGCAAGTCTTCAGGTTCCTCAGTTTCTCAGATTTATTAAATTCTTAGTTTCCTCAATTTTTCAGATTAATCAAACTCTCAAGTTCCCAGCCTCTATAATATCTCAGGTTTTTCAAATTCTTATGTTTCTCAAATTTTCAGGTTCCTCAGTTAGTCAGATTTCTCAAATTCTCAGGTTCCTCAGTTTCAAAGAAATCTCAAATTCTCGGGTTCTTAGTTTCCTTATATTCTCAGCCTCTCTAATATCTCAGGTTTTTCAAATACCCATTTTCCTAAAGATTTTCGGTTCCTCAGTTTCGCAAATTTCTCAAATTCTCAGGTTGTCTCTGATATCTCAAGTTGTCCAAGATTTCAGGTTCTTCAAATTCTCAGGTTCCTCAAAATTTCAGATTTCTCAAATATTCATATTGAAATTCTTTAGTTTTTAAAATTTCTTAAATTCTGGGGCTCTCTGGTTCCTCATGTTCTCAGGCTCTCCAATATTTCAAGGTTCTCCATGTTCCCGGGCTGTTCAATATCTCAGGTTTTCGAAATTTCAGGTTCTTCAAATCTTTGGGTTCCGCAAGTCTTCAGGTTCCTCAGTTTCTCAGATTTATTAAATTCTTAATTTCCTCAATTTTTCAGATTAATCAAACTCTCAAGTTCCCAGCCTCTATAATATCTCAGGTTTTTCAAATTCTTATGTTTCTCAAATTTTCAGGTTCCTCAGTTAGTCAGATTTCTCAAATTCTCAGGTTCCTCAGTTTCAAAGAAATCTCAAATTCTCGGGTTCTTAGTTTCCTTACATTCTCAGCCTCTCTAATATCTCAGGTTTTTCAAATACCCATTTTCCTAAAGATTTTCGGTTCCTGAGTTTCGCAGATTTCTCAAATTCTCAGGTTGTCTCTGATATCTCAACTTGTCCAAGATTTCAGGTTCTTCAAATTCTCAGGTTCCTCAAGATTTCAGATTTCTCAAATTTTCAGGTTCCTCAATTTTTCAAATTCTTAGGTTGTTAAGTCCTCATGTTCCCAGGCTCTCTAATATCTCAGGCTTTTCAAATTCCCAAGTTCCTCAAGATTTTTGGTTCCTCGGTTTCGCAGATTTCTCAAATTCTCAGGTTCTTAGCTCGCTTATATTCCCAGTCTCTCTAATATCTCAGGTTTTCCAAGATTTCAGGTTTTCCGAATTCTCAGGTTCTTAGGTTCCTTTATGTACCCAGCCTCTCTAATATCTCAGGTTTTTCAAATTCTCAGGTATCTCAAGATTGTAGGTTCCTTCGTTCCTTAGATTCACAGGTTCCTCAAGTTATCAGGTTTCTCACTTTCTTTAAACGTTCAGGTTCCTCAGTTTTCTAATTTTCTCAAATTTGTGAGTTCTTAGTTTCCTCATGATCCCAGGCTCTCCAATATTTTAGGTTTTCTTAGACTTCAGGTTCTTCAAATTCTCACTCTTTCTCTCTATCTCAGGTTGTTATGTTCCTCATGTTCCTAGGCCTTCTAATATCTCAGGTTGTGCAAGACTACAGGTTTTTCAAATTCTCAGGTTCCTCAGTTTCTCAGATTCTCAGGTTCCTAAAATTTTCAGGTTACTCAGGTTTTTAGGTTCCTCATTTTCAAAGGTTTATTAGAACTCAGGTTTTCCAAGATTTCATGTTCTTCAAATTCTCAGGTATCTCAAGTTTTCGGGTTTCCCAGTTTCTTATATTTCTCAAATTTTGAGGTTCCTTGGTTAATCATGTTCTTAGTGTCTCTAATACCTCAGATTTTCCAAAATTTCAGGTTTTTCAAATTCTCAAATACTTCAAGATTTCAGGTTCTTCAGTTTCTCAAATTTTCAGGTTCCTAGCTCCCTCATGTTCCCAAGCTCTCTAATATCTCAGGTTTCTCTGGTTCCTCAGTTTCATAGAATTCTCAAATTCTCGGGTTCTTAGGTTCTTTATGTTCTCAGACGCTCTAATATCTCAGGCCTTTCAAACTCCCAGGTTCCTGAAGATTTTTGGTGCCTCAGTTTCTTAGGTTCACAGGTTCCTCAGGTCATCAGGTTTCTTAATTTTGCAGAATTCTCAAATTCTCATGACTCTCAAATACATAATATCTCAAATTTTTAGGATTTCAGTCTTTCATATTTTCAGTTTCCTCTAGTTTTCAGGTTCCTCAGATTCTCCCATTTCTCCAATTTTGAAGTAGTCAGGTTCTTCAAATTCTAAGGTTGCTCAGTTTCTCGGATTTCTTAAATTCTCAATTTCTAAAGTTGTCTAAAAACTCAGGTTTTAATAGATTTCAGGTTATTAGAATTCGTCAGGTTTTCTAAATTCTCAGGTTCTTGGGTTCCTCAAGTTCCCAGCCTCTATAATATCTTAGATTTTTCAAGAATTCAGGTTCTTCAGATTCCGAGGTTCCTCAAATTTTTAGGAATGTGTACTATGTTCAGTTTAATAAGTCTTAAAGAAAAAAATCAAAAATGCAAGATAACTCTAAATATTAAGTCAAAATAGAAGTGTCCCGAATAATCGCTGGAGGTCGAGATGAGAGACGCTCAAAACTGAGGTTATTGAGAATGGATGATTTCAATAATAATTAGACGAAAATTAACCAATAATGACCGTAATTTTTTATTAACGACGCATAGCAATTTCTTCATTACTTAATATTTTATAGTCGTGGAAAATCTAGTGGTCTGAGCTATGCAACCAACAATACAAGTGCCACCTCGACGCTTGCTAGATTTGTATGTACCTTCTTGTTTCCATGTTAATCAACTCCAGCACTAATTACAAATTCGGTTGACCACACATTTATTTGCTCGTCGGCCGTTTATTTAACTGAAAAATCGCCGTCCATTCGTTAATTCCCCACAATACGGATAGAGCCGTCGCGTCGGCCCGAACAACGCAATAAAAATACTGTTCGGAACCGCTATTTTTATTGCGCTATAATATAAACATATCAAACCAGCGCTAAAACAACATCACCCGTTGAAAACGTTATTTTTCCATCAAACTGCGTACACATTGTTACAGCTACTGAAACATGCCAAACCAATAAATCGTAAAAACGACTATGACTGTGACAAATCACAATGAATAGTAATTTATAAATTGATGGTGAACCACGTGGGCCAACTAATCCTTTAAAATTGTGTTAGAAGAGTAATTTCGGTAGATAATAAAATTAGACGAGTGAAAAAGGAAATTATGGAAAATAAAGAAGTTGCATAAATTGGGACAAGAAGTTTTTGTTACCGCAAAACAAACTTTACTTTCTGTATATTTAACCCAAAGCCCTATATTTTGTTAAAGCGAAAAGTTCATATGCACATATGTATGCACACGGTATTATAATAAAAGCTCCGAACGGCGAAATTGCACAGACCGGAAAGACTTCTTTTGCATCAACGACTTTATTTCGCTCTTTTATTTTATGGTATCTTTATTTCCTCAATTCGTTCATTGTTTGGCTATTTCGTTATTTCACAATTTCAAATCTCGAGAAAAATAAAACTAAGTTTGCAAGGCTGTAAAATTGAGACCTGTGTGAAGCTGCTAAACTGTGATGTAATGAAACTCTGAAACTGTACAGGTGTGAAGCTATGGAACTGTAAAACTGGCAGTAATGGCACCAGGAGCACTCTTAAAACTTCCTCGCATTTCTGCGACCCTAATACAAAATAGAGGATTTTTTTTAAATTAAATTTTCTTAATTTAGTATGAAAATCTGTAAAATTTGCCCAGAGATCAATTAGGAGTAACAAAATCATAGAATGTGCGACGAGCAGGTATCAGGAGTAATGGCGCACACGACAATGCATTTATTGGTCAAGCAGGTTTACTTTAATAGTTTCAATTTTGAATAACAGTCGAATCTTTCACATGTTGAAGAAAAGTTACAGGATTTTAGAAGCATCGAAGAGGTATTTAAGGATTTAAGTGTAGCCACAACTAGCTAGATTAATTGCGGGGAATCTTGCACCAGGAGAACTCAAATACCTCCTCACATTTCTGTTATCCTGTTACAAAATCGAGAAATTTGCTAAAATCACTCAATTTTTCTCAATTCAGTATGAAATTCTGTTATATTTGCTACAAATTTGGATCAAAAGTAACAGGATCATAGAACGTGCGAGGAGGTATTGGGCTAGTAGGTAAAACAAAATAAGTAATTTATAGAAATTTGGGGCGTGGAAGTTAAAAGCACACTCATGAAAAGTATTTCAGCATCTCACCAAATTTATAGGTTTTTGCGTGTAATTATGAAAAAAAGGAGTCCAGCTTCAATTTCCCATAACAGTCTGTTGAACATCTTTCAAATCTTAAAGAAGCATGACAGGAAAATAGAAGGATCGGGCGGATGTTTGAAGATTTAAATACAGCCAGATTAATGGCGGGAGATCTCGCATCAGGAGTACACAAACACCTCCTCGCATTTCTGCTATCCTAATACAAAATGACGAAATTTATTCAATATCACTAATTTAGTTTGAAAATGTGTAAAATTTGCTTCAAATTTCGCTCAGGAGTAACAGGATCATAGAATGTGCGAGGAGGTATTAGGCTAGCAGGTAGTAGGAGTAATGACGAGTATGGTAACGAACTTGTTTGTCAAAGGGGTAACCCCGAATAAGTAATTTATAGAAATTTGGATCGTGGAAGTACTTCCCCAGATGTATAGGTTTTTCATGTAATTACGAAAAAAAGAATAACAGTCTGTTGAATATCTTTCAAATCTTAAAGAAGCATGACAGGAAGATAGAAGGATCGGGCAGATATTTGAGGATTTACATACAGCCAGATTAATGGCGGGAAATCTCGCATCAGGAGTACACAAACACCTCCTCGCATTTCTGCTATCCTAATACGAAATGAAGAAATTTATTTAATATCACCAATTCACTCAGTAATTTAGTATGAAAATGTGTAAAATTTGCTTCAAATTTCGCTCAGGAGTAACAGGATCATAGAATGTGCGAGGAGGTATTAGGCTAGCAGGTAGTAGGAGTAATGACCAGTATGGTAACGAACTTGTTTGTCAAAGGCGTAACCCCGAATAAGTAATTTATAGAAATTTGGATCGTGGAAGTACTTCCCCAGATGTATAGGTTTTTCAGGTAATTATGAAAAAAAGAATAACAGTCTGTTGAGTATCTTTCAAATCTTAAAGAAGCATGACAGGAAGATAGAAGGATCGGGCAGATATTTGAGGATTTAAATACAGCCAGATTAATGGCGGGAAATCTCGCATCAGGAGTACACAAACACCTCCTCGCGTTTCTGCTATCCTAATACGAAATGAAGAAATTTATTTAATATCACTAATTCGCTCACTAATTTAGTTTGAAAATGTGTAAAATTTGCTTCAAATTTCGCTCAGGAGTAACAGGATCATAGAATGTGCGAGGAGGTATTAGGCTAGCAGGTAGTAGGAGTAATGACGAGTATGGTAATGAACTTGTTTGTCAAAGGGGTAACCCCGAATAAGTAATTTATAGAAATTTGGATCGTGGAAGTACTTCCCCAGATGTATAAGTTTTTCATGTAATTATGAAAAAAAGAATAACAGTCTGTTAAATATCTTTCAAATGTTAAAGAAGCATGACAGGAAGATAGGAGGATCGGGCAGATATTTGAGGATTTAAATACAGCCAGATTAATGGCGGGAAATCTCGCATCAGGAGTACACAAACACCTCCTCGCATTTCTGCTATCCTAATACGAAATGAAGAAATTTATTTAATATCACTAATTCACTCACTAATTTAGTTTGAAAATGTGTAAAATTTGCTTCAAATTTCGCTCAGGAGTAACAGGATCATAGAATGTGCGAGGAGGTATTAGGCTAGCAGGTAGTAGGAGTAATGACGAGTATGGTAATGAACTTGTTTGTCAAAGGGGTAACCCCGAATAAGTAATTTATAGAAATTTGGATCGTGGGAGTACTTCCCAAGATGTATAAGTTTTTCATGTAATTATGAAAAAAAGAATAACAGTCTGTTGAATTTCTTTCAAATCTTAAAGAAGCATGACAGGAAGATAGAAGGATCGGGCAGATATTTGAAGATTTACATACAGCCAGATTAATGGCGGGAAATCTCGCATCAGGAGTACACAAACACCTACTCGCATTTCTGCTATCCTAATACGAAATGAAGAAATTTATTTAATATCACTAATTCACTCACTAATTTAGTTTGAAAATGTGTAAAATTTGCTTCAAATTTCGCCCAGGAGTAACAGGATCATAGAATGTGCGAGGAGGTATTAGGCTAGCAGGTAGTAGGAGTAATGACCAGTATGGTAACGAACTTGTTTGTCAAAGGCGTAACCCCAAATAAGTAATTTATAGAAATTTGGATCGTGGAAGTACTTCCCCAGATGTATAAGTTTTTCATGTAATTATGAAAAAAAGAATAACAGTCTGTTGAATTTCTTTCAAATCTTAAAGAAGCATGACAGGAAGATAGAAGGATCGGGCAGATATTTGAAGATTTACATACAGCCAGATTAATGGCGGGAAATCTCGCATCAGGAGTACACAAACACCTCCTCGCATTTCTGCTATCCTAATACGAAATGAAGAAATTTATTTAATATCACTAATTCACTCACTAATTTAGTTTGAAAATGTGTAAAATTTGCTTCAAATTTCGCTCAGGAGTAACAGGATCATAGAATGTGCGAGGAGGTATTAGGCTAGCAGGTAGTAGGAGTAATGACGAGTATGGTAATGAACTTGTTTGTCAAAGGGGTAACCCCGAATAAGTAATTTATAGAAATTTGGATCGTGGGAGTACTTCCCAAGATGTATAAGTTTTTCATGTAATTATGAAAAAAAGAATAACAGTCTGTTGAATTTCTTTCAAATCTTAAAGAAGCATGACAGGAAGATAGAAGGATCGGGCAGATATTTGAAGATTTACATACAGCCAGATTAATGGCGGGAAATCTCGCATCAGGAGTACACAAACACCTACTCGCATTTCTGCTATCCTAATACGAAATGAAGAAATTTATTTAATATCACTAATTCACTCACTAATTTAGTTTGAAAATGTGTAAAATTTGCTTCAAATTTCGCCCAGGAGTAACAGGATCATAGAATGTGCGAGGAGGTATTAGGCTAGCAGGTAGTAGGAGTAATGACCAGTATGGTAACGAACTTGTTTGTCAAAGGCGTAACCCCAAATAAGTAATTTATAGAAATTTGGATCGTGGAAGTACTTCCCCAGATGTATAAGTTTTTCATGTAATTATGAAAAAAAGAATAACAGTCTGTTGAATTTCTTTCAAATCTTAAAGAAGCATGACAGGAAGATAGAAGGATCGGGCAGATATTTGAAGATTTACATACAGCCAGATTAATGGCGGGAAATCTCGCATCAGGAGTACACAAACACCTCCTCGCATTTCTGCTATCCTAATACGAAATGAAGAAATTTATTTAATATCACTAATTCACTCACTAATTTAGTTTGAAAATGTGTAAAATTTGCTTCAAATTTCGCTCAGGAGTAACAGGATCATAGAATGTGCGAGGAGGTATTAGGCTAGCAGGTAGTAGGAGTAATGACGAGTATGGTAATGAACTTGTTTGTCAAAGGGGTAACCCCGAATAAGTAATTTATAGAAATTTGGATCGTGGGAGTACTTCCCAAGATGTATAAGTTTTTCATGTAATTATGAAAAAAAGAATAACAGTCTGTTGAATTTCTTTCAAATCTTAAAGAAGCATGACAGGAAGATAGAAGGATCGGGCAGATATTTGAGGATTTACATACAGCCAGATTAATGGCGGGAAATCTCGCATCAGGAGTACACAAACACCTACTCGCATTTCTGCTATCCTAATACGAAATGAAGAAATTTATTTAATATCACTAATTTAGCTTGAAAATGTGTAAAATTTGCTTCAAATTTCGCTCAGGAGTAACAGGATCATAGAATGTGCGAGGAGGTATTAGGCTAGCAGGTAGTAGGAGTAATGACGAGTATGGTAATGAACTTGTTTGTCAAAGGGGTAACCCCAAATAATTAATTTATAGAAATTTGGATCGTGGAAGTACTTCCCCAGATGTATAGGTTTTTCATGTAATTATGAAAAAAAGAATAACAGTCTGTTGAGTATCTTTCAAATCTTAAAGAAGCATGACAGGAAGATAGAAGGATCGGGCAGATATTTGAGGATTTAAATACAGCCAGATTAATGGCGGGAAATCTCGCATCAGGAGTACACAAACACCTCCTCGCATTTCTGCTACCCTAATACGAAATGAAGAAATTTATTTAATATCACTAATTCACTCAGTAATTTAGTATAAAAATGTGTAAAATTTGCTTCAAATTTCGCCCAGGAGTAACAGGATCATAGAATGTGCGAGGAGGTATTAGGCTAGCAGGTAGTAGGAGTAATGACGAGTATGGTAACGAACTTGTTTGTCAAAGGGGTAACCCCAAATAAGTAATTTATAGAAATTTGGATCGTGGAAGTACTTCCCCAGATGTATAGGTTTTTCATGTAATTATGAAAAAAAGAATAACAGTCTGTTGAATATCTTCCAAATCTTAAAGAAGCATGACAGGAAGATAGAAGGATCGGGCAGATATTTGATGATTTAAATACAGCCAGATTAATGGCGGGAAATCTCGCATCAGGAGTACACAAACACCTCCTCGCATTTCTGCTATCCTAATACGAAATGGAGAAATTTATTTAATATCACTAATTTAGTTTGAAAATGTGTAAACTTTGCTTCAAATTTCGCTCAGGAGTAACAGGATCATAGAAAGAGCGAGGAGCTATTAGGCTAGCAGGTAGTAGGAGTAATGACGAGTATGGTAATGAACTTGTTTGTCAAAGGGGTAACCCCGAATAAGTAATTTATAGAAATTTGGATCGTGGAAGTACTTCCCCAGATGTATAAGTTTTTCATGTAATTATGAAAAAAAGAATAACAGTCTGTTAAATATCTTTCAAATGTTAAAGAAGCATGACAGGAAGATAGGAGGATCGGGCAGATATTTGAGGATTTAAATACAGCCAGATTAATGGCGGGAAATCTCGCATCAGGAGTACACAAACACCTCCTCGCATTTCTGCTATCCTAATACAAAATGGAGAAATTTATTTAATATCACTAATTTACTCACTAATTTAGTTTGAAAATGTGTAAAATTTGCTTCAAATTTTGCTCAGGCGTAACAGGATCATAGAATGTGCGAGGAGGTATTAGGCTAGCAGGTAGTAGGAGTAATGACCAGTATGGTAACGAACTTGTTTGTCAAAGGCGTAACCCCAAATAAGTAATTTATAGAAATTTGGATCGTGGAAGTACTTCCCCAGATGTATAGGTTTTTCATGTAATTATGAAAAAAAGAATAACAGTCTGTTGAATTTCTTTCAAATCTTAAAGAAGCATGACAGGAAGATAGGAGGATCGGGCAGATATTTGAGGATTTAAATACAGCCAGATTAATGGCGGGAAATCTCGCATCAGGAGTACACAAACACCTCCTCGCATTTCTGCTATCCTAATACAAAATGGAGAAATTTATTTAATATCACTAATTTACTCACTAATTTAGTTTGAAAATGTGTAAAATTTGCTTCAAATTTTGCTCAGGCGTAACAGGATCATAGAATGTGCGAGGAGGTATTAGGCTAGCAGGTAGTAGGAGTAATGACCAGTATGGTAACGAACTTGTTTGTCAAAGGCGTAACCCCAAATAAGTAATTTATAGAAATTTGGATCGTGGAAGTACTTCCCCAGATGTATAGGTTTTTCATGTAATTATGAAAAAAAGAATAACAGTCTGTTAAATATCTTTCAAATGTTAAAGAAGCATGACAGGAAGATAGGAGGATCGGGCAGATATTTGAGGATTTAAATACAGCCAGATTAATGGCGGGAAATCTCGCATCAGGAGTACACAAACACCTCCTCGCATTTCTGCTATCCTAATACGAAATGAAGAAATTTATTTAATATCACTAATTCACTCACTAATTTAGTTTGAAAATGTGTAAAATTTGCTTCAAATTTCGCTCAGGAGTAACAGGATCATAGAATGTGCGAGGAGGTATTAGGCTAGCAGGTAGTAGGAGTAATGACGAGTATGGTAACGAACTAGTTTGTCAAAGGGGTAACCCCGAATAAGTAATTTATAGAAATTTGGATCGTGGAAGTACTTCCCCAGATGTATAGGTTTTTCACGTAATTATGAAAACAGTCTGTTGAATATCTTTCAAATGTTAAAGGAGCATCACAGGAAGATAGAAGGATCGGGCAGATATTTAAGGATTTAAATACAGCCAGATTAATGGCGGGAAATCTCGCATCAGGAGTACACAAACACCTCCTCGCATTTCTGCTATCCTAATACAAAATGGAGAAATTTATTTAATATCACTAATTTAGTTTGAAAATGTGTAAACTTTGCTTCAAATTTCGCTCAGGAGTAACAGGATCATAGAATGTGCGAGGAGCTATTAGGCTAGCAGGTAGTAGGAGTAATGACGAGTATGGTAATGAACTTGTTTGTCAAAGGGGTAACCCCGAATAAGTAATTTATAGAAATTTGGATCGTGGAAGTACTTCCCCAGATGTATAAGTTTTTCATGTAATTATGAAAAAAAGAATAACAGTCTGTTAAATATCTTTCAAATGTTAAAGAAGCATGACAGGAAGATAGGAGGATCGGGCAGATATTTGAGGATTTAAATACAGCCAGATTAATGGCGGGAAATCTCGCATCAGGAGTACACAAACACCTCCTCGCATTTCTGCTATCCTAATACAAAATGGAGAAATTTATTTAATATCACTAATTTACTCACTAATTTAGTTTGAAAATGTGTAAAATTTGCTTCAAATTTTGCTCAGGCGTAACAGGATCATAGAATGTGCGAGGAGGTATTAGGCTAGCAGGTAGTAGGAGTAATGACCAGTATGGTAACGAACTTGTTTGTCAAAGGCGTAACCCCAAATAAGTAATTTATAGAAATTTGGATCGTGGAAGTACTTCCCCAGATGTATAGGTTTTTCATGTAATTATGAAAAAAAGAATAACAGTCTGTTGAATATCTTTCAAATCTTAAAGGAGCATCACAGGAAGATAGAAGGATCGGGCAGATATTTAAGGATTTAAATACAGCCAGATTAATGGCGGGAAATCTCGCATCAGGAGTACACAAACACCTCCTCGCGTTTCTGCTATCCTAATACGAAATGAAGAAATTTATTTAATATCACTAATTCGCTCACTAATTTAGTTTGAAAATGTGTAAAATTTGCTTCAAATTTCGCTCAGGAGTAACAGGATCATAGAATGTGCGAGGAGGTATTAGGCTAGCAGATAGTAGGAGTAATGACCAGTATGGTAATGAACTTGTTTGTCAAAGAGGTAACCCCAAATAAGTAGTTTATAGAAATTTGGATCGTGGAAGTACTTCCTCAGATGTATAGGTTTTTCATGTAATTATGAAAAAAAGAATAACAGTCTGTTGAATATCTTTCAAATCTTAAAGAAGCATGACAGGAAGATAGAAGGATCGGGCAGATATTTGAGGATTTACATACAGCCAGATTAATGGCGGGAAATCTCGCATCATGAGTACACAAACACCTCCTCTCATTTCTGCTATCCTAATACGAAATGAAGAAATTTATTTAATATCACTAATTCGCTCACTAATTTAGTTTGAAAATGTGTAAAATTTGCTTCAAATTTCACTCAGGAGTAACAGGATCATAGAATGTGCGAGGAGGTATTAGGCTAGCAGGTAGTAGGAGTAATGACGAGTATGGTAACGAACTTGTTTGTCAAAGGCGTAACCCCAAATAAGTAATTTATAGAAATTTGGATCGTGGAAGTACTTCCCCAGATGTATAGGTTTTTCATGTAATTATGAAAAAAAGAATAACAGTCTGTTGAATTTCTTTCAAATCTTAAAGAAGCATGACAGGAAGATAGGAGGATCGGGCAGATATTTGAGGATTTAAATACAGCCAGATTAATGGCGGGAAATCTCGCATCAGGAGTACACAAACACCTCCTCGCGTTTCTGCTATCCTAATACGAAATGAAGAAATTTATTTAATATCACTAATTCGCTCACTAATTAAGTTTGAAAATGTGTAAAATTTGCTTCAAATTTCGCTCAGGAGTAACAGGATCATAGAATGTGCGAGGAGGTATTAGGCTAGCAGGTAGTAGGAGTAATGACGAGTATGGTAACGAACTTGTTTGTCAAAGGCGTAACCCCAAATAAGTAATTTATAGAAATTTGGATCGTGGAAGTACCTCTCCAGATGTATAGGTTTTTCATGTAATTATGAAAAAAAGAATAACAGTCTGTTGAATTTCTTTCAAATCTTAAAGAAGCATGACAGGAAGATAGAAGGATCGGGCAGATATTTGAGGATTTAAATACAGCCAGATTAATGGCGGGAAATCTCGCATCAGGAGTACACAAACACATCCTCGCATTTCTGCTATCCTAATACAAAATGGAGAAATTTATTTAATATCACTAATTTAGTTTGAAAATGTGTAAACTTTGCTTCAAATTTCGCTCAGGAGTAACAGGATCATAGAATGTGCGAGGAGGTATTAGGCTAGCAGGTAGTAGGAGTAATGACGAGTATGGTAATGAACTTGTTTGTCAAAGGGGTAACCCCGAATAAGTAATTTATAGAAATTTGGATCGTGGAAGTACTTCCCCAGATGTATAAGTTTTTCATGTAATTATGAAAAAAAGAATAACAGTCTGTTAAATATCTTTCAAATGTTAAAGAAGCATGACAGGAAGATAGGAGGATCGGGCAGATATTTGAGGATTTAAATACAGCCAGATTAATGGCGGGAAATCTCGCATCAGGAGTACACAAACACCTCCTCGCATTTCTGCTATCCTAATACAAAATGGAGAAATTTATTTAATATCACTAATTCACTCACTAATTTAGTTTGAAAATGTGTAAAATTTGCTTCAAATTTTGCTCAGGCGTAACAGGATCATAGAATGTGCGAGGAGGTATTAGGCTAGCAGGTAGTAGGAGTAATGACCAGTATGGTAACGAACTTGTTTGTCAAAGGCGTAACCCCAAATAAGTAATTTATCGAAATTTGGATCGTGGAAGTACTTCCCCAGATGTATAGGTTTTTCACGTAATTATGAAAACAGTCTGTTGAATATCTTTCAAATGTTAAAGAAGCACGACAGGAAGATAGAAGGATCGGGCAGATATTTGAAGATTTAAATACAGCCAGATTAATGGCGGGAAATCTCGCATTAGGAGTACACAAACACCTCCTCGCATTTCTGCTATCCTAATACAAAATCGAGAAATTTGTAAAAATCTGGTTTTTCTTAATTATGCATCAAAATCTTGAATATTTCGTTTAAATTTTGATCAGGAGTAGCAGTATAACATAATGAGCAAGGAAGTATTATTTTTTAGCAGCTAATGGGTGTAAAGGCGCACACAGCAACCAGTTTATTGATCAAGGGAATATTTGTTTATTAAAAGCCAGTACAAGCATAATCGTAAACGGCCCTAAAATTAAAATGGGGCAACTAATTTATTAATGTAACAGGAGTAATGACACACGTTCGAATCAACGGATTGGCGTAGGAGGTATTTGTTTATTAAAAAGCCAATGAAAATTCTACAAAATCAAATACAAATTAATACAAAATGGCGTGAAACGGAAATGGTCGAGTTACAGGATCGTAGAAGGATTCGTGACGTATTTGAGAATTTAAATATAGCAGGAGTAATGGCGGGAAAATTGGCACCAGGAGGGCTCTTAAGACCTCCTCGCATTTCTGTTATCCTATTACAAAATCGAGAAATGTTTTCTCAATTTCGTATGAAATTCTGTTGATTTGCTACAATTTCGATCAGGAGTAGCAGGATCATAGAATTGGCAAGGAGATATTGGACTATCAGGTGGTAGGAATACCGGCGCGCACGGAAATTAACTTGTTTGTAATAATAAGTAACAGTTAAGAATATACTCGTAAAAACTATTTCAGCACCTTCCCAAATTTAGTTTTTTTTTTTTAATATAATTATGCAGCTCTAATTGTGGATAACAGTTTGTTTAATATCTCTCAAATATTAAAAAATTGTGAGACGGTCCTAAAAGGATCGAGGAGGTATTCGGGGATTTACATATAACCAGATGAATATCAGGATATCTTGCACCAGGAGCACTCAAATATTTCCTGGCATATCTTTCAAATATTTCAGTCTTTCTTAATTTGATACGAAAATCTGTAAAATGTGCCTCAAATTTCGATCAATAGTAACACATATAGAATGTGCGGGGATTATAGAAGAATCGAGAAGGTATTTGAGGGTTTACAAATTTAATGTAGCTACATAATTATAGCTAAGGGCGGGAAATCTTGCACCAGAAGTTCTCCAATACCTACCTTCTCGCATTTCTACTATCTTAATACAAAATCGAAAAATCTTGTTTCGTGCTCCTCGACGACGAATCCGATACTCACCCATCTGTTCAAAAAGCTTCAAAGAGAACCGGATCAAGGATTTGGCTCGAAGGACCGTTCTTACACTTCAAAAACACACGAATTCATAATGAATTTACTCATTTCAGCGATGAAATATAACTTATTTACATTATTGAAAAAATGAATTGACTTTAGTAATACTGACCCTAGCCGTTCTATCCTTGTAGATGTATGTTCCAATATGTACATATAATTTGAAAATTTAATAATATGAAAAACTGTCTTTGGGAACAATGCACGTACAAAAATAGGACGCCAGAAATATTTGGCATACAATTACGCGTATATAATACTTTGGATAATTTAAATATATACACACAGCATCGGAAAATACATACATTTACTTAACATTACTTGTGTTTTATGTTGAACTTGTTTTGTCTGTTGTTGCATGTTGATGTGTTTTTGAACGTGAAAGCATTGTGGATATGGTGTGTTCGTCTCTCTCCCTCCGGCGATCGGGACAGAGAGAGACGACGTGGGTATAGAGTCGGAGTTAGAGTGTGATAGACAGAGATAGACTACCACTGCTATAGGCACAGATAATTGACTCAACTAATGTTTTGTTACGACATATATATTATAGAATGCAGTTTCATAGAGTACGTACTACAAAATTAACAACACACATGAAGAGCTTGATTTTTCATTGATTATTTGATATGCAATTTGGCCGACTGAAGTGACACCGAGTGATATAGTAACTTTTGGATATGTGTGTATTCAACGAAACTCCTCGATAGAACATAATCAATGAAAATCATTATCACCTAAAATCACCACTTCTATCGATAGTTCTGAGTTTCTACGACAGGGGCGCGGGGAGCGGGCGCCTCGGGCCTCGAGCGGCGCCATCTTTTGGTCCATGGATGCGGAATGAGCGCGCGGCGGCGGGAGGCGCCCGCGGCCCGGATAACCTCTAAATCTATAGTACGAATAATTAATACTATGTGATATGGACTAACTATTTGTCTTTTATGTCTGAAATCATCATCATCATCATCAACTACACCATATTAAAAATAAGAAACACAGTAAGAACATGGTGGTCGAATATCCAACTGCGCAACTGTTATTGCACATGTCTTAATACACAAACACTAGTTATGAACATCGATAACACATGGGCTGTCCCGGCCGACGATTAGTTAGGTCCGGTCGGCGCGGGACGCATATGTTAGGAAGACATTTAACTAAGTGATATTAGAGTCACTGAAGCAGTTCGTTAGTAGCTACGAAAAGTACAAAGCACAGAAAAAATAGTTCGTTAACGGTATTGATATGTTGTCCCAGAATCGGGTGCTTCAGCGTAATTTAGAGTTATCAGCATTAACTTCAGTTAGTATAAATATATACAAAACGAATCCATATGTACAAGTCAAACGAGAACTATACAAGAGTACGAAACGAAAGGAAACTTTATTCAATCAATGCGAAAATGATACAAGCGATGAGCGAAATAAATAAAACCAAAACTCGACATAACCGGTGCAAATGAACATGTACAGCACTACGCGCGCGCGCCTCTACTCATCACTAACAATAAATAACCTACGTATTATTTAAAAAACATTACGTCTAATGTCGTTGCAATCAACACTTAAAAATTGCGCTAAAAACTTTTCAACATTCACGTCAACTCTTTTTAAGATATGTAGTAATACTAATTAATTACCTAGTTTATCTTAGGGGAATCGAAGAATTACCATCATCATCATCATCAAACTAACGAAATAATATCAACAATTAAAAAAATATTTAGAACATTACGTGTGTTCGTAAACGAGATTCTAGTGAACAAAGGATACGTAAGTACCTCGAACCGATCAACCAACAACAACAACGAACGCATCTTGGACATACGGTATATGGAAAGGATATGTATCGGTCATGGGGGGGTATTGGAGCGTTTAGTGTTCTGAATCCAGCTTGAGTTTGTTGTCGCCGGATCCGTTGGAATTGTTGTCGCCGTTTCGGATCGTCATGCTGCGGGACGAGGAGAAACACAGCTTCATTATGAACGGGAACTTGGTGCCTGAAACACAAAATGGTTTTTTAGTAACAAAAGTGAGGTCTGGGACGATCGTAGAAAAGAGGCTGTACGCAACACGTGTAAAAAGTTGTATGCTATTTGACTTTCGGTCTCGTAGCACTTGTTGCATAAATAACGACTATTTATGATGCCTTAACCCAATTTTAGCACTATTTATCTTTTAATATCATAACAAATTATTAGAGTGTAAAAATAAAATGTCCAAAATGCAAAATTACATAAAGAATTCAAGTAGTAAAAATACGATTCTAACGAAATGTTCGCAAGAAACGAAATTTTGAAAGAAGATCAAAATAATCGAAGAAACCTCCAAGGTCAAAAGGAACGAAAATAAACAAACGGAACAATGAAGAAAAAAGAACAAAACAACAAAAACTAGTCGAAGAAGTCAAAAGAATTGAAAAACAAAATAAGCAAAAAACATTTTTAAGCTAAACGGTATTATTGTGAAGAAACATAATAATGATGTAGATAATGTACTAAAAGCTAAAAAATAATTAGGTAGGTCTCTGGTGCCAGTCATCACCCCTAATCAATCTAGAAATTAGACCAAAATAAAATCGTGGGACGAGTCGAATTTCTATTATCTACAGTCAACCGCTCATATCATTATAGGTATACTTCGGATGCATCTTCTCAATAGACAACTTGTGTGAAAGTAAATCCGTCACTATCATCGTGCGACGCGACGTCGCAGAACGATCATTTGCATATTTACTCAGGTTACGCTACGCCCCACGATTTTATTTTAGTCTGATCAATGCTCTAGATTGATGAGGAGAGTGGTGTGATGACTGGTAAATCATACTTATCCGATTATTTTTTAGCTTTTAGTACATTATCTGCATCATTATTAAGTTTCTTCACAATAAAACCGTTTTAACTAAAAATGTTTTTTGCTTATTTTATTTTCAACTTTTTAGTTTTTTCTACTGTGTACTGTGTTCGACCCGTCAAGCCCTCTCATTTGATACCCATATTGAGGGAATTGGAAACTAAAAAATTTGTAATCTGCCATTTTGTAGCGGCGGTCATCTTGGTTTTGAATTGTTTCATGTTGTACTGTATTATACTAGTTAAGCCCTTTTATTTGATACCCATATTGAGGGGATTGAAAAAAAAGTAATCCGCCATTTATGGTGGCGGCCACCTTGGATTTTGATTTTTTTCATGGTGTACTGTGTTCTACCAGCTAAGCCCTTTCATTTAATAACCATGTTGTGGGGATTGAAAAAAAATGTAATTCGCCAATTTGTGGCGGCGGCCATCTTGGACTTACAATGATACTGCATATACATAATTGTATTGTCATCAGAACTAAAAGTGTGTACCCAATTTCAGCTCACTCGGTCAACATGAAGGGGGTAAAATTTCGATTACAAGCTAAATAAAACCGTTAAAAAAAAAGAATAGAAATGATCGCAAGAATTCAAAAAATCGTAAAAAACAAGTTTCTAAACGATCCCAAAATAAAGAATCTGCAGGATCAAAATAAACGTAAGTCAAAAATTTTTTAAAAAACTACAAAATAATTGGAACTATCTAAAAATTGAAAATAATCAGAAGAGTCAAAAGGATTCAAAACAACCAAATGAATAAATGGATCTAAAGGAATTCGCCGAGAGATTCAAAAGAATTAAGAGGAATCAAATGAATGAAAACATCTAGAGATCGGGAAAAAGTTAAAGAATGGAGAAAACGGAAGAATTGAAAGAATCGCAAAGATCAAAGAAGAAATCGCAAACATGAAAGAATGTAAAGAATCGAAGGAATACTAGGAATCCCAAGAATAAGAATAGTCAAAAGAATTCATTTAGTTGAAAAAGTGAAAAGGCTTCTAATGGAAAAAAAAATGAAGAATCCAAATAGTCTTAAAGAGTCAAATGAATTGAAATGATCTTAAAAATCGAGACAGTTGGAAGAGTCGTAAGAGTTAAAAAGAACCGGAAAAACGAAAGGATAAAAAGATTGTAAAGATCGAAAAGACCGGAAGAATCAGAAGAATTCCAACAGCAAAATAATTAATAAAAATACATATTTGGAAATATTCAAAAGAATATGAAGACCGAAAGTATATAAAGAAGGGAAAGAACCGTAAGAATTTAAATAATCTACATAGTCAAAAGGATTGAGGGGAATAAAAGGAACGAAAAAGATCTAGAGATCGAAAGAATTAAAAAAAAGCAAAATAATAGGAGGAATATAAATCACAATAAACAAAAAAGCTAAAGAATCAGAAAAGTTGAAAGACTCCAAAGGACTGGAAGGAACAAAAGGAACTTGACTTTGCAACAGACCTCAAAATCAAGACGTAAGAGTAAAAGGATTAAAAAACTACTAAAGGAGCAAAATAATTGAAACGATCTAAAAATTGAAAATAATCAGAAGAGTCAAAAGGATTCAAAACAACCAAATGAATAAATGGATCTAAAGGAATTCGCCGAGAGATTCAAAAGAATTAAGAGGAATCAAATGAAAGAAAACATCTAGACATCGGGAAAAAGTTAAAGAATAGAGAAAACGGAAGAATTGAAAGAATCGCAAAGATCAAAGAAGCAATCGCAAACATGAAAGAATGTAAAGAATCGAAGGAATACTAGGAATCCCAAGAATAAGAATAGTCAAAAGAATTCATTTAGTTGAAAAAGTGAAAAGGCTTCTAATGGAAAAAAAACAGAAAAAAAATGAAGAATCCAAATAGTCTTAAAGAGTCAAATGAATTGAAAGGATCTTAAAAATCGAGACAGTTGGAAGAGTCGTAAGGATTAAAAAGAACCGGAAAAACGAAAGGATAAAAAGATTGTAAAGATCGAAAAGACCAGAAGAATCAGAAGAATTCCAACAGCAAAATAATTAATAAAAATACATATTCGGAAATATTCAAAAGGATATGAAGACCGAAAGTATATAAAGAAGGGAAAGAACCGTAAGAATTTAAATAATCTACATAGTCAAAAGGATTGAGAGGAATAAAAGGAACGAAAATATCTAGAGATCGAAAGAATGAAAAAAAAAAAGCAAAATAATAGGAGAAATATAAATCACAATAAACAAAAAAACTAAAGAATCAGAAAAGTTGAGAGACTCCAAAGGACTGGAAGAAACAAAAGGAACTTGACTTTGTAAAAGACCTCAAAATCAAGACGTAAGAGTAAAAGGATTAATAAACTACTAAAGGAACATTATAAATCTACAGATTGAAGGAATATGACATCATCTTTTGGAATATCCGGTACACATCGAGAGCGCCTAGAAATATTTAGGGCCGGTATATTTATTGGAGGACGTTCCAGCGGCATTCAGTTTAGTCGTAACATCGAGTCTAGTCAGTCGAGTCAGTCGTAGCGAAGTCGAAGATCAGTGGGTCGAGTCGGACAGTTACTTATATCTATGTGTAAATAAATAATACGAGACGTGCCGGTGAAGTAGTAAATTGTATATAAATAGTGTAAATAATGAAAATAGTGTAATATTAGAAGTATAAATAAATTGTACATAATGTTTAAATAAATAAAAAAAAGCCCACAATTCCTTCCTGTATGGAAACTGAAAGATGAAAACTATCAGGTTCGCGTTACGTTTCGGGTTTCTGTCACGGTTGCGTTAATATACCATATTGATGAGGTCTAATAAGACCGAAACTGGTCCATGGTTTCCGATAGATGACTTAGATAGTAATAAACACATGCAAAGAAAAATCGTAAGAATCGAAAGAACCTGAAGATAGAAAAACAATCCAGAAAAATATTTTTACATTTTATTTTGTTTATAAGAAATTTATCTGACCGCTCTGTATTTAATTTAATTAACTTCCTTACCGCTCTCTCTCCGTTGTTAATTAAGCCGTTAAGGAAAATTAACAAACTGAAAGATCCAAAGAACTTAATTAAAAACATTATTCTTGCAAAAACTCTTACACAACGCCATAAAATTAATATATTTTGTGGTTTAGTTCCACGTTCTCTTTTCAATAAAGATTCTAAAATTACAATAATTACGTACAGTTTAATCGTTAAAAGTATCAAGGAAAATAAATGCTTCCTTTCACTCATGATTCTGAATTATTATAGCGCTCATTACAAAGATTTTTATTTACAGTTAACGATTCGTTCCGCGTGGAAAAACCTTTTGTAAACATAAAGCAGAGATCAAACCAATATAGGAAAGAATAGTTAGAATATTTTCAAATTTTCGCTCCACACAATTTGTTACAGCATCAGCACTGTCAATGCCAGTCGCAGCTCTTGGGTCGTTAAACTGCCCGTTGCTCGCCTCCGTTCACTTTGGCAATTATTTGCTCAAATGGACATTTCTAACAATGTTTTCGCCAGACTATTAATTATGGTACAGCTAAGAGACATTAATAACCGGAATGAATTTCAAATTCAACGATTTATTGGATGGGGGGATTTAATAAGTTGAAATATTGTTCAACTTTCAGTTCTTGGGCCAAACATATTATTTGTTTCAATGATGGATTGTTATTTATTTACTGCAGTGTACGTACTATAAATAAACAATTTACACTATACAATCGAATTGGTGTCAATACAGACTGAAATTTGTCAATAAATGTCACCACTTCAATAGTTTAACGACTATGCCATTGGATATAAATCGTATATCCTAATCTCAAATTCAAACTCAAAAAGGCTCTTATTTATGGTCTGTCACGTCCGACACATTTAAAATAGTGCTCAGCTAGGATTTAGGCTGGATTTAAAATGTTCAAACAGTTGGCACGAGCAATAATTTATTAAACGCGGCGTTGATGAAATTGCTGATAAATGTAGAAATTAATTAATTCCGTTTATAACGAATGTAATTACAGCAATTATATTTGGAAATACGTGTCATTACTTTATAAATGTGAATTTGAGATTCCCAACGACCGGTGTGTCCGGTTCGACAAACTCTTTTATGGAAATCTTTAAATGTTTACAATAACACTTGACACGAACGGCGATAATTTATCAACTGCAGTGCTCGTAAAATTGACGATAAATAAACAACTTAATCGATAGCGTTTGTAACAAGGAATTTATTATTGATGTAGTCTGTAATTTGTGTTGCATGTCTTGTTGAAATGTTCTTCATTACTGCGTTTCTTATCAGTCTCCTTCCATTCGATCGATGGACTCGTCACTTTGCATTAAATTAATTTACATAATTTTGTATTTTTAGAACAATGTATTATCGCCCTCCTT